>JALIRH010000003.1:36258841-36925353 GCA_023055505.1 Callipepla californica brunnescens | reverse complement strand
AGGAAGGAAGAAGGAAGGAAGGAAGGAAGGAAGGAGAAGGAAGGAAGGAAGGAAGGAAGGAAGGAAGGAAGGAAGGAAGGAAGGAAGGAAGGAAGGAAGGAAGGAAGGAAGGAAGGAAGGAAGGAAGGAAGGAAGGAAGGAAGGAAGGAAGGAAGGAAGGAGGAAGGAAGGAAGGAAGGAAGGAAGGAAGGAAGGAAGGAAGGAAGGAAGGAAGGAAGGAAGGAAGGAAGGAAGGAAGGAAGGAAGGAAGGAAGGAAGGAGAGAAGCGAAAGGAAGAACTTGACTAAGAAAAGTCCATATCATTTGTGCAAACAAAACTCCCAAGATCTTAACACAATCTTATCTAGTACATTAAAAACAGTTAAGTACACGACAGATCAAAATCACAGAGTATTAACCTTGTGATCGTACTTGAAGCAAAAGATTCTTCAACCAGATTTCTCCCTAAAGCATATCCCATAAACTGAAAAAATATGTCAAAAAATATACAATGAGATTATGATGAATTCACCTGAAGGTTCAGTTCCTGATTCTGGCACTTTATATATAAGTGTTCTTTCATTGGTCATAGTGTAATTTTAATTTATTTAGGTTTTTGGGTTTTTTTTTTTCTTCTTCTTTTTTAACGTCAACATATCCTTGAGCATTTGCACGCATTCTATTTACTTCCTATTAGTTGGCCCTGACGTTCGAAAGTAAGGCTGAAATCTTAACTCATCCTTTTGAGAATATTTACATGTCAATCTTCAAACTCACAACAATATATTTCTTTTCAAAACACACATAAGTATAATACATTCCTCAAAGATCATCATTTGGAGCACTACAAGTAATCATTGCCCGATAAATGCTCTCTGCCTCTCATGAACTACTGTGAAATGAATGTAAATTGAACTCCAGATATACTACAAAGTATGTTAAGTCATGTAGAAAGAGCTCACTGACCCAGAAGCTTTGGAGCTCAATTCATGGGTGAACACTATGAGTTCATGGGTACTAAGACCATAGAAGCAAGAAAACATCACCAGGAGAAATTGAACCACTTGCTATTGGATATCTTAAAGTCTATCCATAAAGACTTTACAGCCTTGGAACAATTTTTAAATTCTCTCAAAAACTACGCTTGGTTTTCCAATAGATTGATGTACTAAGCTATATCATAGAATGTTGTCTAGAAATTTAGAGTTTCACTTTCTGGTCTTGAAAAGACAGCAATATATTTCAGATTTTGCATGTTTGACATACTTAACATCTTTTTACACAAACCTGGAAGGCTTTCTTTTTGTCCTTGCTTCATTGTAGGTTTTGCCCCTTGTTCTCTTCCGATGAACAAACATGAAAATAAACATCCAGAGCCAGAACGCCATAATATCAAATTAATGTACATTTTTGGTAGAAGACATTCACAGATCCTGACATGGAAAGATATATTAACATCTTGCTGCAAAAAATTAGAAGAGCCACTATTGGCTCTTCCCAAATTCATACAAATGAGACTTCAGCCCTGAATCTAATTAAAGGTAGACAAGTTTCAGAAGAGCATTGACTTTCCAGCAAAACTCACTTTACAACAGCCATTCCTGATTCAGTTAGCAAAGCCGCTTGGCATGTAGTTATGTATCTCTCTTTACAGAATTTGAGGTACACTGAAGCAACACTTCCACAAACAGACTGAAAATACAGTGTTAATTCTAAACAAAACTGCAATTTATGTTTCCTACAAATTGTATCTTGATGTATTAACAGATGCAGTCTATCAGAAATCTGTTATATTTCCTAATGAATATGTAAAATATCACCACTACTTGCACACATTTTGACTGAGAAAGCAGAATACACACAACAGTAGATGTATGTCACCCTTTGTTTAAGTAGGCATTTAAAGACGATAGTGCTTAAGCAATCAAAATTAAACAACTCTGCTTACAAATTTCCTTAAAAATGTGAGACAGGATAAAGAGTAGCAGGCGTACACACTGTGACCAGATGAAGCATCAAATATTCACACAAAAGGTGCTGTGGATGTCCATTTTGAACAACGACAAAAAAAGTAGTTTATAGGAAGTCACTGAATATGATGGATGTTCAGTTGCTCTGGAAAATAAAATCTTACTGGAGTGATTAAATACATCTGTTGGTGGCTGGTTTTATTGAAAGTATCTGCCTTGGAATCAATGAAGGTTACTTTGCTACAATCTGTATTTGATGTAACCAGGTTATTCAGATTTGTTTATCCAGACTGATCTTGTGATCTTCCTGGCCATAACATGGTTTACATAAAATAACCCATTCTATCAAATACTAACCAAAAAATAATTAACTTTGAAAAGAGACACCCACCCCCCCCCCCCAAAAAAAAAAAAAATATATATATATAGTTGTAAATATATATTGTGTATATATATATATATATATATATATATATATATATACACACACATACACACACACATACAGTTCTAAATATATATATATATAGTTGTAAATTGTAAAGAGTTGTAGCATCTCTTTAAATATATTGTTAAATGATGACACTTCTCTATGTTATGATAGCAGGTAGATCAGAACCTCAATGCATGCAAGAAATTATTCAGGTGTTAATGACAAACTGAGAAACGAAGAAAAAGAGGACTTTTTTCCAAGCACAAATAATGATTTGCTATGTAGAATTGCCACTTTGTACACATTGGAAACACGATTGTTTATTGTGCCATGTTGCATTCCTTAAACCAAAATAAATGGTAAAGACTTATGTTTCAAAAGAGGTGCTACCACAGTGAGCTAACTGTAAATAGTATCATAAAAGTATAGCTGTATGTAGAAAATAAGTGTTCATTAAAAAAAAAAAAAAAAATTGGTAACTTCCTTCAGCAGTCCCTTGAGCATGAAGAATAATTCGTACTTTAACTGCTAAATGAATGAAGAAAACTAACTTATTGTTCATGGTGGGTTTCAGAGCACTTAGTGCACAAGGACTGATAAGAGAACAGACAGAGCATGCACTTCTAACACAAAATGTCTCCCTGTTGCAAGATGACCACAGACATTTCAGAAACAGCAGTTCACTTCTCTATTCCTATCCATTTCATTGAGAACATTATAGGATAAATTGCTATACACACATACCCCTTGCTTGAATTTCTGGGAAAATTGATTTTTCTCCTTATTGCTTACTGGTAAAATGTGGACATAACTTGCTTTTGTTAATCACCTTCATAGTCTCATCTCTAGTGCTGCTCATCTGGGGAAGTAAGAAACAAAAGTGTCAGCAAATAACTTGAGATCCTTTAGGCCAAGTCTTGAGGCTTCTAAGAATCCTATTTTCTTCAACTCTCATCTTGACAATACTCAGTCAGGCTTTTTACAATCCTCCCCTAATAAGGCTATCTAAAGTTACTCACATTTTGTACTTTACAAAGAAAACAATCTTAAATTTAGACAGCTTTCCAAGCATGCCTGTTACTCAGGAAATCAAGTCATATTTTGAGAAAAAGCTGAGTGCCTTTAGTCATTTCTGAAATGAAGATGTAAGTTTCTAACTCACTTAGGCAAGTTTAAAAAAATTTGTCTGCCATCCATCTGAAACTAATTTACCTTATGCTTTCTAATTCCATAGGAATTCATTCCAAGATGTCATCACTCTGTTGTTAGTTTTAAAATAGCTCCATGTGCAACTTTCCTGAGTACTTAAAAATTCTCCTAGTTTTGAAATAAGCAATTTGTCAGTACTTTGTATAATCCCTCTCCATAGATAAAACTTCATCAGGAAGAACAGAAAAGATCTAACATTTTTTTTAATCACTTGTATTTACACACTAAAATATTTTGTGTTGATTGGATTAGATCCCTCTAATTTTCCTGCCTAGAAATAACAAAGAGGTTGAAGTAACAAAGAGGTTGCTGTGGTCTGTGAAGTGCCCTGCTGTTTTTCTTAAGGATAAAAGAGAGGGATGAAGGGACAGAAAACTCCTTCCTGTTTATTTCCCAAGATCAGTGCAATGTCTGCCAGTGCCAGCAGAAGCAACGGCATCAGTTCACCCTCTAATTGTGACACACTTTTAGAGAGAAATCTGTGCAAAGCAGTTGGTATAGATGCTGGTATTGGTTTGTCAGTATGGACTGGGAGAGGAAAAACATGCTGTAGACCATTCACCATCAGATTCATTTTCTGAAACATGTTGGCACCTCAGAGGGAATAAGCAGACGGGAGAAAAAGAAAGAGCAAACGTAGCAGAAGTGATGTGTTAGAGGTGCAGCACTCATACCTAGCAGAGATTTGGCTTGGTCCATTAAAAGGCATCAGTGATGTTCTGAGGTTTGCTTTTCAACAACCAGTCGTAGCAAATCGGTCCATTCACAGTTTTATCCAGAGCATCTCTCCTCTTACTAAAGAAAAAGGAGTCTCTTCAACGTCTTCACCTTGATTTACAAATGCAAAATAATGGTTCAGAATAATTCAGAAGCTGTTAAGATCTTTCACAAAATGAGGTAAGCCCATTGAAAGCCAGGCACCTGTTCATCCTCTAAAACGGAACAGGATTTAGCAACTTAATTCCTAAAGACCTAGAAAGTAAATAAATAACTGAACTGCAGTTTAAAGCTTACCTGAAGCATTTCTTCAGTAGATAAGTTTTCTCATGAATACCATGACCATGATGATCACTGTTATGTTTCTAAATATTTTGAAACATAAACACACCCCGGTAGATAAATAGCGTGCAATTGCCATGTATTGGAATAGCTTTACTGTGCTTCAGCTTTGTAATCTTAGGGAGAACTAAATGGATTTGCAGTTCACTTTGACAATTCCCAATTAATGGTCCCAACCTTAGCCTCAAGTACAAGGCTCCATTTCTTTTAGACGAGTAAAAATAAACGTTCTCCACATACATCATAAAGATACTATAAATCACTGTGACTCTATGTTTTCACCCTTATCATCCAGTATGAAGATGCTTTTCTACTTTTCATCTCTATCTTATCTCAAAAAGCACCTGAAGACATGCTGAAAAGCTGCCTGTCCGCCAGAAGCATTTTCACGGTTTGTAGAGGAAAGATTAAATGTAAAGACTTGGGGATCAGATGAGAAAACCACTTAAACACTAAATACTTAATCAAATCTAAATAACAATCTCCTTCTCATGAAGTCTCTTTGCAAGCACAATACATCAAATTCCACCCTTATATTTTTAGGCAAATAATTATGGGTAAATTGAACAACATAGCGATTTCCGCTAATGTCTAACTCCATGTTCCACAAATAACTTTCCAATTACCATGAAACTGTTCTGTAATTGGATTGCAAATATATAATAACTTCTGCAATGAAAACTGCCACATTATTATAACTTAATTAGACTCCACATTCCCACAAATACATAAATTGATCTCAAATATTTTGGGGGATTGAGTGATAACACAATTTCTGCTCAAATTTGAAAGTAGAAAGCTTAGAAAATACATATAACAGAGAGAAAAAGACACCCACCTCTGATCAGTCCTCTTTAACGTTTACATGACGCAACCAAATACAAGACCTGAAGGTCTAATAAGTATGTTCATGGACAACATTAAACTAGGAGGAGCTTTTACTTCCCTTGAGGCTAGAAATGCCACGCGTGGCAAGAAGCTGTGTGGGGGAGGATCAAGCTGGGTGTCAGAAGCAGGTTCTTCACCAGAGGGTGGTGGGGCCCCGGAACAGACTTCGCACAGGGATGATAAATTACCCCAAGCTGCTGGAGTTCAGAAGCATTTGCACAATGCTTCCAAATGTGAGGCTTGAATTTTGGGTCATCCTGCATGGTGACGAGTTAGATTCTGTAAAGCAATGGTATTTGCAATAATGACAGAACAGCAAGATCCTAGGCCACAGTGAGGGAGAATTCACTCAAATGCAAAAGCAGCAGACACAAAAATAAAGGAAAGAAGCTGCTTACCTTCAGAAGGCCTCAGGCATACAGGAATCTCCAGATCCCCTCACACTCACCTCATCCCCACTGCCAACCCTTAAATGAGGCCTGGGAAAGGGTAGAGCCAGGATCCACCTCTTCTGCTCATTCAGGTACATTGCATGCACCTGAGCTCCCCTGTGTTGGCCCTGCCTTCCTACCAGGTGCTCAGGCACTGGTTCAAGCCCTGACATAGCATTTCCGCTATGTTCTCATTGGTTGAAAACTTATGTGCTGTACAGATATTGCATTGACAGAATCACAATGAAAAATGAGGATAATGTTGAGGTGCCTGTGGGCTGCACCATGCAGGTTTGGGTATCCTTGCACCTTAGTGATGTTTTACCCCACCAGTGACAACAGACAAACAATATTTACAAGCAGAGTATGAACTGAGCAGAGCCTGACTTGTTCCTGTACTTCAGAGAGCACCTTTGCTTTCTTTCAGATGTTAGAATAGGGAGAAAGGATTGAAGGCCAAGGATGCATCTGGAAGAAGATAGGATTCTGTTGCCACACCCGATCTACAGGGCTGTTGGGTGCTGAATGCCACAAATAGATTGGATTCCTTCAACACCGATTCCTGTATAAGTTCAGAAGTTCTCATATGTCTCTTTTCAGTGACTGTTCAAAATCATCGGCTCTTAACTTTCTGTGTTTCCAAATCACTTCAATTATTCTAATTTCAGTATCTTTCAGCATTTTTTGTGAAGTTTTTCTTCTATATCTTTGTATCCTTTCTTCTACATAAGCACATCCCTATTTGCATCGCTTTTCTACATCTCTTTTCTAGCCTCTTTCTCTTGCCTCAAACCTATTCCTGTTTGACATCCTTCCCATTTTCCTGTTTTCTGTTCTACCACCTTTGAAGATACAGAATTTTGGATAGCTTATTTGAGTAGCCACTTTCTAGAGAAAAGAAGCTAAAACAAGATGCATAATTAAACGGCAGTGATGACCCCATTCAGACCATGAAACCACATAATACTGGAGTTTCTTTCTCTTTCAACACAAAGCCAAAGAACCAAATCATTTCAAGAATTGCCTTCCTGCATAAGTGATACACATCTATATCCATCCCCAGAGATCTCTTTTGTGAGATCACGTAAGAAAGTGACTGTCTGGTTAACATTAAAATAATGAATGAAACATTTGACGCACTTTAACACTTGGCGGTTTATGGTAGCAATACAGGACACCAGTAATAAAATAGCATGCCACTCCGGCAGAAATAATATATACTGCAATGGAGAGCAGTCCATAGAGAAGCTAGTTTTCATCCTTAGCTGTTAAAATCATTCCTGCTCTGGCTGGCAACACAGTGAATATCCTTTCCAAATGCTGTCAGTAGCATTTTACATCACCAAAGCTTTGTACACAACCAGCCAAATTTGTCTACAACCAAAGTATCAGACTGCAGACCAGAGGCGTGCATACGAACCTCCCCATCATCCTCACAGCAGCTTACAGTAATGTGCATGAAAGGGCAAAGGGGATGGTTGCACGCCCAGTCAGCCAGTGGTTGCCAGCAGTGCCAGAGGCAGGTTCAGACTGGTGTCCCAGCTGTCCTTGTCCCAGACCCAGGGGTCTGCAGCTTTGAAACATGTCCAAACCTGAGCAGAAGATGCTCTTTACCACTCTCACAGTCAGGATCATTGAGTTCAGGTTCACACCTGCTCTAAACTGCACAGAATTCTGAGGACATTGACTGCAATTATGTATGCACAAAAGCAAGGTCATAAAAACATAGTGTACATTTAAACATCTCTCAACCTCTTTGGCAACTGAAGTAATTGCCCTGGCAGAGGATGTCAAACAGTCCCTGCAGCCCACAGCTGGAGGACAACCACGTTGCTGCATGGACAGACAGGAGGATTTCAGGAGTTGAAAAGGCCTCAGCAAACCTGAAAAAAGGTTAAGGGAACCTTTGCTGTTGCAGAGAAAATGAATATTGTAATAATAATAGTTAAAAAAGGGAGCCTAAATGAATTCCAAGAGCAACTCTGTGGTACTATAGAAGAAAAAAAACAAAAATAATCTTGTGAAAATGCTGATGAAGAAACCTCGGAATAAAAATGTTTAAGCTGGGAACTGATGTAAATAGTCTGCTCTTAATTTTCCTGTTTTCCTTTTCATTTTTGTTTGTTTGTTTGCTGAGTGAACAACCATCTCTTGATGATCCATGGAATGGAACACCTCTCCTACAAGGACAGGCAGAGAGAGCTGGGGCTTTTCAGTCTGGATAAGAGAGGGCTCTGAGGTGACTTGATAATGGCTTTTCAGTATCTAAAGGGAAGATACAGGAAAGAACAGGACAGACTCTTTAGCAGGGTCTGTGATGATAGAACAAGAGGAAATGGTTTCAAGCTCCAATAGATTTAGGTTACATATAAGGAAAAAGTCTTTTACAGCGAAGCACTGGAACAGGTTACCTAGTGATACGATTGATGCCCCATCCCTGAAGACTTTCAAGGTGAGGCAGATCAGGCCCTGGGCAACCTGATCTAGCTGTGGATGTCCCTATTCATTGCAAGAGAGTTGGACTAGATGGCCTTCAGAGGTCCCTTCCAACTCTAAGGATTCTATGATTCCATGATTTCCCTAGTTACACATATTTGACACTTCAGAGCAAAGTTAACATAATTCTGCTTATGCTGGAAATAAGCCATTTTTTCTTTCTTACTATGTGAAACATCAAAAAATATTTCATTGATAGTGGAATGAAGCCCTGGAAATCAATTATTCAGTCCAGAGGTCACTGGTTTTATCTATGCACTAAAAAAACTAGGGACAGTTCATAATTTATTTTAGCTTTTAAAAAGGCAGCATTTTCCTAAAGGTGCCACAGATCTAATTAATCTTTGATAGTCTTCAAAAAATCATAGGAAGACCTGTAAATGTTTCAGTGCTTCAAACGTTAATACATTCACTCAGACTATGAGATCCTTAAAACTCATTGCAAGATTAATATAATATTTGAACATAAGGTAGCTCTTAAGGAAATGCTCTGCCATCACTTTGTGTCAAGGCTGGCAGCTGTGCCAGGCTTTGCCTTTTAAACCCAGCTGTGTCTCCTCTGAACTGTCTTAATGTAAGTTGTGTTCAAAGAGATATTAATCAGGCTGGTTCAACTGTTGGGACTTAATGTTTCCACTACATGCTTTTTTTATCTAGCCTTATAAACTTTATATTGAGATATAAATTAAGACTTCAAGTGCTCCTATTTGCTTCTCCATCTCCTTGCCTCAGGCTCCCTTTAATTCTAAGCTGTCTGTTGAGCTATACAAATGATGCATGTGAGAATGCCATCAGCTTTGATATGATGTTTATTTCTTCTTGTTAATGAAAATATTTCCATTTATTTTATGCATGTTCTGGTGGTTTAAGAAAATGCCATCTATGCATTGCTTTAAAGTTCACTATGATGAAAATGCTTTTTATTAAAACAATATTTTTCTCTAGTCTCGAGATTGGCACTTGCATACTCTAATTCTGACAGTTTACATTATTTCCCTGCATAATAGGATTGAAGCAGTGGAAGATTAACAGGAGGCAATCTAATTTAATGGTTGCAATTATAGTTGATGAAGGAATGTGTTAATCGGGAAAAATACAACTCTGATGACTTTCTATT
This sequence comes from Callipepla californica brunnescens, assembly GCA_023055505.1. Taxonomy (NCBI): domain Eukaryota; kingdom Metazoa; phylum Chordata; class Aves; order Galliformes; family Odontophoridae; genus Callipepla; species Callipepla californica. The sequence continues at coordinate 36,915,771 of JALIRH010000003.1, read as the reverse complement.
CAAAAAAAAAAAAAGAAAGAAAAAGAAAAGAAGGAAAAAATGGAGATGAGAAATCTGTGCTTGGTGATCTTTTCTGCGTATCCACTTTGTTCTAAAATCACATTTTGATATGGATATCCTGGAACAAAATTATATCCTAAAGTACATGGACTGTGGCAGCCTGATGGCTCAGCCAATAGAAAATATTGAGGAGTTACTCAAATTTCTTCACTAACATCTGGTCATTTACTCATGGAAGAACACTTAACTTACCGAATCACCTGCTTCAGCAGGCCTCACACCTGAGTAGCTAATGTGATCTGTGGGACCACTTCTCAGTATCACTTCTCCCCTCAGAGTGCATACAAACACAGCAAGATGAGAAAACTGTACCAGAATGTAGTTGGTCATTATTGTCTAATTAAACAGAAACTGCAATCTGCTAGATGCTCTAATACATGCTACGTAATGGAGCACGTGGCCAGGTATAGGAACCTCAGGGATCAGCCATCCTGCTGGTACCTCAATGAACCACTGCCTGGTGGACCAGCAGCTCCCAGCCTTGTGTGAGACAGTCGTCTTATTCTCTCAATGCTGGGGCTGTGCATATGAGGTGATCCTCAACTGTAGAGCACTGCTGCATTAGATCAGCTCTCCCTATACCAAGCCAGAAAAAAAAAAAAAAAAAAAAAAAAAAAAAGCTCATTGCATAGTGAGTGAGATATATTTATACAAAGTCAATCTGGCCGAAAAATTGAATTTCTTTCTCAGGGGAAATTTCAGTGAGTGACTGACATAAAAAAAAGAGAAACATACACAATACTCAAAATGAACAACTCGCATAAATATTTGCAATAGAACTGCATATTTTTGAGAATTGATTTTTGGACTATAAAAACTTTTTTTCCATATGTTATGTATGCTCTGCTGCACACTTCCAGTGAAGTATAAATCTAGAGTTCTTTCACTGGCTAAAAGCCCCCAGCCCTTGCAAGCAGGACAAGTGCCCCATGCAGCACCTCTCCAAGCTTCAGAAGCAATTTTGTGTATATTTTTGAGTCCATCCAGTTGCCAGCCAGCGAGCTGGAAGAAGGAGCAGTGACATGCAGGAAGCACAAAAGCGCCATAATCTCTTCCTTGCAGCCATGCAGAGAAGTGAGTCAGTAGGACTGCTGAAGATAAGGGTTACAGAAGGAGAAAATAGACCTAGGGCATTGTAGTGGTGAAGAAATTATTCATTCCACCTTTCTTTAGCACCTTATCTTGGAAATAACACTGTCTTCAAGCAGCAGAGGCCTGAAAATCAGAATTCTCTTTTACCATAGCTTTGTGCCAGGACTGTACTTCTTTTTGGCAAAATCCAGGAAAAGTCTCATTAAGATGATATTACGTTTCAAAGGACACGAGAGTACTGCTGCGAACACTGCGAACAACCAATAATTTTAGGAGTGAGGAGTATGCTGTGAGGCAAAAATTTCACTGTTTATCACTTGCTCTGCTACAGAAATGTTTCTGTCAAATAGAGATGCTGAACAAGGACTTATGTTTCAAGTGACCAATCACCTATTGCAAACAGACAAGCTGCAGTGAAATGCTCACAGTCTGAATATTTTTATTCAGTTATTTAGTCATTATTTAGTGAATAGTTATGAATAGCAACTACCTTTATATGCTTCATGCTCTGTTCACAATCAAACAAGTTAAAAACACGGGATAATATATTCATAACAAGTAACTCCTGCAACTCCTATGTTACCTATTTTGAAACCTGATCATATTACCATATCATAGAAGGGAAGTACCTGAATATAAACAAGACTTCAGAAGCTGCTAGCCTGCATTAACAACAGTATCCAGCATTTTCTTAAAATTTGCAGCACTTCAATTCTCCCAAAAGAGAACAACAACCAAGGCCCAAATTTCTGAACTTGAACATTTTGGGAAACAACAAGTTATCTCAATTCTTTCGGAGTATAGCTCATTTCTGGACCAGTAAAAAAAAGAAATACAAGATAATTTCCAAACAGGCATGGGAATAAATATACAATAAAGTAGAATCTGAAGCAATGCTTCCTTTGGCCTTTGGGTTTTGATATATCTATAATCATTGGTCTTTTTGCACAAATGAAACATGTATGTATGATTTGTTATCGCCAGTGGGGAATCCACTATCCTCCTATCTGAGCTACTCCTTTGAGGTTCTCTAGTTTGAAATCTCCCAAGACAAGTTTCTGTGTGCTTGGCTCACAGATTTCAGCATTTGCTTAACATCTTTTTCTGAATTTGGATCTTAATTGCTAAAATCCATTCTTAGAACAGTTAATGACACAGATCTTGAGTTTGAAGTATTTCTTGCACTTTCAGGATGTCTCATTGAAAAGCAGACTATGCAAATCCATTATGATGTAGTACCCTTTTTCCCCTGTTCTCCTAGGAAGGCTGTCACATTCCATTCCATTTGGGCTAGAAATGAAACTGAGTACTAATTTATTAGAAGTACTGATCTGTATTCATTCAAGATACAGAATAATCATTGAAAAAAAAATCATTCAAAAAACAAACTTTTATATCAATATCAAGCTGGAAGTTGACATTTAAGAAAAGATGGGCTGTGAATGTCTCATTTTTTTAAACACAGAATAAGCTTTTCTTAAAACTTTACTGTACAAGATTAAGTTGAGAATGCTACCCTGCGAGCAATTTTGTGTTTAGGTATTCTTGATTTTTTATGACTAAAAGGAGAAAGGAAGACTCTTTTCTGGAAAAAAGAAAAAAGATAGCAAATCCATGGCAGAAGTCAAAATGCTCTTTTAAAACCTTTCAGATACACAGAGGAAAAAAATGGGATGTAATGTGCTAGATGAAAGATAGTGGCACATCCTAATATGAATAATGACATGAAAAAAAAGAAAGCAAAGAAATGGAAATGAAAGAAATGAACAGAGGATATAAATGTAAAGAGCCATTTGGAACTTTAAAATGAGCTCACTGGAAACAGAAATGGAAAAATCATTGGACTGGAACATTGAATGACAGGGATGGAAGACGAAAGTGTGGAGGAAACCCTCCCTCAGTGCACACACAATTGAAGTGGTTTCAGAAACACTTAAGCAGGAGGATATTAGCTGGCTCAACTTAGAAATTATTTTGAGGTACTAAGGAGAACAGATGATTATAAAATGGTTCAGCTTTGTGGATATTTAAAAGGTTTCCAGTACTGTAACACATGGCAGGAAAATCTACTGCTATTATGCTAAATAAATTTACATCTACTCGCTGCATATTAAGAGGAGATTTCTCAGCAGCCAATGTGGATGGCAAGGGATGGATCTTGGGGTGGGTACAAAAGCCTGTTCAGGAAGAGCTGAGTATTTTACCAACGCATTTGTCATGAATTTAGAATTGAATTAAGAACAACACAGCTTTCCAAACACATTTAAGGGATGGGCTGGAGATGGGGATGGAAGAATCAAAACAAAAATGAAATGAAAAAAAGAAGAAAAAGAAAGTAGGGCTATGTCTAAAATAGCTTGTTTGAGAAGCAGAATCAAAACTGCTTTTCTATCTCAGAAGCTTCTGACAAAGTCTTTTCTGCTTTCCAAGTTATCCCTGACAGAGCCTGGCAACAGATTCATCTCTGTAAAAACAACACCTGGGTGGGATGTTTCCCACTTGTCTTCCCTTCCTTTACTCACGTCTTCTCTCCTCAGCCTCACTGGCTGCATCCCTGGTCCTCCTTGTGACACCAGGCCTGGCAGACATAGCGTGAGGTCAGAAAAACTCAAGAAAACAAATATTAAGTAACAAGTAACTTTGGCTGAACCAAATCCAGATGCATTTCAAGGTTTTTCTGTGAGTCTAAAGAAGGAGACATAAGAAAGCCACCAAACTAAACTTTTCTGTTTAGATAGCAATTCACTGGCAGAAATTTACTGAGTAAACCTAGTAATGCCATACCTTAAATTAAAGATATTTTATGTCATGTTTGCAGTTATAATTTCAGGCAATTTAATCTGCAATTTCTTTTAACTTCCTATCAACATATTTGAAGATTTCTAGGCAGTGTGTAAAACAATACAAATTTCATAAAGAAGCGAGGACATGAAGAGAGGGGTGCTTGAGGCACAGCAGACCTAGGATACCTACTTATGAGCCTGACTGATCATAAAAGAGGCAGAGCTGTGCATGCCTTAAGATGCCCAAGCAGGACCCACAACATGACACGAGCTGACATGATCTAGCTGGAATCCCGCTCCCACTGTGCCAGCTGCCATCCTTGGGCTAGAAATGCTCTGAGAAAAACATGAGGTTCTGACATAGCTCTTCCTGACAGACTTCCCTAGGGAATTTTTTGATCACTTCATGAGAAAACAGAGAGTCCCTGTAGGAAGAACTGGGAAGTGAAGAAAGATTAATGATCTTTGCAATTCTGAGTATCTGCAGGAGACATCTCTAAAATTACCTTGCCTTATCTTTAAATGCTGTGTTAGTAACATTCACATCAGAAGAGATCAAAAGCAATTTCATTCCTAGACTTCATTAGTGATGATCAGATGCAGCAGAAACTGCATCCCAGAAAAGAGAAAATGCACTGATGGCATCTGAGCACCAAGCTGTACCTGTTCTGCAGCAGATCAGCCAACTGGAATTGCTAACATTTAAAAAACTTAGGTACTAACTAACTTACTGTCAAAACTGAAGAGAAAAAAGCTCTTAGATAAGCTCGATTAAACAATTTCTAACATTAAAATGTAATTACTTATATGTTAGAAGCACTACTTTCGGTACAGCAACACTCAATACAGTACAGCATTTAAGGAGGAAGGACTAATGCTTCCTAATGCAATGGAAGATTATATGGGCCCCTGAGATATCAACAAATATCCAAATCCTAAAGATTTTGAATTACATCCTTTTTTCCCCCCTCACATTCCATGTATCGACTCAGTGTACATGGCTTGACCATTTCCTTACAAAACTTGAACAATTTATACTAGCATGTACATAAAGGAAAACCTAAGAAAGGGTAACCTAAAACTTGTAGGTGTTTCTCACGGCTCTTGGATCAAAAGAACTATTGGATACTATCATTTTATATTCATGATATTTCTGTATTTCTATTAAGCACCCAGACTAAAGACCATATAAGATTATATGATATGAAGAAGAACTTAATAGCAAAACTGTAATAGAGTGATTTCATATCTGAAAAAAAAGTTTTTGCTTTTATTAAATTTTGAATGAGCTCAGTCTGTTAATTGTTTAAATTGCTACAATTCTCAAGTTGTTACCAGAAGAGTTAAATGGGAAAATTGGAAGGGCTCTTGCTTCAGACTCACATTTTTACTCAGTGTGCCACTTGTTCATTTGTGCATAATGATGCATAAATCTTGCCTCTATCAGATCAAACTACAGGAAATATTTAAAAGCATTCAGTATTGTCCTAACTAGAGAATACAATAGAAGAATTTTCCAATGACTTCAATGCCTGCAGACCTAGGTCAATGCCGAGAACTTTGGAAATTCCTACATTCAGTTTTTTCTTCTAATATTTAATGTTTGTGACATTAGTACATATATCGCTCCATGAAAACCATCCTTTATTCTGCATATTCAACACAATAACTTATTTAAATACATTCCAATTTCTAGTTCATTTTAGTGTACTTTCAAGTTTCTGTGTCTCTAGAGCTTATAGGGTTTCTTTCCTACTTAAACCATTCAATGCCATGACATCCATAAGATTGAAAACATTCTCCAGCCTCTTAAATATAACGAAATGCTACCACCACTGGGCAAACAGTTTGTCGTATACTATCCACAGCAATAGGCTGCATAAATCAGTCAGCTCCTGAGAACTCATATGGAGTTCACACAAATGCTCATAATTTTTACTTTGGTATAACAGAAAACAGAAGTATGCTTTTCATACACTGTGGAAAGTGGAACACCACTTTTCTGCACAGCAGCATTCCAAAGCCCTCAACTGAGATTTGATCCCTCCACGTGGCTGAATAACAGGTTTTCTATTTTTTTCCTTTTTTCTTTTTTTTCTTTTTAAAGAAAACGAAGCATTCAATTAAATATTTTATCTTTTCTTTAAAAACTGGATGTTCAAAGTCAAAATATATGTATTTTCTTTCAGTAACATTTACATTTTTCAAAGAAAAGGTACTTCAAAGGCTAACAGAATCATTTAATCATACAGTCACAGAATCATAGAATCATTAAGGTTGGGAAAGACCACTAAGACCATCTTGTTGAAACATCAACATTTACCACCATGCCTACTCAACTATGTCCTTCAGTGCCACATCTACCCCTTTTCTTGAAGATATTTCTTCTTAACACTAAAAGGAAAAAAAGTTCATTTACTGATGGACTTTATCTTAAATTTATCCCCAGAGGTCATCACATCATTATCCAAAAGAATGAAAAGCCTTCCAACTGTGCCTTCCTATGTCATACCCAGGCTTTATCTTTGTTCCAGAGTCCTGACCACTGGTTTCTCAAAGCAGCGTGAAGTAAAATATGTAGAACAAATAAATCTCGTAAATCTAAGGCAAAACATGTTTGGTTCTTCAAGGCAAGTCATGGAAGATCCTAAACATTTTTAATTCCCTGGTTTTACGCATTCATCGATCAGCTGTGTTTCCAGCTTGACATGAGAGCATTTCCTGATCACACTGAGCAGCTAAAAGAACAATTGTAATGTACTTTTTCTTCTTAGATTGCTACTACATAGAAGCTTCATATAATCCGTTTTATTTTTGCTCAATTGCTAAATAAGGGGGAAAAAATAGAGGTTTTGTGGAAGAGAATTAAAATATCATGTAATGGCACTCATAAAAATAAATCATTCCCTTCAGTTACTGTTCTGTTTCACACAATTGCATTGAATTGCTACCAGCTCTGCTCAACCATATTGAAAAATATAATTACTATTTACTCATACACTAGTTATTTGTTTTTCACATTAATATCAAAAGCCTGAAATCCTTCTTTTATTCTTTAATGATCAGATAAACAACAGTATTCGAGAAATAAGAAAACCTGAAAGAACTTTACAAATGTAAGTGATGTGAAAAGGGAAATATATTTTTCCCAGGAATATTTTTTCTCTCTATCTCTCTCTCTCTCTTCTAAACAGCAGGAAAAATCGATGGACAAACCCTCAGTCTGCTGGGTAAGTATGTCTACACTTAGCTTCGTTCTATACAGACTGACAGTACCTCCTTGTAAGTTATCAAAAGACAACTCTTTTTTTTACTCCTGCCTATTTTTCCAGTTGTTATTGATAATTCTGGACACATTTCCAAGAGCAACTCAGTAAGTAAAGTTTTCTTACTATAACTAACCAGGACATCCATAGTGCAGTATATCCCTCTTGTTTAATATGGCAAATATATTCTACGCTAAAGACAAGAAAGAGAAATAAATGCCTGTAAATCTATTATGTAGTCCTCAAGTAGGATATATAATTGAAATTGAAAATGCTCGGAAAACGTTTATTATCCAGGAAAATGGCTTTTTAAAGACTAGACGATACACCTATTTCCTTATCCTGGTTTGTGCTTGACTTGTATTAAAGTTACATGCAAAGGGAGAGAGGAGGTCTACCCCTGAAGGATCACTGTATATTGTGTGTCTTCTAGACTTTCATAAGATTCATGACTTTCTTTATTTAAATTCTGAAAAGATAGCTAAATCCATCTAATGTTCTTTTTTATAAATTTTCTTCATAAATTAAAAGCTTATAAACTCCTTCCTTCCCCTGTTTGGGGGCTACTCATCCTTGAGCAAGATGTTGCTTTCACTGAAACAAAACTGATGAAAGTCACATTCTCATTAAAATTTAGAAAAATCCTGCAAATTAGTGAAATACCACTTTTATAAGAGGCAGAGAAGGATTTTGGACATTTTTCAGTAATTGGAAGGCACGTCTGGGTCAAAAGTCAGCTGTGGTTAGAAAAGGGGTGATAAGGAACAGAGGAAGAAGAAAATACAAGGAGTCTCTTATTTAAGAAGGTATACAGTATATGGACAAATTAAACTGGATACCTGGCTAAAATTCATAATAAGAAGTGCAGAACACTGAAAAGATAATTCTGAGTTGTTAGAAAAGTTAGAATGCAATAAATGAATATTGAATCTGCCCGGTTGAGAAATGTCCCTTCCAATATTATGATTTATGATGTCTATTTCACATAATAAATTACTTTTGTATTACAAGCTTTAATGTGTCTTGTGCATTCTGCCCGTATTTGTCACTTGTTCACTACTCCCAACAAACATCTCAAACTTCTCAGATATTGCAATAAGCTGTTACATGTTTAGAAATTTATAATTCATTAAATCTCCATCTTCTTTTGTTTTGATAATGTACGTAAAAACTGCATTTCTGTGTGAGCCAAGCTCATTCTCTCTTAGAACTTACCATATACATATCCTCATTTGTGCTTTCATTCCACTGAAGTCATCTTCCCTTCACTCATACTGTGAAGGGAAGATGACTTCAGTATACATATATACATTCTCATACATTACTTGCATCAAAAATAACACCCAGTCCAACAGTGAAACTGAGGTCATAACATTTCTGTTTTACTTTAGTGAGGTATTTTCAACCATCCATTTGGGGGCCCTTAGACAAGTCTCTGGACTACTGTTAAGTGATTTGTGGAAGATGATAAAAGCAAATGAACAGCCTTAGACAATAGATTTTAACGCCTCACTGCATCTCGTAACTCAGCAGGAGAAGACCAGTCATGAGACTCCAGTATTCTGGGGAAAATGGATGAGAAATTATCTTGCAACCTAGATCACAACTGGATGAAGGCCTAATTTCATACCAGAAATTCTGGTTATGTCAGAAGATAGTTGGGAAACTCCTTTTCCAATGCTCCATAATTCAGCCTGAATCAAAACAGAACTGTAGCACTTAAAAACAATACTTCTATGATGATATGAACTTAAAAATGGGACAGGAGGAAAAACAACACTCACATAGGTGTTTGTAGCAGCTACATATGAAGCCATAAAGCACCTATCACACTAACAAAATCTGACTTCGGAGACAAAGAGATGCCCCAAATACCTCCAAAATGATCCATGGATCATTTCTATTTCAAGCACAAGTGTTTGAGGATTTCAGTCTCATTTGCAGGATTATTATTAATGGAAAACAAGAGCCCAAATCCTTCCATGAAACCTGACTGTGCGTTGGGCTCACTGAAACTTTCAAGAACACAAAGAGCAGGAAGGGTTTCACGTCTGCTGAGCTAAGTATTAGTAATGGATGTTTTCTGGGGCAGCAAAGTGATTCTGAAGAAATAACTAACCACCATAACAGTTCTTGAGGGGAAAAAACAAACAAACAAACAAAAAAAAACGAACAAAACAGGAAAAAAAAAAAAAAAACAAAACAGAACAAAAATTCCTTATTCGAAACACTATTTTTAAAATACATTACCATGCCTGGGTCACAATTAAGAATTTTTAAGTATGTCAATTAGAATGCCCCTCATTCTTAAGAGATTTTTATTGCAGTTCAGAGTAAAATCATGTGGAAATCAAGAGGTTCAAAAAGCTTTTAAAATAGTTCTTCAGATGCATGAAAGTGTAATCTAAATGAAGCTGTGTTTCTGCATCAGGTTTTGTTCCTGAGCCATACTGCACATCGCAGTAGTCCATGGAGATTTCAGGGGTGCTGAGAAGCTTGTTTAACAGGTGGTACCAAACAACAAAAAATTCCTTCTACAAAAGAAACATTATTCTAAAACATATTTTTACCTTTCAGCAGGCAGGAGGATGGCTCTTTCCATGGAGAACTGATCTGGATGGCAGGCAGCAGGACTACTCATCTGCTCTGGACTCCAAGGCACTCTGTGGCATTTTTTTTCTCCCCAAAGCACTTGTTCCAAGGACTCTGCATTATGGGAGAAAATTGCATGCAGCTTATGTACAAGGTATAAGGAATGTTGCATGGAAAAGACATTGATAATATGTCTACCAGTATTGTACTGAAGCAGTTGGGTGGTGTCAGTGCACAGTGTTATTTCTTCCTAGCACTTGTGAATAAAATTCACCACAGTGAACAGAATACCTCAAAATGGGTATAGAATTATAGTATAGTATAACAGTCACAAGTACCATAAAGACTTTATGCTGACATTATAATAGACTGAAGTCATAAAGCCCTTAGAAGAATATTCCCTTGTCCGACACTTTCTCCTTTAAATTACAAAGGGTCTCACACCAATAAAACACACACACAAACCTACCCCCTTTCCAGACTGTTTGAAAACCACTTGCTGTTTGCTAGTTCTTAAAACAGTGAATAACTTCATGTGTTTCAGCAGTCTAAACATTTCTCCCCTCTATTGCTTCCTCACTCCCTGCATCTCCTCAGCCTTGTAGCCCACAGCACTGCAGGAAGGTAACACCTTGCTGAGGTGTCCTGGTTTTCATCTATTCTTAGACAATGTCTTCAGGAAGTTCTTATAATTAATATCAAAATGAAAAGTATATTAGCAAGAATTTTTCTTGCCTTTCTTTACAATGCCCAGGTTTCTGAACTGACACAGTAGTAGCCCTTCTCTGCAGGAGAAATGAGATTTTTCCCAGTGAAAGTGTAACTGGCAATTAGGCTGCTATGGACTTCTGAAGGATTACTGGAGTAATTTTATTATCCCACGCAAATACATAGTTGATAACTTGCTGAATTTTTTTCTTTAAATTAAACTGTCACTAAAGATTACAAATGAATCTGAAATACATTACACTGGTCCTACATGGAGGGCACGGAGAAGATAGGAGATGCTGTCTTGTGCTGAGAATAAGTTTCTGAAGCGAAAGAGCAGATATCTCATCCCAGAATGATAAAAAAGACAACAAAACAAATGGGAGGATGCTACTGCCAAAACACATGCCCCTGTTCAAATCTAGGTTGTGCTAGGTTTTTCAACACAAAAAAAATCTATTAAGATAAGAGAGCAGAAACCCATCTGACACTCAGTGTGGGAAATGGAATTTTCTGCAGTCTTAAAAAATATTTTCTTAGAATCTTTTCATATGTTTTCCATCTGTTTGTTATAAACTGATTAGTACATATAACTTGACATTATTAAATGTATTTTAAATAATTGTTAGAACGATATACAAGCATAGGTTTAAACTGATCAGGTAATGTAGTTAATGAATATCTGATATTACATGCATATGTTCATTACAAGAGCCTAAAGAGATATCCTCCCACCTATGGTAAAAACATTTCCTTGAGAATATGTGATTATGCTTTATTTAAGCTGCACAATTTTTCCTGTTAGAGAAAGTTATATTCTGCTTCTATACTAAGTATGTTGTTCAGTTAAAAATACATTGTGTTTTTGTCTTTGCCACAGACTTGGAAGTAATGTTTCTGTACACTCGTCAACATTCAGATAATCTTCATAAGCATCTCATAAAGAATATAAAATATTTAGGCTTTCTCTCACTACCTATGTTTAATTAGAAATGCAGCTTTACCTCATTATTCTGCACTTTGCCTTTTTGGTAGTAGTTTTAATCCTTTTCCAGGTTTTTCTCATGTGATTCTAACTCATATGTTTTCCATAATTCTAATCAACGCCACCTTATTTGAAGACCACAACAGAAACAAGATCTGTGCTTGTCTCTTTCTCCAGTTTGTTTGAGTGGTATCTCAGTTAATTTATGGTTTGTTTAAGATGACCAATCTGTCCCTGTTAAGGTTTCTGTGGGTGAGTGACTACACAATGTGGTGCACAGAGAATTCATCATAGCTTCTGGGAATTTTACCTCTTCACAGTAACTCAGTTTCAGTATCCTGGTGGGATATAATAGTGCCCACAGAGCAAGTTGTCAGCAGAGCACGTCACCACCTGCAGATAGAGGTGATTTACTAAGCACACACAGAACTTACTGAATGGCTGTCCTGAAAATTAAATTCAGTGCAACTGCTTTCCTGAACAAAGACTAGTTGTATGATCTGTATCTCTTAGGACCAAGACTTGTTTGCAGCTTAGCATTTAATGAAACTGCTTATAGACCTGTCTAACTGTGAAGTATGGGTAGAGGTAATAACCCTGTTCACATACTTACCCAAAAAGTTCAGTTTCAGTCCAAAGTTTATTCAAAACAAAACCTGCCAGATGGTCTGTTTTCATGAGATTTCCAGTAAATTATCTGAATATTTCCAGTGGTTCTTGACTCTGTCCAGGAAACCCTGCAAGAACTGCTTCTCACGAGACTGACGTGTCTCATATGTGTGTACAGTTCATGTCTCCTTTGCAACTGGAAAGTGCTGAACTACGGCTGTGTTGCAGAACTCTTCTTAAGCCTGAAAAGAAGAGAAAAAATCTGAAGGACACTGAAAACAGAAATCTATTCTCTGAGATGTGCTAATTTATGTAGCACAGAATGTTGTGAATTACATTTCTTCACAGTAATTGTTAGTAATTAGGTACATTCATGAACTCATTTCATCTTGTGAGAAAACGTATTTTTTATTAACAAGTATTCCCTGAATAATTCAGGAGAAAAGAAAAAGTCAGCATAGAAATCAACTTTTGACTTCAATTTTGGTCACACAAAATACGCAGTTCTGGTGGTTTGCAGCACCTTGAAGCATTCGTAAATGATAAAGATGCAGAGGAACCAGTGTGTAAACAACTTTTATGCTAAACTCAACTTACTACTTTAGATAAAATAGGATTGCTCTTTTTGTTTGTTTGTTTGTTTTATGTTTTTTGTCTTAACTATGAACTAATATGTACAGCAATAATAATAATAATGATAGAATCACTTCCAGTTTCTTGAATGAGAAATACATTGATATGTCAATTATGAATAAGCATTAAGGAAATATTCACTTAATGTACATTGTTTGAGCTTCTCTAAAATAGGAAACTGATTTCCAATGTAATTAATGACTTTTGAAGATCACAATAGTTGATAACACAAAAAAAGCTTCACTGCAAAAATGCTGTGGCACTTTTTCATCCTATATTTCAACAGCAGTATAGCACATGTTCAGACAACAGCAACACATTAATAAAACCCATTAATTCCTTTCGCCCTGAGGTCTTCGCTTGATTGTTTGACTGAAGAAGTTCTGCTTTTATTAGTTATGACAGATCAGGATTTGGAATTCAGGGGAATGTCACACTGTTATTTTAAGGTGAATTGCTCAGTTCAAGTAACAGAACTGCCTTGAGCTCTCAAGACAGTTAACAGAGGGCAGATTTTTCAGTCAAATAGTTTCACATTTTCTCTGACACTAGGAACATATTGATTATGAAGGAAGCAGAAGAGGGAGGATGGAAAGGATAAGGACCCTCCCAGTGTTTCAGTACAAAAGGTACAGGCGTGGCAGCATGCTGCATCCCCGATCAAAGAATCACAGAATCACAGAATTGCAGGGGTTGATCTCTAAAAACCCCTCAGATAAGTTACTCACTTTGCCTTACTCCCTCTCTTTTAGCTTGGTTTGTTTTTTTTCTCATTTTTAACACCATTTCTCTGCTCACACTTAGACATCCAGCAGCTATAGTGCAGATCAACAAACCTGAGCAGTCCCCAAAGTCTGCAATGTTTCTGTCCTGGCTTTGCTTCCCCCTTGTCTTACACATACACCTCAAAGCTCACCCAAAGAGCTAAACCAGAATACAGTTGGAGAACTAAAAAAAAAATTAAAAAAATCATTTAATTGTGGCTTTCTGAATCTCCAGGTAAATAATCATGCTTGAAATCTGGAAAACAGTGATTAGTAAAAGCTGCTGCTGGACAGCTTGTTTGTTTATCACATGCTATTGAGAAAGAGATGGAAGTAAGATTGCCTTAGAGACATATAGACTTGTATAATGGCTCAGCTCCTTCACATTTTGTGTCCCGCACTTTACTTTCCATCTGCTGCTGGATTGCCTCTGCACAATGAGCAAGGGTACCACTGAGCACTCCATAACGACAACCACAATTCATACACTTAAATTGGAAGGCAATGAAATGCATGAATAACTCAAATTGCTGCAACTGTTATATATGACAATGGATATACATCAACACCAAATCAGAGCTGAAAACTTTTGGTCTCCTCTTTTTTAACTTGTGACGAATTCCAGTCCTCTTTAGCACTGAGTATTTGAAGTAGTTTTGTGTTCCAGGACAATTTTAGTATTTCTTTCTTCAGGCTCACTACTGTTTTAGTTCACTACCGTAACAATTAAAGTAATAGATATACAGCCTACTTATTTATAACTTATCTTTATGGTTACAAACTTAAAATACTGATCCCGTAGAACAAGTTGCCACACTGTGTCATTATTACAAGCAGACAGAACATACATCCTTTCATACCCGAAACGATTTTCAGGCACTGAGGGTACATTTCTCATCATGGGATCACTTCATAGAGTCTTATGATGAACTCTGACATTGACTTCAAGTCTTCATTTGCATAAATGTTTGTCTCACTAACATGTATTATTTTCATATGCCCAATAGATTAGAGATGGATGTTTGTATTTTAAAGAAACAGCGCTGCTTTAACTCTGGAGTTCCACGTTATCTCTAAAAGTTCAATAATTTGTTTATAGAGATCAATTTTATTACCGAGATAAGACTTATTGCTCTGCTGTTATCAGGAGCAATTCTGTTTTTTCAGAACACACATATAATGCTTTCTCATGTCTTTCATTTGAGGAAGTGAGCTGATTTCAATACTGATACACATGATAAAAATGTACTGGTGTAGTTTATTTATGGGACAACAGAAACAAGAGTGGCAAGCAATCTGAGAGCAGTGATTTGGAATCAGCAGGAGCATGATAGTGCTCTGTACCAGTGGTGTTCACAACAGATTCCAGTCCACCGAGCTCCTCATGGCTCATCTATGCCTGAGTTATTTCAGAAGTTCACTCAAATGTTAATTACATTTTTAGCTGCCTCCTGAATCATAAAGGCCTTTATAAGTGATAGCTAACAGGAACAACTTCTTGGGGAAACACAATCCAAACCAGAAATAATTAAAAAAGCTGCTCAAGCACTGTGAATCTTCAAAATTACTCACTCTCCTTCAAAAGTACTTGTAAACATGAAAAATCATCGTTAGAAAGCTCTTTGCAAAATCACAACAAATTTGTGGTAGTACTGAAGCGAGCTGGTGCCTGTCCCATGCTGACACGGTCCCATATTGGTCATCTTTGCCCTATTTTCCTACTCTAGGATATGTTATCAGCACTGGCACAGAGGTTACGCAAAAATATCTGTATTTTTCTGCTCTACGCATAAAAAAAAGGCACCCTCAGAAGCACATGCTATCTAAAAGTATAAGTTAATCTTCATTCAGGCAGGTCAGATGTATATCTTGAGGGTAAGTTCCCCTCCCCTTGCGAGCAACCAGAGCTACCAGAGTTCAGGGCTCACTTCTTACTCCATAAATAATGCCTGCAAGAGGCATGAGGTATAAGATCTTCATTGTCTTCCTCAAGCATAGCTACAGCATCTATCACATACTGAATCTTCTCAGCAGAGGTGACAATGGCAGTGGCTTTGCACAGCCATGCACCAGGGACTTGCTATGGTACATATGGGACACTGAAGAATTTGGTCTTCTGAGTTATGCTCCTCTGACTGGTCCCACACAATGGAAACATTAATGTCACCACTATGCTCAGTGCTATTGTTACTTCCTACTCTTCACTTAGACTGGTGCGTCAGATTTCATACGGGTTCTGCCTCAGGTAAAACAAGGTGAGACCCAAAGAAACTAATAGGGGTCAAGGAATATGCTATTGGGAATGTGAGGGTAAGGTGCCACATCAGGGCTTGCTGTAAAGCTCAGACATCTGCGAGCAGAAAAATCCCATTCTTGCTTGACTGAGGAGAATGTAATCAGCAGCAGCACTGGAAAAAAATCTTCCCTAATTACATATTTACACAATAGAGAGAAATGGCATTGGAGCTGTTCCAGGCTTTTGGTTACATAATGCATGTTTAACAAAACTGTCTAATTATAACTGCACATATTTACTCAAGAGGTAGAAAAGGCTTCAAAGGAGATTTTTCAACCTCCAGGAAAGTCCTTTTTTTTCCAAAACTAGTTGAGTCATTTACTATAACCCCAAAATCTATGACCTTATGTTTTATAAATATACAAACTGAATATTATTTAATATCTAGTTTTATATGATAAGAGTTTTTCAAATTTCTTGTTTCTTTTTTCAACCAATAAAATTTCAGAATTCAAGGATGAGAATGATATTTCTCCTAGAAAAGATTAAAATAAACAAAGAAACAAAAAAAATTGCCTCAGGTTTCCTTTCTCAAAGGACAACTGTGTCAAATTCCGTCTGACATTATGGAGCATCAGAATACTTGTACATGTTAACAGATAGAGGTGATGGCTTCTTGGCCAGCAAAGGTTATTAGAACAGGGGTCTCCAAAATAATAATGGGGGGAGGGGGAAGGAAATAATAAAAAAAAAAATAGTAACAATAACAACAACAACATATGCTATTAAAGCCAGAGCAGAGATAAATGTACCCCAGCTATGAGGACATGACATGCCAGCACAGGCAGGAGGTGCCCATGGTGTAAGACTGATGCTGTCTACCCACTGGGAAGTCAGTAAGCATGGGGACACGAGGGCCACCAGACATCTTGCCTTTTGGCCAACTTACTTGTCCAGTTAACCCTGTAAAACTCAAAATGACCAACAAACCTCTCCAGAATATCTCATGTCCATGGAACCAGGGTTTTCTGATGTGAGAACTGCTCTGTCAATGGCTTCTCTTTTATCTAACCACCTCTAACTTTGTAGGCACTGTAGGAGCGTCATGTCCTCACTGTATCAAACCCTGAAAGAAAGCTGCTCCACTGACTCATGGGATGCAATGCAAAATACCACAGCAAAGCTGTAGAAAAAAGCCCAGAGAACAAGTAATCCTACTGCTTATGTTTTCTGTCCTGACAGGCTCTTGAACAACCAGCAACACTGTTATTGCAAAAACATTCTGCAACCACCAGGATTTCTACCAAAGTGGCTGGATTACGCCTTAAATAAAAATCCTTCTTCTCCCTGAATGTCCTCAATGTACTGTCATCAGGATAATATATCCTGTGTGCCCTTACCACAGACCAGAGGGAAACTGTGCTCAAAACATAAGAAAACACTTTCCTGCAAAAGCTGCTAGCAATTCCAGTTCTTATTTTAAAACACACAGTTCCGTCCCACTTATCTTTATTTCTTACACTCCTTTTAAATAAGTTAAATATCCAAATGCATTATCAGACAAAAAGAATACTACACGGATGCTGATTTTTAATCTAACAAATACATTATGTATAATAGCTTCTCTTTAATGTTTCATAATAATCTTCAGTTAATAATTGATCTGAACCTAATTCATAATGCTTATTACTCGTATGAACTGAAAATGTTTCATCTCACACTGGGGCTCCAACACAGCAAAGCCCAGAGCTGTGGCTGCGGCTGATGCTGTGCTAATCAGGAGCTGGAGCCCAGGGAGTGGCACAGGTGTGGGACAAGAAACATCCCCTCTCTGGGAATGCTCAGTGATGGAAATTGTTTCTGCTGAACGGTGCTCTGACGTATGCTGAGTGCTTGTCAGCAAAGTGAAGGGCATGTCTCATGCTATCTATTCAATTGCGCTGTCACTGCTAGCTCAAGCATGTCTCTCTCTGCATTGACATGCATGACAAATTGCAGAAGAAGCTCTGACTGTTAATATGTTCCTTCTGCTTCCAAGCTTTTGGTGATGGTACAGTACAGTTAAGCATGATGAAAGGCTGCATTCATGAAAGCTTGTTAGATAAGTAATGTTTTCACTATGTATGTACGCAGATGATCTGTAGTGGAATAACTGCTCCTAATTTTGGGTCTCACAATTGGAGCTTTTTGTATTCAGGCTACTGTAATCTTTTCCACTTAAGAAATAAAAGGATATTTTCCTTGCATTTTAATATTATGATATCAACAAAATATTAGTGCCTGTGCAGGTCTGTGGTCTGAACTGTACTCAACTATAGTTCATTTTTCTCACTGCAACATGTTTCTGTAGCACAAAATAGGATACATTCTTTGGACCATGGCAGAGAAGTGCTTGGAGGCAGCAACTGAATTATTCAGGGGTTCACAGATAGAAAAACCCAAAGATAGCCACAATTAGATAATAAGTAAATATTTGTGGACCTATTTCAATGTGAAGAAACTATGAAATAAAAATAGTGGAAAACATTTTTTGATACCTGTAATATCACATTCTCCCAGGAGAAGCATTAACCCATCCAGCCCCCAGCACGCTTTGAGAGAATTTTTATCATCATAGTTTCTATCACTCATGCTAGGTTTAAGGCAGAATGATTTAGATTAGTGAAACAGTTCTTAGTTGTATTGGTTGGTGTCTTTTGCCTCAGCTGGAGGAGTCTATCAAGATGATCTTACTGATTACCTTTGTTATATTTCCTAAATGAGAATACGATTCTTAATCATAAATCCTAAGCAGCAAGATGTTTGTGTGGCAGATTTCTTTCAGATGTAAGCTGAATCCTTCATGGTTATAGCAATAGTCTTGATGTTCTATGTGCACAGATGTTAGCTTGATGTACTTATTAAGAAGAAAGTAAGAAGGCAAAGTAGGAGAAAGAGGTTAGTTGCCCAGTGATGGTGAATGGACATTCTAGTGGCTGGCTGCCCACTCAAGTTTTGATGAAGAGTTTAGCTACTAGGAGTCAAAACAAGATTCAGGAAAGGCTGCTACCTGATTTATGTAAGAAGGGGGTAAGGAATAAGTTCAGTATGGAGGTGGCTAGTTCTAGGACTCCTTCAAGCTCCTTCACACACATATATGCATGACAAATGCAAGAAAACAAAGTGGGAGAATACTCATTTTTTCAGCACCAAAAATGAACCATCAGGCTTAGCAGTGCTTAATCCAATCAGTACTGGCAGTACTTGCCTCTTTTAAGAGGCTACGCCATATTTTCCCACAGGAATTTCCCTTTTCTATACTGAGCACTCATTTTCCTTTGGTCTTAATGTGCCTGTCTAGTAATTGTATTCTTTACAGATAAAACACTAAGTACATTCTTGCTGTGATTCAGATTGTCCTACAGCGTCATCAGCACTGGCCTGAGTAAGAAATGAGACCAGTTGATTACTCCTGTCATCAGCCTATAAAACCCTAGGAACAGCTGAGATACGTATGAAAATGGGCAACGTACTCAGAGGGATTTAAATAACAATGATTATAGGGAAGTTTCAGGAGGTTTCCAAAATGTCCTGAATCTCAGAATCAGGTACCTGACTGGATCTTTTTATTAAGCACATCCTTGACCTGGAGTCTGTGCGAAGGTTACTAATGTAAAACTTAGAAAGAGAACAAACTCCTGTGCTGAATATGTATGAAAACCACTTCTTGTGTGTGCAGCACATAGCATTTCCAGATGGCTTTGATACATGGTTAATGTTTATTATGTTTTCTAAAATAATTAGATTTAGTTTAACTAATTATTACTGACTGTCTAAAAAGAGCAGTGAAGCAAAAGAAACACACAACCCAAATATTTCAAAAAAGCTTAGTAACAGGTTGTAATTGCCATTCAGGGATATTTGTTTTCTCCTACAGTATAATATTTTTAATGTGTGCTCTTCAATGAGTATTTTGGAAAGCAGCACCTAGAATAAGGTGTTCTTACTTAATGTTTGAATTCTTGACAAAAAAAAGAAAAGACGAAATAGGCAGTAATAAGTGCTTAAAAACAGAGGGGGCAAACAAAGCTCAACAGCCTCCCGTAATGTATGCTCCCAAACCAGTTTATAAAGTTGATCATTTCCCAGTGAGAATGTTTGTTTATTCTTGAGATACACTTGTTGATATTTGTAAAACATCTCCACGGCACCAAAGTGCTCTATCCAGAACATTTCCTGTTTATGCCTAGACGCTATGACATCGTGTTGACTTCAGAGAGAGGCAGCAGCTGTCAGCCCTGAGGGGCAGAAAGTCTCAGTTATTTTATCATTTCCTCATTTAGTACCATGCCTCTAGTCAGTAGTTGCCCCGATGAAGGTCAATGTGTAAAAGATAGCTTGAATATTGCATTAAATAACTTGGAAGCTTAAACTTCATTGCAATCCATGGGGAAGCTGAAGTTGGTAAGGTTGGAAAAACCATCTTAGCATTCAACATTAACATCTAATTTCTTTGAATTTCAGTAAAAGTTAGACATGGAAGTCTAACTGGGGAACTGAGTTTGAAAGTCTTGCAGCATTTACAAATCTGATTTTAAATGTCTAATTCACCCAAGAATAAACTACATTTAAGACCACTGCAGTGACAAAGTAGCCATCACCAGTTTTGAGTCCTCATAAAGAAATCATTGGGAAAAGACTGCAGTTACATAAAGATGAATATAGCCTAGGTAAGAATGCTGAGGCAATGAATAAGGGCTGCATCAGAAGACTCCTTTGGGAAGCTCACAACACAGGTTAAAGAAGCTTTCAGAAACTTATCTAACAGCATTTCACACAGCCAGAAGGAAAAGCAAGGCAGAGGAGTTAATTTAAACCAGGTCCCTCTGGGCTATGCTATGCAGTCGAAAGCTGCCAATCTCAGCCACTGTATTTAGCTGAGGTCATTAATTATTTGTTCTTGATTTCACCTCCACACCTGAATGTTTCCAACACCGAGAAAAGATTTGTTTACAGTTCTCCCTATAGCAAATATTTTATTGCTGCTAATTCTGTGTATAGGAGGAAATGGTTACATGATTTTGATTGCACAAGCTGCATTTTCCTTCCTGTTAAGATAGCCCTCAGGGCTGTGCAAACACAGTAGCAAAAATTGAAGCACTGTACATAGTTAGCAACTCCCTCATAATTCTACCACAGAAATCAAATTTCCCCAACTCAACAGTCAATCTGGATTTTCCTACTGCGTTAAAAAAATCAGAAGATAAAGCTGAAGGTCATCTTATTAATAGAATCAGAAGTAAAATTCGCTATTTCTTGAGTTATTTCAATTAATTCAGTGTGAAACGCAAGTGAAGGGATCCAAGAATGAGAAATTGCCCCATTTGTTCAGCCCCCACCTAGTGATATCTACCCTTGCAATATAGTTTAAGACACAATGAAATGGCTTTTCATTTTGAGTCATGATTTACACCAAAGCAATATACAGGACAATTAGCATTTCGCATATGTCAATTATTCCATGTAACTCCCATTGCATGATGACTTCCTTTATGTTACTGTGTTTCTGCCTTATAAATTGTTATAATTTGTCGAGGTCTTTCAGCATGAAAATTGTCCTCTATGCTTAATTCTGTGTTTTCCCATATGTTGGAGTATAGGTCAATGCTCGAAGGAAACAGATCTGTTTAAGCACATGTTGAAAATTAAGTTTGTTTTATAATGTTTCACTGAATCAAGACCTGCATTTGACCCACATCTCTGTTTTAAAGCCACTGGAGAGTAAGCCTTCAATCACTTGAGGTTTTTGAAATAGGTTACATCAGCAGTCTGATTTACTGCCTTTTAAAGGATTTTCTCTAGTTTCTTCAATCTTTCCTTTGTAACAGGACCAAGAGGTCATGATTTATTCCACATACTGACTCACTAGTGCTATGAAAGCTACACTATTTCCTTCCATGTTCTACAAACGATCCAGCACATCTGTCTTCTATTTAGGGTGTGGTGTGTTTTTTCTTATCATCACCAGGTGTTTCCTGGCCTTGTTGGTTTCAGGGTAGCTATAGCCACCTTCCCTCAGTATTTTTCACAACTGTATGTCACGTTCTTGCATTCTGCTGTTGTGACCTTCATAAGTCTCCTTGTAGTGTAACTTTCTTCTGCCAGATTGCTGATACTACTTGTTTAATGTAACTGACAAATTCAATCGCTGTCACATGTAATCATTCTTTTAAAATAATCATGAGACCTTAAATACTAGGGGGTCACAATACTGCTCCATGCATTTACCTCAGCTCTCCATCAAAGAGTTTCTGATCCATTATGTGATCCTGGATGCTTTGATTCTGCCATAAATTGATAATACCGCACTACATCACATTCATTATTGAATTTCCTATGTAATAAAACACCACCTAGTATTCTTTTTCCTTTTCTTTTTTTTTTTTTTAACTGTACCTATCAGAGTAGGTAACATTTTTTGATATGCAATAAAAACATGTTGTTTTTTTTTTTTTCCCATTTCAGTATGATCATATTATATGTATTCATATGGGAATTCCAGATCAGTACATGAGCTGACTAACAAGGCTTGTTACGAGTGTATGTGAATATGAGTATGTTATCATATTACTGTTTTTTTCATATGCTCAGGCATATGAGCTAAACCTTGGCTGCATTCCTGCACTGTATTAAACAGAAATTCCTGGGCAAGTTTCTTCAAGCTAGATCAACTACCAAAAGTAGGTATGTTGGTGCAGTACTTGAGTTGAGATAACTTATGCAAAAAAGCAGAATAAGTAAGGACACAGTCCCACATTCACATACCCAAGAGCTCTGTTCATTACCTCTAACAAGTATTAGTGACCTTGTTTTTCTTTGCACAGAAGCAGACCAGAATCACCTCCACAATCATCACATGCTCCATTTCATCTGGTAAATGTCACAGCTAGGTCTAAAGTGCCTGTGCTTTTAGCTTATTTGGAGCACCAGAACCGTTTTTTGGCTTGAAAAAACGCTAGTGTGACAATGCGCAAGGCTAAACAGCTGTATCTATGGCAATCAGTACTTCCATGGAGTTTTGTCTACTGACACTAGAAACATGTTGTATTGCTAGTTGCCATACAACTCTAAACAAGTGCATAGCTTTTGAGAGTGAAGGCTGAAGGGGAGCAAGCTATCTGGACTTCTGTACTCCTCCTGAATGAAAATTCAAATTTTCCTTTTGGACAAGAGAATCTTATTCATGCAAGTCCTGCTCTTAAAAATAGCTTCATTTTGATAAAACCAGAATGATCATGGAATAAACAGAAATGTAGTTCACTTAAAATATCTTATCTATACTTCCAAAGCATAAACTCAGACAAGAACATTTTTAATTCAGGTCAGCTAGCGATTCCCTAGCACCATCAGAGATGATCATCTGAGTACCAGCAGGAACTGGCTTCTGTACTCATACGTGCCTCCCCTGGCCTTTCAAATAGCTGACAATTGCACTAATCCATCAAGGTGAACTTTCCACACCATTTCCACAACAGTATAGGCATTACTACCATTTATGGCCTAAGCCACATCATTACTGTCTTCTTATCTCTGGGAGTCCTTCTGCCCTGATATCTTTAGACTGCAATTATTTTCCTTCAGCATTCACAGAGCCTTGCCCCTGTATAACTTATTCTCCATCCCTAGCAGGTAAACATCCATGTCACTATAATGAGGTAAATAATGAGCTCATGCAATGTTGCTATTGCAAATTATTTACAATTCTTAAAAGTTTTATGGAAAGTGCTGTCAGAGCACTGTGCTGTTAAATGTGTTGCAGTTTTCCATTTGAAGCGTACGATCAGATTTGTGTCTGGTAAAATCAGTATATTTAAATATAGTTATAAATGGAGGAAGTTTGGACCATGACACTGAGTTCTATTCACTTGAGATTTCCCTATTGAATATTTGAATATAAGAGTATATACTTTGGACATAATCCTGGGTAGCCTGCTGGGTGGCCATGCTTGTGCAGGAGTTTGGATCAGATGACTTCCAGAGGTCCTTTCCAACCTAAACCATTCTATGATTCTGTAAAAATTATATAATGCTTTTATTTTTTAAGTTTTTCATTGAGAGAATAATGTCCTTATTAGAGGCACATCTAGTTTGCCCTTCTTTGTCCAATATACAAGCAGTTCCTTATTCAGCATTTCTTAAACAATGTAGGATAAAACATGTTTTCTACTTCAAATCTCAAGGCCTGGGGCAGGACAGTGCCACGGAAAGGGTGCCAAAAAGAGGAGTGAAGCCAAAAGCAATGAATGAAAAGATATACCTTCTCCTGCTGCCAAGGATATCAGAGATCCTGAGGCATTATCTTTAATGTCTCTCATACATAGCACAACCCCTAGGGATGGACTTGAAATGGTGATCTGGAGGTTAGAAGAACTCTAATGAATTGAGTCTCTGAGCTCTTCCAGTCTAATGTAATTGACTTCACTGCAGCCTCACTCGTTATCATCAAAATAGCTCTAGCTTACACAATGTCAGCCACCCTTCATGTGAACTGATAGCAAGTGTAATTGCTTAGAAGATAATAATTTTCAAAACTCAGCATTTTGACAGTGTAAGGAAAGTCAGGCATAGCAAGGTCTGAAGAGAAATGAGATTTTTTCAGTGTGTACACTGTGTTCCATCCTTAGAAATACAGGAGACGGGGAGGGGTGCAAGCGACAGAGATTGCTCAGCAATCTCTCCAGCCACCGGGCAGAATGCAAACAGGAGAGCACAGAAAGCTATACCACCATTTCCACTGACTGCAGGGAAAGTAGGGACATAGGGCAACATGGCAAAGGTCAAATACTTTTCTTTAACTTGTTTAAAATGCAAAATATGTGCTGCATCAAATTCTCTCTCAAGTTCTCCAATAGAAGCTATGAAAATAGAGAGAGAGAATCCTTTAGAAAACCCGGGGTTTTCGGCTCTCTCTGCACTACTCAAGAGTCAAATGGGAGGTGGCATTATGTGACTTGATCTGAGTTAACACCATGATCTGGGGGTAAAAATCTGTTGTTTCACCACACAAACTCTAGAGCAGTTAATAGTCCATTTCACACTGAAGCACAGAATGTTTTGGTTGAAAGGGACTTTAAAGATCATGTAGTTCCAAGACCCCTACCACAAACAGGTATGTCTTCCACTACGAATAGGTAAAATTAGCATATGCTTTTTTAATGGCATTTTTTACTTCATACACAGACATTAACTGAGTGATTTGACAAAGGAATCTCCTTAAGGTCTGGTTCACCCTTTCAAATAAGGTAATTAGGTTCTAATAGGAAGATGTTTCTAAAAGAAGGAAAGGATACATTGCACTTCATAAGTTATCCTGAGAACAATACTAAGATGGGATAAAAAAAAAAAAAAGACTACGAATTAGAAAAAATCCCATCCCATCCCATATAATATTCTTTTTCTCCTACGAGCCAAGAAAATGAATTTTCTCTTGTCTCAGCTGTTTCTCAGATACCTACATGCTATTGTTATACAACTACATAAAGCTTTCAGCATGACTTGTCAAAAGCCGTTCTCTGTAAGACTGCAAAACTACGGGTAAGTATAAAAGAAACAACTGGAATAAATGCGACATCTTAGAATCATGATGCAGTTGAAGTTGAAAGGGACCTTGAAAGACCATTGCTGAACAGGGCAATAAGGAGAAGAAGTGGACTGTCATGGTTTTATGATTTTTGGTACTGGTATTCCACATCATAACATCATGTATTGCATTAAGAGTTAAAGAGCTAATGCTCTTGGTCTAGTGGTTAGGAGCCGGCGCTCTCACCGCCGCGGCCCGGGTTCGATTCCCGGTCAGGTATACCCAGCATGCAGCTGGAGCATTAGCTCTTCAACTCGTAATGCAATACATGATGTTATGATGTGGAATACCAGCACCAAAAATCATAACACCATGACATGGACAAAACCAAATAATTACTGGTCATGCAGGTTACAGGTCAGTAACCTGTCTTCCAAAGAAGGCACTTGAGTTCAGTAGCAGAAAATGGAAACAACAAACACATCACAAACATGTCATTATTTTTTCCCTCATAAACGAAAAGTACATTCTTATAGGCAGCATCTAGTAATTTCTATGAATAAGGGAGAGTTTTGAAGAACACTAATGTGTGTGGAAAAGGAAATCTGATTTTGATTTAACTGAGGAATGTTGAGTCATGATGGAATAGCTACTTTGACTACAAAGAAGGGACAGGAATAATAAGTAACTGGAATCACCAAAAAATATTTCTTGTCCAAAAATATAAGTCCAATTTTACACAGAAAATGAGAGCCACATTCTCATCTCCAGAATGCCAATGGATTAAAAGGAGTTCTTTCTCTTAGGTATCTCAATTTATACAGTATTAACATGCTTTTTCTTCACATGTGATATTCAGTATACATTTACCCATCTTGCATGAAACATCTAGAGAATTATTTCTTCACGCCCTGTATTTCAGATGTTCCCTAAAAGTTCCCATAACTGTATATGAACTTCAAATAGGTACACAGCAAAACTTGCCTTTTATATAACATCATATATTTTTTATGTTCCTAGAAAGTAATCATTATTTAAAAATTTCTAAGACATTGAAAAATATAGGTTTTATGGAATAGCATGTTTTATGCTGCTGTAATTCTGTATCGTCTTTAAAAAAAAAGTACTACATTTTTAATTTTCAGTAAACCACGCCTTTACATTAGAGAAGACTATGAGCAAAAGAAGCAATGCCACTATAACTTGATCAATTTGAAGCTATGTCTAAATCAGTCAAAAACACAAAAGAAGGCCTCTCTTCCAGGAAGGCTAACAGATTGAGTTTGGAATTTGTAAAATATATGCAGGAACTGTCAAGTGATGATGAGTCATCTAAAATGTTTCTCAGGCATCTTTCCTCTTTCTGTCATGGTACTCAATTATGTTTAAGAGCAATTTCACAAAGATTCAGTGGCTAATTTTTAGTCATTTCTCCAAAACTATCATCTGCATCTTTAAGAACTTCATCAAGTAGCAAAGTTTATGAACTCAGCCAAAAAATGGGTAGATAGCTTGGCTGATACACTCTTTATATCAAACAGTGGAAAGTTTCTTAGACCTCTCAGGGGATAGTGAATCACAGACTGTAGAACTCCAGGGTGCCCTTAAGACAATACAGGATATAATGAAAGTCAGTGAAGCAAGCAGAATTTGTCAAATGAGCCACACAATTTAAACTCATCTAATAGAAAATCTGATTGAAGTTTTATGATCGTCTTGCACTTTACTATATGACATCTTTACACTTTTAATAAGAATTAGCAGTTAAAAAATGAAGCTTTGAGAATTTTTTTGCTAATGTATTTACTAAAGAAATAGACCACTTCACAGGCTTCTAGGATATTTAATAAATTAAAGCTTTTCTAATTACAAGACAGTTATAACCAAGCTTCTTCTACCTGCGCAACCCTGTCTCTGGACCCTGCTTTGGCAGGGGAGTTGGACTAGATGATCTCTAGAGGGCCCTTCCAACCCCTACAATTCCATGATTCTGTGATTCTCAGGATCTTAAGTTCTTCCTTTCTATTCCATTTCATGTACAATTCAGGTTCCCCAGCACAGCCACCTCCTTACCATCCTAAATCCTCAGTTTTCTCTATTATCAAGCAAGAAGAGATAAAAAGGAAATGAGCTACCAACGCAGTCTACAGCATCATTTTACCATGGCTGTGGCTCACTCTAGAAACACCACATGGTAGTGTAGTAAGATACACTTATTTGCCAACAAGAACTATAAAGAAAGCTACTGACTGAGATGCAGAATGTAGTCTAGTGATACTACCCAGTACTGGAGCAACTATCAAGAATGCTTACATATTTCCTCTTACTTTCTGCCTTTGTAAAGAAAACTGAGCAAAGTTTCATAAAGTTCACAGTCAAAAAGAACTGCATCTAGCATTCATCCTGACACTGAATGAAATGACTCAAAATGTTGTGATTACTTGATGCATGATTCTGATCCTATACTGAAAGAGGTTGACAGAGTGTGGAAATAAGCATCAACTAACAGGTCACTAGTTCACTGGGTCACCCTTTATTCAAAACAGATGTGACACTGCCTTTTTTCCAGTCACCTGATTGGCATGACTTTTCAAATATCATTGAGATTGGCTTGGTAACTCCATCAGCCAATTTCCTCAGGACTCTGGAATACATTTTGCTAAGACCCATAGAGTTATGGATGCTCAGTTTCCTCAGCTGGTTGTGAACTTGGTCTTCGCTTACAGTGGGAGAGACATCATTCCCCTTTCTCCACCTTTCAAACCACCTGCACAAGGGCTGGATGAAGAGCAGTTGCCAGTGAAGGCTGAGGCACAGTGCTGTCAAGTACCTCAGCATTTACCTTGTCCATTGTTATCAGACTGCCTGCATCGCTCACTAGTGGAGGGTATTCAACTAGGACTTTCCTTTTTGTCTCCTTACAAAGTACAGTTCTAGCTGGGCCTTGGCCTTCCTGACCCCATTCCTACGCTGCCTAGCAGCATCCCTATACTGCTCTCAGAATACCTATCTCTGTTTCACTGTCTGTGCATTTTCTTCTTCCTCTCCAGCTTGAACAGCAAGTCCCAGTTCAGCCATGGCAGCCTTTTGCCCTCCTTTCCTGTCTTTCTACACTTGCAGATGGAAAGTTCTTGGACCCTAAGGAAAGATTCCTTAAAGATCTGCCAGCTCTGCTCTGCTTTCTTGTCCTTGAGGGCAGCTTTCTAGGGGGTTTTGTTGACTAACTCCCTAAACAGCTGGAAGTTGGTTTTCTGTAAATTTAGTGTCCTGATTTTACTTTTTGTGCATCCCATTATCCCTCAGGAGTGTGAATTCCACCACTGCATGTTCACTACAGTCCAAACAGCCTCCATCCTGATGTCACCAATTCATCCACTTGTGTTGATGAGCAGCAGATCCACTATTGCATCCCCCCTCGTGGCTCAAGAAATTATCTTCATTGCATTCCAGGAGCCTATTGAATTGTCTACAGCTTGCCATGCTGATTTTTCAGCAGGTGTCAGAGAGGCTGAAGTTCCCTGGCAGGACAAGAGCCTGTGATTGTGACACTCTCTAGGACTGAGGGAAGAAGGCTTCATGAGCAGGCTCTATTTGATCAGGTGTCCTGTGATAGACAACTACCACAAAGTCTCCCTTGTTGAACTGAGTTAAGTGATATTTTGCCTGCAAAAGTAAACTCTGAATTTTCTAATATTCACCCTGTTAAAATTGCTTCTCACACTTAAAGCTGTGAACTTTTTTCTTACAAATTCAAAACAACTGGCTGAAATGATAACCCAATTGTGAAGTTCAAAAGTGGATATACCTAGTACCTTACAATATCTGTGCGCTAGCATGAGAGGTTGAAAGGAACAGAAGGTCTGTGAATTGGACTAGAACTAAAGGAAGGAGAAAAAAGTGTCAATCTGAAAGTGTGTAGCTGTCAGAAACAAGAATTTTGCAACAGGTATAGGAGACACGAAATGTTTACCTAAAGATGATTTCAGATTTCAATGAAACTTAGTTCAAGAAAAGCCCTTGGCTTTTAATGTCAGAATTTATACTATATGTGTGACCTTAAATATTCATTGAGTTTGCAGAAATTTCATCTCCCTTTGCATTTATCAAGAATTATTCATAATATGTCTGTTTCTGTCACAATTCAGACACATTAATCCAAAACCAGGAAAAAAGTATCCTAAAAGATAAAATGACAGCTAGAATGATGGAATGGGGATATAGGTGATAGTTTTAAAGAAACTAACTGTACATCCATAATTTTCCCTTTTAACACCTTATCTTTAAGCCATACTTCATTTAACGTGTTGCCTCAGCTCAATGTGAGGTACATAATTTATTGAATACTGACATTTTTTGAAAGATTTATTTTATTGCTTTGCAAGTCAAGTATAATCTTGCAACTCCATGGCTTACTTGTAAAATAATAAACTTTCTGTTCACTGGAGCAGTGATCAAAACATGAGCATTATATGCCACATCGAGTTTAAAGCATAAATATGAATGTCCAATTTACGTAAAATCAAATCACACATCCAGAAGGCACAACATCAAGGAGTTTTGATTAGATATGACAAGTTAGCACTAGGCATTTGATAGGACAGCCAGCATAGGAATATAAACTTGCTTTGCATACTGTATCTGCTTCCTGATTAATATTTCTACATTATTTTCTGAGGCAATAGAGGTAGGCAAACGGATAATACAAAAATCTAGGTGGAACTTATACATTTAAATTTGTCTGTTCAATTTATATTTGCAATCTGCATTATATCAAGATGGGGAAAGTTATGTATTTCTTATTTTCAGAATGCAGTTCCCATAAGTCACTCCAAAAACAATGACTAGAAATGTTTTTATATTGATAATGTGATACGGAAATAATTGACAAGGATACGCCTCATGACTTATAAAACATTCATCAAATTATATTATAAAAGTGAATTAACAGACAACATTGTAAACTTAAAAAAGGAACAAAAATTGTTTGCAATGTCCAGTGTACCGTGTACCAAAGATCTAGATAGATAAGCTTATTTTGTAGGTTTGTTATTAATTACGACAGACTTCACACTTACAGACTGTAATACTTTCATTCAAGAACATTTTTTTTTTTAAAAAAACAACTGCCTTAATATCCAAAACATCACAGTAAAATAATCTTTATCAGTGACACTGCAAGCAGTGGTAATATGAAGAACTGGCAAAACCAATGTATAGCAAACAGTGTTACTGTTAATGAAAATCTTCTATGCTTAGAAACACAACATACTTCTCCGTATGCACCTCACTCTTCCAGATCTGTCTGCAAAGATATCTACATACTACATCTACCTCAACTGAAGGACTTGTGACTTACATTTCTCCCTTCTAATACGACACTTCTCCCTCCTGACAACATCAAATGCCTGCTCTTCATACAGCACTTGTAATTTACTGGATGCATTGTGATTATGTGCTTTGTGATGGCAACACAAGAAGTTACCCACTAAGGTTAAAAAAAAAAAAAGATATTAAAACATTAGTTTGAAAAACAAACAAACAAACAAAAAGATGTTAGATAATCAGTTGGAAAGGTTTTTGTGAAAAGGTGCAGCACGCTTTAGTAAACTCAAAAACATTGCCAAAGCTATTCAGCTCCAATAATTACCACAGGAAGCCACAGGGCTTTTTTAGTGGTTGCTTATCTGTTTTCCCAAGTATACTTTTTGAGCATCTGATTGTACAATCATCACTCATTCTTCACAGTTAACAATTGCAATCTCCATTAGATACTGGCTTAATGGTTTATTGCCTAACAAATTATCCTCCTTACCCAGAGTGAACTAGTCAAGGTATCAGTAACATTCAGTACCTTATTCTAAATATAAAAAAGAAAAAAAAGTAAAAAAGAAAAAGAGGAAAAGTTATCTTAAGTCATTGTCTCACTGTAATATGAGTATTTTACTCACTTGTTAAATTAATGACAAGAAGTTTAACTGCACAGATGATCTACAGAATGCTAGAGAGCTAAAAACTGAGAGTTTTCCTCACACAGTATTTATGATAGACAAAGGTCAGTAATATTAACACTTGTATTTCCTCAAATAGAAGATGGACAACTATCATCCAGTGGCAATGACTACCTTAATCTTGTATATTTAAATTCAGACCTTAATATTTCCTGAATTTCCAAATGCTTCTAAATAGCTTCCCTCAAAAAAACTTTTAATGCTAAGGCTCGTTAAAATCAGCCAGAACTGAGCTTGTCAAGACGTTGTGATTAGCTTCAACATTTCAGCTTAAATAATGAATAATAAGCATTCTGTAATGATAGATACGTCAAGGATTACACATCATTTAAGTTCACTTAAAATTTAAGTGATAAAGTAAATTAATTCTAGTACATATGGACATTGAAGAAAAATAAGTAAATAAAAAGGAAAATCTAACTCATAAACCTCATTTACTGGGATCATCCTCTACAAAATGACTTAGAATAGGTATGTGCTTGTAACACAAAACAGTAGTTAAAAAATACAGCACCCAGAAGACCCGTGGGAAGAACAGAAAAGAAATAAGATGAGAAACACTAGGTCAGTTTCAGAGAACAAATTAAAACTAATATTCCTTATTTTGTCCTCTCTTCTTTTTAGCCACAGGTCATGCTTTCCTAGAGATAGATTGCGCCATTAAATACAGCACTGCATAACAGAATTTGGGTCAGATTATTTGAACAGCTTCATCTGAACATTTCACATACTATATACTAATTGCAACTAGATTTCAATATGAATTAGCAAATAGCATTAGAAAAAATAATGTTTCCTGTAGGAGACAATGAACATCTAAGCAACATCATGTTCTACTCAATTCATTAGTGAGGTATAATTAATTAAATCCATATTATTCTTCAGAATGGATACTAACAATGGTCTGGTGAGTTGTACCTATTAATGTTAGATCACAGGCAATGAAGAAATGACCTGAAGAGGTACTTTCATTAGCAAGATTTTTTTACAAGCAATAATTAAGAAACTGTGTGCTAAGCAGAAGATATTAATGAATATGTCCTTAAACATTCAGAGACCCTTTTTTATTTGCTTCATCTATTTACAATGTTTTAACCAACAAACATGAGCTCCCTATTGCAGAGCCATGTTCCACAGAACAATTTTAGAGAAGGGAGGATGCATTTCAGCATCTAGGAGCAGAGAAAAATGTTCATTTCTTCAACAAGCTAAAACACAAAAGATACTCTTAAGATGATTGAGTTACTTGGGGGATTTCATGCACTCAGCATATTATGCCAAATAAAGTTTTCAGCTTGAAGTGCAAGTACTGCTTTGTAGTGACATGCTACCACAAAACAGCTACAGTGCAGAAAACATATGAACAGGTCCTGCCAGCTTTGCTTTTGTTTTTTGGTGCCAGGCTGCCTCACTGTTCGATGAAACCAAAAGGATTATACACATAACAAGGTTTTACTCAGTGGCAAAAGCATTTTGCTGTTTTTCAAGAAGAACAGAAATTCTGAATAGTGAAGCATTCTCAAATAATCTGAGAATCTTTAAATCATCCTATGAAGTTTTCATGTTTTGACAAATGCTTTAATATATTGTTTCTGATATTCCATATTTTTCTAATGCCATCAGCGTAACATTGTATGAAGTATATGTGAATCATCTGATGGGGTAACGTACTGAGCAGATGTAGTAAAATCAGCCATCTCTGTGGACACTGGCTTGTTTTAGAGTAAACCAGATTTCACTGAACTTGAAATCAATGTTTCTCCCCATTGTGCTGCCACATAATTTAGGGGCCTTCTATAACGCTTCTGCAAGTGAATGAAGGCACAGAATAAAACAGAAGGCATAGAATAAAATCTGTTAGCATTTTAAAGGACAATTCTGATGATGAATGAGGGTTTTCCTGCAATAAAAATAAATAAATAATTAAAAAACTATTGTCATGGGCTTTAAGTGTCTGAACAAGGTAATGACATGAAAGATTTGTGCTTTTCATGTTTGGTAATGTTGTTCAGAAGCTCATGTTTCTTTGTTATGCTTAAACATCAGGCAATGTCACATATTCAAACATACTCAACCTGACAAATTATAAGAGCATCAAAACATGGTCTTCTTAAAAGCTCCTAGTTCTATTTCCAGGGAGAGCTCTGAGTCCTTAGTACTGTTGAGAATGTAACTTTGACCCAGGTGGATGCAAAAACATTTTGTCCTGCATTTCAGTTTGAACTTTTTGTCCCATGTTCGTGGTCTCATTTGGGAGCCGATGTTTTTGACATATTTGCTGTATTGGAAATAGGCGAGTTCCAGTTGGGACACAGAAGTACAAACACAATAATTGATGGCACCTCTGTACAGGAAATCAGGAATGGAATGTGATGCATGCTTTCCTGGTGCACAGAATAATAGGAGGAAATCAGACTTGCCAAAGAAACGGGTCAGATGCAGAAAATGAGCCTGTCTGTTTAGGTTGTGTTAGAATAAATAACTTTGAGCAGACAGAAAGTTATCAAAGGGCAACCTGAGTGTTCAGAGCTTATTCCAAGCTACTGCTCTCCTACAGGCAGCAGTAAGCTGCTGCCAGGATTATGGTCCAGGCAGATAGGAACAGCTATATAGTATGTTGCTGCTTACAGTGTTACTTAATAGGGAGTCCTCTTTTACATTGAACTCCTACAGTATACTTGGAACAGATTCTCACATTTGTTAGGTCAGTTCTTGCCAACCGCATATCAATAGAAGATTTTGTTGTTGTTGTTGGGGTGAAACTGTTAAGAGAGGTAAGATGATCTGACAGACACCTGCTTCCTCAAAAATGGTGACCAACTGCAGATGAGTTTGCACTCAATTTTTATGTCTAAGCCTGTGATTGTGCTTAGCTTCTCTAAACCAAGAGTTCTGAATCCATTTCCTCCACAGTGCTCAGATGAACAGATGCCAAAAACCAACACATTCTCCTGTACAGCTGTTTTCTATGAAGACAGATGACCCACTCCAGATTAAACTAGAAAGCACCAGAAGTTAAGATAAGTGGGTTGAATTATCATAGACCTGAGCATAAATTCACATCCTGAGCTTACACATCAAGGTAGATTCTGCCTGTCTTTTAACAAAGCCTGTGGGGAGGGTTTAGGCAGATGTGAAGAGCTACAGCAGCAATTTCAGAAAGAGCTCCTTTGAACTGCATTTTGCCGCTAAATCCATAATTGAAGTACAGAAGAAATATGCTTGGGCTGAAAAAGAGTAATTGGCAGAGAGTGTAAAGTGGTGAGCTCAGTATGCACTTGCACAGTTCCAAAACACTCCATTTACTCTGTAAACAAGCAGCAAATGTAAGGTGTCATTGATCAACTACCAAGGTATAAATCACCACTGATGCATGTGCCTACGGATTACACTTATGAAATTCACTGCTAAGGCGAATCTCATTCCATGGAAGAAGATGACTGTTTGCCAGGTTTACAGTGTACACATAAAACTTCCTGAATTCGAAATATTATCACTAGAAGATATACACAGACACATATACATAGCTAAAATTGTGAGTAGGTATAATGTAAAAAGGGATTTCATATTTTACTACACTTACACCATATCTCAGAGAAAACTTCAAAATCTTCCACTTGCCATTTACATTTCAGAATTTCATACTAACTTAGATTTTTTCTATAGTGAGATTACAGGCATTTTCTTGCTGAGATTTATGAAAAACCTTTATATGATGTCATTCAGCATATACTTTTTCAACAGTTCTTACTCCTCTAACAAACATCCCACACCCATAAGCTACGGTGAGCCTCCTTGCCAGGAAACAAAACCTTGAGGTCATAAATAATCAGCATAGGTTTCTTTATGTGCCTTCAGACAACTCTGATCATTTCTGATGTTTTAACAACATAGCATTATTTGGGAAGTGCCACTGCAGCCTGCCATGTGAAAAAATAGTATCTGGAATGCATTTACAGCATTTCTAACATCAGCTACATTACCAGCATTTCTGGTACACAGTTCAGAACTGTGGTTGCATTTCTTTTGCATGCACACAAGGTAAGTCCCAGAGGAGCTGTACAGCATTATAAAAAATGTCACTGCCTTGCATCAGTTTAAATAGCCAGTCAGTGTGGTTTGTGCATTTGTATGATGATTATATCTTACATTTTCCATTTCGGTTATTGAAGTAATGATTACTGAGGGAAAAATACTTTGGATTATTCTACTCTAGTACGTGAAAACCATGAGAAAACCATGATTGATGACATGGCTCCAAGGTATAAGCCTCAATGACATCTGCAGCACAGCTATGAAGTTACTAATAACCACAACCTGTGAATTGAGAAAGGGGCTCTTAGAATGACTGCTGACAAACACAATGAAAGAGATTTATGGACTGTCTACTTCAAGGTGCCCATCCCATGTGAAGTCAATGGCCTCTCTCATTCATTATTTTACTGTGATTACAGTGACGTGAAAATTGTGCTTTTTTGTTTTCTTTTGTTTTGGTCTGCACTGACTGAATATCAGAGACTACCAGGAAAAATTATAAATATGACTCATGTAGCCACAGAACATTCAGAGGGTTTTAGTCATTCATTCCCTTAACGTTTCAGAAAAAACAAGATGTCTTTAGATCTTATCAAATGGGATATCAGCTTAGCAACAGCAGATTTGAGCAAGACTATTACATGGCTATGAAGTCAAAGCCACATTTAAATCAAATTATCTGAATTCTTACTGCCTTTATTCCTACCAAGCTTAATGCTAAATCACTGAGTGCTGGTATGTCTAGTGTTAAACATACTTGAACACTACTCACTTCACAGTAGCCAGGGTCCTTTCTCAAGTGAGTCGTTATAAGATGCAGTCAGGAATAAATTACAAGACCCTGGACTGCACACAGACTAGGACAGAAGGACAGGGCCTGTGCCACACAGAAAACAATATATATGTTAAGAATAGAAAATGCACAGTGGGTCAAATATTTTAAAAGTCCATTTCACAGACAAGTGTTATTCTCAGAACTACAGCAGATATGCAACTAGGAGGCCCGTACTGACAGAGCATCTTGCAGCCATCCCTAGCACTGACCTATTTGATTCTAATGGATAACCATACAGCTTAAAAAGCTAAAACTGGAAATCAATAAGCTACTTACACAAAAAGGCTTCTCCACTAGTAGCTCATTATCCAGAGAAAATAATAGGAAGACAATTGCTGAATCTGCATATCCAGCAGTTGCTAAGAGACCTTCGGCTGACACCAATTGGAAAGGACCTTGTCTGCCTCTGAGGATCTTTTGTGTCTGTAGTTTTAGGCCAAGACAGAAGCTGTAAGGAGAGAATAACAGTACCAAAGTGCTCCATTCCTAGTTCTGAGTCAAGCCAGCATTCTTCAAACTTACAGAAACACTATGAATTTCAAGTGGCTAAGTGATACATTGTAAGTCTCAGTTAATAAGTTAGTCTGTAAAGTCAGTCTAGCTACCTACCCGGAGATTTTATTCAGCTACCCATCTGTGTAGCATAGTGTTCCTACACTGCTCTATATACTACATATAACATATATACAACTGTACAGAAAGAGACTTGAGGGTGCTGGTCAACTGCAGGCTCAGCATGAGCCAGCAGCATGCTCTGCAGCAAAGAGACTAAAGTGCATCTGGGAATGTATTATACACAGCACAGTCAGCACCAGCCAGTCAAGAGAGGTGATTCTTCCACTATATTTAGCACTGATGCAGCCTTGCCCTGAATATCCTGCGAATTTCTGGCCCCCACAATGTTGAAAAGTTATTAAAGTCCTTGTAAGTGTCCAGAGCAGGGCAACAAAGCTGGTAAGAGGATTGGAAGGCATATCCTTTGAGTGGCTACTTGAGTTGTCTAATCTGAAGAAAAGGAGGCTGAGAGGTGATCTGATTCCTCCCTCATGGACTTGAGAACTGGAGAGGGAAGTGCTGGTCTCTGCTCCTAGTAGCTGGTGGCAGAATATATGGGAATGGCGCAAAGACAACCAGGGGAGGTTCAGACAAGACATTAGGAGAAATTTCTATACCATGAGGGTGGTAGTACACAGGATTCCTAGCAAGAATGGTTGGTGCATCATGCCTTTCACTGCTCAAAATTTATTTTCATAAAGTCCTCAATAATATGTTTTAAATTTTCTTTATCCCTGAAGTAGTCAGGTATTTGAACTTGATGATCTTTGTAGGTCTCCTCCAACAGAACTATTCTAGTTTAGTTTAGTTTACATAGTTATATAACACACAGATCTATTTAACATCAATAGCAGTATAATCTATGTGTTATGCTGCTGAAGTGATTATTTCCCTCCACAGAGTCCACTTGCTTGACCAGAATACAAGTAGGAAACATCTTGATATGTATATCTAAACTAGAGAAGTTTATTCAGATCCATTCACAAATGTTAGTATTTCTTCTCCCTTAAGATCATTAAGAGAGCATTTGTGACTCAGATACACAGTGTGCTTAGCTGCTAACAATTGAAAAAATAGCAAAGAGTTACAAACATGTATCTAAACTGGTTGCAGGAGAAGAAATCCCAAGCTGCAAGTAAGCCATAACAGAATGAAATAAAATAGTGTACAAAAAAAAAAAAAGTGTCAGAAGAGTAAAAACTAAACTGGTGAGTATCTGGAAGATGATGGTCTTCACTGTGGAAAGATGAAAAAATTATTATAGCTGGTATATTCTGTGAAAATATGAGTCCCACCTTACGCTTTCTTTTCAGAGCCTTCTTGATTTTGGTTCATAGTGGAGTTTTGTTTTAGTGCCAGAGCTAATTAAGTCTGTCTGTCTGAACTTAAAGTGATGAATGGGCACTCAAAAGTCCGTGATTTTATTCATTGTGTGGGCCAGTATGGAGTCAATCCAGCTCCAAGTATTTTCTTAAGAAATATATATTGTCTTTATCAGCATCTACACAGCATTCATTCTACCGTAATTTCATAAATATTCAGTACAAAATATAGCAATGGTATAGGATATTAAAGAGAAAAGACTATTTTATCTGTTAACCAAATTTACACACAAACTGATAGCTCAGATATAAAGCAGAAGTAAATGAGCAATAGAACAGCCTGAAAAACAGATTCGCAGTGTACTGCTTTGCATGTTAATGTGTCAAAATATGTCTGCTGTAGAATTCAGAAGCTACTAAGCACTTCCCTTCCTGTACTCATGAACCAATGTCTACCACGAGTTTAGCAGTGCCAGCTGAAAACTTCACCGCTCCTGCATTGCTCATTGCCATGCAAAAGTGGGAGCTTCCTAGGTCCACAGCACTACAGGTAGGAAGCTAAGCACACCTTATACCTCTACAGATAAAAGTCAGATTAGTTGATATTAACCCCCCTCTGTGGACTTTTTAAACTAATGATGCAGATCCTGCTGGGAGATGCTGAAGCTCCCAGAGCAGAGCCCTCCAGCAGAAGGGAGGTAACAAGAATAGAGACAGGAGAAAGGAGATAACTTCAGTAGACACTCCACTTTGTGCAGGAAACATCTGCCCATGAAAAGTAACTACTCCAATTCTGCCACCAGTGTCTCTATCTGTATATTCTCATATCTTCCTAAAAATTGGTTTATTCCTAAAACAATATAAGTACGTTATTCACTTTCAGGTGACAGCTGATCAACATGTGCAGTATTTTTCAAAGTTAAAAGATCATGAGTCTGTAGTAAAGTCAGCATTTGTTGTATCAAGCATCTGAAGGAGCTGTTGTGATCGCCTGAAGTCTTTATTTAATGAAACAGAAATCATGTTCATTTTAAAACTCACCCTGATGTACACAAACTGAAGTCATTACAGCCAGAGAAGCAATAGTAGTGATAATAGTAACAGTAATAGCAATAATTACAGTAGTAGCAGTAGCAGTAGTAATAGCAATAGCTATATCTGCAGTTGTAACTGCTATTGTCATTAGTCATAGTTACAATAATAAACTATCAAAAACAAAACAAAAAAAAATGTACAGCTAGGTAAGATATACATAGCACAGGTTTGGGCTTTTTTTTTTTTTTTTTTTTTTTGCGTGTGTGTGTGGTCTCTTTTTTTTTTTTTTTATTTTGTATCTTGCTTGCAAATTTCTATGTAGTATCTATTCTGCTCTTGAGAGAAAAAAAGGAATCAGATTCGTGAAGCACATTTCGCTGCTGAAATCACATAGAGCTCCTAAAAGCAAATTTTAAATTGCTACTGTTCAACACTGCCTTCCATATGAATTCCCAATAGTAATGTTGCAACTTTCCCCTTTTGACCACCCAGCATTAGCTTATTCACAGACAGACACAAATCATCTTTTTTCTGTTGGATAATTACATAATACTGTTCCTTTCTATCCATTTTCATCAACAGAATGCAAAAGAGCTCAGTGTAAAAGTAGGCCTCCTGAGTTGCCATTCAGTCTTATGGCAGATCATACTCCCATCTAAAAGCTACATTATTTTAATTTTAGACAAGGCAATAAAGAAAGGGAAGTTAGAATGGGTCACAGAATCACAGAATCATAGGGGTTGGAAGGGACCTCTAGAGATCATCAAGTCCAACCCCCTGCCAAATACCCCCTGTCAAATACCTGATTTTAAATATTTACTTTTTAATAAAGAGAAAGTGCTGCTAATAGGGCCTAGTAAGATCTACCTATCATCCACTAGCCACAGATTTACTTGAGGTGCTGGCAAACTCCTTGTTCTGTTAACCAAGCTCTGCAGAGTTAATCCTACTTATGTGATATTTGAGAGGACTCCATTCTTGAGTACATAACCTATTTTAAAGAACAGAGGCTGAGAAGGACCTCAGGAGGTCTCCAGTTCAGCCCCTTTCTCAAAGCATGGTTAGATCTGAGGTCAGAGCTGGGTGTTAAACCTCTAATGAAGTCTAACAAGTCCAAGGGCAAGGTGTTGTACTTGGGTTGAGGTAATCCCAGATACAAGTAGAGACTGGAAGAACTCATTGTGAACAGCCCTGCCAAGAAGGATTTGGGGTTTCTAGTGAACAAGAAGTTGGATATGAATCTGCAGTGTGCACTTGCAACCTGGAAGGCCAACAGTATCCCAGTCTGAACCAGAAGAGGAATAGCCAGCAGGGAGGGAGAGGTGATTCTCCCCCTCTGCTCTGCCCTTGTGAGGCATCATCTGAAGTACTGTGTACAGGTATGGGGCCCCCAGTACAGGATGGATGCAGAGCTGTTGGTGAGGGTCCATAGGAGGGCTGTAAAGAAGAACAGGAGGCTGGAGTATCCCTCCTATGAAAAAAGGTCAAGAGTGTTGAGCTTATCCAGCTTGGAGAAGAAAAGGCTCCAAGGAGACCTGATTGTGGCTTTCCATTACTTGAAGGGAGATTACTGATAGTGATATGACAAGGGGGAATGGCTTTAACCTAAAAGAGGGGAGGTCTAGGTTAGATGTAAGGAAGACATTTTTTACTCAGACTGTAGAGAAGTACTGGAACAGGTTGTCCAAAGAGGTTGTAGATGCTCCATCTCTGGAGGAGCACGAGGCCAGGTTGGTTAGGATCCTGGGCAGCCTAATTTAGTGGTCAGTTTTGCCCATGGCAGGGGGGTTGGAACTAGATGGTCTTTGAAGTTTCCTCCAATCTATGCCATTCTATATATGATTCTGATGAAACAAACTTCCTTACCATCTGTTTCCAACTTCATAACTGTACACAGAATGAAAAAGCTTTTCTTTACATCCATTTGAACCTCTCCTGTTTCAGCTTATGCCAATTGTTCTTTGTTCTCTTGCCACATACCACTGTGAAGTGTCTGGCTCTACCTCCTCCGTAACCTCCTTATAGGGACTGGGTGGCTGCCATTAGCACCCCTACCAAAGCTTTCTCTTATGGATAAAGCTCAAGACCAGCTTCCCAAGCATGCCAGCCTTAACCACCTTGGTGCCATTTCTGATGATCTCCCCACTCAGCATGCTGCTGGCCGTCTTTACCTTAGGGATGAGTTCCTTTTGCAGGCCACAGGGAGCAGCACATTGTGCAGACCCACACTTGTTTCTAGCTATCCAGCTCAGCTTTTCTGAAGAGCAGAGCACCATGTGATCTAATTCTGGTTGCTGAGAAAGTTGCCAAGAAGCAGGAGAAATGAGCCGGAATAGATCTCTGAGCTGCTGTAGTTAGATGATTTCTGGTACTTGCAAATGCTTGCTTAGAGTTAATTGGACAACATAGCACAATAATGCTAAAATAACAGTGTGGTCATCTCCCTTTGTGAGGAAAAAGTGATAGGTGTAAATGTCAGAGCTGGAGCTGTGTCTGACTGTAGCCACTAAACAGCAGGCTTAAAACAGCCACTAGAGATCTCTGTGTTAAACATATAAAAACTCTGGAATCAAACTTAACCATCTACTTGGCTTTTTGAACGTCTGTGCTTTCAACAACATGCCTAAGAGTATTACCCACTGCAAAACAGGGGCACTCTCACATAGAAGCACAGTACCCTGCACAACATATATCACAGAGACAGATGTACATCGGCTTCTTCTTGACACCATAACTGACAGCTATAAGCTTCTGATGGTAGTAATTTTTTGTCCTTGGTAAAAACTCATTTTTCCTGAATTATGAATGTCTTTTGTTTTCTCAAAAACATATGCAAAAAACCTATAAGGAATATAAATAGTGTATATGTGTCAGGGTGAATTGTAAAAAAGACAGTCAAATTTTCTATGACTGCTTTAAGAAAGTATATAAAAACAGTTCCATATAAAAAGGCAGATGGGACAGAAAGATTTTCTTGCCAGTAAACATGCAGAGAAGTTTCTCAAACACCTCTCTGATACACACTGTATTTAATTTGAAAGGACATATGACAGGTACTACCTGTGTTATTATCCTGCAGGCATACTGGTGTGTATGGAACATTACTGCTAAATCATTTAGTTCATGTTCAGACTGGGCAATTCTGAAGGTAGCACTGTAAGTTCTCCTCTAAGCTGTTCACGTATCTGAATAACTGTCAGTCTGGCTCAGGGAAACCAGTTTAGGCTGATAGCCCATTTCTCACTGTGTCTATGTTTAGTGGAATTATGAGGGCTGCTCTGAAAGCTCTTATTTTACTATGTTGGCCCATGAAGTCAGAGGTGGATATTGCTGATATGGCAGTAGAGGTTGAACCTTCCCACCAATATTCCGTCACATTTTGCTGCTGTGTGACAGATGGTAGCAGAGGGTCAGTCTGACAAAAAGACATCTTACATAGATGTATGTATGGGGCAAAGGTGAAGGATTTAATTCCTCCCTACAGTAAAAAATGGCACTCACTGACATTCATCAATGCTTGCTGAATGTTTATGGAGATCAAACAATGGATGTGAGTACAGTGAAGCAATGGGTGGTGCGTTTCAACAGTGACAACAGTGACATGAAAGACAAACCATATCCCAGACTGCCAGGAAGATTTTTATGAGTGTACCATTCAGGCCCTTGTTCATCTCTGGAAAAAATGCATAGCTAACAGTGGTGACAGTGTTGAAAGGGTGGGTTTTAACTCTTTCTCTTGTCCTTCTCTGCCTTGAGCAGTACTTTACAAGCACTATAACTGCTGTTGTTTCAATTTAATTTTGTTTCTGTTTATTTTCTTACACAATAACCGAGTAAACAAGTCTGATGAATAAAAAATATTTAAATGTGCCCTCATTTTGGGGGTAAACTTTGAGCAGTGAAAAGTTGTGTTAGTGAATCACTTCTCTACTTAGGGAATGTAGCAAAGTCCTGTCTCTTACATTCTGCTTACAGCTGTCCCTGTCTGATCTTCCAGACTTTCACCTTGTCACCAAAATTTGATGCTAAATAATTAGTGTACCAGATGTGAAAAACGTTATTTTTTTCTAAAAGACTAAAAAGAGCTTTTCTTTTTTTAGGAATCCCATCAAAACTGGTTTTGCCAACTATAGATGGTCTCCACCCAGTCCTGTTTAAAGTTGAGTCTGATGATTTTTGTCTCAGTATATAAAGCAAAATCATTCCATTAGGTCATGCAGCACATTGTCTAAGGTGATAATCAACTCACCACCTGATCTGCTGCTAAATGAGTACATCTCTTACTAGTGAGTTGGATAAAAGCTTCTTCAAAAAGTCATATTCCCAGACTTTCTGGCTCTGTCTTGTACAATACATAAATCAGGATGGAGTCACAGAATACGAAGCTGTGCAATGGGAAGCCCTGTAAATGCGGTGTTTGAACTGCTGGTGTTACAGGTTATGCTATATATAGAACTACAGACAATTGCTCAAAAAGCCAAATGTGGTATCTATTACGCTGCTGATTGTGGGCAGAACTAAGATCTTTCCAGAATACTTCAAACTAACAAATTCTGTGTGATCACACAAATACGGGCAATAAATCAGCTTCCATCAAACTGCAGCATGAACCATAGCCATAAGCAAGGAACAGCAAACCAGGTAGCATGAAGTACCTCTCATCAAGAAAATTCCATGAAAATCAGATCCATATTATAAAGATAAAGAAATCATTCAGGATTTTATCAAAGAACTATCCCAGTGGTGCTCAAGCTCCAAACTGGTCTCTCAGCCATAATACCTAGTCCACACTCTGAGGAAGGA
The DNA here is from genome assembly GCA_023055505.1 of Callipepla californica brunnescens. NCBI lineage: Eukaryota > Metazoa > Chordata > Aves > Galliformes > Odontophoridae > Callipepla > Callipepla californica. The sequence goes on along the minus strand of JALIRH010000003.1, from coordinate 36,871,891 downwards.
GTACACAGCTCAAGTACTTGTGCATACAGAGTGTCTTCACTGGCCATATTTTAAGACCAGATATGTATCATGTCATGGGAAAACTACAGTCATTGTATCTACACATCCTGGAAACAGGAGCAGAGATGCTACTGAGCCCCCTGAACTGAACACTAAGGAACTAAATGTACAGAAATGCAGCTCACAGGGCAAAAGGGTGTACGTGAAAATAGTGAGTACTGTGAAGGGTATGACGACTGCTCTTGGCACACTCAATCAATACCAAACACACTGTCTCAGTAAATAAAGCACAGACATTGTTATTTCTTTACTCATTCTCTCTCACATCAGAGAACCTGCCTGCAGGAGCTGTCACAAGATATAGCTTTGATAATACCCTTTCCATGTGCTGATCTACGCAGCAGACAGCAAACGAAAGGATGGAGAGCTGGATGTGTCTCCTGAACAGTCACAGTCGTCGTTACCACAAGCCTGGGTTAGCCCAGCTTCCACAGTCCTCTACCTTGGCTGCTCCCCAGCAACAGCAACTAGCCCTAAGTGCTCTCTCACAAGGGCAAAAACTTTGAAATACATGGCTGTCAATCTCTCACCCATGTTCCCTTGTCTGCGTTTCACCTTGGTCTCCATTCACAAAGAACTGCAATAAAATCAATTCTATCTCACATCTCAGACTGGCAAGACAACCTGACACAGGTTTGTTTCTCTGTGAAGACAGTCCCCAGCAATCACCATCCACTCTTTCTGCGTATCTTCTTCCCTTTTGACCACTTTCATACACCAAGCAATGTATCTTGCAACTTTCCCAACAGTTTCAAACTTCTGAATTATTGATCTTGCTTTGGCTGGGGCGTGTAAGCCAGGTTTTCAACAACTTTTGTATTTTCCCTGTGTCAGTGTGCACAGTTTTTGACAGTCTCAAGCTCATCATGGTAAGTTTCATCCCCCAAAACAGTAGAGTTCGTTTTCACAGAAAAGATCAGTTGTTCAGTGTAGTCTTACTCCCTGATCTGTACCTTACTGAAGAAAGTGTACTGTATCACCTTGTGCTTTGAAACTATAAATATGCAATCACAGTGATCAGATTAAGGAAGACAGACAATGGAGGCTGAATCCTTACCACGGTCTTATCAATGAACGCTTTATGAATGTACAGACCTTGTTCAGCTGCACAGTATCAATCCTTCCACAATGCTTTTCTCGAAAGTACATCGTTCAAAGGTCAAGGATTCATTATTGTTACCCTGTTAGCAGTCAAAAACTACATTGGCTATCTTCGTCACAGAATTTTTAATGGGATGGAGAAAGGAGAAAACTAATATTCAAAACGATCTTCATAAATGATACTTAATTCTGAAAATGGCCTAAGTGCTTATCTTCATTTTTACATTAGTTAAAACCTGATTTAAAAGGGAAGGATTTTTCCTATTTCCATATTGCCTTTTCACTTAAAAACTTGAAATGGTTTTATTGTGAAACACCTCTTCGGCCCATGTTGTTTAGCTAGTATGCCAGGTTACTGTTAAAATGTGTCACTCATGAAGTAACACATAGCAGTGAACAGGATATCTAACACTGGAAATAATACAATCCTCTCACACCTCAAGGTCCGGAAGGTGTCCAGCATAATATGCTTGCAGGCAGGTTGGTCGGTTTCATTTCAACAGAAATTATTTCGTGCTGCTGCAATTTGCCATCAGAGAATGGCCTCTACAGAGGCAGTTTCCAGCAGACAGCTAGTACAAAATGGGCAAATGATCTTGTGTGTTATCATTCCTGTAATCATTGTTAAAAAAAAGTCGTTTTTCTCCATTCCCAATGCTGTAACTTACAAAAAACGCAAGGTGACATTTTGAATCCTTCGCTTTGTTGGTAAAATGCAAACTGTTCCTTCGTGTGTACGTACATATGGCTATTTATTACTGCCTCTTGTGCCCATCAGCAACAAAGTTCTTTCTTTTTCATCAATAAGAAAGCCTATAACAATTTCTAGATTATACTCTTCTCTATGAGAAGAATGTGAATTATGCAGTGAGGAGAGCCTGCAGCTACTTGCATCAGTTAGCTTTTTCCCAAACAATCTCTGGGACACTTATCTCTACTTTCATTACTCCAAGATGACATTAATACCATTCAGCGCTGACTGGTCTGCTTGATAAAGCTAAGCATAAACCCAGGTTGATGTAGAATCTGACTGACAGTTTTCAGAAGAAAAGCAAAATCTAGGAGCATGTCATCTCCCTAGAAAGTGCTCCTTTTTGCTGCCAGTTAAATACATGAATTTTAAAATGGTTTTGTTTGATATGCTGCATAGAATTTTACATCATCTTATTATAGCCTATATCATTTCCTCATGTTCCTGAATGTCTGCAATAGTGAACTGTCAGGGAGGGTAGGAAGAAAGGGCAGGACAGAGAATGAGGATGCTACTTCAGAATAAATGTTCAGAGTACCTGCTAACAGCTGTTGCCCCATTATACTGTGTCTTTCAAGAAGCATAATTCTGAACCCACTATACTCTGTGTCTCGCAAGAAGAATAACTCTGAAGAAAAAATGCTTTTGTATGTTGCATAAAGTGTGAAAAACACAAATATAAGCTTTATATAAGCTATAGATTTGTGTTGCAAGGAGAATTTGAAGAATTGTATTTCAGTTTCCCCCCAGTTTTTTTCATTGTTTGCCAAAGATTTGTGTCTCAACAGATTCCATCCCATTCTACACATTGTCATGAAAACTGAGGTTTCAGGGCCAGTTACAGTTTAGCCTTTTGACATTAAAGTCAGGTAACAATCAATGTACAAACAATCTAAATATTTTTTGGACCACAGCTTTGGTCCAAATCAGAAAAAAACTACTGGTTTGGACAATTCAAATAGGTAACACTTTCTGAAACTAGTGAAAGGCATGCACTGGTAGAAACGATTTACTCCAAAATTGCCATAGAATTTTTACACACACAAAATCAAAGTTGTTTTCTACTTTCTGTATTGACACATAGCTTTTGTAAAGGAGGTCAGAAAGATCAAAGTGATTCAAAACAAAATGAAATATTTTCTGTCCAGCCCCAGACCAACTAATTGAATATTTCACTTTCTTTCATTTTCTGTAAGTTTCTAATAATCTTAAAATATTTGCCTTTTCCTTTAACCTCTTCTTCAAAGTCACCAAATTCTTCAACAGATTCATTCCTTGTCCAGTTCAACTTGGCACCATAAAGACATTTAAGATAATAGAATATTGGTCTAAAATGCTGGTGATGATATAAATGGCATGTCTGTGATACACTAGCATTATCTTAAATTTGCCACTGGAGATGAACTCAGAACCACCGTTATAAACTGTCAATTCCAGCTATTGTATTGTATGGTCTGCGTACCTCCCCAATACAGTTTGTTCAGTTCATTTGAAATCGTTCACCATTCCACTTCTCCTCTCCATTACTTGACATGTTCATTTCTGAGTAGCCACTCAACATTGCACATGGACTGCCCATATGCATTTATTTTCTTTTTTTTTCTTTCTTTTTCCTTTTACATAATTTTTGCTCTTGTTTAAAAACAGTTTTCATCTAAATCTCTCTATTTTCTCCCACTGTTCCCTTATGCCTAACCTTTTATTATCTTTTCTTATTCTCTATTTATCTTCCTCTTGCTTTGCTTCATATTAAAATTCCCTGAGCTGTCTTTCTTGCAAATAAAAAAAGGTAAATTTGCTAGTCTCAGGCTGTGTTTCACTTAATGGCAGATAATTCCCTTACCTACATTGTGTCATCTGTTGCTGCTTATTTGCAAGCAAAATTAAAGTCGCACTTTGGCTACATCATCATGGACAGATCACTGAAGACAGCTATCCAGTAAGCAGTGTGGTCAGAAAAGCAAATGAGATACAAGCCTGCAGTAGGGACAGAGCAGAGAATAATGCTGCCTTGATTTCTGGAGATGCTGAGCATTTATTGCTCCCACTGAACTTTGACAGGTGAATCGGGGCTTATGTATCTCCACAAATAAACTAGCACCTTCCATGGACCCTGAGTTCCAGTTGCAGCCAGTCCTACCTGCACATCCATGTATACAGGGAACCCAGGCACCCTTGAAAGTAAATTCGACACTCCAAGTCTCTATGTGTAGGGACTGCTCAGTGGTTGCTTCAGGTGAAAAAAAATTTTACAAACATAAGAGCAACAAAAAATGTCCATAACAGGATGAGGAAAAAAATATTGTTGCCACAGTGTCTAAGTGGACAACTCACACAGAAGAGAGGAACCTGTGGTCATTCCAGATACATCTCATCTCTAAACTGAAGTCTCCCAATTTCATAACAGCTGTTACGATACTTGTCACAACACATTTCCCATAGCAGTACTATACATATTTCAGATTTCTAGAAACATTTATTCAGCTACACATACCTCAGTCATCTTCCAAGCTCAGATCTCGTTGTATTTCATCTCCTCTGTCCTTCTGCCTGGAGTCTGGAAGCAATTCCCTAAAGCCAAATTTCAAAAACAGCTGTCAGCACACGTCAAGACACACTAACTTAAAACGGGACAAACTTCTCCTAAGGTTTAATTCATCTGGTTAGCATGCGTCAAGAGAAACATGTCATGTTTACACATGGTTCTTTGTTATGAAGTATTACCTGTCATGTGATATGGTCATAAGTTAACTCCTAGTCTAAAAGGAGTATTATGTGACGTAAGATAATTTCAAAAGAAGGTAGTGAACAATTCACACAACGAAAGGAGCAAGAATCTACCTGCTCTTAAAAACATAACATTTTCATATTTCTCACTGTTCACTGGAACAGATATTCCACTGCTTAAGGTATCATGCAGTACTAGCAGTTAAAATCTTGCCAGCCATACCAAAGACAAAGAGTGTTGCTTAACTTTGTTTTGTTTTTTTATTTTATTTTATTTTTTGTTGGTGGTGGTTTATTTATTTATTTATTTTGTCTGTTTGTTTTTACTTTGTAGGAAATCAAGTAATTTCAATATTGCAAGTAGTGGAAAATTCTAAATATAATTAGCAATTCAGATGTAGTTATCTCAACTCATTTTTTAGATTTCTTACTTAGGTGGTTGAAAGTAAGTGGGTATTTGGCTTCAATAAAGGACAATGGTAGCTCTGACCAAGAGGTAATGCCTCAGATGTCCACCCCCCTAAAGTCCTCTGCAGACCACTAAAACATTTCCTGTGGGAATGATGGAGTAAACCATCGCTGACTGCTGGGCTCCTTCTTCTCTGATGGGCCAAAGAAAGGACAAGCTGAGAGTGGTGAATCTGAGCCAAGGGTGAGAAAGTTTTGTCTTTTGATTTCAATTAGCAGTTAATTACTGCCCACCTGTGGCAAAATGGCAGTGGCTTGGTTGGACTTAAAAGGAAAAAACTGAGAGTCAGACAGCTGATACCAAGCTGTGTCTGTGCCAGAACTCGAAGATTTCAAGGTGAGATCATGGTTTCTCTCCTCATGTTGGGGTAAACATTACCATCAAAGCACTGAGAAAGGTGGCTTGTTGGAAGACTTCCAACTACATAAAGTATATTTCTTCTGCAAAGCTTGATACAGTTAAATACTTTGGGCAGCCCTACCATGAAACAACATAAAAACACCCTAGCAAATTAGAATAGTTCATAATAAAGTACGCCTACAAAAAGTTACAACAAAAATCCTGCTAAAGAGTTATATTTTTCTCACTCACTTGAAGATGCTAGAGTTATTGTATGCTAATGAATAATCAAATTCTGCTTTAGAAATGGTGGGTCCACATTTCTTCCAGCCAGCACATAAAGATGAATGCATATGAATGCGTATTAATGATCTATCTCCTTATACCTGAACAAATCTGAAGTAATTTTAGCGGTTTAACATTACACTAGTGTTTTGAGATAGTAGTGCTAGCTGCTCTTTGCAAATCAAGAACCTGAGAGCTCTAAGAGTCAGGCTTGTGAAATATTAAAAAAAAATATTACCTGAAATGTTTAACTGTTTTGTGAAATGAGCAGCAACTGAAGACTGATTTGTTGTTTTAAGGCCTATTTCATGGGATCCTACAATTTTCATCAGCATAAATCAAAGACCTTTCAGTTCAGAGGCCTACAAAACTAGAGACTGGAAAATTCAAGATCAATGAATGGAACAGAGTGGTTTTATATCACTCCTGAAATATTAGGCTACACCTGCTATGTGTAGCACTTCTCAGCACGGCCAGCTTTGCTGGAATAGTTACTATGCCTTTCATTCTCAAATGGTGATTTCAGTGCACTTTACGAACAGTTAGACCTTTTTATTTTCCTCCTCATTTTACAATAACGAAGCTAAGAAACAAAACAACTAGATAGCTTATTTTCAAAGGTGTTGAGCATCCCTGCTTCAGCAGGTATTTTTTTCAAATCACACTGTAAACCATATCCAAAATCACAGCATTCTGTTGAATTGGCAACAGAATTAGAAGCCAGAGCTCTTGTCCCCTAATTTTTGCTTTAGCCAGTAGTTTTTACCCTTCTAATGACAGACCTTTTCATTTTGCTAGAAAAATTGAAACACTTGGCTTGTGACAATATGTTAATAAATGATTTGCGTCCTCTTTGATCACATTCCTAGCTCTCCATTGGCAGGAAAAGTGAAACATTCTTCACAACAGCGATTTCATGAGAGATGAGCTCCTAGTGCACACATTTATCAGGGACGATCCCTAAAACCGTTAGCCAGATAATGTTACATTGTGTTCTTCAACTACTTTTTTATCTCATCTGTCAGCAATGCCAAGCTATGCCAAGCATACATTCTCCAACTCAATTCACAGTAACATAGGTCTTCAAAACCTACAGAGGAAGCATCCAAGGTGTTCATGTATTGCAGTGATGAATGTAGTTCTAATTAATTACATGATTTTGCAGCTGTGGGTCCAGCTATAACCCCTACTATTAACATGGGCTCCAAAGAATTTGCACAGGAGGAAGTGCAGATTTGCAAAATATCTGTGGCATGAACTACCCATGCAGAATTTTATTGTGAGTGAAGAGAAAGAAAGAGCTAGCTCCAAGAGTTTGCAATGAAAAACAGTCATAAAGGACTGAAGTTTAGGGAGCACATAAATTAGTTAAAGAACTCTAAATCAAAACAAAGATGAAAAATAACGGAATAAAATATCAGATAATCAATACTCCATAGGAATCACTGCAGTGGGAGCATTCACTTGAGCTAGTATTTTATAAAAATACAAGGATAAGTATCTGAAAATAATGAGCCCTAATAATTGATCCCAGCTGTAATGAAAACATCACATAGTATTTCTTTTACAGTACATTTTGGCACTGGTTAATTTGGGAGTGATAAAAAGAAGCTTTCACATAAAACAGAAGGTGCTGAACAACAAAATATCCACAGCTTCAATATTTGTACTTGGTCTGACTCTTCTTTCAGAGTCTGTTGTTATAGACAGGATGTTCATTTCTGTTCCCAAGACTAAATCCTGAGGATGCAAATACAGATTTGAGGATGAAATGGATTGCAGTGGGAGAGGGAAGTAACCCAGTCCTAGTCATCTTCCTTGAGAAATATTCCTGCCAGACTTCACTTGGAAGCAAACTAGGACAATGAAGCAAGACTGAGGAAAATGCAGGTATACAGCTAATCTTCAACGGAATATATCCGATCTGCTTCCAGAAAGTTACAAACTGGAACAAAATTTAAAAACTGGACTGCTGAGTGAACAAAAATCTCTCCAATTTTATTTAAGAAATAAAACATCAATAATTTTTTTCTTCAGGAGCGCTCTAACTTTCCAGGGTTAAATTATAGAAATATTACCAATTAGGGTGCAAGTTTGCCTCAGCATAATAGTATAAGGTATTTTTTTCCTACTAACTTCAGAAATGAAAAGTTGCCTTTGACAAGTAATAAGGACACTAGAAAAACTGGCTATAGAAAATTAACTCAGGCAGTGTGACTGGGAATTAATTTAGTACAAATTAATAACTGAGTAAATTCATAACTGAGATTCCTTAGTTCAAAACAGGACATTTTGATAAAAGAACATAACATGTTGAGTTGAATGGATGAGAACTTAGGGATTTGAATAGAAGGGGCACCTAGAATTTTAATTGGATAAATATTTCCTTTAAAAAGCTATCTAAACTTGAATCTTGATCAGGGCAAAAAATTAAGCATTTTTCCATGCTTTCACACATGAAAACAATATAAATAGCAACAGAAAAAATAAATCCATTACAAAAAAATACAGAACAACAACAACAGAAAGAAAACAAGATGCTGATCAGAGAAGAAAGATAGATATTGGAAAGTGAGAAGCAGGTATGTAAATTGAGAATTTTCAGAAAGCCAAGTAAGTTAGAGACATATCAAAGGACAGTAAAAACAGAGATGTAAGGAATAAAGAACAAGCACAGTCCCTCAAAGAGTATTCTGACATTAAGTATTTCTAGTAGACACATGGAAGTGACTAAAATAATTTACTATACATTAATAAAGCCTTATCCAGAATTTTGTATGCAGCTCTCGTTCTTAACACAAACAAGTTCTGAAGTAAGCAAGCAAAGATTATGTTGGTGGGATGACCTTGACCTTCTGAGAAAAGACTAAAAAATTTGTATTTGCCAAAGGCTGAACGAGACTTCAAGAGATTGAGGATTTGGAGAGCTTATCCAAAGTACAGACTTCATAACTCAAGAATGACAAGACTAATATATATATATATACTGTACATAAATAATCTTACATTGAAAGTTCATAGATAGTTTCTAATTGTAAGCAGAAAAGGTAAAAACAGATTCCCTCTAGAAACTCCAAGGCATCAGAAGCACTCTTTACTACAGTAATTACATCAATTTTAATACCAAAATTCAATATTGTGCAATGAGAAGATGAAGAAATGCCCTCTGCTTTCTCTGTTCTTGATGTTCCTGATACTGTACAGTTTTCTTGCATTTGTGCTTTGCCCCTATCTTCATCACTCATTATTTACCACAAAACAAACTGAGAAAAACATATTCTATTTTAATATACTGCATAACTAGTCCAGAAATATATTTCTTTGATGTAGTAAGGCCAATTGACTGATTCAAGGGTTGTAACAAAAGAAATTTATGAAGATAACAAGCATAGCCAGTGTTGTTATAGGAAAACAGAAGAAAGGAAACAATATGAAAAAAAATATTGAAAATGTAAGTAGATTAAATGCCAACCTTCTTGCTTAGGTTCACAAGCCAGCTGAAAATTACAGCAAGATAGTTTATTATTATCCAGCTTTTATTCCATCTTCTTCAGAAGCATCTAGCAAAACAAAATCAGTTTTAGATGCTTGCGTGGCTTAGTGGGGCATATTTTATGCAGTTTCTCCATTATCTTGGATAAGAAGGAGAACAGCTGAGATTCATTTATGCATCAGTTTCGTAATTACTGGGTAGGAAGGGGTTCCAGTCATTCTGGCAATTGGTAGTAAAGGTGGTAGAGAAATAAACAAAAAGCAAAAGCTTGATTTTCCTGTTTGGGAATGTTTTTGTTTGTTTGTTTGTTTGTTTGTTTGTTTTAATTGGATACTTTCCTTTGTTTCTGTTTTCCATCATTTGTACCTTCAAGAAGGGGAATATCTCTCCCTTGCTGTAATAAAGAAAGGCTCGAGCTACCATAGTGCACAGGTGTAATTGTTAGCAGCTATGCAGACATAAAGTGAAGAATGAGTATTACATCTACAGGTGAAAAATAAATCTGTCTACAAAGAATAATCCAAAAACTCAGCCATGTGTACTGTTTTCTCCATGTGCTGCTGGAATTGAAATGGTAGCCATGAATTAATAGCCAAGATTAACTAAACAATGAGTGAAACAGAATAAAGATAACCTTAATCTGACACCTGTGACTAAAAGATTTATAAATAATGCACAAATAAGTTCAAGATGGTAGGAGTTTGGATTAAGAAATGGAAATACTTTCAAAGGTAAACGTTTCTGCAATAGTCAAAACCTCTTCATATTTTAACATTATATAATTCATGATGGGGTCTAGACCACAGGTTTTCTCCATTTAAGTTCAATATACAAGTTTTCATTTGGCTTGGAAATGTATTCAGGGGATGTACTGTATAAAACCTAATTTAAATACTTCAGAATAAATTACAAATCTCTCAATTTAAAGACTAATTGTTTTTCACCAGGTATTCATTTCCATCAGAATGCAAACAAAAAGAAAACACTGAAACTAAGATAATTTTCAGAGATAATACTATATATACATATACAAAATACCACCTAGAAATTAGTAGTAGAAAAGGTTGCATTAAGGTACATGCTCATTTTCAACTCAGTAGAAAGTAGATAAAGCACAGTGTGGAACTGCTAAATCTAAGCGATGTCTTTTCTATGTGTGCACTGAAACAATTTATTATCCATAGAAAACTGTAAGAAAAAAACTCTTGCTCACACTTCCTATATGAGAGTAAAACACCTGCTCACAAAAAATAGGAGGGATTACGATTAACAAATCACACAGAAACTCAAGAGTCCAAGTTTATAACACTTGTGAACGCAACTTCACAGGCCGCTAAAATTGACACACTGGAATATATGCAGGTGAGTGTACATATTTCTACTACAACTCCAAATATGCTAAGTAATTCCATAAGCCACATCTTTAATTAATGAACAGCCATCAGCTTCACCATTCCTACTGTTTATCATTGCCTAGATAGATCTGTGGCTCAAGGAAAGGATCTAATGTATTTTAGTTTTATTCAATGAGACAAAAGTCTTCGGTGACATTTAATTATCCTTCTATAAAAATCTGCATCCCATTTTACCAAATTCACCGAGCCAGAAAATTGTTAGAATGCCTGTTTTGCACTCTCCTCCTCTTTCCTTTATATGCTATGGTGCTGATGGTTCATGCAACCTCAGTCCTGCTGATGACACTACTACAAGAAGAGTTTTAGTTCCTTTTTTCTTTGCAGAGATGAACACATCACTTCTCTTTGAAATTAAAAAACAAAACAGAACAAAACAAAAAACAAGACAGAGAATCATGTGGTGATTCACCAAAGAAAATAAAAATGTACTACAAAGAATGCTCCTGAGAACTATTTGAAAGCTGTTGTCCTAAATTATTACTTCTACACAACAATGATGGCAATGTATATATTGAAAAATAAATAAATAATTAAAATTGAAACATTCAGTTGTTTCAGAACAGAAAAAAAAAAAAAAAAAAGAAAGAAAAAAAAGAAAAAAGGAAACGTGCACTTAAAATACCATAATAAAATGCTATGACTCATGTGGAAATAGAATGTGGAAAATTTTATCTACCATTTGAGAGAAAGAAAAGGTGCAAATCACTAACAAGCTTGATTTCTGCTTTTTGGCAGGAAAAAAAAAAAAAAAAAAAAAAAAACAGCTGAAAAATTCTTAACCCTGCTCTGTTAGCTATTGCAAGGAGAAAAAGATGCAGGCAATAGTTTTCCCATCAACCAGAGCGTCTGGATGGAGCAAAATGCCAGGAAAATGAAGAGAGTGATGATGAAATTACTGTTGCAACAAATGAGATTGATTGTGATTATAATTTTATATCTTGAGGAGACAATGCATGAGAGAAGGAATAAAAAGAAGCAAAGCTTAACCAAGTTATGGATGAAGCAGTTTCTGTGTCTCTCCAGTGGGAGTTAAACACAGTCATGCAAAGGTTACAATTGTAACTGAAATGTCAGTTTCAATCGATTAAAGAGGAAAGAGCTTAAGACCAGCACTCAATGAACTCGCACAGAATGTTTCAAAAGAGGCTGATCCCACTGAAGATTTGGGGATGTTTCTCTTTAGAAAAAAATTAAGTAGTGTGCAACAGAAAGTGAATCTGAACCTGTCCCAGTGCAAAGACATTCTCAAGTAGATATGCTCTCCATATAGTAACATTACTGAATCATAGAAGGGCTTCAGTTGGAAGGGACCTCAAGGATCAAGTTCAAACTCTCCAGCCACAGGCAGGGTTGCTAAGCTCTAGATCAACTACTAGATCAGGCTGCCCAGGGCCCCATCCAGCCTGGCCTTAAACACAAGCACCCAGGTACCGATGACTGCAGACTCTGCATACACTCAGTCCCTTATTCTGGAGGGACACCAAAACCATAACCTACAGACTCAGATAATCTCTGCTGGCATAACCGTGACACCAGTGAAACAGTTAGATAAGTATGAAGAAATTTGGCCTTTGTAGGTTTGGATTTTATTTTGCTTTTTAATTAAAAATCTGTGTAATTACTGATTTGTGTGTGTGTGTTCATTCAGGCTGAGCATGCAATTATTACTGCACCTGGACTAGTAATAACAGTTTATGGTACTTTGATTAGATGGTCAAGATTCCAGAGAGACTAAACAGTAAATGCTTCAGCTCACATTGGTTACATTTCTTCTCTGCATGTAACAGGATTTTAAGAGTAACACAGGCAGGTGTGTAGGCCAATTTTGTGATACAATGAAATTCCACAGTGGAATTCATCTCTCCTAGTGGCAGGGTAGGTGTCTGCAGTGAGACTGGTTCCCCAAGAGCAATGGAGTTCAGAGCTCTATTTGCCTGGAAACACGTGCATTGACTTTAGAATAAGATTGATTGCATTAGAGACTTTATTAACTATAGATCTCAACTAAGTTTTGAGTGATAAGACTGGTTGCAAGTCCTTATAGTGGATATGTTCACATTTAGTTGGAAGATTAAAACCAATGCAGACACCACTGGACTGTGTCCAAGAACAGGTCTGTACGTGGATGGACGATGCTATCTCATGAGCTGGTATCCCTACAGTAAAGTAAGAAGCCATACTCCTCACACTCTCCCCAAAGAAAATGGCAAATGAATTAAGTAAAGGGCAGAACATCTTTCTAAGAAGGACAAGGCTGTTGGTTTTCTGAAACACAAGCATTCCATATGTAATAATGAAAGCTCACAATTCCTGTCTGCACCAAAAGGAGTCAAAGAACAGCCGCATTTTCTAGAACTCAGGTGCATTTCTCAGAGTTATATCAATTTTCTCCTTTGAAAAATTGGTCCCTGTATAAGAATTTTATCAAATATAAAACCAACTCTGAAACTGCACAGGATGGTCTGGAGTCTATCATTCCGGTCTGTAGCCTTGTATTTATTTCCTGGGACTGTGCCAAGTCAACCAGCTCTGTTTCTACATAGTGAAATGCTAAAGCTCATAGGCATCATCCTGCCATTCTCTCTCTTGTTCCACAGAGGAGCTAATCATGTTCACTTGTGGTAATTTAAAAAAAAAAGGGGGCAAGAATATTAGAATTCCCTATCTTAGTTGTTCAGATTTTATTTTCTTTCCTTTTTGGGAAGCAAGGAGGGAAGAAATAGGTGGGGCTGCTAGCCCTTCTAGCATTGTTCTATGCTTCATTCAGAGATGAAATTTACTGCAGCCAAGCCAGTACTTCTCTGTCTCCTTTTTTCCTAAGAGTATGACTGCACTAACTTGATGTTGCTTTTCATGACTTCAATAATCCACATTACTTTCTTCAGTCATTTTTGACACCTACATTCCACTGTAGTGAACACAGATGATACTGTGATGCCTCTCTCTGCTTTGAATACCTCTCATTCCTCCACCACAAACTTCCTCAAAAGGCATTGATTCTAAATAATTTTCAGCAGCTCATTTGCCTTTCTCTTAATGATTTCTGTTTGAACCCCAGCTCTTCTATGCTGCTGTTACCTGAACACATATTTTTTATGCAGTGAGTATTGTTATGAACTACCTATTATTCATTTACCAAGAAGTGTAAACATTATTTATTTTTCCTGTTTGTTCATTTGCTACATTTGTGCATATGCAGAAGTGAACTGAAGTCAGACACAGTAACGCTGTCAAAGAAAACAAATGAAAGAAGTCAATAGAAAATAATATTGAAGGAAGTTCATTAAAGATATGGTTTTGGAGAAACCACTTCCCTATCCAGGCCTGACCGTCAAAACTGCATCCATCTAAGAACTTTTCTGAGTGGGCAAGAAATCTCTTCTATCACCAAAGGGGCCAGAAATGTACAAACAGTAACAGATCAAAATTGTTCTGGTCAACTTTTCTTTCAAAGTAATTTTTCTAACAGATCAAAGACAAAAAATTTTCCTTTCCCCAAATTACCTGCTAATTCCGAGTAATTTACCTACAAAACTTCCATTTCAGAAGCACTGGAATTGTTTCAGAAGAAATCTGGTATTTTCAAAAGAAAGTAAATAAATGGAAAACGATTACATTGTTTATGGTGTTCTTCAAATTTTTCCCTGGACATTATTTGTAGTTCAACGAACTCTGATATCATTCTCCAAGTTGACATTCAGCTTCCATAGAAAATACTTTCATGCCTAATAAAGGAACCAGTTAACTGAATTGATTAATTAGAACTTAATTTGGGATCAAATTACATTTTAATATTTTGTCATTCTGAACATGCTTGTACATGCATGGTGGTATCAGAGGGGGCATGATTCACTTTTTTTTTTTTTTTTTTTTTTTTTTGTCCTTTGATCTAGAGGTAAGTCTCATCATTTGGTCAATAGTATTGTTATTCTTGCAACACAGGTTACCTTGAATAGTTACATTTTGAAATATTCCTCTGGACAACTGACTGAAGGCTTTCAATAGCAGTACTGCTTCAGCAGAATATCAGCATCAATACACAAGACCAGTCACACCACTATGCTGTCCTCAAAAGCACAAACCTTTTCTTGTGCTTTGAGCTTAAGAAGATTGCCTGCAAACAAGACCGTATCTGCAGTAAATCAGCAGGAAACTGTCAGTTTTGTTAAATTACTGTTATAGAGTAAAGCCTAAGACTGTTGTTACCATCCTATATTTTTAAGGTAAGTGATGGTTCTGTGCTGATTTTTCTTTTTTTTTTTTTTTTTTTTTTTTCCTGAAAGAATATCTCAAGGGAGAGAACATTCCTTTTAAAGCAAAAAAATAAAAAATAAATATATATATATATAAAAGAAAGCATGAGATATAAAACATCCGTTAAAATATTCCAGCTTTGATGCTATTTTTCCTTTTCTTCTTTGTCTTTCTTTTGATTAAAAGTTTCAGTGTTTTCGAAAACCAAGAAAGTTTCCAGTTTTCACAGAAAATACATTTTAAAAAGTGAAATAAGAGGGAAAAAAAAAAAAAAAAAAAGGTATTATTTCTAAGAAACAGTGTTTGTCTAGTTGACTCCGGAAAGTGGCTGTTCATTCTACAGAGCAATATACTCAAGGCCTATGATTTTTAGAATGGTGTCTTAACTTCCCATGGGAACTTTAATTTGACTGAATTTTCAGGCTGCACTCAATGGTGGCCCTGTACAGCAGCTTGATGCCACTGTACTCAGAGGAGGAATAGGGAAGGTCACCTTCACTGTGATCTGTTTCCATGTTGGAGATATTTCTCTGCAAGAAACAATAAATTGTGGGTAACTTACTAAAAATCATCTTTTATGAATTAGCTTGGAGTTTAATTAAAGCACTTGAAAACCTATCTGTGGTGATCTACACCTCTAAATACAGTCAAAACACTGACATTTTATTTTCCAGTTCTTCGCAGCATTTCTGAGTGGCCACTTTCACCATAACAAGCAAAACAATTCACAATACACCAATGAGGTACTCCAAATTTCCTTCAAATGGGCCTGAAGTGTTCAGTCTCCATGAGGTGTGAGTCCCAAATAATACCCCTACGTAGCCTGCATGTTGCAAAGATTGGTTTGATAATTACTTACACTGGCTTTAGCTGAGATACATAGTATAGCACCCCTATATGTTTCGGATCTGTGACTATTTAGTTATTTTATCTATTTCTGAGCGCTACTTACATAACATCAAGGCCATTTCTCCTTCTGATGCAGCCTCAGCTACAAGAAGGCTGGGGTAACTAGGATGACATATAGCCAGGACAGTTAACACCAACTGATCAAAGAAATGTATCATATGATCTCGTGTTCAGCAATAAAAGATGAGGGAAAAAAGGGAAAAAAAAGGAGAAAAGAAGAATGGGAGGACATTCAGAATTGCCCTCCCAAGTAACTATTATGCGTGGTGAGACCTACTTGCCTGGGATTAACTGAACATCTGCCTGTTAATGGGAAGTAGCTAACAAATTCATAGTTTTGCATTGTTTGCAACTCATGGAAGTCAAAATTCTTTTATAGGGATTATCTGCTCTTTCCATTCATGAGTTCTTCATAGCTCCTTATTCCTCTAAATTTATTCATTAGCAGCAGGTGGTGGCAGAAATGTCTGAACAAATGTTTCTCAGACTGTGGCTTATTTACAACCATGTCTGCTCCACATTCACTCCCATCATTTAGCAAAGCATGGGAATAGGGGACTGAACTTTCAGCAGAAAATTTCTACAGTGTCAGTTATCATTATGCACAATTTTCTGTAAACAAGTTTACTCTCAATGAGAGTAAGCTCTTAGAAGCTTCTTTACATTACAGATAACACAGATAATCTAATTTCTGCTTGCTGGATAAACACCGGATAAAAAAGTAATGTTGAGAATAGACAATGCCAAATGTCTAACAAATTGTCATTGTAATAACACTTAGAATTCACAGAGCTTTCTACAAAGAGCAAGGGACTGTCTGCATATTTTTGTGCAGTCATGAGCTTTATTCCACATATCAGAGGAAACTATTAGCTCCTTTATTATAAAATTCATTTTTATTTTATTTATTGCTATTCAGTTCCACTTAATTTATAATCAGATACAAAGAGAAAGTACATTAGCCTGGTTTATTGAGGACAAAATTTCTCCTTACGTGCCAGTTTATCAAAGTCAGTGATTTAAGAGACAAAGATCTCATAGAGACCTTTTAAAGAGTTGTTATAATCTACTGAATCACAGAACGTCTGACATTTAAAGGGACCTCTGGAGGTCACCTGCTCAAGCAGGGCCACCAAGAGCGGGTTTGCCCATGTCCATGTTTAGATGGGACTGCACAACCAATCTGGGCAGCCTGTGACAGTGTTCTGTCATCAATACAGTTAAAAACTGTTTCCTGATATTCAAGAGGAACATCCTGTGTTCTAACTTGAACCTATTGTCTCTTTTTCTGTCACTAGGCAGCATTGAAAAGAGCCTGGCTCTGTCACATTTGGACCCTCTTCTGGGATTTCTATACATTGATGAGGTTCTCCTGAGCTCTCACTTCTCCAGGCTGAACAGTCCCAGCCATCTCAGCCTTTCCCCACAGAAGAGATGCTACAATCCCTGATCATCTTTGTGGTCCTTCATTGGACCACATACCTCCAGTATGTTCATGTCTTTCTTGCACTTTCTTGCTCAGAGCTGGAGACAGCTTTCCAGGTATGGCCTCACCAATGCAGATTAGAGGGAAAGAATCCTCTCCCTTAACCTGCTGGCAATATTCATCCTGATGCTGGCCTTCTTTGCAGTACGGGCATAATGCCAGCACTTGTTCAACTTGGTGTCCACCAGGACCCCCAGGTCCTCTTGTGTAAGGCTGCTTTCCATCTGGGTGGCCCCCAGCAAGTACTGGTGCATGGTCCTCTTGTTCAGAATGCTGTATTTCTCCTTGCTGACCTTCATAGAATTCCTGTCAGCCCATTTCTCCAGCCTGTTGAGATTCCTCTCAGTTCAGTACCTCTAAGAGGGTTGTAATTTTAATCTTATAAATGTAACTTCTTACCCTAGAGTCTGAGACGCTCATCTAACATGTCAAAAAAGATTTCTCATCTTTCTTAGGATCCTAAGTTCAGTGCATCAGCTCACTTGTTATGGAACAAGCAACTCCAATCCCACAAGCATGCTTTTATATGCACATGGTTCACTTGTCATTTCTGTACTCTACTCCTTGTCACTCCTGCACAAAATTAGGTAAGTGTTCTGCTATATCAAAATTTGCAGGTTACCTACCATGTTCATTTCCTTTCTTATTTGTTAATTGTCTCTCTTTTGAAGAGGATGTTGAAGGCCATTCTGGTATTTTGGAATAAAGTGTGACATGAGCACTGTATGCGCATTGCAAACATAAACAACACTACACTAAAAATATTAACCTTGTGAATTAATATTAAAACACTAGACAATAGCAGTACCAGGTGATAACATTTACAGTCCCATGGGGCTTGTTACTTGAAGGTATTACCAAGCAAGAAATACTACACGTACACAGTAAATATTTTTTCCCGCAGCTAGCCTAGGTGCTTTCCCCCACCCCAGCCTGGAGAATGGAAACTCACGCAGAGGTAAAAGATATTTTCATCCAAAGCTACTTAATGTGTTGGTTCAGCAGAGCTAGTCAGACACCAGGCATCATTTTCCTGGCATCCCATTCACTTCACATTGCAAATGCAAGCAGAGTCACTACAAAGTCACAGCTTCCCTATTCTATCTCCTTTTGTTTCCATCTTGGAGCCATAAGGAAAGGGATTTTTTCCCAGGGAAATGTCTGCAGAACAGCTTAAATTTCTGCAGAACAGAGAAACAGGAAATACATCTGTAGAAATGCCAGTATCTCAGCGATGGAGGAGGAGCACCTGGGAGAGCTTTGCACTTGCCAGGCAGGTGCTCTCTTCAATGTTTCTTCTTTGCTTAAAGTAGAATTAAGTCCAAATAGCACTTATTTTCATTTTCCTCTATACTCAATTTTATATTTTTATGTTTATGTGCTTCCACACTGGGGGAAAAAGATTTGTTTCTAGTTCTGTAGATTACAGCTTGTAAATAATTCAAACAGGCAGCTCACACATCATTTGATCAAGGGTTTTTCAGGGATCTTATCTACTTATCTATGTGAAATGCAACAGAAGTGTGAAAACCTTTGTTAGTTATGAACCAAGTGCCATGATCCATAAGTCTTAAAAAATATTCTTGCAGTGTGCTTTCAAGAAGGTGCCAAATAGGAAAAAGTGCAGTGTGATAGAGTGAGTCAACTAGAAGAGATATGATGTTGTGTTCCTGACTCGCCTGTGAAAAACAGTCCTCTGAGACTTTGGTAACTTCTTACTAAGTGCTGCACATCCATTGGCCTCAGATCCTGTCTAGTTCAGGGACTGCACACACATGGCACATGGCTGCAACAAATCCTCAGTTCATAGACTCTTGCTCTACATCTGTTTTGTCCTGGCCAAAGGACAGTTTTCCCTGTAGCTCCTTTCAGCACTGCTATTGCCTCCTACTGGTCTCTTCCAGAGCATTTCACTGCCTTTGTGTCCAGGTCCACAGAATTAAGGACCTTTCCTATTTCAGGTGTCAATATGAGAATAAACACTTCCAGAACCATCACAGAATGGCTTAGATTGGAGGGGACCTCAGAGCCCACCCAACCCCAACCCTCTGCCATGAGCAGGGTTGCCACACACCAGCTCAGGCTGCCCAGGGCCCCATCCAACCCGGCCTTGAGTGCCTGTACAGATGCAGCACCCACAGATTCTCTGGGCAGCAGAACCAGGGCCTCGCCACCCTCTGAGTAAACAATTTCTTCTCAACGTCTAATCTAAATCTCCCCCCTTTTAGTAGACTTTAATATTCTTATTCTCTCCATCATTCTTCACGAAAGTATGTTTGCACAGCTTATTATTCTGCTTAGAAGGATGCCTTAGAAGGATGCATCTGTTTACAGATAATTTATGTACAATAAGTAGAACATTTATTTGGCATTTAAGTACTAGCATAAAAACTGTAATGATATGTCTATAAAGACCCAATATTTTAACTATTCTAGAATGCTGGAAGAACCTAACAATTTGGAGATGACAGCTGTAAAAAGAACATGGATTAAAGGTGCATAGTAAAATTTGGTGGTACGTAAAGAGGAGTTAAGGAGTAAAAGGTGCATCTGGATAACAAGAAATGGTTTTATTACAATGAAGAATAAGGAAAAGGTAATGAAGAAGATAAGAGTGAAATAAACAGATCTCAAAAATAGAGTTATTAATATCAAAATGATTAATAAAAATATTTTTCTTCCTTTAAGTAATTATCATTAACAAATGATTGCTTACATAAGACTTGCATATTAAATATTTCTTGCTGCTCATAAAACTAACAATTTTCTATGCAGATATATTTTTAATCATTATAAAAGACAGATTTTTTTTTAATCCAGCCATGTAAATGTGTGCTACAAACCCTGAGTTGATAAAGCTGAAATTTACTCTTCCCAGGAGTCCCACTAAAGCTAGTGAGACTTTGCGTAGCCAAACAAATCACACATTCATGTTTAGCACTATATCCACAGCTAATCCTGAGTTTTTCTTGGCAATAAACATCCTTTCCCAGAGCAAAATCTAGACAGCTTTCCTTTTGTTTGATCCAATATTTTATGATAGTATTTTGAGTGTTAACTCCTTTTAATACATTCATATCACAGATAAACACAAAAAGTATGGGTTGAGGCTTTCATATCAATGTTTATATCAATTTTTTCAGCTGCAATGGAGCTGAGGCTTGAACTTGCCAAATATTCAGCTCCGTTATAAAACTGATTAAAGATAATAATAGTAAAATAATTTCTTTCTTTAAAATATCAGAAAACAGAATGGAAAGAATATTGATTTTCTATCAGATTGTAATTAAATATATGCTTCATTCATAATTGGAAGAAGATAGGTATCATTATTTACTAGATGAATGATTGATTGATTGATTGATAGATTGATGGGAAATAAATTATTTTATTTACACCGAGAATCCAAGAAAACTAGCTACTATGCCTTTAGTCTATGTTGGAAGGGAGAGCAATATCTGATAATTATTTGTACAATAAACTGGGATTTAGTCTGGGAAAATCTACTATCCAGGTGCTATCAGTATATACATCACTAGATAGGGCGGCCCTGCTCTGCTCCTGCTCCCACTCTAGCAAGGAGCAAAGCTGCATTTGGGCAGGTGCAGCCTTACCCCACACTTAGAGCATCCCCAAGGCTTTAGCCATGGCATCCTGCTCTGCCTTGGGAGGTGCCACACAGGATGAAACAGCCTGCAGCTTACACTAGGTCCCAGGCACATCTGAGATTAGGCAATGTAAGTGAAAAAAAAAAAAAATTAACCAGCTACGTGAAAAGAGAGGGACTGAGAGAAAAATATTGCTTGTATTAACTCCCATATAGTAACTATTATGAGATTCAATTTAACAGCATATTATCAGCATGTAATTGGTTTGTCCTGTTTACTAAGCCTAAAAAGTAATCTATATTTTTGAAATTATAGGAGGTTTATAGTCACTACATTTTTATCAGATAACTAAAATTAAATGAAGTTTTTCATATAGAATTATTTTTTAAAAGAACCTTGAAAATCTTAAAAGCTCTATCCCCCACAAATGGTCAGAAGTGCCTGCTTGCATTAAGTCATGATCTAAATTGAGTTTCAGTATATTTGATTGCCACAAGACTACTCTACATTTTAGTGACAACTTATTTAATATGTCCCTTGCTGTCACAAAAATGTAAAGCTGGAAAAAAAATGTAAAGATGGAGAAAATTGTTGTAAATGACAATACATATTCTCTTTAATCACATACTTTTCCAGTGATTTGAGGGCTCCATCATTTTTATGTTTTCTTTCCTGCTCACGTTACACCACAGATGCAAGAACAGATATGTCTCTTCTACAAATGATATGTCTTTCTCCAAGAGAAAAATAATAGGAGACAAGGACAGTTATTTTTACTCTTATGATGACCAACGGAATGAACTGCACTGTCTATGATCAACATCCACAGAAAAGGAGGACCACATAAAAATAAGTAAAAAGATTATTTCCTTAAATGTCTATGTATCTGGCAAGGAATTGGGTAAATTTCTGACCATCATTCTGTTAGAAGGCTGCTTGAAAGAGAAGAAAATGTTTACATCTTATAGATATTTCGCCCTGTGGGTTAGTAAGTTATAACAGACTTCAGTTTAAAAAAAGATACATATTTATCATTGACGGGGTTTTTTCGTATCGGGATAACCAGATGTGTTTCTCCTGTTCAGTAGCAACAGAACTTATCACAGACTGTCAGTGTAGAGAATAAAATGTTGTTTATAGGCAGCAAATTGGTCTGAAGGAGTATTGTCACAACAAACTAGACAGGGACCTGTCTGCTCTTTCAAAGTTTTGTCGTCTTTTAGTAGAAGTTTTTTTGGTTGGTTGGTTGTTGCTCATCATTTCTTGTCAGATCTTAAGAATACACACTATCTCAGGGTAGGAAGTTTACTGAGGGAAGCACTGGTTGATCTCTGCAAGTCTGAAGCAAATTGGGCCACAAGTACATTTGGAGATCACCAACCATTGATGAGAGCTGGTGACAGGCCCCCTTGTTACTGCGCAAGTGCTAAAACCTGGAGGCTGAGGAAAAGTTAGAATAAGACCAAAAAGAAAATCTGGCTCCAGACTGGAACATCAAATGAAGTCCTGGCTGCAGCATAGCTGGAGTGAGAGCCCACAAAGCTGCGGTATAACAGTCCTATGCTTTCTCAATGTCTACTGGGAATGACGAGCACAGACCAGACTCAGCTGCTTAGGGACCAGCACAGGCCTGTCGTGCTTCAGAATTATCACCACATAAAGATTTCTTACTAACAGCACAATATGCACATTTCTGATATTAGACTCATCCTAATCATTATTCTATCTCACTCTTTGTCTGCTAATGTCCAAAACCCCTTTAGCAGATCAAACCCCATCATTTGCTCCACTAATTGTCAGCTGTTAAAATAAGAACTACAATTTACCACTTACTGTTGAATACCTAATTTGGCAGTTTATGAAATTTAAGAACAGATGAAAGAACATCAGACATGAAACGATGGATGTTTAATGACTTAACAGAACAGCTGCTGTGCACAGGCCATGGGGCTGCTGCACAATAGTGATCCCTTAACTCTTTCCTCCCCCTTTTAGAAGTGCAAACTACCATTCTAACTGAGCAGTCTTCTCCGAGGACTGTGTTCAGTAAGTGCAGAAATTCATACTTAGGGGTAGATTTAAGAACAAGTCAAAATGCTCTTTAAAATCATAACACTGGGTCATTACATTAATGGCTAATCTTCCTCTGAATTTAAGGTCAACAGGATCAGCTACAAAGCAACTCAAAAATGCGGGACTTTAATTCACTGAAAGTGAAATTTGTCACTGCTCGTGGCAACTACAAATCGCATGAGCTCTGTAACTACTGTTAAATGTGACCTCAGTGATGCACAGGCATTTGGTTAGCAGTTTGTATGGAAAAACAGCACAGATGCTTGTGAACAACAGCAACGAAGACTGAAGGTTTGCTCTTCTGTTTTCACAAGCATAGTATGACTGGATATGACAAATAGCATGAATGTAACTAGTCTAGTAACTTGTCTAGTGGTTGGCAACTCTGCCCACCGCAGGGGAGTTTAAATTTGATGATATTTGAGGTCCTCTTCAACCCAGGCCATTCTATGATTCCATATAACTGCTTGCATATTTCTGTGGATAATAACACCAAATTCTCATTTGTTATTGTCCTACTTCTGAAATGTTAATAAAGCATTATGATAAGAACTAATTTTCTCTCTTTAATCTAATCTGGACATAAGAGGCTCAGAACAGCACAATAATTGTGCTACAGCACAGATAGAAAATTACTCATTATTACTGATCTCCAAAGTTGAGAAATACAATATTTCCAAAGACACAAACTGTCTAAGGTTATAATTCTTATTTGCAACATTAAGTCCATTCAGTACCACTAACAAATTTAACATCATTTCAATACTTTCAGGTGACAAAAACAAAATCATAGAAATAAACTAATAATAACATAACACTTGAATTTTACTTTGTTTCCTCATATTCATTTTGATCTTCATATTCTGAAGAACCATCTTTACATTTATATATAAATATTTATGTTTATGTTCCAAGTCTTAGTGCACAAAATTATGTTTCAAAAAATACTATTTAGGATAAAGCAATGCTCCTTCATATTAAAGACTCTATATGGAAGGCCAAGATATACCTTTGTAAAGTGACTTTTGTGTGGAAAAAACAGAGATAGTAAAACTCACGCACACACACAAGCTATTAACAGATTTTGTTCTGTGTCAGAATACTCACTGAGTGGTGTTTGGCCATATGTACACTGAGAAATATACTGGACTAAGTATTTATAGACTGAAAGATTAAATATGAAATGTCAGATATCATGGCTAAGATCATTGTTGCACACTTCAATGCCTCCACCTGCAGGTATAGTGCCCTGCCCAGGTCTCAAACTGAACTCCCTTTTTTTCCTAGTTCATTTTTTAACTTCAGTCCCATCTATTTTTAGTTCATATACATTACATATATTCTGATAAGTCAAGGCTTCTGTCATGTTGATATTAATCCTGAAGAGGTTTCAGAGCAACAGAAAATGAGAAAAAAGAAAATGCTGCAATAGAGTTGTGCAGGAAATGAGAGTATCCTCACTGAAAAGAGATGCCTGCAGAGCTCACCAACAGGTGCAATAAGAAGGATGGTGGAATGGCATGCAGAAGAAGCAAGCAAGACACACTGCAAGTAGTCTGTGCTATGCTAATGAGTGCCCTGCTATCCGACACTCCTGGTCTCTCATCTCTTCTAATGCCCCCATGAGTTTGGAAAGCAGTCAATCCCTGCCTTGGCTGGGAAAAAAACCTGCTCTCCACCTCCTCCACGATGCGATGCTTCACAAAGAAGAAGGCTCCCCTCCATGCTGCACATTGTTTCTGTGCATTTCCTCTACACTGCTTTGTGTCTGAGTTACAAGCATTTAAAACACCAAGAAGAAACAGAATAAACTATAAATCCAAAACTATGCCTGTTGACATAGAAGTAAAGGCAAAAAAGATGGCTTTAGGGTCAGCTTGCTGAAAATCATGAGCAAATAAAGAAATTTTCAGGCAATGTTTATGTATATCCAAAAGGTGAGTGTTGGAGGAAAATACACAATTAACAAATATTATGCAGTTACAAATGAAAAAGTAGTTTCCAAGAAGCAGTAGGATAACACACTTTTTTCTGCTCCTGGTGGAAGTATATGGTATGTGGATCCTTAACACTCAGCTGTCTGCTTTCTTTGCTCCTTGTATGGTCTATACTGTAGACAACTGCAGCAGCAGCTAATGTGTGGGCACGGCTGAAGCACTTTTAGCCTCTGAGAGAATATTGACTCTGGCACAGACAGTATCAATTGTCATTCCTAATCTCTCACCTCCAGTCTCTTCCTTTCTAGAGCATAACTGTATTGCACAAGGGAAAACCTTCAAAAACTGGAGCTTGCATGTTCTAAGCATCACACTTAACATCTGCTGCCTCAGTGCCTGGTAGCATTTCTGTGCATGGTCAAGGGCAGATTTCTTGGAAGTAGTCACATGTGAGTTTAAGGAGCACCTGAAGCAAACAGCAAGTAATAAGGCCCCCTGGGAACTGACAAACAACATTTGGATAGTTTATAGACATGACTACCTTAACAGGTGCTTAGATGGCTGCTGAAGCTGCCTTGCCTGCAATCAGCATGGGAGTATGTCAAAGACTTGCAAATAGACAGTCACAGTGAATATGTAAGATAGGGAGTTTTCCCTTGGCTCTTCATGCTTAAATTCAGCACTTATCTCCACTATGAGACAAAAAAATGCTGCTTGTAGATGAGTTTAAAACTCAAGAAAGTTTTAAAAACCCAAGGAGGGTTTAAACACAGTAATCATCTTAAAATCTGACATTTTGCAGTTGTGTGGCTTTTTCCTTTGGTTTGGTTTGGTTTTCTTTCCCAAGGAGCTAGAAGTTGCAGCAAAGCAACACTTGATGTATTTTTATTCTTTTGTTCCTCTTTTGCCCCCAGTTTGACAACAATGAGGATTTAGATAAACTTGAATCTGTAAGAATGCCTATTAATTACTTAAAACACATACGTATTTGCCACAGATAAAGTGAAGTCAGAAACCTATTTCCTTTTCTCATCACCGTACATTGTGGCTAACTCCACTGGAAGGCAGTATATTGAAGATCACATATCAAGATCATCAGCTACAACATAGTAGCAATTACCCAGGCAACCAGTAAATGAGATCACTATCTCTTCAAGCAAGCAATTTATAGAAAAAAGATAATATTCACACACTCAGAAAGTGATAAGATAAAGAATGACCAGAACTAACAATTAAAAGTTTTGGCTATGTATGGTAGCAGCAGCACTTTAAGACTGAATCTCATCAAGGTGATGCTTATAATTAAATACACACAGGAAAACCCAGAATTTGTTTTGTTGTTGTCTGCATTACACCACCAGTCAGGTTTTCATTGAAAATATCAATACACAATATTTTTGTAATCAAGGACACTTGCAGAAAGAAAATATGTTGCAAAACCATACACAAATACAGAAGCGAGGTTCTGGGCAGTGTTCAGAAGTCTTTTTATGTTGCTTGGATGTCACACATCAGGTCAGGAACAGAAGCACTATTAAAAACCTTATGTTATGAACTATATATAATGAAGAAAATTCTGATTAACAAACTGTGGATTAGCAATAGGAAGTATTACATGAAAACTCTTCATCAGAAATATGCCAGCAGCACTGAATGACTTCAAATGAAATACACTTAGTAACATAAGTTAGTGTAAGGATGACACACAAAAGTGGAAAGGAACTAGAGAGATTTTAATGGATTCTTTGCTGTAAAGAAATCATCAAGTTCTTCCAAGGGACTAGTAAACCTCTGCTGGTCATTGGTACCAGATGAGATATTATAAGATAAGGTAGTGAAACCAATGTACCACATAGCCCTGAAAAATGCTTAGGTGCAGAGCAGCTGACCTAAGCAATCTATTCTGGCCATACAATCTGTGACACTGTGCCAGCATACTGAACCTTTATCTTAGCTTAAAAAGAGAAACACATTACTAGGATGCTAGCAGGAGAATTTGGAAGAAGAAAAGAATAAAGGTTCTCCATTTATTTTTTTTGTTTGCTTGCTTCAAAGGTAGCATGAGACTATATTCAATCCCTACCTGGGCATATGTCCTAGTTTCTGTACTAAGCGGCATTTGGCATGGTTATCATCTCTGTTGAAACTAATCTATCTGAATTAAATCACTCAGTATGTCTTGAGGACAAACAAGAACACCGATAACTAAAGGACTGAAAGGCTTGTAGGCCGGGAAGAGTTTCAACCAACTGGGTCCAGTTTCAGTCATTATCATGTAATCAATTATACAAGCGTATCAAGCACCATCTTAAAACTTGATATTTTGGACTTACTAATCCTATGGAAATATAGCCCCATACTATCAGTCTTAAAATAGTAGAAACCTTTCTAATTTGCAGCTGAAACTGATTTATGTCTGGCTCATATCCAAGTATCATCATTACAAACACATCGCATAGTTAAATTAGTTCTCAAATCCCAACAGTTTCTTATTGGATGTGCTTATGGGAAACAATCATCTTCTCCATCTCTACTATAGCCATCATTTTAGTCTGCTAAGTCAGCTTCTTTGGATCTACTCTCGTTAAATGTGCTCCTTCAATAGTTCCTTCCAACTACCTAGCACTAACTCATGTCATTAGGTTCAAAGTGTGTGCTCTTGGTCCATTTCTGTCTATCCTTCTGATTCTCAGGATGACCCTGTGTCTCCGCACAAGGCTCCACTACCGCTTTACGCTGCAAGTACTTCTTATTTGTGACAGTCAGTTTCACTTATCACACTCCTATCTTTTAAACCAAGGTCATTATTCAAAATAATAAATAAAATCTGCCCTGAGACCAGTCCTTGACGAAACTGTCTTGTAACCTCTTTCACCTTGATCATTTGCCTCACAGCATGACTCACTGTCATCTCTCATTTAGAGCACTCCTTACCACATCTCAGTTCCTGTGATAATTTCCACCTTCATCATTTTATCATTTTAACTAATAATTTCCCATGTGAAATGGCATCAAATGCTTTGCTCAAGGTCAGAGAGATTTTATCTACTGCTTTTGTCTACAGAATCATCTTTTTTTCTCTAGATGCATGAATGAAGATTTCTATCAACCTTCTTTGATAAGACAGGCATCTGTATAGCCTGACACAATGTGCTTCTGACCAAAATTTATTCTTTTTTATCCCCCTTTTCATTTATCTGCAGGGTTTTAATTAGCATCTCTTTCAAAGTTCCTCATATAATCCTTGCACACAAGTGAGGTCAGCAAAGCTCATAAGCCACAACAAGGTATTCAAAATCCCTTAGAATATAATGTGAAAATTAAGACAAAGCATTAATGTGGATTTGATGTGTCTGAGGAGGATGATCCCAGATAAGTTAACTCCTAGCTTTTAAAGTTATGTACTTTTTTATAACCAAAGAAAATGGGAAGTGGCATTGTCTGCTACAAAGACAAAAAACATCAGCAAGGAGAAGTAAATTTTTAAGATACACCTCTACCAATTCCCTGGTTCAGTTCCTGCAAGGTTATATCTATCAGTGACCTATAGCAGATAAATAAGGAAGAATACAGTAACAAGGACAGCCTATAGTGCTGCTTCTTCACTGGTCTCTCTCAGCTTCACAGGTCTGTGGCAAAGGAATCCTTGAGCCAAATGTAAATACTATCTATTTGTTTAATACTCCTTTACTAGATTTTCCATACTGGTTTTCTTTCCACAAACCAATTTAAGCTTCCTGCATCCACAATGCCTATGAAGTGCCACCCATTTGTTTGTTTTGAATTTACTATGAGCTGATTTCTTTTGATGTCCCTTAATTTTTTCAGTAGGGGAAACACAGAACCATCACCCTACTTCACCTTCTCCACACCACGCATCCTCTGTTTTGCACCTCAGCTTCATTTCCTGGAGCTAAGCAGCCATCATCATGGAGGTAATACCTGTGCAAAAGCCAGTGCATAAGTTCAGGCATCTCTGTTTCCCTTTCTCAGAGCTTCCTCTTGCCATCTCTCTGCCTCCTGAAAGTATTCTTTACCTCTGCTCAAAGGACTAGAGTTGTCCCCTAGGAGAGAGAGACAGTTTTAAGATCTTTCAGGACAAAGATGAGTCTGTCACCAAATGTAGATGCATAACTTCCACCTCCTACAATTGTCCTTGCAGGAAAAGCTGACCATTTAGAACTTCATGGTCCCCTTTTTAGGCATCTACTTCTAATGCATCAGATAAGAACCAAAGGAATCAGCAAGTTAGCACTTGACACTACAGTGTTTAAATCCTTTTGAAGATTTTGCCCTCACACCTGACCCTGAGGCCATTTGTAAAATCTTTCCTATTTAACTTTAATTTCTGCAGAAGATGATTGTTCATTTAACCAATGTAATTACTCAATTAAAGATGAATCATCCCTCCTCTCTTGCAGATTTTTCATTCAGAAAGTCCAACTGAGCCAATGCCTGAAGGTAGAGGAGCCCAATCTCACATTCAGCTCAGGAGACCTCCCAAAACCCAGTTTAGAGGAGTGTGATTCTATAAACAGGAGGAATTAAAACTGGGATCTTTCCTGCAGTATGCAAGAGCACATGTACCCTCCTCGAGGCTCCAGCATGCTGCAACATGGCCCCAGCCTGGCATCCAACAGAGCCTACTTATTCCATTTGGGGGAAAGGGAGAGGTTGCATCATTTCAGTGCAATTAATTTGTAGCTAATAAACCTACTGTGAAAATTCCACAGGAGAAGAATGGGAAATGCTTGCTTTTAGTACTTTCACTAACAAAAAACAAAACAAAACACGGCATTATTGTGATTTCAACAACACATAAGCTCATTAACTTATTTGAATATTAATTTTACTGAGTCATTAAATGAATACTTGTTTCCCTATTCTGTTGAGGTAAGAACTGTGTTAATTTTGTGTACAAAATGAAAAAAAATGAGCGCAGTTCTCTTTTTTTCTACTATGTTTATCATGAGCATATATATGGTTTAGATTATCATTTTCCCTTACACAGGATGTCTTCTGACTTTGCACACAGGAATTATTTTAAGTTTTAAACTGATTTTAAAAAGCATTCCATATAACCAGTACCTGGATGTCATGCAGTGCTTCAAAGCTGACAGTACACCTTAGCAAGGTAACATGTAACATTTGTTTTTCTAAACAGCAGTCTTATTTGAGAAGACTTTTAGCCTGTGATTCACTTTTCTGGCTTGTGGTTTTGTCCCACAACGGGTATTGCAAGAGAACATTGCCCTCTGGTGTCACAAACTCTGACTTTGTGCTTTTGTGGGTTCTCCACATACATTCTCTCTTACCCTATTTTCCCTCTTCCATCTTCACTGCACTGACAGCCAGAGATGTAGCTCATGGGCATAAGACAGCAGAGTGTATGGAAGAGGATCTTTCCATGTCTACAGGGAAATTTTTGCAATCATATAACAAATCCCATGAACACGGAAATAATCTTTTTATGCTATTTTACAGAAAGCTCAAATTAGATCCCTTCAGGTTGGGTCACAGCTTATTCATCTTTCTGACTAATCAATCAAGTCACTTATTCATCTTTTTGAACAGGTAAGCTTCTGGGGTTTAAAGGTGAATATTAGAATTAAAGCTAGCAGAATACAGAATCAGAGATGTTACTGACTTCATTACTGTTACCAGAATTTTCCCAGTCAATATCAAGTTCTCACTGATGGACTGAAGTGCTTCGTCTGCATTTAGGAACAGCAATGAGATCAAGCTAATTGCACATGGACTTGCCCCTGAGCACACACCAGCACACTAAGACAAAGAAAAAAAGAATAAAAATGTGGCAAGGAAACTAAGAAACACAGATCATATGCAGACAAGCAAAACGGTACATGGGCATTAGGTGTTGGAGGGTAGTACCAAAAGAGACAGGAAGCATTACTGTTTGAGTATCTAAAAAGGAGTGGGAGTGATACAGTGAGAGAAGCACAGAGTATCAATCTGTCTGGCCAGCACTGCAGGCTTTGCTTGCAGATCATTTGCACAGCATAGAACACGCAGACAAGAAAAAGGGGTAGATTATTTTCCCCAGCTCTTAAATACCAATATAAGTTTTTCCATTCAAATATGCCAAGAGTTTATTAAAGATGTTGTTTTCCAAGGGGTATTTACCACAATGCATATCTCTTATTGCCAAATAATTTGTCCAGTGAAAATGCTTCAGCGTGCTTTTTTTTTTGTACTAGTGACTGACGGCTCCAATAGACAATTCCACTATTTCCATCAGTGACTTGCAGCTACTCTCAAAATCACAGGCTGTAATGTATGTGCAGCAGTAAAACAGAGATTGTAGGTTGATTGTAGAGGTGGCCAGATGCTGCTGCTTGTAATTTACTAACTGTATTTCTGGGTGCTACCTAATCATTACTTATTTTTGCAAGGCTATTTACCCACACAATAAGATCCCAGCCTGCAAGTAACCACTAATATAGGTTTAGCTCTATGAAGGATCACTTTCGGACAATGGAAACATCTCCAGGGGCTATTTTTCCTCCTTTTAGCCTAGATACTGCAGGGAAGCACTACCCTCCTTCCTTAAACTAAAGATAATTAGCTAAGAACAGTCGCATTAACTTGAGCTTGCTGATTTCTTTCTGTCCTTTGATCTCTTCCTCAAATGAACCAGGACATTTTTGGAGCTGGACTCTCAGTGCACAGCCACCGAATCACAGCTTTATTAATTACTTGAACACCAGATTTTCCCCCTAGACAGGGCTTTAACTTTTGTATTAAAAAAAAAAAATGCAATTCACTTTCTCCAGTCTTACAAGAAAATACAAATTGCTCTCCCGAAGAAATGAGGGTTGGCAATACTTTCGTGCATCTCCCTATTTATAAATGGTCTTTGCTGTCAGAACTACTGAAGGAGAGAAAGTAGAAAGCTGAGATCAGACAGGAAGATCATGTTAGAGTAAAAATAATTAAATTAGAGAAATTAAACTCACTACAAAACAAATTAGAAAGGAAATTCAAGCTGGACTACATGGGAAAAGATTACAGAAAAAAAAAAAAAGTATTTTTCTTTTTCTAAGGAAAAAGCATGTAGATAACAGAAAACGAGCAAGTTCCAAAACTATTCTGAGGCAATATAGAAGGAAATGGAGAGAGACTCTGATAAGAAAAGATGTCAGTGAAACCAGGATGCAGTCTGCAAGCACTTTCCTATGAGGAAATTTTTACAGTGTGTAGTAATAAAGGTGTGGTAAATCTGATGTTTCTTTTTGTGTGTGTGCACTATTAATGTTTCTCCAATGCCTGTTTACACGTCCCTTGTGCAGTGCCGCATAGGCTTTTGGATTTATACCTGACCAGAACAGGTAGCTGAGCCAAAGAATGCAACCTTTGTTTTCTATGTTATTTCTAAGCTGGATCTATTTGGAGGGTTTTGCAACAAGGCTGAAATATATGTTGTCAGGCTACACCACTTCAGTCTGGGTGTGAAATTCAACAATAATCCAAAATGTAGATCTTTGTGGAGTCATAACATTGATAAATACTGCATTGGCAAACATCATCCAGGACAAACTGCTGACCAAATAGAAAGCAGTGGAAAAAAAGGGGAAACAGTCTTACTGAAATTAGTGATTATGTTCCCACACCAAAGACAACACTTTCACTTTACCCTTTGGATTTATTTGCATTTATATGCACCATACATGCTAGGCCTGGTAAGTTTTTTCATTCATTACCTTTTTTAAAAATTTCTGTAAAATAGATATTTCAAGGAAAAAATTAGACATAAGTTATTAGGAGGCTGTGAGTCATGGTAGCCAGCTAGCTGGAAGGTTGATGATTTGTCCTACATGTCAAAGAGACAAGCGTTTCCTACACTTCAGTTTTTCTTGCCATGTTCTTAATTATTTTTCATTATTTTTTAGGATCTCCAACAAATCTAGTGAAACTGGTACTTGTCATTCTTCAAAATCTTATTGGCTGCCTTTTTGACTGCACTGACGTGAGTTCATGCATATTGCTACCACCATAAATGAAGTAATAATCTTTGGTGATCGATATGATCACCATATTTATCTTCAAGCATGCTGTTGGCATCATATTTAATAGAATTGTTTCCTCTTAGCTCCTGCATAACTGTCTCCAGAGGCTGGTTATTCAATCTTTGCAAATTACCTCTGAGAGCTACCATCCCACTGGCTAAAGATGGCTCTGGAGCCTTAAACTGCTACTGAGGTAATTTGCAGCCCAACTGACTTCCCCTTTCCTCCCCTTACTTGTTTACTAGATTACAAGTTCTAGTACAGGAAGATCATACATGCCTGAGAATAGGCATATGTAGGAAAAAGGTCCACAGAGATGAGTAGCATTTATTTATTCACAGAAAGTAACAGTGCCCTGTATCTGGAAGCAAAGTGAAGGATCAGCCCTCTCAGACATCAGCCTCAGCAGCTCGCCTTTGCATACAGTATGTGCACCCATGTGTATTTTTTTATTATTATTATTTATTTTTACTTGTACAAAGGAACAAAAGATCTCAAAAGCAGAGGCACAGCATCTGGCACAGCTCAGTGGAATCAGTGTTACAGCTTTAAGCTGTATCTACCATGGAAATAATGATTAGTAAAGGAGACCCAATTAAATAATTAAAATTTTTCCAGAAAATCTTCTTCCCTAGCATGACTTTTGATACAAGTACTCATTTAATTCCACAGCTAAATGTCATAGAAACAGCCCTACAGTTATTTTTTGATTTTAGAGTTTTTCTAGGATATGTCAAAGTGTTCTCCATATTAGACAATGGAAAACACAATGATCTGGTGTCTCTGGGACACTCAGGATCAAACCATCCCCAATTATTTGAATCAGACCCTGCACAGCTGCACCCACCCCATGCTGCCAGGTGTCTGTAGCTCCCTCCTGCTGAGTGTCAGAGCTAGAACAACCACTGCTCCTTTTGGAGCCTTCTCAGTGCTCCACATGCTCTGCAGCTAAACCTTGCAACCAGGACCTCTATTAACAGTTTCCTGGGACTTATTTTGCCTTTCTGTCAGCTGCTGAAAGGAGATGAGATGTCACCCACTCCCACCTTAAGCTCTCACTGGTCTACCGAGAGCAGTAGGCCCAAATCTCAGCATCAAGTGATAGCAATTATTTTCAGAGGAGCTACACCTACGTGCATAACAGGCAGATCCAATTGCCTTCCAAAAATTGTGACCTATCGCACTTTCAAAGTGCCAGTTTAATGGTTACTGTTGATAGTTTGTTGGTTACTGTTACAACACACAGCTTATTCTTCAGCCCACTGCTGAATCTAGGGCAGCCTGCTGTATCAAAGTCACTACTTCAAGCACTGAACTATAAACAGAAATGCAAGAGCTTACAGTAGTCTGTCTTTTGGGAAAGCCTACTTTTCATCTCTTGCTTTAGAGGAACTGTTCATTTTTAGGGTGCTTGAATGTTTTACATCTTGCAATACTACTTAATGCTTTTAAAACTAAAACAACACAATTAATAGATACATTCATCTTAATATTCAATGCCTGTTCCAGTGATACTTTGGTCTCCTGGTAACATTGCTTATGAGATGTCATCATGAAACAGAGAAAGAAGGAAGTTGCTTCACTGGATTCTGAAGCAGTGTGAAATAATGACAGTGTTACACTCATTTTGCAAAAGAGCACTGATGATTGCAATTCTCCCTATGTTCAGCAAACCATGAAATAACACTATATCAAATTTCTGGCTCTCAAAAACAGGAATGCAATCCAAAGACTGTGGCCTTCTGGCAATGTCTAATCACAGACATGTCCAACCGACAGCCTGCAGGCCACACAAGCCCAGCACAGCTCACAATGCATCTTGCAGCTGGGCCATTATGGCCATGGCTCTGCCCTGATGATCAGCCCAACACAGCCCAGAAGCAGACAAAGAGTGGTGTCCTATTAACACTGTCTGGGCTGAAACCAGGACATGAAGACAGCATCGTGCAGTGTCAAATCAAGTTATGACAAATAATTGTATACATTTTGATTCACTGGCTAAACACAGCCCTGTGAACAGAAAAAGAAAAAAAAAAAAAAGAAAAAGAAACAGCCTTGCTTTCCATTCTAATAAAGGAATTTGAAAATAGGTTTCAATAAAATCATGATATTTGGAGTAAAATTGTAACTCCATTTTCAGTCAGCGTAAAGACATCACCTACGTATTTGCAAATGGAACATGTAGGAAAGAATTAAAAGGGAGAAGGCCATGCAGGTTGCATCTGCTTCCCATTTGCTTTCTGACTTAATGCCCACTTTCCAGACAGTCACCTCAAAAATCTGAGCAAGTCTATTTACTTTTAGAGGATCAACCTTGCCAGAGAAAAATATCCCTCGCTTCACAATCATGCCTTATGTAATCACTTTTTGGTAGTACGTACATTTGTAAATGTATATTTTCAAGAATGAAGAACAGAAGGAGTAAAATTCCATCCAAAATCTCCCCTTGAAAGCTCACTAAGAATTGCAGCCAATGCCATCAAAACAGCCAAATGAGTTATTTTCATAAATACAAGGTCAAGTATTCCACTAGTGATATGCTATTGTTATTCGCTTTTTGTTTGTTTTAATAAAAAATATTGAAGATTAAAATAAGTTTTGTTACATATATACATTATCAATATATATTTTAGAAAGACAGCTCTGAAAGTAATGCCTCCTGTTTTATTATGTTGGCCCACAGTGTCAGAAGTGGATGTTGGTGGTATGGCAGCAGAGGTTGAACTTTCATGTTCTCTTTTGTTTTGCTGCTGTGTGACAGATGGCAGCAGAGGGGAAGTCTAACAAAATCGCATCTGATATGGAAGTGCACATGAAGCAAAGGTGTGTCACTGAATTCCTCCCTGCAGATAAAACAGCATCCATTGACATTCATCATTGCTTGCTGAATGTTTCTAGAGATCAAACAGTGGATGTGGGCACAGTGAGTTGGTGGTGGTGGATTTCAGCAGGGGAGACAGTGAGTCAGCTCCACTGGTGCAGAGATTTATGACTGCAGCACGGAGGTTCTTGTTCACTGCTGGTGAAAATGCATAGCTAATGATGTCTATATTGAAAAATAGTAATCTGTAGCTGAGATTTTGCCCTGTCAAACAGTTGTGGGTTGTTTGCTTTTTGCTTTTTGTGTCAGCTGTAGTTTCCACGGAAATAAATAGAAGGCATTACTTTCAGAGCAATTTTTGTATGTATGTCCCAGGACAATTCCTGCTCATTCACTGTGGCCCAGGGAAGCCAAAAGACTGGCTACCCATTAGGATCTAATGGAAAGGTGAAAGTGCTGAAACACTTCCCCTTCTTCCCCCCCTCTCTACATTGGGTTGTTCACACTGAATCAGTGTAACAATTTTCCAGAGTCTAGATCAATGGTAACATAGAAATTAATTGTTGAAGTCACCTCATTACTCTACTGTCAGTGTTAATAGATGCTTAGCACTGCAATAAGAGCAGCAGCAGTAGTGTATGATTTCGACAATGCAGATAAATGCTTTTAAAGTGACTGCTCACCAAGTGCTGCTGAGCCAGGTGCCATGCACTGCCCTACAATTCAGGATTACCCTGCCCTAAAGAGCTTTAACTCAGTACACCAGTTTTTAGATACATACTTTTCCCCCCTTAATCTCTCGTGTGAAATGGAGAGAGCCCTGTAGCATTTCTTCCCAAGGTCCTGTGGTCAGAGCGGGCTCCCTCTGTGTACCTCACAAACCAGAAGACATCCAAGCTTTGTGCCCAGGACTTCTTTCATCACAAGAATCTGCAGGTCAACATTCCATCATGAACTGTCTGGAACACCTGATTAATTGCTGTTTAGTGGTGAGCTGCTTAACTTGAGCAAAATTGCAGCACTCAAGTGAGAAAAACTTCTGTACCAAACTTTGAGGATCTATGGGTGTTTTTTTTTTTGTTTTGTTTTTGTTTTTTAAACTACCAGTCAGAGAAATACAAAACATTGTGATGCTTGTTGTTAGCATCTCTTTGACAGGAAGAATGCTGCTGCCCATCTAGGGTTATAGTAGCACAGGGCCAGGACAGAGTACTTCCCAGATTTTCTCAGTGTTTGCTGTTGGAGATAAAGAGGGATCAGAGCACTGTAGCTCCATGCTACCAGTTCCTGTGGGCAGCGTATACCTGGGACATCTGTCTTACACAAACAGTCCAGAAAAATCCCAGGAAGCGGTAAGCCAGACAAAGACCATACATAGTATAGTGCAAAAGTTATTAAACGTTTAAGGCTGACTCTTTGTTGTTACATCTAAATTTCCAGAAGACCACTTATCACTCTGTATCACCAGCAAGCATGAGAATAGCCCTGTGTCTCCAAAGCTGTTTGGAGGCAGTTCTTCCGAGAAACATGTTGTTTGGGCTGGAAAAATCCACCTCACTACTTGTAAAATTCCAGCATCATTAGCTGAAATATAGAAGTGATTTGTTTGTCATGCATCACAGAAAAATGATAACATCCTTCCATGACAGCTTCTGCCTTAGTAGTTTTATTTCTCAACTGTACATAGTCTCAAAATTCTGCAGAACCTCCAAAGGTGAAATGAAGTTTAGTTCTCTGCTCAGATACACAACACACATCTGTACAGCCTGACACAAAATCAAAGAGAAGGTACTCTATTTGGAGCAGAAAGATGAACATCAAAGAGGCTACAGAAAGGCAGATACTCTAGGTTATGGGGAGTTATGGATTTAAATATGCATGAACCTAATACAACAGTGGAAAATCTCTTTTCTCTGCAGCAGTGGTGATAAAGTTGAAGATGTAGCTACAGCTCCATACCAGGAAATGCTAATGTAAGCTGAGAGAGTTCACTTGGAATTCCCTCCCCAGATAATAAGGACTAATATGCTCAGAAAATTGTGTATAACTCTATTGTAATTAAAGACAGTTCAAGCCCTGCTAAGACAAAGGATGTCCAGTTTCACCAGAAGTTGAGTAATGCTTCAGTAGCAGAGATCACGTCTAAGCTACAAACAGTAAGTTTTATAAACTCATAACTATCAGAGCTTCTCTGTACCAGATGGAACTTCTTACTGGCATATGCCAAAATGATCTAGGTTGAGTGGCTGTCAAACAGGTGCTCAGACATGTAAAACCTCTGATTTGGAGTTCCAATGATGAAGTTCTTTTTTCTTAAGAAAATTCCTTTGGTCTGTCTCTAATGACCTTGTTCTGCAGGCTTCACTTTTTCCCTATTCCTCTCTGCCTACAACACTCAAAATACCAGTCGAAAAGGATTTTTGTGTGTCTGTAATTCACTGCAGAAACTTTTCAGACTGCAGAAGAGACAGATGAGACACTAACATTGACAGTATCAACAAAATAAATCCTTCAGCACCAATAAATTGTATCAGTGCTTGTTTATAGAGTTTGGGTCTTTTTTCACCTGTCCAAACTGATGGCAACTTATCAAGGTAGTGCTACATAGATTTGATAGTATATTTGCTAGCTGACAAATCTGTATTGCCAAATGAAACTTTAAACTCATGTAAGAAAATAACCAACATGTCTCTTTGTTCCTTCTGCCAGCCACAAACCACACAATGGACAGAGACTGCCTTTGTGTTGAGCTGAATACCTCATTTCTAAAACCTTCAGGGCAATATATAACCTATACATTTCTCAGTTATAGTGTGTACTCCCAAATCCAGTTTCTAACCCATGCAGGCAAAGAACCTTAAAATGATATGCAGTCATTTCCCTGTAGGAGAAGTGGGACAAGCTACCAAAAGGCTGTAGAGATGCAGATGGGCTGATGTGGATGGCTGATTATGTTTGCAGGAGTTGAAATCTCATTAAATTTCCATGAGAGAGGAGGCAGACATGATTGTTACTTGGCCCTACTTTATGCTCTGTAGACTACTCTCCTTCCTTGATCTGGACATTCTTCTGCACAGAAATATCCTCTTGAACAAAAAAGATCCTTTCTTTTGGGTTATGTACAATGTCCTGAGGCTGGACATTAAAGAAACTTTTTGGTACAGACGGTAAGGCAGAAGCACCAGTTCAGAACTTTAATGTTTAGCCTTACATGTTCTTGAAAGTAAATTCAGAAAGCTGTCTCATTTTTATTTCTCCGTGGGGAACAGAGATGACACAATGCCTGTAGCTTGTGATGAATGTTAGCAATGTAAACTACTTCAGTATCTAATGTCTTTGGAGACATTCATTTGCAGATTTTCATACTTTGGCTAAACAAAGCCAGGAATCAGCTGTAGCTTAACTTCCACATCTAAACTCTTCTGCTCTTCCTCGTGTGGTTAAACATCCCTGTGACTGCAAGCAATTAAACTACTGAACAAGAAAAGAAGGAAATATCTGTCACTCTTGGTGCTAGGGGATATTACAGTATAAACTTCTCTGCTGCAGCTGTGGCCATTGAAAATTGTCACTAACTGGTTTTGAATATGCTCTGGTATTTAACGTGCAAAAATGTCACATATGCTTCCAAATGAACAGTCTGCAGAGACAGCTGACATTTGTGTGCTTAAGACCGTGAGGAAGATGGTGTCCTTAAGAAGAGGGGTGGAGGGCAGCAACCAGGACTAGACAACCTGGTGCACAGCTGAGACAGAACTTGGTCCTTCCCCAGCCCCAGATCACAGATAGGAGTAATTTATTCAGTGCCAAAAGCAAACTATGGCAGCTCCTTGAGTATTACAGCTTTACAGTATGAAGTAGAGCTCCTGTTAAAGAATTGCCTGAGAAAATCTCCCCAGAGAGCATTGCTTACTTTAGTACAAGTAGTCCCACAACTAATTCCCAGAGCTTAGGTTCTCCAGCAACAAACAAAAGAAGTGAAACTTTTCTGGATCACAGGCTTCAGAAATTGAAGAAAGAACGTAAGAGGACTGAAGATGCAAAAATGTTAAGTAGTAAGAAAGGATCTGACTCATGGTTCACCTTTCAGGTGACACTACTTCTTGATAATACTGCATGATACTGTGTCATTTATGCTGTACCAAAGGTCCCTGCAGTGAAAATCCCCACTTCAGGATGTAATATGTAAATTAAAAATAAATGTTAAAATACTGACAACTTGGAAAGATGCATTTATCACTTATTCAGATTTCCACTTCATTTTTTTCCCTTTGTTCTTCCATTTAATTATGACACCTTCACATTGTAATATACTTTTCCTGATTAGTGATTTTGTTGATTTTTTTCTGTAATCTCTATTAAAGTACTGTATTATAAGAAATTGGTGATTATTAGCATTCCAGAGGCAACATCTACCAAACTGACTACAACAAGGATAAATGATCTGTTTTATGCTGTACAAACTCTCTCCTTTATATAAATGCATACATCAATGGGACTAAGTTCATTACAATAATCTATTATAAATAGTAGATAATGATCATCATCTTGGCATCAGATGGCTATATAATCAACTTCCTAACACTTAAAATCATTGAAAAAAATTTTTTTTTTGTATTCTGGCTGGAGAAAAATACATCGTAATTATAAAAACAATCAGAATACAAATTTTCCTACATGGAATTTTCCAGCAACATTGTCATTAATTTCAGAGGTGAACAGTTTTGATGGATATTCTGTTTTTGTTTTGTTTTGTTTTTTTAAATGCAAACCAGACGCAAATAATATAGGCCTAAAGGCAAGCAAATAAACCTCTTAAGGGTCATTAAGTACCTTAGGTAAAATTACAAAATTACGTTCTCAGCAAAGTAAGGATAAACACTTGTTAACATACCTCTTTTTTTCTATTTCAACAAAACCAATACATTTAGCCAAAATTCTTGCCTTATTCCATATGACTCAATGAGATGGAAGATGAGGAAGGTGACTGTCAGCATTGTCCTGCTTCACTCCCTTGGCTGCCAACAAATATGCTAACCTCCTTCTAGCATGGCAGCCTCAGGAGGCAGTGCTACCTGCAAAGAGGGCCACCCTGGGTGACCAGTCCACCCCAGCAATTCTTTGTGCATAGGAAAAAGAAATAAGCTCTTAAGGCATAGAATATTCAGTTTTCTGAATCGGACAGAAAACAGAATATTATGCTCCATACCTACAAAAAGTTTTTTAATAAATTGACTCAAGATGCCACAGGAAAGCTATGGATGCAATTTTTTGTATCAAGGAATTCAATGACACTCATGTAGTTCTAGGAGTGAGCCTCCTAAATGTCAGTGTTGACTCAGATACACAAAGTTGTGTCAGGTAGTGCAGCAGACAGCTCTCTGCATGCACCAGAAGAAACGTCCTTCTGTGCTTGCTGATTCCTATATCCATTCCTCAAGCATTCATCACTAGCCCATA
Organism: Callipepla californica brunnescens; assembly: GCA_023055505.1. Lineage (NCBI taxonomy): Eukaryota > Metazoa > Chordata > Aves > Galliformes > Odontophoridae > Callipepla > Callipepla californica. Next base: position 36,830,676 of record JALIRH010000003.1, on the reverse strand, counting down.
AGAGATCACGCTAGAGGGAAAGTGAAATCTTGAATAAAGACTCCATTAGCAATCTTTGCATTTTTTTTCTGCTGACTCCATGAAAACCTGTGCTGTGCCTTTCTTAAGGTGGCAAAAAAAAATACACGCTGTTCATAAGAGTAAGTAGACAGGAAAATAGTATACCAGGTCTGTGTCCAGTCTTCTGTATTCATTCCAATTACAGAGACAAAATTTTCTGGGAAGGGCAGCATCCTGGGGAGTGCCCTGCCTTGGGTCATCAGGAATGAACAGAAGCAAAAGCTGCACTCTGCCACAAGGTCAAACTTGCTGAACTGCCTCTTTTTGGATAGAGAACTAATAGCTGTTTCCACTTGCTTTTTCAAAGGTGCCCTTTTTTCCTCTGTATGTTCTTCTACTGTAAAAGTATTATATTGTTATTCATGAAAATGTTTTGCCTCAGGAGTCCTATTATGGGATTATTTTTTTTATTGTACTATCACGCTTATTTAAATATTATTTAAATTCACATCTCGTCATCCAAACATGACAAAGCCTACAAGGGAATATAAGTTGATATAGAGCAAACTAAAGTGATTTTCAATTTTTAATCCCTGTCTTCTCACACTAAACAAAAAGGATGAATGTGTCTTCAGTAAGTGAAACATTGCTGTGGCATTATAAATTTCCAGATGGTACTAGCAATAACTGAATGAGTTCATATCTCTGATATAACTCCCATCACATTAATGGCACTACAACAGGCATTAAATTTACACTAAATCTGTACAGGTCAAACAGAGAAAACTATGGTGATGTCAGTTACTCTACTCATTCAAAAAAAATAAAGAACTGATATTTTTAAATTTAGACAAAATTATATTTCGTAAACCATCTCACCAGCACGCAATACACTTCAGTTATGTATTTTATATACTAAGCAGCAGCATGTAATTATATACGCTTATTTCATTACAACTAAACACAGAATCTTACATATTGTCATCAGAGTTAAGCTTTATAATACTTCTGTTCATAATTCGGAAAGCATAGCCAGACTAAATATTATGAGGTGTGAGGTTTGAGTTTAGTTTGTTTTCTCTATTCACTGGCCATTAAAGAATAAATAGTCATAAAACCGGAAAAAGAACCTGGAGCTGAGGTAAAACATCTGTATAACTGAGTTTCATATCACTAACTCCAAAAACTGCACGAGGCCGTAAAATGTAAGAATTCACAGACATGGAATGCAAACTGGAAGTGATGGCCACAGAACAATGAAATTACATCTCGCTTACAAGAAAAAGTATCAACAGCATGGAAGCTGTACCCCAGAGATACAAGTAATTACAATGCCTTCAGCAATAGTAGTTGACAAAGTCGCTGTTACTGGTAACACTTCCAAAATTGTTTTCCCTCGAAATTTAGAACTGTATTGGTATTATTTTCTCTGTTCAAACAGGTAACATTGCTGGAGACAGCCTGAGAAGTCATGTTTGGTTTGAGAAAACATTCTATTTCACCACTTCACCCAACCCCCAGAAATCCACTTGGGCAGAGTTCACAGCAAATTCTGCAAGTCAGAGGTAAGGTGGTGTCACTGAAAACGCCTTTCCTGCACAGCCTTCAGAAAAGCCTGCAGATATACAATAATGACCATCGTGAATGATATTTGCAGTATAGCTCAGTGTTGGTCTAACTCCTCACATAATTCATTGGAATTGAAAGCTTTTGAAACTCATCACTGAAGTTTATGTAAAGTCCTTTATAAGGAAAAGACTGCCTTTCCTTGTAAGATTTCAAATTTCTAGTCTGCTTCATGGCAGATTCTCCCTATAAAGTCAAGATGATCCTTGATGATATATGGCATTTCTCTGCTAAGGGTAGAACAGATGGTACTGTGGCAGTGTATTCCTTTCTCCATAACCTCATCTATCGCCCATAGCCCAGCTCAGAGCAGTAACCATCAGTGACAGCTGTGATGACTGTAGCTCAGGTTATTTTAACTGGGATATGTGAAATTTTTTTCCACATGGAAAAACTTAGTGATATGCCTTCACTTCGTATGCACTTCCATGTCTGATGCCATGGTGTCAGACTGCCACTCTGCTGCCATCTGTCACACGGCAACAACATGTAACTGACATACCACCAACAGAAGCTTCTGACATCACAGGCCAATGTAATAATATATAAGGTATTACTTTCAGAGCAGCCTTTTGAATGGTGGGATGGCCAATGCACATTGGATTACTATTTTTAGAAATCTCCTATTAAAGTTGACCTTTTCTATTTTTTTCCTTTTATGTATGGACCTTGAGTGTCATTTCACCTTAATTGAACCAAGAGGATGGGCAAATCTGGCCACTTCTCCCTCCCTTCAAGGGTGGAATGTGACACCATGCAGACATTTACATGGCAGGAAATGCCAGATAATTTGACATAAAACTGGTATTACAATTGGCTAATTTTCATACATATTGGAAATGTGTTGCATTTTTTCTGGCCATGATTTAATGAAGTTTGGAGAACAAAAGAATGAGATTGATTCCACAACCTACAAACAAATAAGGGTCTTACACGACTGAAAAAAAATAATTTTTTTCAAGCTTTCCATTTTCATTCAGATCTTTTTGAATTCTAGGCTTGGCCCAAGTTCCAAAGGTATAACAATAAAATATGGTGAGACAGACTGACATAGACCAATATGTCAACAGTTAGGTAGATAGACAGAAAGATAAATAGATAATGGATAGACGGATAGAGGAATACAGATGCACTCATTATATGTGGAAATGAATCTAAGACATACTGTCAATATCTTTAATAGAATAGGTTGCAGATATTTTATGTGTGTATTTATATGCAGCTCTAAGTTCTTATCTCAAATGTGACCTCTGAGTCATTCTATGTATGATCAGTAGCAGGATTTAGAACTCCGGTATCCAAACACTGCCTGTTAATATACCTATTTTTCAGACATAGTTGGATGCATTTTGTTCTCAAGATCACACGGTGAGGAGGGGATTATTAAAATTAATGGAATTTATATTTGTACACTGGAAAGAATAATTGGTTGTTTCATGAAGTGCTGCAAATGATGAGTGGCTTGAATATTATGTTAGTGAACATTTACAACATAGTGGATAATTTTGCAATTACAATTTTTGATGACATTATTAAAGCTAGGTCACTTATTGCACTAATCTCTTCTGTTATGTCTCCTGGTATAATTACATTAGTTACTAAGTACAGTGTTTTTAAAAGAAGATATGCTTTCCATTAAATATATCAACCTTACCTATAATGAGATCAGCATTAACAAGCTGGTATCAGTACTGCAGGAAGATCTGATAACAATGAATTAGAGCACTGAAGAGATAAGTTACAACTTTAAATAATTTTAAACCATTCCTTATTTTTATCCTGTGAAGAAAATGCATATTTGAAAAGAATTTTTTTTTCAAAGTAGAGGCAAATATACACTTGCAAAAATAAGTAACAACAGGGAAGAGCAATACATCTTCTAATTTTTCTTACATGTGCTTAAATTGCACCTGTCTCAGGATATTTCTTTGAAAGCAGAATTACTATTGTGGGAAAAAGAAAGTCAGTGCAAATAATATGCTATATTTGGGGGTTAGAAAAAAAATATGCAGAAAAAGCTACTTCCAAAACATTTTGGAAATAGAGATCTAGTAATTATATAGCGTTTGCCACAGAATGAAGTAGATTCTACATATATATGAATTGTAGTGCATGAAATGGTATTCCTGGGCAGGAGTAGAAACTGAGAAATTAAAAAAAAAAAAAAAGAAGAAGAAGAAGAAGTAAGAGAGGATAATATGGTTATTAAGGTTAATAAAATTTAAAGTGGGGTAATGATTCAATCCAGATGTATTGGATGAAGTTGAAAAACTGCTAACGACAATGTAAACTGAGGACATAATTTGAATAGTCTGTTTCTCATAAATTTGATGAAATCAAAGCTAGCTAAGAATACCTTAGAGGGAGAGATCAATGAGACTGGCTACTGAGATTATATCAGAAATTAAAGAAAATTGCATAGATTGATCGAGGTGCTACAACCAACAGTAAATAATTGTGAGGTTTAGAAGCATTGCTGCTCCCTGCACTCAGAGAAAGATATTTCAAGTATACTGAAGAGAAACTTCAGAAGGAACAGACCTGAACCAGATGCCTGTGAGCCCAACTGGGAGTTCTGTCATTGGCTTCAGGCAGTACAAGAACATCCCTACAATCATAAATAACTGCACAATAAGAAACACAGACTAGAACAATTGACCAGAAATTAAATAAGGTGTAAACAGCAAGAACACAACAAGAACTTAAGTTCTTCTCAACATCTTCATATGTTCAAGGCGCTCAGCAAAGCCAAAAACCAGTACATAAATGAGATACAGAAAGCTTCTTTCGAGAGCACAGAAATAAACTCTGCCACTCACACATTTCCTCCCTCCTTAAGCCCACATGCCTTACCACTAAGGTGCTATAGGAGAACACGGCATCTCTTCACAATCATCCACTTTCACATCCACTGTGAAAAACCAAAAAATCTCAAGGGACTGAAGTGAAATCTTGATGGTAAATGTTTGACAGTCTCTGTTGTACAATAAAGATTTGTTCAAGTTTTTTTTTTTCAAGGATTTTAAAAGATTTTCAAGTTTATAAAGTTAAACTTGGCAAGGGTGGACTGATAGAAACTGATATATGCTAGACAATCCTTGATGAATCAGTAGAAAACTCAAAAACGTCATTTATGCATTTATCACGTGTATTCTGGTCAAGGACTCTTAAGAGTATTTAGCGTTAAATAGAAGTGTGGAACTACTCCCTACAGCCTTATTTCTACTGTAAGAACTCTCCGCTGCATTATATCAACCTTCTCCTGGTATCACCTGATTGATTTCCATGGAATCTTACTTCTTTTCAAAAGCTTACAAGAAGACATAAAGGGATATTATTGCTGTGTGATAAGGAAGCCATTGAAATCACACAGGGTTAAAGTGACATCACCAACTCAAAAAAAAAAAAAAAAAAAAAGAAAAGAAAAGAAAAGCCTGATAGTCTGTCCAGAGTAAGGAAGTAATGATTTCCTTAAAAATTCAAAAATTTTATTAGCATCAAGCTGCTGCTATTCCATGTAGTGCCCGCCCCGCTAAGGTGAGAAAAAAAAAGTTTATTTCTAGTTAAGAATTGCATTACCCTGGTAAGACCATATAAATTATGTTTTGTGCAGCACTCATGGAGAAAATGTAAAGAAATAAAAGTGAAAGCTGGACTTACCCTTTAATTTAAATGCAAGCTTACAAAACCACCAAACCAGTAACAGACAAACAAAAATCCTAAATCCAAAAAGCTCTAAACTTATTCACACTGAAAAGCACAACACCAGTAATAAAAATCTCTGAAATTAACCTTCAGACTTTTAGAAGATGATAAAATGATGCACAATACAAAGACATATTAGGTTTTACTACTTCACACTATTTTCTTTAATGTTTATACTATAGTGAGGAGGCATTTGAATTGATTCACTTTTCAAAATCTCAAGAGACTGAAAAGCTTTTAAAGGAGGCTTTTTGCACACTTTCTAACATTCATTTACGTGTCTCTCTGAGCACCAGCTACTGTACATCTTCAACAGATTTTTAGAAAGTTTTTTTTAACTGACAACCCCCTCAAGATTACTTAAATAATGATGTGGAAAAGGAATGGCTACTAAGAGCTGAGTAGTTCATATTTGCTCTTCCATTTTCTTTATATGCGTCCCATGCCTTTTCAAGCTTGCTTGAAATAGAGGTAAGTATGAATTCTGTGTGTATCCTAAAATCTTATCTAATCCTTTTATACGGATAGCAAGACCTCTAGAGAAAGGAGGACTGAAAAAATATAAGAGTTATATATTTCAATCTTTGGTATCCTATTCCATAAAACTTAAGCAAGAGTGGATTTTCTGCAGCACACTGACCCATGATTCTTAAATGTAGATACTGCTATTGTGTTTTTTTTGGTTGGTTAGCTGGTTTGTTTTTGTTTAGTTTGGATTTGTCTTACGCTTCCATTACTGTTTTGGAAGATATATTTAAGTTCCTATATTATTTGTCCTATCACTGACCTTCCAACAGCATAGAAATCTTTTCCTGCTTAAAGCAGCACTTTCCAAGTAAGCAATTTTCGTAATTCATTAGGAAGATGGTTTGAAGGTACATATCCATACCTCCAAAGACTTTGTCCTTGCCTTTAAGGAGGAAAGCACAGTGATACACAGACATGCGACATAGTAATCTTTATCAATGACTTTTTTCTTCTGTTCTGATAAGGTGAGAGCATTTGGCACTGCTGTAAGCGGGCAGAGACACAATGGGCATTCAGAGAGGAAGGTTCAATTGGCATAAACCCAATTGATTTATTCATTATAAGGCCAGGAAAGATACCAGTAATTATAAAGTCTGACTCCTGTATGCTATGACTTCCTAATTTAATTCCCACTTAAAGCAGAGGGCATCACATAGAAAAATACTGAATCATGATTTTAACACTTCCAGAAAACATACCACAACCACTACTAAACTGATAAATGCAGATCCAAGATTTAAGCTCACAGGGCAGTAGGAATTGAAATCTTGTATGTTTGACAGGGATAATTGTTTAAGAGTTGGGAAATAGGAAAATATTTCACATGTGAGTCTTGGATGAGCTGCAACAACCATCCCAAAAAGTCTATATGTAGATCAGAAAAGAATGCTATTGTGCTGATAGCTGACTCTAAAAATCAGTGTATACAATGAGCTCCAAATACTTGCTTAATTGAATTCAGATCATAATTTACCTATGTCCTAGAAAAGAAGAGTATGATTTAACTAGGTAGAAAATTGAATTTTTAGGCACCAAATGAAAAGTGTATTTTTTTTGGCATCAAAATGGTAACAAATAGCTGGTGATTGACAGTTGTAGAAATTTTTCAAATTAAAATCTAGTTTTGACAAAGAAATGCTTACTTTCAAAATTCACAAAAAACATTTTTTTCATAATACACTATAAAAACAATTTAATCCTTTTTTTTAATAAATACTTATCAATGTGTCTGACAATGTATTCATTGGAAGGCAGAAAAAAAGGAAGAAGTGTTATGATCTGATACTACTGCAGTGACAAGTGTTCTCTTAAAAACTTACTCTTTAAATGAAGAAGTGGGATTTTGCGCTCTTTAAAACAGAAATATCCAATTCAGATATTTTGAAATGTGTTGAGCTTCTTGTTTTAAATGCTATTAGCTTTGGATTTCAGTTAACCTAGATTAGCTCACTAAAGCATTTTATATTATCATCATTGAATTAGGAAGAAAAAGAGAAGGAAACTGTTTCTAGAAAGTGAAAAACACAATCAGTATATGTATTTGCTTAGAAGATCACATCCATACATGCCTGTCTTGTTTCCCTCAGATTTCTTCTGCTGCTAGTATCTAAACAGTGCTGGAGGTACAGAGAAAAACTTAATTCTTGCAAACTGAGGCATGGTTTAATTCTTTTTAGTAAGAGCATGGAGTCAAAGCTTCATAACCTTTCTTGACTCATCACTCATTAAATATCTACATTTCTGTAGGTCACTTATATTCAAATAGTTCAATGTGAAGTGAGTCTGGGCTGAGGCATGTGCTCAGAAAGCAGAATATGTGCTGTTTCTGCTGAGACTATGGAGACTTACCTTTCTGAGTGGTAATTTGTAATATTAATTAGTCAATTTTGAGACACTAACTAGAAAAGTTTTTGAGACACTAAGTAGCAACTGCTGATGGACTTCTAAGACTGATATCTGTGTCTTCCTTTTGAATGATGAGTTTTGGTAAGCTAATGTGATAAAATTCTAGTATAGTTTACAACACTGATTTTCTATTTATAGGAAAGCCTTGTTAGAATGATATTAATGGACATTAATAATATTACATGGTAAATTCCTCCTACCAAGGGATAAGAGTTACCTACTGACTTTGGACAAACCAGGATTTGACTCTTTATATAGTAATAATTTTCACTATTTTATATTAATAAAATTTTATTTTTAATTAATTTAATACTGTGCTCCTAAAGATATTTGTTTGTAGTGAAATTACAAAATGTCATCAGCAATTCACAACTGATATTTTAACAGAACCATACTGTCTTGCAAGAAAATTCCCTCCTCTGACTCAATTTAGTCAACCTTGCAAAGGTAAAGACATCAGATAGGGAACACTCTTTTTATAATAAAGAGAGTGTTTTTATGAGTGATTTGTCGCTTTTTTGTTCCTTATTTTGGATTCAGTCTATGACTATTTTTAGCGTAAACTCAATCCTCTAAGTCACTCACAACAGGAAAGAATACTTTGGGATTGTAAGTAAAGCCTATCTTTGAATACAAACAAGGCAAAGCCAGCATCTATATAAGGACATAGAGAATGTTTGAAGAAGAATCTGTAGTTCTAAGGTGCTTAGGAAATTGGTGGGAGTAAAAAATGGACAACTGAAGAAAAGAGAAAAAAAAAAATTAGAAGAAATTTTCTCAGAAGTGCTCAAAATGCATCTCTTTTTTGCATCCAGAAGTACATGTGCCCGGTTACTAGCCTAAAATATTCATTTCAGTATTTTAAAATAAGAGTATTTACAACATTTTTTTTTTTTTCATTTCTGTAAGTAGAAAGAGGCAAAGACCAAAATCCTTCAGATAGGCTATCAATAATTTAATTTACTGCCAAAATGAATGTAATTGGTTTATAGTTTGGGCCAGTTGAAGACATATCCTCTGCCAATCAATATGCAACATAAATTTCAGGTTTTTCTGAGACAGAGGTACAGTTTTGGCAGACCAGAGCAAAACTTTGGAAGATTCTTTATATATTCTATTACTAATTTGACAAAAACACTTCTGAAATTAGAAGCTCTGAAAACCATTTACCCTATCAGCCTTTGGGTACTCTATAATGGTTTTCCATTAAGGAATGAAATTAAACAGCTATAATAAAGCAGTAATTCCATAGTTAGCCATCCAGAAACTTGGTCATGTTAAAAAAAGGCATTTTGGGAAATCACAGGTAATATTATTCCCACAAATTAATGTAATTTCTGTTAGCCTCTTGGGATAAGAAAGCTCAGAGAATTCTGCAGAAGTCAATAGTTACAGAGAGCCAACATGATGAGACTGAATCTCAGAAATGTAACAGTAAAATGAAGTACATGTAATTCAATACAGGAACACATACATTGATAAATAAAAATGGATGTTCTGACATTTCATTATGACTGTTAACCCTATGGTTTCCTGAGAAATTAGAAGAGGAAACATGGTTTTATATAGTATGTGAAATCTGTCCCAAAAACACTGAAGCCTCAAGAGTTTTCTGAAAATCATACACAGAAAAAAATAATGCCACATTAAACAATGCAAAGCTCACAAATTCCTTTTTAAATTATCCATTTACCCATGAATGCTTAACTTTACTACACTCACTGATTTCAATGGAATTTGACTGTACTTGCTTCTGTGCTTGAATTGACCAGTGTGTAAGAGTCACTGACTTCAAAAAAATTCACAGTTATGTAGTAAGGATGCACTTTCAAGTCTTCTCCTCTAAATAATCATAGCAATAACAGCAATTATACAGCAAGTAAGCAGCAAGTTGAAATCAATAGAAAGTATAAAAACGCCTCAAAAAGTGAGCACTATCTATGAACCTCTACATGATCTGAGGTTACTATTTAATTGCAACTTGATTTTACTTATAAATTTCTATTATTTGAAAACAGTCACTTTGAAATAATGTTATTTCTAGCTTTTTTTTTTTTTCAGATATTCTTCCATTTGCTTTCAAAAGCTTATAAGGACATAGAGCTTATACAATGTATTATCTGCATGGAAAATAGACTTGTATTCATCTTTTCTTTCAAACAGGCTTATTCCTTCCTGCATTTTCAAAGCTATTTGCAATTTAATGGTTCACTCCTATAGCCCACAAATTCACTTCTTGCCAGTACACTTCAATTAGCGTTTTTAACTAATTATTTAGTAGTAGCCTGTCTACTACTGTACTGATTTTCCAAACCAGCTATTCAATTTTCTGGCTCACCAGTCAAGTCAGAAACCACCATCATATTAGGACACAGAATATTTCTGATAAGGCAGTGTAAATCTTAAAATGCTGACAATTTGAGCCTTGATGGTTACCAGGTGTGCACAATAAACTTTAAAAATTTCAATTGCAGCTGTAGAGCTCAGTGAAAGAGAGAAGGCAAACCTAAGATGGATTTTTAGTGAGATTTTCTGCTGGGAATGATGAAAAATTAGAATATTTCTTTTTCTTTACTCTTTCCTTAGGGAAAAAAATAAAAACCTTTTAGTTTTCTAATTAACTGAAGAGTTCTGTCTTCATAGGTAAAACTGCAGAAGGTGAGAAGCTGAAAGATCTTTCTCTTTCAAAACTACGTAGAAATCCATCAATTCAGCTTTGTCACTGCAGCATGTATAGACAATTTGGGAAACCTACAGTACATCTTTTATTCCTATTCCTCTTCATGAGACAGTACTTTTTTTTTTTTTTTTTTTTTCTAATTTCATTATAGTAATTAATGAGGATGTTAGAAAAACAGATCACAACAAAAAAACAAAACTGATACTGAGACAGAGGATAAAAATTAAAGAAGCGAAATTACCAACAAGCAAAGAAAGCAGTTATCTATGTAGGAGGCAATACAAAAGGGTAAGAAAAAATTTAGACTGACATATACGTTACAAATGTGATTAAGAAAGATTAAAGAAAAGACTTGACAGCCATACAAGAGAAATAAAGGAGAAAGGAGAAGAGGAAAGAAAAAGTTTGGAGGCTGTGGAGTCAAACTAGATAGAGACCAAAGTCAATACAATAAATATTGGTATCAGGAATGACAAAATTAAACCAGAGATTTTTGTAGCCAAGATGGAAAGAGTACACAGAAGAGAAGCATTCAAATGGAAGTTCATCTCTCACAGTTTTGAAAAGGCTGAGAAATAAAATCATAAAAATCAACTTTGCGGATTCAGAAAGTTTGCATGTGATGTGATGGTGAGTTATCTCATTAAAGAAAAATAATCAAAATTTGAGGAGGGGAAAGATAAATGACACAGAATTAGATGTTTGCTGTGCTTATTTCATTGGTTCAGAAAGGCCATCATCAAACAAAATGAAATACTATGCAGATTTACCAGAAAAATAAAAAAAGTCAGATTAACCTAACACTTTCACTTTATAGAATAACTGCTTTTTTAGACAAAATCTCTCAGACTGTTTGGAGTACAGTAAAGTATTTGGTACAGAATCATAGAATCACCAAGGTTGGAAAAGACCACCAAGATTACATGGAAAATTATTAGTTACATAGGGGAAAAGGTAACTTAGTTCAAGTACTGTAATGTCGAGAAGAAACATTTTAAGAGAAAAAATAACAGGCTATGTTCTTCATTTAGACATTTTTTAATATAACTAAATTTCCTAAAGGTTTGTCTTGACTTTATCTCAACATTATCATTAATGCCTCAGTGAAAGAACAGAGTGTGCTAATACAATTTGCTAGTGAGACAAAATTGGGAGTCATTATAAAATTGTCTGAACATCATTCAGTAAGCAAAGGACATCAAGGAATGAATTAGGGTAATGGTAGTAAGTTAGTAAAAGAAATCATATTAAGTCAGTTAAAATAAGATGGAAGGATTCTCTTTTAGGAACAATTAAATGAATATATTATATAAACTTGCCAGCAATGACTCTCTGAAGCTCACCTAACCCACATCCCCTCAAACCAATTCAGATCTGCCCCAACTAAATTATTTCTAACAGACAGCTATTTTTTTTACCTATTTTCTAGACTTGAGATCTCAAATTCTCCCTGTATAACACATTCCAGATTTTTTTTCCTGCAGTTAAATCTACATTTAATATGTGTTCACATGGTTCCATCATTCAAGTCCTAAGTGAAAATGCCAAGAAGTGCCTGACACAGGTAGACCCTTTGAACACTTCCTTGGTTATATCTGCATGTGAGAAAGTTGGATTTAGACTGGGAATTATGCAGGAAAAGGCTTTTCAGTTAAGAACTACTTGAGAGATTATCATATGGGAAAGAAAGTACAGAACAGAGAAAATTTCACTCAAGAACAATTTTGGTACAATAAAAAAAGGGAATAAACTGGGCACGAATGGAGTTAGGATGGAAAGCAGATTTCTACTCAGGAGTAATTTTCTGCAACGAACATCAGACAGAGGGAGCTCAGTAACTTGTTAATAAAGTTATAGGACAGGGTTACATAAGATGACTGGATCAAGAATTGTCTGTACAAGAGGACACTTCTCCTAGAAAGAGGGCCCCTGACAATTCAGTAAAGACAATTTTGAGTTCCTGACACCAGTTCAGTCAGCAGGGAAAACACATAACAAAGGCCAGATATTAAGTATGCCTAATGCTGTCAGCCAGAGGGAGGTGCTGGGATAGAACCATTAACAGGTATCATGACTACCTTGACTGTGATGCCAAAGACAGCCCCTGTGCCAATAATTTTGCAGTATTAACTGATTGGGAAAACATAAATGGCTACAATTGAAGTTTTTGTGACAAGGTATGGTATATATTATGAAATGCTGAATGTGTTGCATTTATAGTAAACAAACAGGAAACATTTAGTTCCTCCATAGCGCACAAGGCAACAGGTATCAAGCCATGCAAAATGTAAATGATTTCTTCGGGATTACATTTGACAATAGAAAATTTCTAAACTTCAAGTGCAAAGCACAGTGTACGATGCTTGAGGATTTTGCTCCTGTTTCCCTGTGAAGGTAAGATTGCAAAGAGTAGAACTTGCTCTGATGTGAAGCTGTGCAGGCTGAGAATCAGACCCACAAGCACTCACTTTCAGAGTATGCTGCTAATCTGTTACAGGGCAAGTTTTAGGTTAAAGACTCTTTTGTTGTGGTTGCAAAGGAAGAAAGTTTTTCAGTTACTCACCATGATGATGCAATAATCACATTTCTCATCAACGTGACTGCACTTTTCCAGATTTGCTCAGTGATATTAGTTGGATCTCCATCTTATCAGGGTCAGAATGACAGCTTTAGATGCTTCAGGTTCAATTTGTCACATAGGAGCTGAAGGGAGCACAGAAATAAAATAAGGGTTTTAACAGTGACTTTCAAAGGGGAATGCTGTCAGCTAACATTTTCTCAGCACTGTTAAGAGATTAAGAGAACTCTTTATCTTCTTAAGACAAGTGCATAATTTGTTGGCTAGTTCTTCTATAAGTCTTGCTTAAGATAATCATAGGCTAAGTAGGGTCAAACTCTAAATTTGGACTTTAAATTTTTATTTCTTCTCACTGACTTTCACTACAGACTCTTCTGTGGTCTAATCTGCATATGTTAAAAAGTATAATTATGAACGTCTTTTATTCAGGGAGTTCAAATGCAAATATTGGTTCTTTCCTGAGTGCAGAGATTGGTTTGTACAAGTGAATTGCAGTTTATCCAAAACTACTGTGCTATGTTTTACTTAATGTAATTATTATCTGGCTAATTACCTTGCAAAATTACTCATTCTGATATTAATTAACTGGGAAATTTCTTTCTAGATACAGAAGAATATATGAACATCAGTATATTTGCAGCACAAAATACTGATTAGAAACGGATAATGCTATCCAAGGAGACAGTAATGATTTCTTTTAAAAAATTCTTTTATAAGAAAACCCTTGAGTCAGTAGAAATTAGTCTATTATAAGGATTGTGAATTACTTTTCAGCCTTAAAGAAAGCAATCAGATTAATAGAAGGAGAAGAACACAGACACAAGTCAGCCTTCATGCGGCTAATATTTGGCTCTGTCCTTTTTCTATTTCTAGTCCTGTCTCATTTTACAGTCTCTGATGGTGTTACTTATTCAAGTAAGGAAAGCATTTGAGAACGATAATTTTCAGTTACCAAACAATCCCCAGCATGAAAATAATAAAAATTAGTCAATAAAATTTACGTCATCTTGTGCAGAAAAGACAGCAAAAAGGAAGTTCAAGCACCATCCCTGCAGCAAAGAAGCACATTTCTGACAGTTGTTTTATAAAGGCTGGAGCTAATTAAGGAGATCCATACACAATGACCCTTACTTTCCAAAGCTTCTTATGTCATTCCCATTATGGTTTGTTGTAAATTAAGTATTTGCTGTTGCAACATCACAGTATAAATGAGCATAGAAGCAAACTTGACATATGCTCAACAATAATCTGTGCAGAGCTAAAGAAAACCTTTGATTTTTCTCAGACTATAAAGAAAACTGACTGTTAAACCACTTTTTATTTCTTTGCAATCAAGTATGCTGATTTTATAGCCTTTCAAACTTCCATCATTTCTGAATTCATGCTAACCCTGGCATGAATGTCTAGGAAATACACTGGATTTCTAACAAGAATTCTAAGGTCCCAAAGCACCACTAAACAGTGCAAAGCTTTCTGCATTCTAAGTCTTCTCTCCCATTTGTCCTATAGACTTTGCTAAAGTTTCCCAAGAAGTTGGATTTGGACTCAATAGGCATTCTCTTCAAACAATTGCCTAAAGAAGAGGAACAGAATGTAGAAGTTGATGACATTTTAGGAAGAAAAAACATTCACAAGCATTGACAAGGTATAAATAAAAAGGAAAATTTTTAACAGAATAAACTGTTCTTTTGCATGTATTCCTCTACAACTGAACTTAGGATCCACTCAGGATACTGGAAGATCACATAATTCCTATTCAGTATGTAACATCGCTAAATGCAGCAAATTCAAGCAGGGGCTGAGATGAATTGTCTGAAGTCTAACCTGTGGCTTAATGTCTGAGGTCTGTGGTACTCTCAAATTGTAGCAAACTTTTTTTTTTTAATATATGGTTGGTATGTAAATAACAATTCAGTAACTTAATCAATACTTTTTCAGGTGGTCCCTGAGCAAGTGCCTGTTATTCCTTATCTTTGCAATATCTGGAAATTACAAGCATTTGTAAATCAAACAGAAGTCCACAATGCTAGGACAAATGATCAAAAGCCTCCTTTTGCCAAGTCTTAACTCAAAGAGTTGCTTGATTATTCAGCTGTGACATGGTCTGTTCATCAGTTCTGATTATTTACTATTTACCATTAACTAGTTCATCTTCTCAAGACATATATCTCTGTGTAGCTCTGACATAAGTAAGTGGAGAAACCATTACAAACAGGGTCTCCAAGGGCTTATACAGAATATTGATCTACAGGGTATGTTTGAACAAACACTGACTGAATTAAATGCAATCGTCTGAAGAAGAGGTAAAATTTGCAACTATAATTAAACTGGAAAGTTTACAGCCTTCCCTTGAAATCAGCTCTGTTAACACTAATATGGTTTTCAAGATTTTCATCTATCTGGTTGTATAGATCAAATCACAGTGATTCTGGAAGATTAGATGTCTGGGGATCATATATTCTAAAGACAAATTTGCAGATTTGCCCAGGGCTACTTTTCTTAAAGCCTGACATGTCTCCAGACTCCTGCAACAGACTCACCTTGAAACCTGCTGTAAATGACCTGGTCTGAAGGCCTGATATTTTAGCCTATGGAGATATTTCTCAGTGTCAAAGATGTATAAGGTATCTTGACTCTTATACTGCCTCTAACAATACTGTCAAGTTCACATGCCCCAAAATCATGGCCTATTTCTGTCTCTTCCCTCCATCAAGTGATGAACTTAAAAAAAAAAAAAAAAAATCATAGTTAAAAAATTACTACTGGGGGCAGGATTATTTCTTTTTTGCTGTTACATTTAGAATGTAGAATTTTCATTATTCAAGGTCTTCCTCGGAACCAGTAAAATCAGGTTATACTTTTCAATGGCAACTTTCTACTGCCTTCCTGTGGATATGAAAAATTACAGCAAGTCTTCTTACAAACTCATTCCCACAACCTCCATAACAGCAAATAACATTATGTTTCAAAACAGTTCACCTCTTAGCAAGCTGTGCTGGCACTAGAAATGGCCATGACTTTGATGAATGCAAAAATAAATAGTTAAGATGACAATGCATCACTAGTAATTCATGTTACAATCTTGAGGTTTCCCTGTAATGGACTTTATCTTGGGTGCTTAGTGTTGCTTGAGGAGTATTTCTTCCTTCAAAAATACCTTATGTGGGAAAAGTGTAGAGACTTTTGGGAAAGCAGCTAATCCTCAAGTTTTTGTATTTCTTTAAGTTCCTTCTTTACCACTGACAGTATAAAATGGAAAGAGGTTCACTTGGAAGTGCAGGCAGGCTGTGGCTCTGAAGTCTCTACCCTTTCAACTAAATCACACCTACAACACCTGAATTCCTCACAAAAAACTAGATTTGTTATTTGATGATAGACTGCATCTCATTAAAAGGAATATTTTGGTAATGCTCATTTGAGCATATTACCAACAGCACAAAGCACTATGAACTGTTACCAAGCAGCAACAATATTTGACAGACCAGTGTTACACATATGGAAATCTCCCACAGCTTCAAAATCAAAACACTGGCTTATAGACTAAGTTAGTTTCCTACTGAAAGAAAAATTGCAATGAAAAGGCAGTTGGATTCTCCTTGGGATGTCAACCATCCACTGCCAAGATCTTATATCAGTCTTTCCCAACACACCCCAGATATTTCAGAAGCTCGTTTCGTCAGATTCATTTTAGCTGATTCCTACTTCTGGAGTCTTTCTGGAAATGAGGCATATTTTGGCATACTCTCTAATCTCATTCTGTGCAGTTTTGCTCAGAATATGTTCAAGATCCCTGGAGCAAATAATACATCTCCAATCCCAGACTTCTTTTTTGCTTTTTATTTTTTATCGTGTTTGAAAATTAAAGGTTTTATTCACAAATGACAGCCAAAAAATTAACCACCTGATTTATCCAGTTTACATTTTTTTCCTGCTTAAATTTTGTCCTGCAGGTACTCAGTTCATTATTCCATTATCATTTGCAGTTAGAAGAGTAGAATATTTCAGTCTTTTCTTTTATACCTTGTGATCCTTCTTGCTGGCCTTTAGTCGTCTTTCATTTCCCGTCACCCTATTATCCAAAGTGCTAATCTTAGCTGTAACTGTCTCATCTCAAACCTTTCATCCAGAAAGATCATTGAAGTCTGTAATTTATCACTTCCCTATTGTAACCGCAAGAGCAGTTCTAATCTTTATCTCATTGATAGCTATTTTGTCAAGTTGTGGCTCTAAAGCATTCAGAAATGGCATTTGGTACATTAGCTGCAGATGGCATCAATGAGATGCTGAAAAAATAAATTTTCTGTGCTTTTTTACTGTTATTCCTCAGTATTAAAACGCTCAACTTTTTAGTGGTCTAACTACTCTTATATATATATAATTTTATTTTATTTATATATTTATTTGCTATACAGAGACATCTTCACATCTTCTGTATCAGGTTTCATATTTTTCTGGGAATATTTTTATGGATTTGGAGCTAATCCAAAATTCATCTCCTCGGATGAACAGCAAGTATTGCCCCATTAAGCTTGAGCATTAAAACCAATTCCTTACACAACCATTCTTTCTCTTATATGTGGCTGTGGGAAAGTTACACTTTTTGCTAAACCATCAGAGTTTGTGGCTTCTCAGTAACTATTTTACTGCAGTCCATGTCTAATCACAGTATACTGAAGAAGCTTAGTGGTGTATTGCAGCAGACTGCAAATTAGCTTTCTTTTCCATTAAAATACTCTTGGTTTATTCTTTCCCGAGTGTTTATCAAATTGACTGGCTGAACACTTGTGTGTTTTGTTTGTCTAAATGATTGATATTTAAATGGCTTTAATTGCATTAATTCCACCTTTCTATGTCTGAGCAAAAGTTTATAGCATCTTTTAAAGTGCAGAGGGAACAAATTCATTTGAAACTCAGAAAAGAATTTCATTAATATGTGTCAAGGTAGTTTGGATTTCAGAGCCAATCTTATTTCTTAAATATGCATTGTGACAGTTTAAGATTATAAGACATATACAGTCCTGTGAAAGTACCAAGCACTTTAGCCAATTATGCAAGAGACGTCCTTAGCTAGCATTGAGGCTACAAGGATAAACTTTGTGCAAATGATGAAGAAATCACTGTAGGAAAAAAGGATTATATTGTTTTAAGGATTAACCAGAAAGAAGAAGGGAAGGGAGAGCGAGGCAATAGCTTAATAGTGCTCTTCAGAAAACCATTAATAGCCTTTCCTGTAGGCAACTGTAAAACTGAAACAGTTCTTGTCACTGATTTAACAAGATGGAGGCATTTAAATTTCCCCTTTCTTTGATTTTCTTGCTAAGTGTTAGCAAAAAAGCACTGAGCAAACTATTCCAGAAAATTACTATTTACTATTAATTTAATGTTCATAATATTCATTGAAATACTTTGATCTGATCTTATCTGTCTGCATATACCCATGATTTGTAAGGAATGGTTGAAAAATGAAACAAATAATATTCCTGATCTTGATAGACAGATCCTATTTGGTATTTTATTATATAGAGTTACTTAGGCAATACAATGCTGTTTTTCAAGTACTTTCATTCTATATCTTTTTTTTTAATTGGATTCTTGAAGCATTGGTAACAGGAAAATCATGACTAACACTTTCATTATCAGTTAAACCTCATAAATACTAACAGTGGGAGTCCTAAAAAATACATTGTTTCCTTTCAGTTTTACTTACCATAGGCAAAACTTCCAAAGTGCTTCTTTTTTTTTTTTTTTTTTAAATAGAAAGCAGGTTAGGTTAAACTTAAATCTAGGTTAAATTTAAAATTAGACTTAAAACATTGGTATGTAAATTGTTACTAAACATGTTTTTCTGGCTAAAAACAATGCCTGGATTACACATCTATGGAATATTCTTTCCTTCTATGATCTTGAATGTTACGTAGGTTTAAATGAGGAAAAAATCTCAATTATTTCAAAAATAAAATTCCTTTGTCTCTTCTGTAGAAGGAAAAATGTGTACAATGAAGAGAAGTAAATCTGTGGAGCAGTCAACAGCTGCACAGAATTTGCCTAATTTTACTTAAAGGAATAATTGTTTTCTGGGATGAAGAATAGGACTGAGATTCTTCAATTGCAATAAATGTTCCACAGAGGTCAGCTCAACTTCTAGCCATCTCATCCATTACTTTAACTTGTGAATGAACAAACACTCAGCTACTGCTATTATGTCAGGGTACATTCATATGTTTTCTTTCTTCCTCTGATTCACTTTTCATATCAGACACTTTCTTCAACCAAGTATCTTCAATAGTTTCCTTTCAACATTAAAACAATAATTATTGGCAGCCATATAAATAAAAGTGTGAGAGAGTAACAGTGATTTTATTTAGTACTAAAAACATCTCAAAATCAGTAATATGAGATAGGAAAGGAAGGACATTTCTTATACTTTAGCTTATAGAAATTCATTGCATGCTCATGTTGTATGTCATAGCACACCACACAGAGAAGGGAAAAAATAGAAAAAGAAGGAACTGCACTTAACAGTAAGGTTGGAGGTTAACTGTGTGCAGCTGGGCAAACCCATTTCATGAGAGCTGACAAGGAGTTTATAGGCAAAGAGGTTTCTTCGTGCTTTACAGTTACAGGCATGCCTTGTAAGTTAAGACAGTATCATCCTTGACAACTTAGACCAAGAAAACAGACAATGAATTCTTGTACTACCTTGCCTATACATAGCCATGACACCTGATGCACATAGTGCAGAGCATCTTAGTATATGCATGGTTTCACTGGATTCACTAGAACTGTGCTTCCAGAATTAGATTTCCTTTCAAGGCAAATATATGCAAGTTTAATTTTATGCACTCCACCATAATTCACAAAAGATTTGCCATTATACAAACCAAAAACAAAAAGTTACTGTGATAAATATCCTTGCACTTCATTTCACAGGTTACTGCAATTTAATGTTGCCAAGATTTCAGCTTAGATTTTGAAAAATAACACAATAGTCCTCTCACCTTAAGGAAATTGCATAGATTATCTGTGTACTAAATGGATTTATAGCTTTTCTCAAAGCCATTTATGATGTCTTTGCTACTATCTTTTTTGTTTGCTGCTTTTGTCTGATATCTCTGTCTCTGAACTGAACTGTTTGGCTAATATTTTTACTTTTATCTCCCTATTTTGCTTCATTTGTGTATATATATTTGTATATATTTTTAGATGCATCTTTCTGGTTTTAGTAGCTGTTCCTCATGTATTTGTCTCTATTTTGGAAGAAGTCTGTTTTTCTATTAACTTTTTCTAATATCTTTTTTCTCTCATGGGTTGTTTTTTGTTTGTTTGGATTTCAGAAACTAAGCCTGCACTAAGTTTTTCAGAAATTTGAGTCTATATGTAACTTAATATTTAATTAATGATCCCATAAATGCCATTCTATTGTTTATTATTATTTCTTTACTTCATGTGGGATAACTTCACCACTAAATGTATACAAGTTAACCTTTTCTTCCTTCCTTTTTTAAAAATTGAATATAGGATCAGTTAAGTGATAAGTTGGGTGAATGAATCATGGTTTTGCAGTCACATGTAGTTTGCCTGGCATACTTGCATCTCAGCTGCTTCCAGTAGCTTGAACAAAATGTAAATATTTAGCATCCCTATTGTACAAACAAAAAAGCTTCACTTGCTTTATCATGCATTATGTACCCAGCTGTTTCTATGTGCTTAAGAACTAATGCACAAGCAAATGGACTGATATAAGTACAGCAGTAACATAAGTTGATTTTGCAGCTCTCTTTATTTTGGATATCAAATTTGGAGCTAAAGTAAAGTGCTGACATAAGAAAAGGGAAATCTGGCTCAGATTCCCAAATCCCTTCCTCCATACCATCTGTAAAGTGTCCAAGAGCAATCATGAAAATCTATGTAGTACACGACTTTATTACACACACAGACCAGTTAACTGAGCTGATTTCAGACTGGAAGAAATGTAGGCCCATCAGCGTATGGAATAATTAGCCGTGTTATGAGGCAAGGCTCATTAGCTAAGGTGCAACTACCTTACAGAGCTGCTATTATTCCTCTGAGACCTAAACTACTGTTTAGGTGGAACAGAAGGGATGATAGCACTGTTCAGCTATCAAAAAATAACACAGCTTTCAGCAGCTTCTGCATAGTCCTCTGCAGAGGAATGTTTTAAGAATTGGCGGATCTCAGGTTACAAAATTTGTATTGTTAAGAGATGTTTAAAATCTGACTGAATAAAGCCAGGAACAACTTTCTGTGTCTTTCTGTGTCTTTAAAGGTAGCTCAGCACTAAGTCAGAATTTGGTCCTTTGTCCAAATGCTTCATGTATGTTTGTGATTCTTTGATTCCTGCCACTCATCCCCAATGCTTTACCATAGAGATTCCCAAATTCTTCACATAAATAAAATGAGGCTTATGCTCTAAATAAGATATGTGATCTAACTTAAAAAGCCCTCTAAGAATCTAGACTATGACCACGAAACATCTTTGTGCTGAGCCAGGAGACAGAATAGAGGTGGAGTAGTAGGACATAGGAACTGAGTAGGCCGATGTTGTTATCAGAAGCAATATCAAGCGACAGCTGATGTTTTCCAGGGAGCTATCTTCATGGGTATAACTCAGTCTAAGATTGAATCTTCATTGAGTAAGTTACAGTACATGGAAAAGCCCCACTGAATACTTAATTGTTTGAAAAATGTTTTTTGTAAAGCTCTTAAGGATTTTGTTCAAACTTTAAATCTATGGAGAAAAAAGAAAGAAGACAAATACAAACTTAAACAGCCAATTACCAGGAAATAGATCGAGTCCCTTTTTCTCATACAATGAAGTTCTCATTCATGATTGAGCCTGTAAAATGTCACAGAAACACTAAGAACGAGTAACAACAAAATAGAAGTAACAATGATAATGATTTTTATCATTTCCAGTGCTGGTTGCAAAGATTCCCAAAGACGAAATTCCCCAAGTATAGTTAGATCCCCATAAGCTCAGCATGTTTCTTCTCCTGCTCTTGAGAAAGGAATAAGTACACCTACACTGGTATGCTTCACTAATTTAAGTGAAGGAAGGAGGTGTCAAGGGAAAATGTCCCCAGAAAGGCATTAGAATAAGTTTTCTAATAACACAATTGCCTCAGTGTTTCTATTAGATGTACATAATTGCCTCTAATAATATCCTGCATAAGGAAAGCACCATTTTAGAAAACAACAAACGTGACTACAAATGAGAGAGTAGAAGGTGGAGAAAACGAGAGAAGGGACAAAAATATGACTTCTAACTAAAAAAAAAAAAAAAAAAAAAAATTAACAGGCTTCCTACAGGAAAGGCCAATTCACACAGCAGCTGCGATGAAGAGAGTTGTCTTTTGTGAGTACCTTTCACAAAAGCAGTATAGACGTTCAAGTGCAAGTGGAGATGAATCTACCTTACACCTGCCCAATCTTACAGCTTGCAAATACTTTATCTCTACACCTGATATTACTATTCTTCCACAAAAAGAGTGGAAATATACTTCAGTATTTTTGAAAAAAAGTTGAGATGGGAAAATTCAGTTTTTATACAATCTCTTTCACAGTTTCTTCACATGCATTTCCTTGCAAAGGTACTGTAAGCTCCTCAGATATCAGATTTCTAATAGAAAATTCAGAAATGGTACGAGTGTGTAATTGTAACAGTCCTACAAATATTTATGCCATACTTTCCCCAGAACTATATCTTTCTGAGTTTCTTAGTTTTCTTTGAAGAATATCTTGCACAAAATCTTAAAGATCTTGCAATCTACCTGTTTTAAGTTTCACTCTGCAATAACATTAAACAGCACACTGTCATGATAAATAGAAGTCTTCTTTAAATCTTAACTAAAAGTTTATCTAGATGGAAAGAAAAATTTCTTTTTCTGAAAGTTGAAGGCTAGTCAAACATCTAAGTTATTTTCAGTATACTGGAATAACAATGAATTTTACAGTCTTCAAACGTATTACTTGATCTTTTAACCACACACACACACACAAAAAAAAAAAAAAAAAGCATTTTGGAATCTTTGATAAATGAAAATAATTCTTTACCACTGGGACTCATTACATCAGGTCAAATCGCAACTAAGTTTTTTTCTCCTCGTAAAATCAGAGACACTTATTTCAATGCTTATATCTTACCCAGCTCCTAAGGCTCACAGAGACAACTCTGATGATTCAGAAGCAAAGTTTGATTCTGTAATGAATAGCACTGATGATTTGCAGCTAATGATATTGAACTAATATGGGTCCTAGCTTCAAAGGAAAACTGCATATTCTCCACACAAAAATAGGAATTTGAAAATCTTCATCCAAAGAGGAACTCATTCCCTTCAAAAACATCAAAATGGATACCTGCAAATTATCTTCTAATACCTTAATACTCTGAAGACTTAGCAGATTCTCCTAGAGACAGTAGATTAGGGAAGCTGTATTATGCCTTTCTAAAAAAGTATGAGGTGGAGTAAATTTTAGTCTTGATAAGTAAGCAATGTTGGGCTATGAGCAAAAGAAAATGACAAAAGTAACTCGTCTTTCAGAGGAAGACAGAAGCGGTAATTGTTCAAAGTACCTAACTTGATAAATTTCCCTCCAGAAACAGTCCCTGCAAAAGACTTTGATTTTACATTATCAGAGGTCCTGAGAGGAAATAAGTAACTTTTTACTACATTTTTATCTAAATTACTATTATTATTTTAACATTACAGTCTTAGAACTCCAGGACAATGACAAAATTGCAACAAATTACAAAAAATAGTGACATTTCACAGACATTCAGTGGATCCCATGAGAAACTGGAAACGTAGCAGTGAATTTATCTCCTGCAGGTGATACATTTGTACTTCTTCCCTTTCTAAATACAGCTAATACCACAAATACTGCAGTAAGGATGTCGGTTCTGTTTAATATATTGACTAGAAGCAATACACTGTGCAATCTTGCATTCCACAATCTCCAACCACAAGGCAAAATTGAACACACTCTTTATGGAGATATGCAGAGCCATGATTAGAGAAAAATATATGGCAGGATTTTATATAAGTATGACTGAAGGACTAAATGTATGGCGACTATTTGCAGAGCTCGTAGGCAGTGAAATTCTACTTTATTTACCATAAAGTCAATTGCTTTGAAAGCAACTCTGAATTTCCCATGTTACTTTCTGGATAACCATCCACTGTTTGGAGACAGACTAAGAAAACCATTATATCACCTCATAATTTATATTATGAATACTGATTTGTGTAATAGACCCCTAAAACACTGAATGAACATCTAACAGAAATTTTATGCATCAATATAAATCTCTAAAAACTATGTGGGGATACATCATTTTTTGCATAATAATAGGTTCAATGTATGTGTACACTGCAATCACAGAGGTGGCTATAGTTTAGCATAGCAATGGGCTCCTGTGGTATTTCAACCAGAACAGGTTAATTTACCTCACATCAGCAAGTGCACTGTAGCGTTTTTCTAGACAATTCCCTCAAGTAAGTTTTACCCCAATTAAAGTCAGGTAGTTACCAGCAGAAAATTGTCTTCCAGATATCTGAAATGCACCATTAAAAATATCTGCTTTCAACATAACTTCTTTTCCCCTTGAAATATTTTTGATTAGACCTGTTGCCATGCTGAGTGATGGGAGTTGCAGACAGACGTATCCTACATTCATTCTATGCTGTCACTTAGATTGCATACTTCTTCCAGAGGCATTACACACTCCATTTTAGCGGAGAGACAGTATATCTTGGCACTCCTTTGGTCACTGAGCAGACAGAAGATGAAATACAGCTCTGAACTATGTTCACTGAAGAAAATAAGAGCCAGAAAAACTCATGAACAGAATAAGCTCCGAGGAGTGCAGTGGTATTAGTGAATCTAAAAGTTTCCAATAGCTAAAGAAATCTGAACGTTCTGGCTTTTACTCTCAAATTTTTTATTTTCTTCCATAGGTCATTTATAAAAAATCATTTTCTCCTAGGTCAGCTTCAAATGAAAGATTTGGCCTATTCCTTTGGCTTAGATGACCAAAGATTCTTTGCACTGAACAAAACACAGCATTATAGGTCCATAAGTGAAGCAGCCGATAGCCTTTCAGATTCACTGTGCCACAACATATTTAAACAAAAAAAAACTTATTCACCATAAATTCTAGCACAGTAGTGGGAATCCATTAGTACTCCTCAGCACCCTCTATCCTCTTTGTTTAAAAACTCACGCAGTGAAAAGTCTTACAGTCAGGGGCTATTCTACAGTAGAAGAACTGCTATTTGTATGCATATTTCTCCTTGCCTGTTAGATATGGGAAACTTTGTCACCTTGAGCTGTATAGTAAGTATCTGAATGTTGTGATGAGCCATGAAACACTGTTCTTTGACAACTTAGACACCCCCCACACACACACAAACGCACTTTGAACACCGTCAACAACGTAACATTAATACTAACTCAGTTCACAAAGGTATTATCTATAGACATACCTTATATCTACCAGACTATCAAAAAAAACAAAAAACAAAACAAAACAAAACAAAACAAAAAAATAATAACATCACTATGAGGAAAGTTATTGATGGATTTAATAGCCCAGTAAATGAACATGAACTCTGCTTTTCCAGTTTATGGCACAGAACATACTAAGAAGTATTAGTTTAATCAGGTCAGCCTAAGCAATTTACTAATTAGCTTATTTTTCTGTTGTGATATCAATTAACTTAATTACATCTTGGTTTGCATATTTTTTTATTTGTTCATCTTCTTCCTGTTTACAATATTCACAAAATGGGAAAGCTGTGTATTTAGGCTTTTCAACACTGATAAAAATGTTTTACATCTAAAGAGTCACAAGGAAGGTTGATGCCTGTTAGATCATCTGCTACCACTGAGGAAAGCTTGATTTTGTCATCCTTCTAATTCAGAAAAGTCGAGGCTCCTATTAGTCAGCTTCTTGGCTTTCTCTTTCTCTTAACACCTCCCCGCATGGTTACTGGGAGTTGACTCATCCAAAGCTACTGCCTTGTCACTCTTTTTTTTTCCCCTCTGTTTTTCTTCATCCATAACCCACATTCAACTCAGGAAGTGCATCTGGATAAGAAAGCTGATATGGCTGTACAGTGACTCTGCATGTCAAGGTTTATAAATAAAACTGTAACATAGAGCAACCCTACATCTGTCTGAGCCTCTATAAAGCAATTACAAGAGACAGAGTCTTATTAAATAAAAAGCAACTAGTCTGATGCTCTCCTTCACTTTAACCAATTCCTTTTTATAATAGAAGAAGGCAAGATGGCACAGGAGCTGTCACAATTGCAACATTGCCATACATTCCCCTTCACCTACTACAAGCAAAGTGGAGGGGATAGCTCCAACAATTCACTACTGCTGCAATTCCTCTATTAGAACACCTCCAGTTCACGTCAAAAAATACAAAGATACAGGATGAATACAAGATACTGTGTGTGCCTTTAGAATAATTAAATAAAAAACTTGAATAGTTAGGTCTAAAATATGTTTTTTAAAAAAAATAAAAAATAGTGAAGTTAAAATTTATGTAAATGATACGCAAGTTCACATAACAGTCAGACTGCCTACTACATAGTCTAGTTGTAGGCCATTTTTAGCTGTCCCACTATTTAATAGGATTATGTCAGTGAAAAGTCTCTAAATCAGTAGAATAAAAGGGACAAAACACAATCACCAACAGATGGAGTTCCTTCACATCCATCATTTTTAATGCCAGCTCTCAATAATGCGGAACTACATCCCTAATATCAATCTCTGTGTACTTTGAATTAAATAATTTAATGATTACAATTCTGGTTACATTAAAAAAAAAAAGATTATGGCAATTATTTATTGAATTTAATTTTCTTACACAATTAATACCCCATTGAAATCTGTAAGGTAGCTGTTCAAAAATATTGGACTCTATCCACCAAAATCCTGCATATTTTCTATTTAGTTTCTTGCTCTCCAATCAAAGAGAGTTATAATTATGTCCCAATGAATCTACATAATAGAAACATGGAAAACTAATGTAAAGTTAGGGTTTGTTTTTTTTCCCTCTTTCACTGCTGTAAATAATAAGTAAGTGGCCTTTGCAAATTCAGCACCTCAGTTTGCTTGCAAACAATTATAAACAATTCTCACTGCATAGCATGATGGCACAGAACTGAATCAAATAAGTTACTTTTAAAACATTTTTAAATTTTATCATTATCAGTGAGAGACAAATAAGACGCATTCTGCCATGAGTACCTCAGAAACAGGATTAGTTCACTTACTGGTCTTACTGATGACCTCCCTTTCTTTTCCTGAAATCTAGGGAAATGCCTTTGTGTTAAAATTTGTCTCTTGAAAATTTAATATAAAAATTAAAAAAATATATTTTACTAAGTATATTCTAGATACGAATTAAACAAGATGTTTAGCAAAGTAAAATCAACATATACTCTAACAGCATTTTCCACTAATTGTTGGATTTGAGAGCTTAAATCAGATATTCTGTTCCTCTATGGCTTTAATGGTCTTACATACTATATTGAATCTATGATGGAAGATGAGCATAGCTCAATGATGTTACATGACACAAAAGACAGAACAACCTCAGTGTTCACAGTGCACAGCATAACCTATGTAGAACGGATTCTCATCCCTCCATTACAGTTGTAGCTTATGGGTGATAGTGCACTAAATCAGGTCATGGAATGCTTGGTCAAGCTGAATGTGGAACCCTTTTCAGAAAAAAATTCTTCTACAGGTGAAAAATTATCTCCTATGTCTCAGTTTGAAGTTCTAAACTGGCAGCCTGTTGCTATTGATTGCTGTTGTACTATTTACCACCATCAATAAATGTTTGGGTTGGACAACTTTGTGATTCAGAGAGGTACAGACCACTATTAGATGGCTTCTCAACTTCCTCTTCCACAGAGTAAACAAACCCCATTTCCTTGTCTTCCCTCATAAGTAAATGTCATCCTGTTCTCTCTGGACTACTGTCTGAAACCTGTCCCACTTCTCTCAACATCCTTTTGTAACTGAAAGTATAAAATTGGAGTTTTCAAGTACAGTCTTGATAGTGCCAAGGAAACACAAAGTAACTTACCTTGGCCTGCTGGCCATGCTTTTCTTTATATAACCTTTATTTTTAATGAGAAAAGACTGTTTACTAAAAAGATTTGACCCTTCTGAATTAGCAGAGACCATGGAATACTAAGATGGAATTTCAGTTTGGTGCAAACCAGAAAAGTTAATTCATTTGGACTTTCAGAATATTGGCTTGGGGAGTTCCAGTTCTCAATATTTTATTCAGCTGTTTCATCAAATATTTAACGGGATTATTTTCTCCTTCCCAGAATTATTTTCTTTCACCTCAAGATGAGCTTTATTAACTCTTTAAAATACTGCTAAGTATCTGTAGAAATCTATATTGTTATATTGTAAATCTTTTTATTTTTCTCATTCTCTGTTCTGACCCTTCAAGCTTAAGATGACAGCTTCTATCCTTCTTACATAAGGCAGGGCCATTACTTTATTTCACAGGGAAGATGTTAACATTGCTTTCACACATTTTTTATATTTCCTATTAATTCATTTGCTATTGTTTCATTTGTTCCTTTTTTTTATTACTATTTTCTACAGTGAACACTGCTTAGCCTGAAAACATGTGATAACTGTGTATGTACAGCAATAACACAATTGGATCTGAGCAAAGTCATGGAGCTCTTTCTACAGGCTAAACAGAGCCTTTAGTCAAACTTGGTGGGTGGATGTATTTAAAAAATGAAAACATAGGAGTGTTGCCAAGTACGTACCTTTTTTCTGCATCTCTAGAACATATTTTCTTCCATTTTTGACAGAAATTCTGAGACACTTCTTACTGTTTAAAAGAGAATCTTCTCCTTCCTTCCCTTGATTCATTACACCAAAACCATTATTGCACTTTTCTGCTCCATGTGGACTGACTACTTTGTAAGCACCATTTCTGACGGAAGACATTCCCTAATTTCCAGGGACTGCAGGCTCAGAGTGCTGCGTAATAGACACTAAAACTTTAAACTGCTTATAGTTGAGACTACTTGGACACCTTCTGACTGATTCTTTCCCATGAGAAAAAAAAAAAAAAAAAAGACAAAAAAAAAAAGACAAAAAAAGAAAAACAACCCTGTACTTGAGGTCCCCACAGCCAAAGTTCATGTGGATGAAATTTTCCCCAAGTTTTCAAAATAAGTCTCCAACTGTAACCACAGATGTGGGGCTGGGAACATCTGCTCAAGAGTCTTGAGAACTGCACAGCTAAAGGACTTGGTACCAAAAGCTGAATTCTACCCCTCACACTTCAGGTATATGCACGTGTACACACATAAGCAAAAAAAAAACATCTTGCACAGGAGGCACAAGTACTTGCGAGCATCTGTGCATTACTGATACTGTTGCTGCTTCAGCAATATCAAATTATACACCTAGAGCAGAGCTCATTTTCCACTTCCAAATGCAGTACAATAGATTGCCTTATTATTCTGCCATAAATTGAGTATAGGTTTCACTGTGATTCCTTGAAATGCAGACAGCCTCTTTCACTCACAAATGAAACAGCACACAATGCTTACCAGAGCTAATACTCCCACATACTAGCGTTATGCTTCAGTAAGTTGAAGGAGGAAGCTTGTCAGCCTTTCCTAGTTGTCATTAAGCTAAATGAAAAGTGCAGAGGTACTTGTTTAGCATTCTGCTGTTCCCTGAATATTAAATGTTTTTGCTTCTAAAAGTTCCCTCTCCTTTCATTTTCCTTACTAGCAGTGCAAATAGATGTCTCAGCCACTCCTTCGGATGTGGTGCATTTCACATTTCTTGTCTGTTCATTCTGACCCGCCAGCAAAAAAGGACGGAAACTTGTATCATAACCTCCTCACTCACTGAGCTGCTTACGTTGTTTAAAAGGGAGCCAGAGTACAGACAAAATATTTTTGTCCGTAATACAAGAGGCTCAGAGAGAGAGCTCCTGATAGGGACTGCAGAGAGCAGTCTGAAGAGAAACAGCACTATGTATCTTTGCCCTAAAGAGCTTTCCCAAGCCAGCTGAGCTGTACTCCTCCTCCCCAGCACACCTTGGCCATCCCCATCTCTACAGATCAGTCACTTGCTTGTTGATTGCATCTGTGTCTAGTGTCTTCAAGTCCCTGGCAGACACTGTCTGCTTCTCTAAGCCAGGATTTGTAGTTGTATTCGCAAACTTTTGGACAGCTTTTAATTGCACACAATCCATAAACAATTTCTGGTACCAAGAAGCAAACAGCAACTATTCTTACTGCCAGCTTTGTGACTGCTATGGTTACAGTTTTACTTTCGAATGAATAAAGGCATGTGTTACAATCTTACATGGGCTGAATCCAACTACAAGTCATCTTATTCTGGAGAATTATTTAGAACTCAGTGCCTCGAGTTTAATGTTTTAAAAACAGCTATACAGGACAAATTAACAGTGTACTGGACAAAACAAAACAAAATGGTAGACTTCTCTATACTTGGTGAAGTCAGAAGGGAAATCAGCAAAACTGCTATCTTGGACTTCCAAAGGGCAGGATTTTAACTACTCAGGACACTGGGAAGTCTGTCAAGAAGGTTACAGAAGGGTAAAGGGGTCCAAGGAAGGCTGGACACTCCTCAAGAAAGAAGACTTAAAGGCTCAATTTTTATGAGGAGTGACTGAGGGAAATGGGTTTGTTTAGTATGGATAAGTTTTTATATGTAGAGAAATAGATATGTCTGTAGCTTTATACATATATGCGTGGAAAGGTCAGTTCCTCTCTCTCCCTACCCACCTTGCTCTGTTCAATTCTGACTCATATATGTTCAGTAAAATAAAGCATGTTTCAATGTATTGTATTGTAGCTTTTCTATCGTTATAGCAGCACACTTTTTTATTTGATATTAATGCTTCTAGAGACTTTAAATAAAATTCATTGTGTTTAAGTCAGTAAAAGGGAAGACAAAAATGAAAATATGTAAATAAAACAGGACAATTCATTTATTGCCAAAGCATGCCAGATGCTGAAAATAACCCGTTGCCCCTTTATACTAGCAGATTTGACAGTAATCTAGAAAAGACATCCAGGTGCCGAGCGATTCGCTGTATGAGTGAGCATTTATGTCAAGATAGGCATATTATCACCTAAATAAGTGAAAATGCCTTTGGCATGTGGCGTTGGGAAAAGTACCCAGACCAGTTTAAATTAGAACTACAGATTCTAGCAGAGTGTTTGAATGGATTTTTAAGTGAACTACAGTTAAGGCTCTCCTGTAAGGAAGGTCCACTGGAAGTGTTTTTTATCCTTAATACTGACAGCAGGAGTAGCTTAGTGTTGCAGTGAGTGTGACAACAGTGGTGTAAAAGTAACTTATTAACTATGAATGTTAAACGTCACTAAATGCTAACCTAATTATCTTACTGTCCGTTTACAGGATGTTTCATATCTCAGCT
The DNA here is from genome assembly GCA_023055505.1 of Callipepla californica brunnescens. NCBI lineage: Eukaryota > Metazoa > Chordata > Aves > Galliformes > Odontophoridae > Callipepla > Callipepla californica. The sequence continues at coordinate 36,799,149 of JALIRH010000003.1, read as the reverse complement.
AAAGTTTGCTGCCATTACAAACTGATAATGTACAATTGAATTTCATGTCTCTACTTGTCCTCCATTTAGATTCAAGATATTTTTACACCCATATCACTTTCCACCTTTTGAGTCCAGCCTTCTAGTGTTGCCTTTTGAGCAGTTAACCTTGATTTCTCTCATGGTTCTTGCTCCTTGAGGTACTTCAGTATATTTTCACTACAGGCTTACCTGGACAATGAATCTGGCTATGCTGCAGCATATCAGAGGTGCCAACTATATTTTGTGAGTCTGTGTATTGACTACAACCAAGAGAAAATTAAGAAGCTAAAATCAACTATCAGCTCACAGTTTTAAGACTACAACCACCTACAAGCTATAGGAACAAAAAAGAACAACCTACAACAAGCTATCTGCTCACACAGGACCCATTCCATTAAAATCTGAGGTTTCTCTCATGAAGGTGTTCACTGCATTTGGATATGTCCATTTATATAAACAGTTAAATTTCTTCAGTCCATTTCAATGTAACTGTCCTTGGGTCTTGATTCTCCTTACATTACTGTTACCACAAGAAGGGTCCCTGGCAGGCAGTGCTTACACACAGAACAAACGACCACTTACTGCAAGACTAGATTTTCTCTTGTCAGAAACAACTGATTGCATCAGGTAAGCTATTAAACCATTAATGTTTTGGGGACAATACCATCACTTAAATTTCTCAAATTAAGGCTTCTCTTCTGACAAAAAAAAATTTCTGTATTTGCAGGATTGTCAAAGAAATGTTCATAAACAAATCAAGGGAGCTTGATTGCAAGAACCATTTTGTTTTCTGGTACTCATTCTCCCCACTACACTTTTTCTAGCCCTGGCATTGACACATATGATACATATCTGTAGACTTCTTCTAAGAACTTGTCATTTACATTAAATAACTCTCCTTTTCAAAAAATTGTGTATTGGCAGATATATCTCCTTACGCAGGGCAAGACTGAAGCTAACTCAGTGAGGTACGAATTACACTTCCTTCTCTAGCAGAACTCCTTCGGGCTGCAGGAAAATTATTTCCTATGAAGACAGGAGGTATACCAGCACTGTCTTCCCTTAGGGTGTTATACAGGAAACAATCACCATCAGCTGCTGCTCTGTGCCCTCCATGTTCTCCATGGGTTGCTGTGGGGAAATGTACACCTTTTAGATTTAGTTTAATAGGAACCAGCAGCAAGTGAAACAGGAAGGAAAATAAAATGAAAGAAAAAGAGAGGAAGAGAGCAAAAAGAAAGAAAGGAGGAAAGGAAGAGATTTTTCTGCACTGTGACCTTAAATACTAGTTCCTATTCCCATATATAGTCATATTCAGCAGAGAAAAATACATACCCAGGAACAGAGCACCATAAGCAATCATGCCTTGGATGCTGATGAATCAGGACAAAAGCTAATGTTATCTTAAAATCAGCAAAGGGATCACTTTATTTGGACCAAAGAACCCTCAGAGCCTTACCCCCTCAGCCAGTTCCCGCAAGAATATTTCCTAACCTTCTCCCCTGTCTACACATCTGCACAACCCCAAAATTCACCAACAGATTGAGAGTCCTCAAAGAGGTCATTCAGCTGGTATTATAACTAATGCGCATAATAGGTGAAACCCCAGGAAGTTGTTCCTTCTTATGAGTTACATAGATTTCCTTTCTGTCCATGCTTTCTCATTTTTCTTGACCTTGCATACTCTTTGGTCATTGCTTGTTTAACTTGAAGTCAAACGTACATTTTTCTTGCCCTGTGAAGAAATATCTTTGCAATAGTTTCTCAGTCTGAGTCTTTGCAGTTACAACATAAGTAACAGCTGCATAACTAAGGCTAAAGCCAGGAAGCCTTGATTCATTGGTGAAAATTTAGAAACCTTTCTTTAAAATAATAGGTAGAGTAGAGGGAACTGGTCTAATCAAGGTGGTAACTCTGGTGGTTTCTCTTCCCTTCCACACATGAAGAAAATGGTGGGAGGTTAGGCAAAAGAATCAATTTTAGGGTGTGAGAATAGAATAAGATTATCTGATAGATGATTTGCTACTTTAACTGCAGTAGTTCTGCTGCCATTAGCACTCAAAATAAGGATAGGAAGGCTTAGAAGTAAGCAGAAAAGAAATAATGCTCAAGATGGAAAAAAAAACAAAAACAAAAGAAATGGGATAAAAGATAGAAATGGGTTCAGTGGTTTGCCTTATATAATTTTAATGGCAAAGTTAATTTCTGCATTATGTGTTTGGCACCCTTGTAGTTAATGCATTTTTGGACTGTTATTTCCTTATAATGATATTCAAACTACAGCTTATGAAGCTAGCATTAACTCATTACTAGTCAAATTGCATATTAAGAAACTGGTATTAAAGTCTCCTGTTCATAACAAAATGGATCTATTCTGGATGCAAGGAAATAGAAAGCAAAGTGTATTCAAATGGATTTACAAAAGCACAAATTTGTGAGAGTCTCAGCTACATGGAGATCGTGCAAGATGATCATAATGGCTGCTAAGCATTCTGCTGTTTAATTCGTAATTACTTCATTAGGCAGTTGCTAAACAATGGTAAAGTTTGAACACTTCCACTATTTTGTGCCTGCTTGTTTCTTGCCTGTTAAATCATTTAGTCACATTATAGAGTTACCTTTGGACTTTTGTGTAATCTTGATCTTTAATAAATGATATTGAAACTACGACTCTTCACGTCCAAGTTAGTCTTATAAGCAGCGCAGGGAAATAAAAGGAAAATAAATCTACTGTGAATCAAACTTAACAGCCAAGCACTTCTCGCAAGAGAAAAGCCCTACTCTTTGGCCACTTCTATTTCTGTAGTATGAAGAATATTCTTTTAGCCTTATTGTCTTTTCTTTTCCATGTTTTATTTTATTCTCCTACATTACTTTTCTGGCAGTATCAAAGGCAAAGTCCTTTGGGTGCTGTGACACCATTATCTCTTCACTAATGAAGAGTGACAGTTGTTAGAAAGCTGCTCTAAACTCCCATTTGGCCACAGTAAACAGTAGAAAATGCTTCAACTCTGAGCACTGACCATGGCACCTTCACGGCTTGAGCAGGAAATAAAATGACCTCTAGGGACAAGGCTTATTTTTTTATTATTTGCAGCTTTCCCTGTAAAGCCAGTGGATACTTGAGCAAAATATCCATAGTTGCATACGAAGGTGGTCCTAAAGGAGGGATAATGGCCAGGTACAGCTGGCAGTCATTTACTTTCAGTCACTCAGCATGTCACTGAGTGGGAGCTGATGTGGCTATTAGTATTTAAATGCTAACTGAAAAGATGATTTTGTGGAAATGACAGTACCCATATCTAATGGCAATCAGTTCACTGCTGCCACAAAAGCAGCAACAAGCCTTCAAGAAGACGTTTCTTTCTTGACCAATACAGGAAATCCTTCCTTCTCTACTAGACTTCATAGAGCATGAAACAAATCATTGAGAACATTGTTCTAAATAACCTGACAACTCCAGCTGCACATTGTATCCCCTGATTAACAAAAACAAAGATTTCCTTTTGTTTAGGGAGCTGACAACAGTGACTTATAATAGGACCACTAGGAGCAGCAATGATTGAAACAGCAAGCTAGCCTGCACTGCTGGAGGACTCTGCTATTCAGTATGCCACTACTGTAAATCTTGATGAGATGGAAATGCAAAAAAATTGCAGGCTGTAACCTTAAAAGGAAGACCCTGTTTTACTAAGCAGAAACTGCAGGAGAAAGAAATGTACAATCTGCTTCAGGAGATGCTCACTAGGTCTCCACTTTTACTCTAGATCTGTCGTGACACAAGCAAAACACCAACATTTTGTTCTTGTTCACATGAGACTGTTCCAAAGGTGGGTTACAGCAGAACTCAGTAGTAAACCTGTTAATGCAAGTAATTACTCTTAGATAATAAAATCTTCATTCTTTCATTATAACTTCAGAAAAGTCCACCAAAAATCTCAGAAGATTCAGAACCAAAAATATATTAGTAAAAGCATAATTAAGCACTTATTGCTTTTGTCATTTAAAACAAGCTAACCAGATGGCAAGGAAAAATCACAGAAAGAGTCTTTCAATGAGCTATTTAGATTTAATTAATATACAGTAACAAGCTAATTAAAGCTAAGTTAAATGCTTATTTGAGACAAATTTCAACTTCTTTTGTATTACAGTTTCCATTTTCAGCAGCTGGCAGAGCAACAAATTACAGTTCTTAAAACTAACAAACAAAATGTCTTAGATTCATTCCCTTTGATCACCTCAGTGGTGAAGAATGAAGGGGAAAAATTAGAGTAAATTGGGGGGCATAACTCCAAAAGCAGCACAACAAAGAAATTGTTCACACCACAAGAAATCCCTTTTGCATCAAGTTTGGTGAGAATGGGAAGTAATTTGCAACAGGAGCACTCTCGACCAGCAGGCCATCCCAGTAAGTTATTCACAAGGAAATGGACACAGTATCTACAGCAGCCTGCTTCCACCCATTGTTTTAAAATAGACACAATGAGAAGTGGGACAACCGGCAAGGAACAAAGAAGAGGTCAAAGTAATCTGTCCATAGATGTATCCATAAGGATTTTAGTCTTATATTACTTCATCATCATATCAGATTTCCTACAGAGGGAATATTTCTTTCAGAAGCTCTTTGGAAGGATCATCATAAACAGGTCTGCCTAGGTTTCATTCCTGAGGTTTTACCTCGGCAAGTTAAAATATAACCTAGACTATTTAAGCCAAAGGATTTTCCTGTAAATTAGGGATCTAAAATGTTTAGTTATGTGACTCTAAATATTTTCCATGCAGGCTGATTTCAGAGGTATAGACTGCTCTGTCTATTTAGGAGAGGAAGGTGATTGTCCCCCTCTACTCAGCTCTTGTGAGACCCCAGGCATGGGGCCCGCAGCAAAAGAAAGATGCGGAGCTCCTGGAACAAGTACAAAGAGCCACTAAAATGATCAGAGGGCTGGAGCACCTCTCCTATGAGGAAAGGTTGAGGGAACTGGGCTTGTTTAGCTTGGAGAACAGAAGGCTCCAGGGAGATCTCAGTGTGGCCTTCCAATACTTGAAGGGAACATATAAACAGGAGGGAAACAACTGTTTTCATGTCTGTTCGTGGTAGGACAAGGGGGAATACTTTTAAGCTAAGGCAAGGGAGATTCAGGTTAGATGTTGGGAGAAAGCTTTTCACTTTTTCACAGAGTGGTGATGCACTGGAACAGGCTGCCCAGAGAGGTTGTGGATAGCTCATCCCTGGAGGCATTCAAGGCAAGGCTGGATGTGGCTCTGGGCAGCCTGGTCTAGTGGTTGGCAACCCTGTACACACAGCAGGAGAGTTGAAATTGGATATTGAGGGTCCTTTTCAACCCAGGCCATTCTATGATTCTACAATCCTGATCTTTTTAGTTACATCTTGTGAACATACCCTAACCCTTTAACTAAAAGCTATGCCCTACAATAAATAAATGTGTAATAACAAAGATACTAAGCACAGAACAGTATATTTAGCTCTATTCAATATAACATTTGCCAAGTACACTTATGTCTAAAAGAGCGTAACTATAAGGCCAGTACTTACCTTCACAAAAGTCTTTGCTCTACTGTTTTGACCAAAAACTCTTTCTGATACTCCTACAGCAGAGATTCATTCTAGAGCTAGCTTACTTTATAATGTTATCTTCCCATAAGCATTATCAAATACCACACTACTTAGACTGTTATATTTTTACAGCTGTATTTTTTACAGTTTCTCTATCAATCAGTGACCTAACAGCTGATAAAAAAAAGTGTTGAATCCTAAGATTGGATCAATATTTAGATTTTTTTGCTAGAAAAGTAGGAAAAAAGTGTGATTTGTTTACATTTGTGTATCAGAAAAGTAGCTACATTAATAGTGGAAAACATTAAAATATCTTCCTTTTGTGGAACTATTATGATTAATACCAGAAAAATTGATATCTCTCTTTGATATATTTTGTTTTTGTTATATTTCTCTTATAGGAATTTTTCCAGATATAAGAACTCCAACCAGTCATGCCAGGTTTCAGTACGGTCTGCATTTGCTCCTTGACTCTTGATGGTGCATATTTACATCTTTTAGTACAGAAGAGGTATAAGAGGTATTACGTTAAGGGAATACGAACGTTAATGATTTCTTTAAAATAAATGCCTTCTGTGTTTCAAATTTTTTGTTTTTACCTGAACTAGACATGTCAAAATTCCAAGACTGTTTTACTTTTCTAACTCTACAGAAGTATAGAAAATGGTATGAGCAGATGCATTTTGATTTGATTACCAACCAAATTTTGACACCCGTATGCTTCAGACAGTATGCTTGGCTGACTCTTTGAATCAAGCTGCTGGCACATAGTATGCCAACACAAAATATGATAGATTTTGGCTGGCAGTACTTAAACACCATGTGTGGAAAAGGAAGAGAGGGGATTGCCAGATTCAGCAAGAGACCCCTGGAAAAAGAGCTAGCAGTGATATCCTGACATTGTGAAATTAACAGCCCCTGTGACCCATCACTCAGGCCCACTCAGGTGAATAAAGATCCACATTTAATCTGGTAGTTCACAACGTCATAATTCCTAACTTCAGAGATGCTTCATGCTCTCACGGAGGAGAAGTTCTTACCTAAATTCCAGACGGAACTTGATTGAAGACTCCAGGAAATGCTTGTGTGCCAGCCTCAAATGCTCTGGCCATAGGAGCCCCACCCCATCCAGCAGCTGGATATTAGTCACAGAGATGAGTTGTTCAACATGCTGTATTCCTGGGTTGGACAGGAGCCACTGTTGGATCAAGCAACCATTGCTGTGCCCTCCACAGAGCTGCTTTCCATTTATTGTAGGCATCCATTACACTTTGACAAAGGCCTAAAGCAATAGACATAGTGACACATGAACAAAAGTGTAGCTGTTCCACAATACAAAGCTCTAAGAATGGACTTTACTAGTACAACTCTGAGTTTTCGTAATTTACCAGGAATATGTTGTTTCTTTCCTTTCACAATTCCATTGCTATCCTTGGAAGCTATTTGAGATATACAAACCTAAGACATGTATAGGAACACAATTTTCCTTTGACCTGCCAGTAAAGCACTGAACACTCCATAGGTATATACCATTTAGAGAAGTTTTATAGAAAACTGTGTTATGAAAGTTAGAATGTTTCAAGAATAAGTGTTATGGATGCATATTTAATAATAGCATAGCTGCAATTCATTCCAACAGTTGGTAATACCCCTAACTTTTAATCCTTTCATTCAGGACTTCAAAGTTTTAATCAAGTGTGTTGAGACTTAGAATTCTTTCAAATTATTTTACCCCAATTAAATCTGCTGTCTTGATTTTATTTTTTTTAATATAACATTAAATTAGATTTTGAAAGAAAACCTGAAGAATTTTTAAACAAACTCATCAAAACTACTTTCTAAGCATTTAGCAATTAAAGCTTCAGTTAACTGCAGTATCATCTGAAAAGTGGCTTTCATTGAACAGAAGCACAAAAATTCCTATTATTTAAAAAGAAAAACAAAACAGAACAAAACTGAAAATACAACAAACAAAGCCAAAATGCTAGACTACACATTTGAATGAGGGCAATGAAATAACTGAACATTCATCCTTCCTCTTCTACATATCAGTGATAATACAATGCAAGACATTTTTTCTCACATGAGTCTAAGTAAATAAGATCTAGAAGGTAAGTCTCTGTTAAGGTGATACTGCGGAGTTTGAAGATAATCAGTCAAAATCAGATGCAGTTATTCAGCAAACAAGTGCATTTGTTCTGAAGCAAAATAATTACCATTAAAGGAGACCTCTACAACCTAAACTCAAAGGTCATTGGGTCATGAAGAAAAAAAGGAACTTGTAAAAAATGTAAACATGAATTCTACCCCTTCTTGTGTAGGTGAACCACCTGCCAGCCCCATAGGTTAATTTGTCGAAGAGAAGAGTATCTCCGGAAAGGGATACTATAAGTAGCATTTTCGATATAGTTGTGCAGCATAATCATATATATTTAATATCTTACCTCTCCTTGTGCTCACATCTAGTCCCATAGTACCACAAATGCAGTCTCTCAGATTGTTTAGATTTTCCTAGTTAATAACATTCATTCACCATGCAACTTGGATTAGACCTAAGGATTTTTCCAAATTGTTGCCCCTCCAATGAACAAGCAGATATTTTATTCTGCAGGCTCAGGGATGTTTCAATTGCTATGGCAAAGGTCATTGCCACACACACTGCAGAAATGCAGGAAATCCTATGCTAGGGAAGTGTTTTATCTCACAGCACATCAAGAAAGATCATTCACTCCAAGAAAGAGATTTTTTCTTTTCTTCCAGTCCAGTCCTTAGGAAAACACTGGATAAAATAACTAGGTCTTCTACTGGACATCTGTTTGCAAATTGAAGTCTTTCTACTGACATTCATAGAAACAGAGGGACAAATTGCTTAGGTGCATATCTAATTATTTTCACTTATTCATTCAGTTGTAACTATTACACATTTTCTATTAAACATCTGCACTGTGGGTCTGATTCTTATCTAATGTAAATCAGCACTGCTTGAATTTAGTCAATAGAGCTTTTCTAATTTACGCTGGTCTTAGAGCGGGAGCATTGATCCTTTTACATGATCTTAGAATGCTCCAGTCTAGTAAATTTAGGAGACATTGATTAGCAAATTTTTATTTTCTCAAAGCAAGTAAATTTACTCTTCCTATTTTCTGGAAGGAAATTACTTAATTCCTGATTTTTATTTTTTCAAAGCTGATGCATTTCTCATTCACCCATCAACTCCAGCATATTAAGAGTTGCAGGTCAATCAGAGTGACACACATTTACAAGCTCTTTAACAGCCCTTTGGTCTTGACTCTTCCAACTATCATCATTAATACTTTTTCCTGATTGTTGTGGTTTACTAATGACCATTTTTCTTATATATTGAAAATTAAGGAAAAACGTCACACTTGAAATTGCTTCTTTTTGAGAGTTCCCACATACTTGGTTTATTTTTTTATTTTTACATCTCGCAGTACAACTCTTCTAACACTTCTTGTAAAAATTGTAGAGAACTTTGTGTTTGCAGACTTGTTCTTGGATGTTTTTGCTTTTATTTGGTTCTTGTTTGGACTCAGTCTACATGAGTGCAATTATTCTAGTTCTTTCTGCCATTTCATTTTTCACTTCAAGTTTCCTTTCATCTACAGACATTCAAAATAATTTTTCAATATTAATTTTTATAATAAAAAGTTTCAATTGTCACTATAACTTCTGTCCAATTAGAGGATAAAGTTGACGTGGAGAAGGAAAACTTTCCTCCTTCTCACTCTAGAAGCTTTCAACTCAGCATCACCACGCAGCCAAAATGTTTTAAGATCAATTTTAAAATACACTGATCCCTAAAAATATAACTTTCAGTTTGAAATAGGGAGTGCATTAAAGATTATTGGTATCTTTGCATTTTTTCAAGGAAATAAGTTGACATGCAATTCATATTTTTAGGTGAATTTAATCTAAAGTTTTTCTATTTGAAGAACTACATGCATTTTCCAGTATTATTCTCACACATCTTCAGAAACCCCCTCTTCCCACTTTGTGGTCGGTGCTGTAATAAAGGTGCCAACAAGGCTTGTTGTCATCTGCAAAGTATTCTGACATTAGATGTTTGTATAAACGTCTTTGCTCAAATTTATTTTTGTTCCCTGGCCTCACATATTTATTTTCCCATATTCTTAGAAACCAGTATGCTTCCTTGGGGTCAGTCAGCTCTTCTGTCTTCAGAGGAACAAGAATCAAAGTAGCCTATTCACAAGCTACAGAGCACACTGGCAGTGGCAAGTCCTACCACCTGGCAAGCTCATGAGCCCACCTAACCCTAGTGCAGTCACTTTAAGAATAAGGGAGCCAAATGGACTGAAGAGACAGGACCTGGAACATAGCACTTAAAGATCAGAGTAATTAGGCAAACCTAACAAGCCATTTGGGCACCTGAGCATCCCAAGGAACAGAAGAGTCCAGTGGTACAAATATGGTAAGCCAGGATGTTTGAGATGATCATTCTGCATCTCTGGCAGGCAAAGATGGAGTTAGCAAGCAAAAAGAACATAAAATAAAAGCCCTCAGATAAGATATTGCCAGCAATGATGCTTCTAAGTGTTAAAGAAATTGACAGGTCCTTGCAAAATGTTTCAATTTATTGAATCACCACTTCCTGTCATACAAATGTTGTGTCACAATATCAACTTTCAGCTCAAAACTTTACATTTCTGTTATAAAGAGCAGAAAATGGTATTTATTTCTTGTCCCTGAAGGAGTGCTAAACATACGAGGCAAATACAATTTTATACGTCACCATGTGTCTAAAAAGTGACGATAAAAGCAAAAAGAGATGTAAGTGTTCTTCATGGTAGGAAGTCAATGAAAGATCAGATAGATCAAAAATGAACTCTGTACTACCACAGACTAGTGGAAAAATCAGTTAAAAATCTTCCCACCCACTACAGTGTGCATCTTCCTGCAGTATGTATGTATACCACAGCTGATAATTCAAATAGTTGTGTACAAAAAGTTAAAACTCCAGAGTCTTGATACCAGTGACAGTGAATGGTAAGAAGCACAGAAAATTAGAACAAAATCAATATGGGATTTCACAACAAAGCAGTGGTGGGACTAAGTAGGATGGATAATCAGAAATTATACTATCACGCCTTGCTTGCAGAAAAGAGAATTATAAATACGCCACATCTTGAACTTGACGTAACAGAAATTTGTAAATATAGCACAAGATTTGAGTTTGTAGGAAGGCTCAAGAAGTTTCCTTTGTATGCTTTGCCGTGTCTCAGAGAGTTTCAGTATCAAGACACGGCATCTTTTTCAAAGCACTTTCTGTCCAAATGTATAGAATCTGAATAAGTGCAGGGCTGCTTCCCCAGCTGAGCAGAATACAATAAACCAGGTTAAAATCTCAGCTGGCCTGACATCATATTGCTATCCACATATTTCCTTCATTCCCAAGGCTTCATATTAACTGAGAAGCTAAATGACTAGCAGCTAACGTTTTCAAAAACAACCAAGATCCAGGTTGATCCACTTCTGGATTTGCACTTGAAATAATTCAACAGAGTCTGCTGTGGCCATTATTTAATTCATGTTTCAGTGAAGCTTCAAAAATATGAAAAGTCAAAAAAAAAACAAAAAAAACGAGTAATAATGGAGAAGCACAATTAAATAATAGATCCTGGAAAAACAACCCTTAAGATTGCAAAGGCAAAACTTACCATCTGTGTACCTCCCTTGCTAACTAAACACCAGAACTTCAGCACAGTTGCAGTTCATTTACTGTCATTCCCTGAATGGAAAGCATCCCAGGCTTTTGTTATCCATCTGTACAACAAAGGACAGCTGTGGCTGAGGCTATGTAACTATCCATGCAGCTAAGAACAGTAAAACAAGGCAGCACATGTATTTCCAAGACAGTGGTTTCTATTGCCTCAGGGCTCATGCACAACCAACTACTGCTTCAATCTCCAAATTAGTTATCCGCATTTGAAAGTTGATTTCCAAAATGTTCTCTCTTAAAGATTTGCTATGCAGAACCTTAAGAAATGACAACAGATACAATCAACAATTTAATATTTGGGTTGCACCTCTGGTGATAGGGTATCAAATTTGCACTGGGGATGTTTTCAAAGATATTTAAGAATACCTTTAAGTCCTATTTCCTCTCAAGTCTTACTGATGACCTGTGCTTTACAAATACCTTAAACATATACATTCATACACCTCACAAAATGAGATTTGTCTTATCTTTACTGATAGTCTCACAGGGTAGATATAAATGGGCTCAGAAGTGGTGAATCTAAACAGCTGCAAGAGTGGCCTGAGAGATTTGCTTGCCCAGGTCTCATCATGGTGCAGCGCATCTTCACAAGTATGTTCTCTTGCAAAAAGAGAAAGACCTCTGCAATTTATGCAAAGTTGCAACAGGTACAACGTGCTTACGATAAGAACAAGAAACAACAGCTCTGATCATCCTTCCAAGATCTGCTCCTTTTCTAGTCTGTCATAAACAGAGAGAACAACTCTGGAGTAAGGCTGCTTTATCCAAGCTACTCAGGTAATACTTGAAAATATTTCTGGTGATAGAACAAAGCAATTCTTCACTGGAGGCTTCTTCCAGAGGATTGCTTTGTATAAGCATTTTTTTTTTTACTTCTTTTTCTTCACAACCATCGTGACCATGATCCTCAACCACTATAATCTAAGTCAATCTAAAAATATATCAGCAAGACTACTCCAGTTTACAGCTGCTGAAATTCTTTGTGTGGGTAGGACTTATCTTTGTATTGAGGAGGTAGAGTAGAACAGTAAGGCATCTAGATGTCAAACACACAACAACGTGTCCTCAGATAAATGAAAACATTTTGTGCAAACCCAGTCTTTTATACTGAATTTAGTTAGTTCATTGAGATAATTGAGATAATTGATATAATTGATCCTAAGATCAGAAAGAATAGTTACGGTCATCTCATATGTTTCTCTGCACCTTACTAGGCATAAAGTTAAATTCTGAAATTTCTGCATCAGCTCCTATATTCTTGTTATTGAAAGAACTGAATATAACACGCTCATTTCATTCTTAAGACATATAAAGACTGCTTTCAGTTATTATCAGACTAACACATGTACTTGCAGGGTTACTTGCAGTTTGTACTGGATTTCACACAACCTTCACAAAGATAGAGCAGTTAGAGATGGCAGGAACTAAGTCTCAGAAGTGAGTGAGAGCAAGCTGTGGAGAGTACCTGGGGAGGACTAGCTAGCATGGAAAAGAGGTCTTGGGATTAGTTCTCTGCTACTTTTCCTATACGTGCATATGAATTGTAGTAAATTACATTGTGAACAAGAAACTCAGAAGTTAAAAGCATGTAACTACTGACTTCTTTTTCCTTTTTTCTTTCCCCCCATCTCAACTCAACCCTTTTCTTTCACTGTACACATTACTCCAGACCACCTGGAACACAGTCAGCAGAAAAAGGTGGATATCCAAGGCTCCAGGAGAACAAAATAGATGTATCTGACTCTAACCCTATGTTACTCTATGCCTAAATTGCCTATCAGAACAAATGGGGATTTCAGGATGTAGTGAATGTGGTTCTAAGTCCCTCAATTAACAGTAATTATATAATATATATAATATACCTATTGTATATGTAATCATATAGATATATTATGTTCCTCACAGGGTTACCCAGATTTCACTACAGCTGCATTTTGAAGACAGTGGTTTGCACATATAAAACTGAAGGACAAAAGATTCACTACAGAAAAATGGGGATGGGTTAGAACTTCAATTTCTGGTTGCAAACTGCACAAAAATAAAGAATTCATCCGACACAGCAGAAAAGATCCAGGGGGAAAAGAAAAAGAAAAAAACAGAAGTGAAATATGGATGGAACAACTGTAACAGGCATATTAAACATAAATACAATACCAATGCTACCCTAGATGTTCTCCAAGAAATGCTTAAGGTGAAGGAAGTTGAAGAATAGAGCTGATTTCCCAAGGACTGTAATGGTGCCCCAGGCACTGTGTCAACGGTTTACCAGGCTGGATCGGCTCGGTTCCGTGACAATTGGTGTGGGGGACCCACAGACCCACACCCCAGGAAAGGGGAAGGAAAAAAAAAAGGAAAAGGGAAAAGGGAGATGGGCCTAGAAACAAAACAGCGGCAACAATCTGAGGAGGAAAGCTAATTTACTAAATAAGATATCAGAAAGCAAAATAACAATATAATACAATATAATTGGAATTGAGGCTAATGAATCAAATAAAATGAGCAAGAGAGAGTGTCCGATAAACCAAAGGCCTTACGCTAACGCTAACGGCGATACGGCAGCGAGCACCCACTGCTGAGTCGATTCCGAAGGAAAGAGAGTGTCCCGTGACCACAGAGAGTTTTTATCTGTTCCCTCTGAGCGGAAAACACGTAAAAATACAAAGCATCGCAAAGTCCTCTGGGGAATGTAGTTCTTCTCTTCTGAGACAGGTATACCTGGAATTATCAATGATCTATGGAGCTGGAGTATTAGCTCTTTAACTCTTAATGCAATACATGATGTTAAGATGTGGAATACCAGTACCAAAAATCATAAAACCATGACACACTGGCAGTCTTCAGAGACCTGCAAGCGGTGCATGCTCCTTCAGCTCTGCACAACACAAACTTATCCCTGACCTCTGGAAGTCACCCTGATGCTGTATCCCACAACATCTTCATTCCAGGAAAATCAAAAGCATTTAGGAAGTGATGAATGGCTTAGAGCAGGCATGATGTGATTAATCCCAGAATTTTACCCTGAAAAGCTATATAAAAGTGACACAGTTATACACAAAAGTAGTTTAGTAGCAAACTCAGCAAGAATTAACATTTTATAAAAGCCCAACATCAGATTACTGATGACTGATGAGAGCAATCTGCCATGAAATTGTGTTGTTTTTCTTTTCTTTTTTTTTTTTTTCAACTGCATGCTAAGGACAATTGCTAACTAAGTATATCTATACACTCTGGCACACCTAACTACTACTAAGATTTTCTGTAATATTTACAATATTTTAGAGACAAACCTTCTGACATCTTGGTCTTTTCATCTAAACGTGATGACATTTTACAAAGAGGAGACTATTTTCCTAACTTTTCTCTCTTTGGCTGATCAGGAGACAAGTCATTCATTTCATCATGTAGTGGGGAAAAATCTACCATCACAACATAAGCAAAAAAAATCATGATGTTTCATAAGTTGCCACTATTGGCATTGCTGCAGCAATCTGTAGAGTTCGGACTCCTAAGTGAAGTAATCTGTACTCAAATGTCTAAGCACTGTTCAAATATGTGGTAAAAAAGCTTCTTCAAACAGATTTATGGATGAAATCCACAGGGTATCTGTGACTTACATCCATTAGCTAGGCAAAAACCTTATAATTTTCGAAAGAAGAAAGGATGTTTTCTACCTTTTCTCTTGAAGCTGTCACATTTGGTATAACGCAATTAAAGACAAGGGAATGAGAAGGGAGGAAATGGTTCAAGCCTCTGCCTCTCTGAGGACTCACTAAGTTTCTCATATCCATTGAATATTTAAATCTGTTTTGTGAAGTGCAAGAGCTTCAGTACATAATTTGACATTAGAACAGTCTTCTAAAAAGTAGTCTCTCTCAGACAAATGGCAGAACTAAAACTGACACCTCAAAACACTGAATAAGAGTTTTAATCCTGGTTTTAGTGGGAAGAAAAAAGGAGAAAATGGTCATCATTCAGGTTTTTCAGAAAACTGTTTGTAGGGACCTGCCTTTAGCAGGTTCTGGGGAAGGAATCTGAGTAGATGGAGAGTAGATTTTAGGACACACACAGATCCTCAGTATTTCACTCTTGACTGGAGTAGGCAGCTTTCTGCTTAAATAGCTAATTTGAGTGAGCTTTCACTAAGCACACTGGTCCTATTCCAAGGCATTTAATCTTCCATATGCCCACTGTAGGCCTCCCAGCTACAGATCTCAGCTTCTGCAGCTCAGTGACTAAAGGTTCTGTTCAGTGACATTCAGCATTCATACACTCAACTCTTAATACAGATCTGAGTCTTAGAGTTTAAATCATAGTTACAGAAGCCAGTTTGTCATAAAGACGTTAATTCTCACAGATTTCATGCTGACTAGCTGCAAAGCAGCACTGCAGAAATAGACCTGAGAGTCTCGGTGGACAACAAATGGACCATGTGTCACCAATGTGCCTTTGCAGGAGTGGAGGCCAGCAGCATTTTGCATTGATGGTAGATCAAGGTAGCCCACCTTTCTTCTCTTCACTCCAGTGAGACATATATGGAGTACTTACAAGCCCAAGAAAAATACAGAATCACGGGGCGGTGAAAGGCCACAAAGAAATCATTAAACAACTAGCTCACATTTCAGAGAGGGAAAGGCTGAGAGAGCTGGGAGACTGGAGAAGAGAAAGTTCAGGGAGATCATATTAGCATGTATATGAGTGGTGTAAAGACAATGGAGCCTTCACTCTTTTCTGCGGTGCTCAGTGACAGAACAACAAGCAACAAGTAGAAGGTGGGAAAACAGACAGACTGTGGAGTCTCCATTCATGGAGGTACTTAAAATCCAATTGGACACTGTCCCATGCCACCTGCTGTAGCAGAAATTCCTTAAACAAAGGAAGCCGGAATAGAGGCCGGAGGTAAATTTGAATCTCGACTATTCCATACTTCCATGATCCCTCTTAAGGAAGATTTTTGCATGTCTGGAAATTTAACAACGTTTTTTCTGTCATGACAGAGATACTACTAAAAGCTCACACAATCACACATAATAAACACAAAACAGCTAAGAGAAGGGTCAGATCATGAATTTGGCTATGGATACAAAGACCATATCTACCCCAACCACCTGCTTATTCCCAAAACGCCATATGTAACATCAAAAAAATATTGCCTTGCAACTGGTCAAATTGTAAGTACCATAACCATTACAGCTTATATTCACAATCAAAAAAAAAAGTATATAAACAGTCAATTTGTAGTTTGAAATCATAAAATCAACAGATTGTTCATTTCTAGTCCCAGGTTCCAGTAGAAAGCACGTAAGTAAATTTAGCCATAGAACCAATTTTATTCATAAGCTTTGTTGCTTTACAGAACTTGGCCCCAGTCTATATAGCAGCAGTTATTTGTTTAAAGCAAGCTCCACTTTGCCAAAAGGTAACAAAGACAGTGGTTTTTCAATTCATCTTAAAAAATGGTAAAGGTAGAAAACTGAATTTTGTAGCTCAGCATACAGAAAGTACTTTCCTTTCTCTCCCTGCAAAAAATATTTTTTTCTTTACTCTAAAAAGAAAATTCGAATACGATTAAAGCAATTAAAATATTCTGATGCAAAGAAGCTACATTAACTTAAAGATTTGCTAAGTAGTCTGAAAACGTCTGTTTTCAGCTTTCTACAAATATGTCCCCAGGTCCATACGACATACCCTACATGAGGTCTACTGCATAACTGTGGACAAGGATTTCTCTAATACTTTAGAATCTATTGAAAAGGAATTTTGAGATATAAATAGCAAGGCAGATCTGAATGACCCGAGAGGGAAATTGTGATTATGTAGATACTATTTTTTATATTTTTCATTTTGTTGCAAACTGACCCCAGTCAGTGATAGCCTTTCCCTATATCTAAGTGTTATAGATATTTATTTAAAAGGAAATCGTAAGATGACATTTTTCCTATGAATAGGCTATCAACAATAGTAAAGTTACTCAGGCACGAAAGTTTGTAAGTTTAAGAATTTTATATTTTCTCTACCTTCTCTTTTTTCCTCTCCTTGCTTAAGCTGACTCTGCCAAGTTTGTGCAGGAGAGAGCAGTGATCACAAAATCTAATTACAATTTCATAGGTCAAGATATTTATCTACTTAAACTTCAAGTTTGACATTCCCTGAGTCAGTTGATAAAGGACAAGTGGAGGCATCACTTCCTTAAAAACATTTTCAGAAAAATCTAAGAGACGGGGATTGACTTTGAAATTTTCAGGGAGATTTTTAAAGTAGTAGTTCCAAATGCTTTCAACAGGTCTGTCACTAATATATGATGGAAGCAAGAACAACCATTAAGGATGCTTTGTCCCTTTTTCCAAGCAGCTCATATGATTATCACTGAAAGTACAAAAAAAAAAAAAAAAAAAAAAAAAAAAAAAAAAAAAAAAAAAAGCCCAGAGATCATTATACATTACTAGCCTTTAAAGCAAACAGATATTGGGGTTCAGGAAAACTAAGAGCTTATGAAGGAAGACTGCAAAAAACTTTCTTGTGTTTTTTATAAATACAAAAAGCAGTATCTGAGAGGAATACAAATTAATTTCTAACTCTTGAGACAACCTCTTATATTAAGACCAGCCACAGAGAATCTCATGGTTGATGGCACTCAGTGTTGATAGCTAATTAACAAGCAGTGCCCTAAGTTGTTTATAAAGAAGCTGTTAAAAACCTCAAGGAAGCACACTTTTTTTGTGAAGTGCCCAAGTGGTGTTTTAATAGCACTTAACAGTACCATAGGGAAACTGTCAGTTTAACGGATATTAAAACTCCTGTAAGAGTTAAAAATACTTTTGTATGTGATAACAAAATCACATTCTTTATTGTAAAATCATTACAATATATTAAGTACTGCCAATGTACCTTTTTTCTGTTTGTTTTTTTACTTTAAAGTATTTATCAGGTGAGCTAATATGCTGGAGATGACAATACTTTGGGATATCTGCTAACTACAAAGCTCCTTTGCACTGAGTAGGTCCCACAGTGCTCCAGCTGGAGCACTCATAGTAGTAATATAAAATAATAATTGCATAATAATAACAATGTAAATACAAGATTAAATATCACTGGTTTAAATGCAAATGACCAAAGTTTGTCATCAACAACTCATGCTACTGTTTACTCAAGCTCAGACTGCAAGAGAATAAAATACCTTAAAGCCTGAGGACATCAAGGGGTTTCAGGCCCCAGTACAAAGAAGACATGGGCATACCAGAAGGAGTCCAATAAATAGCCATAAAGATGATTATGTGATTGGAGTGTCTCTCCTATGAGGAAATTCTGAGAGAGCTGGAACTCATCAAACTTGAGAAGGTTAACAGGTGGAATCCCATTCATGTCTATAAAAAATACTCAAAGGAAGGATGCAAAGAAAACAGTCAAGCCCTTTTTAGCGTCACCAAGGGAAACGACAAGAGGCAATGGGTGCAAAATGAAACAAAGGAAGTTGTCTGAACATCAGGAATCATGTCCTTACTGTGAAGGTGACTGAGCACTAGAACAGGTTGCTCAGAAAAGTTGTAGTCTCCATCTCTGGAAATACTCAAAAGCTGCCAATGTTATTAGATCTGACTAATCTTAAAATAAAAGTGCTTAAAAAGATCTGATGGCAACTGAGGTAGTGACAACAGACACTTATATGAAGATAAACATCAGATAGACGCTAACTCATGTAGAATGAGAGTCTTGCTCTAACCTGATGTAAGGCCTACAGATAAAGTAAACTTTCAGTGCCATTTGGAAGTCTACATGTAATTACAGATCCCTATTTTGAAATCACTGAGAAATGGATATCACAATAGGAATATACATCTTTCTCCCAAACGGACATTCAGACTGGGAGAGAAGGAAGAAAGCAGTGGTGAGTTGTCCCTGCCTTGCTTAGTCTACTATGTATCATATTTTTTTCTGTTTACAGCAATAGTAGCAGTAGTGAGGTCCCTCTTACTGCTTGAAATAAGAAGCTGCTTCAATGGTAGACTCGGAAAATCCCTTGCTAAACCAGCTGTGTCTCTTGCAGGTATTATTCTCAGAAGTCTGTTACCTTCGGGTACCACTTCCTCCCAATAGCAGCCTCATGTATTTAGTAGCTATTCAGACCAAAAAACAGTGAGACAGTACTAGTATTCCTGATGTCCTGTTGTACCACAGACAATGGTGGGAGAAAAGTTTTGCTGAAAAAAAAAATTCATATGAATAAAGATGTTATATTCAGCTCCGGGTATTCATTGTGCCACATTAATTTATAGAGTTGCTTTAAAACTAGTAATAAAACACAATCCCTATTGTTGTGTGGTAACCTAATTCTGCTCCAGAACTATTTATTTTCTTCCTCACTATGATCTCCACAGGGACAAGAGTCATAAGACACATGTAGGTTTGAATTCTGCCATGGTATACGTGGATTAGAAGAAGCTTCCTGCCTCCATTTACTTGGCTTATCAGCCTTTCCTCTGAACACTGTTACTGAAGAGAAAGCACTGGCCCTGAAGAGCTATTTCAGTGCCCTCTGGTACATTACACTCAATACAAATGCCTCACCACATTCTAGAGGCTCTCAAGCCTCACCAAGCACAACGATCTAATCTTTTTTTTTTTAATTTTATGAAGATATATTCTGCTGACTTCATCTCTTTAATTTGAAGGCTGTCTGGTCACCAAAATCAAACTACCCTTCTGGGGACTGCAGTGAAAAGAGAGAGATGGCAAAGCAGAACAAATGGAAACAGACCCTTCAAGTCTCCTAATATCATCCAATAGGTCCCTCATAATCAAATTCATCATGAAAACACATATTTTTGAAAGTGCAAATATATTGCCACATATTCAAAATAAACATCTTAAAGATGTTATTTTTATCCTGTATTCAGTAGTCCCCACTAAGGACATGCTTGCAGATCTCCAAAATTCACATATTTGTCTAATTATCTTCCATTCATATTTGCAAGCCAGCAGCTCACAAATGCCTGTTCTATTCAAAGATGCCATGAAAAACACCATTTCAATTACCTGAAGGATCATAGTCACTATATCATATTACAAAGGGACAGAGCACAAAATAATAGTGTTGGGATGTGGACGTTGGTAGATTTAATCTCTTTATACAGCAATAACCAAGATAAGAAAAATACAAAACCCTTCCCCCCCTCAACATAAACATCTCATATGAATCATTTTTTCAGTGTCTGCTGGTCACATTCATGTCTGCAATCACTTTTATTTTACTTTTCCAAAGAGGAACATATCTGTTAGTTTCACATTCTGGAATGTGCCTAATATATTAAATCCCTAGGAAAATAAAAAAAAACAAGCCCAATTGAAGTCAACCAGAAAAATACTGAATTCTGTGAGAGGCTAGGACTTTTCTGCAATTCTTTGTATCCTATAAGGTTTTCTTGACACTTAAAGTTTCCCTGGTCTTGAGAAGATGCAAAACAACGATCTCACTTATCCTTAACAGTTATCTTTCATGTTGTGTATGCTAAATAATCCTCACAGCTGCATTAGTTCACTATTTAAATATTCTCTGGATAGGTAAATGTAACATAAACCTGGATTCTAAGAAGAATCTTTGCTCAGTGATAGTTACTACTTTTCATCATTTTATCAAGCACTTGGAAGTAAATATACCCTTTCTCCAAAATAAAAAATATCAAATAATGGAATACAACTCAGAAAGAGAGAACTTTCTGAAAAAAATACTGAGATAACTGAAAGTCAAATGTGCTGGTTCACTTTCTACCACTGCTTGACTCCAACTCCTCCCTTTCCCAGATATTACTCGGCAAATTATGCCTCCCTTTACTGGTATGTAAAAGCAACCTGATCCTAGCGATATAAAATGTGCTTTTTTATGTTATGCCAGCAAGACTAGACAGCTTCATTTCCCCTTCAAGTACAACCAAGCCACCTATTTTTTTCTGTGCATACCCTTTCAAGAAAGTCAACACTATGAAAAATAAAACATATAGTAAGGATTTGAATTAAACATATCACCTTGCCTTTTAGAAGCTCATCTTAATTGGAAAGTACTTTCCCTGTGGCACGTAGTAGGCAAATGTTTGTTTTGATTTAATTAAGAAATCATTTAAGCATTTACCCTTATTTTATATGTTGCTTTCAGGGTACAACAATTTCTTTCCCCACGAGAATTTTTAATGTTCCCAAATGGTCTGGATATAAAATTGAATGTTCAAAGATATTGCCATCTGGTGTGTACAGTTATCACATTTGTGATACTGAAGTGCAGTTGCCAGCCCCAGATGTGTAGCAAGTGACTCAAAAGTTTTTATCCTGGACATGGAGGAGACGAGGAGAAAAAAAGCTCTGCATGCAATGTGACAGATATGAGCTCTTGAAAGCATGTGAACTTCAAAGTTTACTACGTAGAAAGATGTGGCTAGAACTGAGGACATACAATATTCAGAAGATCTGTTGGATCAACACTATAAATACACACTTTACTGCTTCCCTAATGTGAAAAAATGAAAAACAAAAAATTTGGAGGAAGCCTCACTCTCTGGACAAAAACTGTTTCTACTCATTTACTTTCATACCAACCAAGAAATGAAAACATGAAAGAAACACCCCTGTTCAAAGTATATACACAGAGCCCAGTGTTGGAAGTCCAACAATCCTGCTTCCGCAGTTCCTAGAAAGTAGGCAGATTTGTTTGCAAAGCTTTTCTTACTTCATGGTTGATCAGTAATGCTATGTTCTAGACCACAACTATGCTGCTGTTGACAGCTATCCCTAGTTCAGTCCACCTTGCCCTTGGAGAAAATACCATACATCCAACATCCTATAGATAATCGTAATTGGTGGTACCCCTTTTTGCTTGATTAGGTTACTACTGTCCTGCCATTTATCAGATCTATTCTGATTCCCATGGAGTCTTTCTGTTCCACCTTTATTCATGTAACCTACTGTTACCAAACTCTACAGCTTGTGTCACAGCTATATAACTAGCTTTGGTATAAAGGTTATAAAACCATCACCAGCAGACATTATTTTTTTTTCAGGAAGAGAATTGTCAGCCTCCCCACCAGCTTTCCTACTATAAAGCTTTGCCCATGCAAATATCTTTTTTTCCCTATCTGTTTGCATGCAACACAGAATAAACTTGGCAGATGATATTTAAGTGACATTTACTCCAGCACTCAGAGTGGTGAACTTCATCATTTCACAATGCAGTCACTGTTGGCCCAGGTAACACTCCTGTGTCCTATTATACCTGCTACAAAAACTAAACTATACCAGTAAGTTTGGCTACACATAAACTAAAGCTGAGTAAGCCACAGCAAGTAATTTATTAAGCAAATCTCACTGTCAGTTTCATGTGTGGCATGTTTATAATTTCCTTTCATTTTGGACTCATGCTTAATAGAGAAAGTTTTCTTTTGTGGTGCTTTTTTTTTTTCCCTTTAACACCTGTGAACTGAAGAGCTCAATGTCAGTACTCTACATACACATGCAATACTGGATCCAAAATTCAAGTTGTACTATACATATTTAAGCCTGCCAGATACTATGATTCCTGTTCTGTGAATACAGATTCATACGTGAAGCAACAAGCACACATAGCACTTTTGATTCTGATTCAATAAAGACTAACAGGCTAGATAGAATACTGACATCCAGACTTCAATTGCTCCAGCATTTTTTAAGAACATAAAAACCAGTGGCATCTGGTCAGACCAGAGTGTCTTACTGACTGCCACCTAATTAGTGTTTTAGAGCATGCACTGAAAACCTCTGTTCTATTTCTTCCCTCTTCTCTTTCAATAGCTGTTTGTGATCTTACAAACCAATATGATGTTGCCCTTGGTCAGTAACATACTTTCATGCATCTTTTCCGTTATGCAGAGTGCTCTTTTGCCACTTTGTCCCTGAATATTTGCTGTCCTTCCCTGTACCTTCTTAGCTTTTTTGTTTGTTTGTTTGTTTATTTCAGAGGGGATTATCGATTGGAATACAGCAGTTCTCACTTTGTTACCTTTCTGAGTGCATTTGTATTTGCATTCTGACCTCACCTATCCTCAGGAACTCCTGAATCTCTTTACTGAGAGGCACAACCTCATTTAGTGATGTACACTGTGTGTACAAAGTGAACACTGTTTTTATCCCAAGCTCATTGACGTGCATCTCCTGGAATCCTTAGCATTACTGCACATCTGCAAACTGCACACTACAGTGAAAATGAAAACATTCTACCAAATTCCTCAGACATTTACAAAAGTAAAGACATCATTTCTGGCAGAGAGAGAAAACTGTAAGACACTTGGCACTTAGAAACTGAATGCAAGTACAACAAAAAAACCAAACAAACAATGACTCCTGGACCCAGAGAAAGAGCTGCATACACATTTGACTTAAATCTTTTTCTGATCTAAGGACTGCTGCTTTCATATGCAAAATATGAATTGACACAGCATAAGATAGAAGATAATTAAAACATTAGTCATGCAGTAACTTTAAACTGTGCTATAGGCAGCTTCTGACTGCTGGCAAGCCTCCATCAGTCTCACTGGTGCTGGTCTCCTGTGAGATGGTATCTCATACAGCCATGATCCTATAGTGGTGGGATATTAGAGGATAATACCATTCACAAACACACAATTTCATCAGTCATCTCATGCTTAATTGTTACCCGGTGACTGGGCAGTGAAGAAGTCAGGACCGATCTAACCTATTGCACAGAGATGTCCAAGGAACTGATATGGCTTTCCAAAATGAGGTGCTTGGGGATTGCAGTGGTTTACTTCTGTTTTGGAACACTTGCCAGCAAAAAAGATTCCTAGGAGCTTTCAGCAGTGACGTAAACATGCTAGCAGTTAGACATTGTTGAATACTGTGGTTCTCACATCTGCTGGAGGTGTAATTCAGGCATGATGAATTCATCTTCTTATTTAACATATAATGAGAGTTTCCACACTGCTGAATGCACACAGGCTCTGAGCTCAAAGGACTTCAAGTTGCCAATGCAGCTCACAGTTTTCTATCTATCTAAAATTCCTCCTGGCTGAATTATATCTTTCACCACTTCTATTGAGAAACAGGATGAGATTACTACACACGTTTATTTAAAAATCTCTTTTCCTGTTCTACTGGCCTGTACTGATTTTCTCTTTTGACCCAATTTCATTGCACTACTCCTTTGGCTGATGAGCTCTTTATCCTAGCTTTATAAACACTACACTTTGAAAGGACATCAAATTCTCCTTCTCGTTCATTGTATGACATTTGTTATCACAGAATTATGCATTTTCAGTACAATGAGAACAGGGCAAATAAGACACTGTGGGGAAACTGGCACTCTCTCGTGTAAAATACACAAGGAAAGAATTGTCCTTTACAGAAGACTAAGTTGGTAAAGGGCATTTGCAGAGCTGAGAAGCCAAACGTGTGAGGACTTATCAGTCCAGGACATTTAGGAACTAAATCCCTCTCCATCCTACACAGCCTTTTCAGAGAGCACCATGATTGCACAGTACCTGTTACTGCCATCTATCCACGCCTTTCAGCCCCTCCTAGAAATGATAATTTACAGACTAGTAGAGGTCAAAACATTTTTCCAGACAACAGACATTTTCTCATCATCATTTCATAGAATTTCATGTCAATCATAGAATTTTATGATTCTATGATTTCCACCAAAGGTTCAGTGCTCCTTTTTCTGCTACTGGTACTTATTCTGGAATCTTTCCAGTAGTATTCTCCCATAAAAGAAACCTAGAAAAAATATGAGCACCTGTAAGCTTACCTCAGCGAAGAAAGGTTATTGCACTGTGTTCTAACACCAAGAATTGCATCAGGAATAATTCTGAAAAATCTACAACGTTCACAGGCTTCATGAGATTGCATGTGTGGAACACCAAAAAAGGAGATGAAAATAAGGCAAGGTTGGTCAAGCCCTGGGCAACCTGATCTAGCTGTGCATGTCCCTGTTCACTGAGGGGAGCTGGACCAGAGGACCTTTAAAGGTCCCTTCCAACTCAGGATTCTATGACGGAAAAGTTTCCTCTGATTTCTTTGCCAGTTCAAGTAGATCCCCCCCAGATACTCTAAAGATTTTTCCATACACTTAACAAATAGCTGTCTGACAATTGCTGAAATTAAGGTTAGTGGAACTGTAGTGCCCTTCTACAGAAAAGAAATATATTACATGCAAACTCCAGTGTCAATTTAGTAAGGATGGTTAATCTACATATTATAAATATGAACCTTGAAAGTAATTGTTCTCTACAAGAATCACTGCATGTATTCTTCCCCTTTGTTTTATAAATTATCAACTTCTTCCTAGAGCATTTTGGTCATGCTTCACTTCAATGACACGAGAAGTTTTTTGGAGATAAAGTTTCTATTACTTAAAATTATGTGACTGTGCTGATATGAGCATCTCTGCAGGAGCTGGAATGAATAAGAAAAGTGATTTCTCAGTGGGTTTTTTTGTTTGTTTTTTGTTGTTGTTTTTTTTTTTTTTTTTTTTGAATGGTTTTTGTCTTATTTACAAATCATCCTTTAAACCATGTTATCATAATCATGATTTTTGAATGCAAATTTTCATATGATGGTATGGTAGCACACTAATTGTTATGATGGATTTTGTCTCAGTTTGAGCAGAAACAACCGGGTGATAAAAGTAATAATGCTGCTAGTGGCAAAGAGAATAACGATGATAACTTCCATTGGTATTTACAGATAATATGAAACAATAAAAGGACATCACAGGCTTTGTCTTCAACAGCTTTGCCTACAGCTGAAACCAAGCAAAATGAATACACTGTTATTGATGAATAACATTGATGAATATCATGAATACACTGCTAGTTGATTTCACTAGCTCTGTCCAGTTGGACAATCTAGAGCTAACAAAGCAGTGTACTGATAGAAGAAATTTCCCTAACTTTAAAAATGCAAAATAGTTACGTTAGAAAAGCTGTGAGTTGTGCAGGTTGTTTTTTTTTATCCCCCCACTTCTAATACCGTAGAGATCTCTCTTCTCTCAAAAATTTGCAAAGACATTTTTTGTATTTTTTTCACCCATTTTCTTTCGTCTACTCACAAAGCTTGAAGGAAATAGGTAATGAATAAACAAAGTAGCGATCTTAGCAAATATTGTTTTCCTTCTCAACTGTTTCTGTACCCCACAGTATGCTTTTTTAAGGGCAACACTGTCACTCTCCTAAAAGGTTCATCTATCCTATTTTGTTACCAAAAATTTAAAAGAAATGCATTAAAGTAAGTCAGACTATTGAATGAAATTTTGTTGATGAATCCAAGCTCATACTAATAAAGGCAAGGATTTGTAATGCCATGGAAAGTGCAGCAATGACAGCAGAGTAGCAAGGTCCTAGGTTGCAGCAAGTGAGCATATGTTCAAATGGAACATCCTTCGATGCATAAATAAAAAAACATGAGCTGCTTACCTTCAAAAGGCCACAGGTATGCAAGGATCTCCAGCAAGATAACCTTGCCTCCACTGTCAGCCTTTAAATGAGATCTGGGAAGGGGAGGATCTGACCTATCAAGACTAAGCTATGTAACCTCCAGCTGTTTGTGACCTACTTAAATAATGTGAATGTTTAATTTCTTAAACATCAAATGCCTTCTATGTAACAACTTACATTCATTCTGTTTATTCTTATATTTCAAGGTTACTTGAAATTACTTCCTGTCAAAGCTAAGTACTCCAGATACTCTGAAAACATTTTTCCACTCCTATAGGAATATTTTATCCCATCATTAATAAATTCTTTAATCATTAATAGAGCTCAGAAATTGCTATTCATATTGACAGGGCCAAGGTAAGTATCATTCTGAACTACCATAATATTTATTTTAGGAGAAATCAATACATCTTATCTGGTTTGAGATGAAAAGATTCCAGGGAAGCATGTCAGCAGAGAAGAATGTGCTGGATGCAACTTTAGAAGAGGAACAGGAGGTAATCTTAAGAGATGTTAAATAAATGAGACAGAACTGTAATAGAAACTCTTTTAGAAGACAAGCTTCAAAGATTTTCAGTGTCAATTGCAAAGGTTATATACTATTGAAGTCGCTTGTATTTTAAAGATCACCCACAAAATAAAACTCAGAGCTAAAGGATATCATAGAATCATACAGGTTGGAAGGAACCTCAAGAGATCATTGAGTTCAAACACCCTGCCAAAGCAGGTTCCCTACACCAGGTAGCACAGGTAGGCATCCCTGTTCAATTTTTGTGTCCCAGAGCATTCCTAAGACAAAACAAAGACTTGATTGAAAGGAATCGTTAAAAAAGGGGGAGCCAGCAGGGAGAGGGAGATGATTGTCCCCTTCTACTCAGCTCTTGTGAGGCCCCATCTGGAGTACAGCATCCAGGCCTGAGGCCCCCAACACAAGAAAGACACAGTGCTCTTGGAATGAGTCCAGAGGAAGGCCACTAGAATGATCAGAGGGCTAGAGCACCTCTCCTACGAGGAAAGGTTAAGGGAGTTGGGCTTGTTTAGCTTGGAGAACAGAAAGCTACAGGGAGATCTATCTCAATGTAGCTTTCCAATACTTGAAGGGAACATATAAACAGGAAGGGAAAGAACTGTTTTCATGGTTGATAGTAATAGGACAAGGAGGAATAGTTTTAAACTAAGGCAGAAGATTCAGGTTAGATGTTGGGAAGAAGCTTTTCACTCAGAGGGTGGTGATGCACTGAAACAGGTTGCCCAGAGAAGTTGTGGATACCCCATCCTTGAAGACATTTAAGACAAGGTTGGATGTGGCTCTGGGCAGCCTGGTCTAGTGGTTGGCAACCCTACCCATGGTAGAGGGGTTGAAACTAGATAATCTTTGAGATCCTTTTCAACACAGGCCAATGTATGATTCTATGAATTGAATTACAGCCTACTGCAAGTAACATTCATAGCCTTTGCAAGAGGTGCAGATATATCAGGTGGTTTATTTCAGTTCACTGAAAGAAGAAATGCCTTTAATACTTCAAAAATTACTATTGCCATTCAATTGCATGTAGAGGTAATAAGAGTATTTCCCTTTTTAGTTAATAAGATTCTCAAGAGAAAAGTTTTAAGTTTGCTCTGTTAAAAGCATCTCCTTCTGAACTGATGGCTCTTTTCCCAGTCTCTCAAGCTCGTTTCTCATGACCTGACCACCATGAGAGGCACAGCACAAGCCACATCTTCACTCTCTGCAAACCTGAACATCAGCGTAAACTCTTTCAAACCAGACAAGAAGTTCTTACAACACTGCCTCACTAGGTACAAGCTCATACTGGCCCAAGAGCACACTCTTCTACTAAGAAAAGTTACGCAACCAAGAAGAAACTATCCCAGTGTGCAATAATGTGTTTGGAAAATGATACTAATATTGCCAGCAATGACAAAGCTGTGCTTATCAGAACATGTTTTCTTAGAATTCAGTGAAAAAACTCCACAGAAGCAGAAAGCTCCTATAGAGGTTATACCATAAGCAATGATAACACTACCACATTATTGTTATTACTGTATACACACTAATGTTATTTTCAGTAATACCTAACACATTGTGAACTATATGCAGATTTTTTTCTGATTTCTTCTTTTCACCTATGGGCCTGAAAATTATTTATTTTCCTTTGACTATTTAATTTTATCAATCTTCCAACCAGGGGAAAAGTGTGGATTTAGGATTCTCACCTCCAAAAGCAAAAATATTTATTGATTTTCTCTATATGCTATGGATTAGAAGATAGTAAACCTTTTAACGTTCCATATAAAAAACAGAAGGACTCTTGTATTATTAAAATAGACTAAGGCTTGAATTAAGAACTCAAGATTTTAGTAAATCTTCAAGTAATTTCCTTCTAATGTTTGACTAATATTTCCACAAATTATACCCACTTGTGAAAGCATGTTACAAAACAATATTTTTTCACAGTGAAAGATGTTGGTCTAATTAAACAACCTTTTTGCATTTAAGATTAAAGAACAGACATTTTCACTCTTGCTATGATAATATTTTTAAGCACTGTTGGAAGATGCAGTGGTGACACTGGAAGAATATCTATAAAAATAAAAGGAACAAACCAGACTCTTCAAATGCTCCGCACCTATAAAAGGATGCGACTTCAATTCCAGCTGAGGCTCTTTTTTTAAAAGTAAACTTGCGTTTCAAAAGGGAAATTGCACCTATCAGACAATCTTAGACATAGTTTTCATTAAAAAAAAAAAAAAAAAAGTGAAAAGGAAGACCTCAAATCAGAAAAAGTGTTTTATAGTCTGAATGAAAATTTCTCTTTAAAGAGAGTTGAATTCTTAGACAAAAGTATGTAAGCCTTACACAGTGTTGTTGTATTAGGCGACTGCCGAGATATCGCGAAGTAACACGACAGGAATAGGCGTTAACGAGATGGCTTCGGATGTAACGCGATAGGCCTCCCCTGCTCTGATTAGTATTATTCATATCCACTAAGCTGGCTCGTGGGTGTAGACGAAACACATAAGATATATAAGCAGGTTGCACCAGCTAATAAATGGCCATTTTCTTCTGCTCACCAAATTGGTTTGAATGCGCAGTTACTTAGTCCTGGTCTGCTCAAGGTCAGTGTTGTAGATATGAATCTCTACAAATTGGTGCCCTCTCTGAGGCTTGAACTTAGGACCTTCGGATTATGAATCTCTCCACACAGTCTCCTAAACACACCATTTTTTTTTTATTATTCTTAACTTTTATTTCCTGTTGCCCTAATATTTTCTTCATGTATCTGTTTTGTAATATACTCTTCCACCAACTTCTACATTCTAACAAACCATAGTCAGACATCACGTGCTATCCAGACCCTTTATACTATGAAGCCTAACATATTTGCAAAAGGCTTTCAGATCTACGTGTTTAGGTGTAAAATTCTGGTTTCACAGAGACGAGCAAGACTTCTGTCATGGTTTTATGACATGGCATTAGCTCTTTAACTCTTAATGCAATACATGATGTTATGATGTGGAATACCAGTACCAAAAAAAATCATAAAACCATGATAACTTCATAAGGAGCCATAGCTGATTTAGGTGTAAAATCTTTATCTTTTCATCCTCAGCCTTCTGCTGAAGTGGTGAGTCCCTGTTACTTCTGTTCTAAGTCCTATTACGTAATCCAAAAGGAGTTTCTGGATATTTTTTTTTATTTTTTATTTTTTTTTTTTTAACTATAACAGTTGAAGCAAAAGGAAATATTCCCTGAGGCTTACATTATAGCCTGGTATAATGGGTATTCAACTGTGTAGCCCCCATTGATACCAATGCAACTGCTGTGGCATTTGAATTCACAATTTTATTGCATATCATTTTTCATCGTTCATTCAGCTGTTAGACAGGCCACTACAAACAGCAGATTGAGCAGTAGTAGAAAAAGAAGTACTGCCAAACTCACTCCCTTCTTAATGAGTTTTGATTGATGATATGAAACTGACAGCGTACAATGTCATCCTACTGAAAAGCAGTTTCTTTCCAGCCTCTTCATTTAGCACCATATTGCTCCACAGCATCAGGCTGATCAGATCACGCTGATGGTGAGCCAAATTCTAATCCTTTCAGAATCAAAGGCAGCTTTAGTACTAAATTTAATGGGACCATCAGGGTGGGTTAATATAAAAGGTGAATATAGTAGTGGCTTAGAAAAGTAGAGAAAGAAATGTCTCACAAAAACTCTTCCACATGTGCCAGTGATTGAATGCTGCAGAGCTAAATGATATACTACATTATACAGGGATTTGAAAACAGCCTGCAGAAAACAGCTTTAATTCCTAGCCTCTGAATACAGAAAGAGGACTACAGAGAGACTTTGGAAAGCATATTAAAAATAATGCTTGAGGAAATAATGCATTTACCAGTTTATTGGGATAGTACCAAAAAAAAAAAAAAAAAAAAAAAAAGCTGTGAATAAAAAAAAATTCTTCAAAACTACAAGCAAACTGACGAGTAAATGCATATGCATATATTATAAAAATTAAATCTTCCATTTTAAGAGAATGTTTTCTTTCCAATTTCAGTCAATTGAAATGTTCTGTATGTTTTAAAACCTGAACTAACTTTCCAAATGAAAACTCATTTTTAATAAATTTTCAAACACTCATCGCAAATTCATAAATGAAGTGTTTCCTCACAAACCAATTTTTTCCCTCTGGTTTTTTAAATAGTCATGAAAAAAACTGCAGGTTTTCCACAAACTGCCCCTTCATTTACTACCTTGATAAAGACATCCTAGGAAATTATGCAATAGCCATTCCTACAAAAAGCACAGTGCAAAAGCTAGAGCTCAGAATATAACAGACAATCTACAGTGAAAAGAACAGAGAACATCTACCATAGACATACATCTCTAGAAATCCGGAATAATCATTATCAATATCAAATAGAAGGAAACTTCTTCAGGACTGTCATCTTCCCAGATGCTATTCTAATTTCTACCTTCTAGTGAGAGGTAATGAGTATTCATTGACCCAGAAAAGTGAATGGTTGCAAGGGTAAAAGATAAGTCATGATCTGTTTCATCTCAACTGTTTTTCTTCTGAATCTCATTGTTCAGCTTATACCATATTTAGCCAGATTAATATAACAAATATTCTCACATTTCCACATGATGTAAGAAACTCTGAGTTAACATTCCATATAAACTCTTCCTCACCCCAGTACAGTTTCTGAATGATTTCATGCTACAAGGAATGTCTTTGAGACTTATTTCTGTGTGACTGCCCCCACATAGGTTGGGATAAGGATCTTTTTGCATTTATTTATTCTACATTACATACAATGCTTTTGGACTATGTAAAAGGCTGACAGGTTATAGCCTTATAACTTGCCTACAATGGGCCAAATTTAAATTCCACTTACACTGATTTAACTGAATTGCAATCAATAGAATTCCTCTCAAATTTCATTAGTGTATGGCAAGAGACAGGGATCAGGCTCAGTGTCTTGAATACAGAAACTTCTGTTGTTGTTTAAAAGAACTGCAAGTAGAGTCCAGTGAAAAGAATGCAATTAGTGTCATTCCAGACTGACATTCTCTTTTGTTGTGCTCTCCAATTTTTTGTTTCAGACTAGCCTAGAGCTGAGCCCTATGTGTCAATTTTTTTTCTGTAGTGCTAAACAAACAAAGAGAGGATAGTAAGAAAAATTATCTCTGTAAGAATATTTGCATATTCACTGAGCTTAACCAGGCACATGAACATGAATAAAGTTAGAATGTACTTTTAGGAAAAATGTAAAAAGACAACAGTGTTGTACATTCAACTTCACAAAGCCTGTAAAAAGGAACTCTGACATGTTATAAGGAGGGAATCCAGGTGTTTTTAGATTCCACTTCTTGATTTTACTTTTTATCTCCTACTTATAACAATTGTAACATCCATGAATGACTGTCAGTCCTTAGAGCTCAGATTTGAGATAGACTGCAGGTAAAGATCAAAGAGAACAGTTTATTATGAAGGCTGCACCTTGCTAAAAGCAGGAGTGGATGCATAGGAGTGAACTGCACCTACCAATGACAATTGTTGAATGGACAAACTTCTCTAAGCTCTGGAAATTGACAAAAAATTGAGTGCAGAAAAAATTACAAATACACTCAGGATATATCTTCCAATTCATAACATTTCTTCCCCAGAATTGTTTGGCATCCCTTTGAGCTCTGTGCTCAGGACGTGTGACAAGTTGTTCTTCTGCAATACTAATGAAATTCATCACCAAAATAGAGATTAATTGAAAATATCTCTAGGACACCTGGCCAACTGCTACCTCCCTTAGAATAGTCTTAGTGTTAACCAAGGCAAAATCTCAGTGCAGCAGTACATGTTTGATTTTTTTTTTTATCCTCAAAGTCCACAGTTTCCTTCATGTAACACCATAAGGGACATAGCAAAATTTCAGGATCTTGATTCAAAAAACACTGTTCTGAGTGGCTAGTACATAATCCTCACATCTTTTCAAACACTCCCAAGTGAAAGAAAACAAAATAAAAATTCTGCCTTACAACCACACAGAGCCAAGAGGAGACACAAAGTCAAGAGTTTGGATATCGCTACAGTCACTTGGCCTGACAGACAAAAAAAAAAAAATGGCCCTTAGCAGCACTGATGTAGCCACTGGAGCTAGAATTTTATTCCAATTGATGATAATTAGGGATAGAAACAGAGAAGCATTTATTAGACCCTCCAAAAGACACTCTAAAGATCTGCTCTAGTTACTGTAGCACCAAAAACTGAAGTAGTGAAGAAAGAAAGCAGGTGCCTGGAAACATCTTAGACAGCATTTCTTCCCTAGTTTCGTACAGAATAAAACGTTATTTGAATAAAAGTGCAAGGCATCTGCTTTGGAATGCGAAGCATGTGCATCAGAGAGGTACAAAGCAGTTATTCAGGGAATGTCAGGATTTGTTCTGTTTGGCGAAGCTGGTCTAAAAGGGTCTGAGCTTTTCTTGCCTGAGATTTTTTTAATCTGCTTTGCAATTCTTTTCCAAAACATTATCCAAAATGAAGCCTTAGTAGACAGACACAGGGTTTTCACAAAACACAGAGGAAAATTCTGTGGCTTGATTAAAACAATATAGATTGAAAATGCATGCTTTTTGTTTAAAAAACAGAATATCCATATTATGGGGGTGAGTTGCATTTTGACCACATTAAATCTAATGAATCTTCAGGAAAAAAAGCATAATGTACAATTGACAGCTATACTACCAGAAGAAAACCTGACGAGATGAAGCTTACCATCCCATCATGAGTTTTTTGTTTTGTTTTGTTTTTTAAATCTGTTGGTACAGTGCTGTGCTACAAGAAGCAGTGGACCAGTTTCTGCATGTTGTGAGTCTGGGATGTGCACAGCAGTATCTGCGTAGATGGAAACATCTTTTCACTGTGCACTGCAAAGGCAGAAAAGCCCTTAGTGACAGCTTCCAGGAACTTGAGGTCAGAATAAACATTAGAGAAGAGTCAGCTATACTGAGCAAGCAGTTTACCAGTATCTCAATGGCTGACACATCAGCTGAGCCTACAAAGCACTATTTTGAGTTGCAACACTACTTCACCTCAGAGAGAGCACTAGAAGTCATTTTGTCTTCACCACACTGTAGGCTCTGCAAATGTCATCTAAGTCCTGAAAAAAAAAAAAAAAAAAAGCTTGAGACTCATTAAAAGCTCACTTCTATAAAGATTTTGTCACTGTCGACATTTGTTCACCCAAAGGGAGGTGAGAAATATCTGAAAACACAGAGTGCAGAAACATAATAGAATAAAGGTGACACCTTTTTGAAATCTGTTTTAAAAACTCCTTACATACACAAGTGAAAAACTTTAATTTAAAGCTTATATTTAACAAAATCAATACTTGGAAAGCTTTGTGAATTGTCTTGTGTTTAGACAAGGAAGAGATTTTTCCCACAGCTCATTACAACATAGGAAAGGGCTTAATAAATTCTGTGAGTTTTAAAAGGACTGCAAGAATTAAGGTTGGAAGATGGACCGGTAGACTACTAGTACTTCTGAAGCAAGTGCAGACATTGTACAGAGTCTAATAGTTAACAATAATTCTTGCTGATGATGGAAAACGTTTGCAATCTCCTGTAGTCAACATTTTTCAAACAAAGTGGACAAACCAGGTGAAGGTAATCTTCTTCAGTTAAGGTAAAAACATGAAGCCAAATCATTAAAGTTGATGCATGCCACTGAGAAATCCATTTCCACTATTTCTGCTTTGCTATGTTCTCTTTTTAGATGGGTAAGAACTACTTTTATGGATTTCTTTTCTATTTTTTATTGTAATTGACCCTCCATAAAATGTATTATTTAATAAATTTCAGGTCACACAAAATGAGACCATTCTAATTTTAAGTCTCACCATAAAGCAGACTGTGGAAGAAATATAAGTGGTATTCAAGCAATGAAAGTGACTCTCTGTCATCCTTATCTTTATAATCTTTGAAGAACTTATAAATTGCCACCAGGCTGTTGCCATCCAATATATAAATGCCTCCCAGTCATGGGAGAGCCAAAGTTGTAAGTTTCTTCTCCACTAGTAGACTAGCCAATATATTTTTGACAATGTATGAAGTTCCTGAACTAGGGGAATTTATTATTTTACTTAAAAAAAAAATTTGGAAGAAAATAGTATTCAATTTGCTGATACAATCAGGTGATCTGTTTCACTGACTATAGCTGATAAAATCAAGTTATCTATTTCAGTGACTATCTTTGCTTTTTCTGCAACAGCAGCAGTCACCTTGTCATTTTTGTATTTGTAGATTTGTTATTGACTAAAATTTTCAAGAGTTTTGTTCTTAGAAGCAGAGCTAGAGTTATTTTTACATGCTGTCTTCCACCTGACAGCCCAATGCAGACAGCTGGGAATCTTCTGCATAAATTACTGTAAGCCCCGTGGCAACTGCTGCTATCTTTACTGGTCCATGCAAAATCATTTCTCCACTCATGACAGAAAGTGCAAAGCTTTTTCTTCTCTTTAGGGCATGTACCTAACTTGTTTATAGAATGTTACCATCACAGTCACTGTCACGCTCATAGTCCCTGCAGGGATGTAATTTGAGACACCAAAAATACGCTAATACGTAAATATAACTTCAGACCATGATAACTCTGTTTCACAGCCCCTACTACTGGTCAGTAAAATCTAAATATCACAAATAATGCAATCAATATGTAGGCAAGTATAAATTTATGGGGTATTATCATCCTTAAATGCACTGATCATTGACTATATACAACAATCTTGGCTGCCTTTCTTTTCGCTACAGAAAAGCTTAGCTGAAAATACATTTCAGATATGGTTGTAAGTAGTAGCTAGAAGTTGCTCAGTTGGCAAATAAATGTATGGTACTGCATAAGTATTGCACACTTATTTGTATAAATACCATTCAAACTCAGAGGGTGAAGAAAGCAAACAGATTTCTGGGAAATTATTTCCAACTTTTGAGTAATAAAAGTCTCTCCTAGGAATGTGAGTGCGCACAAGACAGTCCACAGTATCCAGGTGTAAGATGCCTGCTTCTGCCTGCAAGTACATGTAGGGAACTCCCTGAGGAAGACAGATGAAACCTGTTTTAGATATATTTCTACCTCATTACTTCTCTGAAACTCCCACCCAGCCCTGGTCATAACCTGAATGGAAAACATGCCTTATTCCTTTTAGGTACTTCACACACCTCAAAGCATTCTTCACACTATTTGCCCAGCAGAGCTCAGAGGGCACCAAAGCACACTCATGACCAACACTGCCTTACGTTTATAGCTTTGTTGTAGTAGGTGTAACCGGGGTATCATGATGTAATGCGATAGGACCTTCCTTTGCTCTGTGAGTGACATATGACGCATGCTTAAGGGGCGTAGATGATGCAAGATTTGTACTTGAAGAGTTGCTGTGCCATAATAAACACCATTTTCTACTTCATCATATTGGTGTCTGGTAGCGTGGCCCTTGCTATTTGCTAGCCCGGGCAGATCAGCCCTCCCAAACAGGACAACATAGCTTGCTGAGCCTGGGTGAAATTTCCAGAAAGTCACTGAGGAACAATGTTCCTAGTCCAATCAGAAGGAGGTGGCTCGATACCACACTTCAATACCTACCATGAACACAGCACTCAGTCTTACCAGTAAAATACAGCAATGTCAATAAACTGGAAGTATTTGCTGCTTAAATTTCCAAAGCCTCCTTAAATGCCACTTCTGTACTTGTATTAAAAGTGCAAGAAACAGAAATATGGCATATCACCATGTTTTAATAAGTGTAAATGTAAGCCTGTAGGCACAGCCACAGTTTCTGGTTCACGAATAGGATTTAGAGTATTAGGTTAACTTTCCCTTCCTTAACTTTGCAGTTAGTTTTGAGGTTAAAATTCCACAGCCTGAATTCTGAGGCATTTAATTAGTAACAACACTGCTTTGCATTGGTCTGCAAAGGTCTTGATCAAGCTTTCCACTTATTCACGTGAATGAAATAACTGACAACTCTTAAAGCAAATCTCAACTTACAAATCAAAAACATGAGGGGTAATCTCTTAAAACATAATACATTCAGTATCCAGTCTACTCAAAGCTATTCTCTGTACAAGCCCTAAATGGAGAAGTGCTAGCTTTTTTCACAAGACTTAAAAGACAGGACAACAGCAGCAGCAAATCTTTTACCTTTCTCCTCTCCTCCTACATACATATGCACACCTCTGCATGACAACAGCCCTACCTTAGCTCCTGTAAGGGAAATCAGAGGTATGTCTCCGGGGGCTGACCACATCCACACCCCTAACCTGACTTTAGAAATGATGTTAACCAGCACCCAGGTAGGAGGATCGGGGAAGAAGTAGAAAGGAGAATAGGATGGTTGTGCTCAGCCCTTCTCACTACTCTCAGGTAACATTCAAGGAGTGCAGGAATCATTGAACGAGAGGGACAGGAATTAAGGGGGTTGGAGCTAGAGTTTCAGACCCCATTCCCTGAGACAGGTATGTATTTAGCATGAAAACAATAAAGGGTTAGACAACAGACACAAAAATGAGAACCTGGGATCAGCATTCCCCCCCACCCCTCCAGAAAGATACCCTTATCATTGAGCTGCAGCCATTTTGTCTCACTTCATCCTCCCCACACTTGTGTTTGGTGGTGTTGCTCTGGCATGCACAAAGATCCAACAGACTGCTCTCTGTGTCTGGAGATTATACTACCCTGATGGGCACAGAGAGGCCCCATGGTGTGGGGCTGGCTTCCAGGTCCCTGCTTCCTTTCCATGGTGCAGGCACCACTCCAGCATTTTGCTCCAACAGTACCAGCCCACAGCAAGGGAAACCAGATAGACCAAGACATTGCTCTCTGTTTGCCTCTTATAGAAATCCAGCACATTTAACATTTTGTTCCAGTTCTGAGGAAACCAGTGAATGTGGACACTGCCTGACAAGGGGTTACCGTTTGCAAAATTTGTACGCAGTAAAAACAGAAGAGTATGAAATCTAAGGACAACAAAGGTCTGTGGAAAATAACCAAGTAGTCAAAAGAGGCAGTGAAATTCCAGGAAAGGACAATTATTGACTTGTTTCTTTCATGAGACATTTCTTTTATACCTAAAAGCATCCCCATTTTGATCTACTATCACTCACTCCCTCTTAAGTGCTTCCTCCTCTGTGCCACAGCTACTGCAGTGGCCAGCCTCAGGCTTTAATCTAGCTCCTGGGATGGGTGGCAAACCTCTGTACCCAGGAGGGGCCGGAAACACATGCTGACAAGGGCAGGGCTGGCCCCTAAATCACCCCTCTGCAAAATGCAGGGACATGGAGAATGAACTCGGACTTTATAAAAACAACCAACCAAACAAACAAAAACTAGTGAGAGTCCTTGGAAGAGCAAGATTTGAGTCATTCTACTGCAAAATTTAAAGAAGTAGGACAAAAAGAGCCAAGACACACTAGGGGAGCCAGTCTGGCTCTGCTGTGTTTTTCCAAGTTAAACAATCTTCCCTTTTAAATTTTAAAGGAACACTTGTAAGCCAGGTTGCTTTTCAGAAGTTTTTGAAGCTTTAATGATGAGATTAACAACCAAAAAAAATTACTTTATGCTTTTCATCTTTGAAAGTCAGTAGCTATTAATAAAAATACTGTACTGCACTGATTAGAAAGATGTGAAAAATCAAAGCCTTCCTCTCAGTTTACTCTGCAGAAAGGCCCTTGTATGTGCTTCGCTCTGAGCACCAGTAGAAGACAGGAACAAAGTGAGGTTGTCTAAAAATTTGAAAGTATTGCCTGATGATTGATTGATAGCGCTTGATTGATAATACCTCCAGGTGACTCTGCAAAGCAGAAAAATCCATGCTGATCCCACACTGACCGATTACTGAGGTGTGTGGGACAGACAAATTGCTTGCGTGTGTTTACAGTCTAATAGTAGAAGCCCAGCCTTCAAATAAAAATGTCATGGAATGGAAAAACAAACATACGGCCCCAGTAAAGTAAATTCCTAAGGTGAGTATTCCAGCAAGTGAAAAATTCTAGTTTTGTGTAAAACTAAATATTAAATGGAGCATGAAATGTTAAAAGTATATTTATGATATTTAATATGTTTTAGGAAAAAGTTATTACTGATGTTATTTTCTGTTATTATTGGTGGAGGTAACGTTATTGTTGTTTTGCTTTTATTGTTATTGCTGTAGTTAAACTTTTCTCTGTGGGTCAAAAAAAAAGTTATATTTCAGTCATTGATTCAATTATTAGATTACATAGGATTCATTCATTTGCTCTAGTAAAAAAATTGCATATATTTGTAACAAAAGTATAAAGGGATGTATTTACTCTTCTGAGGAAACCTTAAAAAGTACTCTGTCTTCTGTTATATTACAGAAGAAAGTCTAAATACCTTTTTTTTTTAATAACAGATTTGGGATGAAGATTAGGAGAGAATAACAAGAAATGTGCAACACTCCTGGCCCTAGAAGCTTGTTAGAGCAGCAGTTTCTACAGTAGGTTAAGTTGTTGTGAAGCTCTGTGGTCTGCTGTGTTCGTACTGACCTCCACACGAAGGGCAGGTTACTGGAAATATGCATTGACCTGCACTGAAAAGCCATCACTGAACTCTGGCAGCAAATTCAGGCCAGCATAAAACTTTGAGGCAAGCACAGTTCACAGCTGGGGAGCGATCTTTGCCTTACCGTTATCTGAATGTCCATGGGCTCAATTGTTCCTCTGAGCTACAGCTTTAGAGCTGCAGTTATCTATCGCCTCAAGGGAAGCTGCAAGGACTCATTTTGCCTGATGACTTGATGGACGTTAAAAATATCCCTTGGGAGAATTCTAGGGACGCCTTGAAACTTATTAGAGCCTCAACTCTGAAGGCTTCAAGCCTGAACAAGTGGCAATGTGAGAGACAGTAACAACACGGGCTTAATAAAGCCAATAAAGTACCAATAAAGTTAATAAAGTACCTTGCAGAGGAGGAATAGATTCTTGCTAGAAAATTCAATCCTACTCAGCTACTTTTATATAATTAGTAAATATGATGAAGCAGCACATCTGGCTAACCATTATGGCAGGAAGAAAGTCAAAAATCAGATTTAATGAAGCCAGATTTAGTTTCACAGTCCATTTAAATGTCAGACAGAAAGGTATGATTCCAAGCATATCTGTCAAATACCAACATGAAAGATCTTCCTCAAAAGAAAATGTTAAAAATGTGTGAAGTTAACTGGTTTCAGCCAATAAGGAAATGGTTTCAGGTTCAAGAAATAATGTCCCAGGAGTTACTTTTATTCCAGTTTTCCTCCCAAGAAACGCAGTGTTTGCATAGACTTTGTCTTGGGAAAAAATCCAGAGAACAATAAGCATATCGCCTCACTTTCTAGCACCAGTAGTGATCTATGAATGCATATGCTGTCATTATTTGAAGGCAACATAAGGACATATATGGTGTCTCCTGAACTGAAAACTAAGCCAACATAATAACTAGACAGCAACATAAAGGTCTGGTTGTTTAGTTATAATTTGATGGCAGTTCTCCTTTCTCAGTCTTTAAAAGTTAATACAAGGATCACTTGAGATTTCAGTTACTGAAGTCTCATTTCTGGTTCACTGGACTGGCACTCAAGAATTAAGTCTGCCACTCAGGTGTATGTCACACAGCGGAATCTGAGCCTCAGTATTTTGCTGACTCTGAGCCTGCATACTGTCCCTGTACTTTCAAATGGCTGCTCCTGGTTTTCTTTTTTTTCTTTCTCCCTCTCACATCATAAAAAAGGGATGGAAGGGGAATTTAGATAATAAAATATTTTACACATCTCTTGGAATAAAAACAAACTATCTGCTGGGAAAGAGGCTTGTCATTATTATTCTGAATTTCACAGCAGTTTTATTTGTTTTCATTACTGCATTGCTTCTTATCACATAATGAAGAACACTGCTTATTGTCCTTACTATACACTTGTTCTTTTTCTCCTGGAGAAGTACTTTTTTTTTTTTTTTAACATAATAAATTCTTCTTCCAGATGCATCACTTTTGCTACTGTGAACAGACAAGTTGTAAGGTCTAAAATCCATTTTGGAATATCAGAAAAAAGGAGGCGACTCAGTCTGGTTCTTAAGGGTTCACAGAACAGGCAGGACGAAGAAATGAAAGCGTGGACCTGAGGAGCATGAGGCATTAATAACGAAATATGGAGTTTTTCACCTTCGCTTTACTGACTCAA
This sequence comes from Callipepla californica brunnescens, assembly GCA_023055505.1. Classification (NCBI taxonomy): domain Eukaryota; kingdom Metazoa; phylum Chordata; class Aves; order Galliformes; family Odontophoridae; genus Callipepla; species Callipepla californica. The sequence continues at coordinate 36,757,589 of JALIRH010000003.1, read as the reverse complement.
AACAAAAGCTGCTACTCTGTGATCGCTATTCACTGACCCATATGAAAAGTGTGAATGACCTCCATCTAGTTCCTAGTAGGTATTTGCCTGTTTCATAAAAAGCAAACACCACAGCACAATGGTTAGGAGTTTCAACAGAAATGCTGATGACTACTCTGCCACTGCTATTGTAATCGCTCAGTCTTTTTTCACTTTCTGAATTTGTTAGCCTAATACCTTGTGGGAGCAGGAGGTGACTTCAAAAACATAAAACCATGAGAAGCTACGTGCTAACTTGGACGGCACAAGGAAATCTGCTCAGTACAAATGTCTACTAAAGCAAAGCTTCTGTGATACGATTTTTTCTTAGTTCAGTCTGATGTTCTTATCCCTTCCAACACCTGTTTCACTAACTATGAAAGACTTTAGAAACTTCTTATTACACAGTCAGTGGTTCACCTGGGATTAGCATTTCAGTTCCTTTGATATAATCAGTAATTTGAAGTATGCAGCCCATAATAAAACTACCAACATTTGTGAAATGGAGGAACAAACCCCTGAGACCTCATGAATTTTTTGGCTGAGTAAAGAACCTAAAATCACATCCAAAATTCTCTAGCATTAGAGTCTGAAGGAAACGTCTGCCAGAATGTCTTCAGGGAATAGATATTCATGAGCACCTACATGTATCCATTCCACTCTAAAATGTGCAGCAAAATGTGATCCAAAATAGCACTGAAATCTTCAGAAAGTCTCCCACTACATTCAATGGGCTTTGAGGCAGGGTAAGATACACAGCACAGAAACACTGCGATTCCCTTTAAAATGAGTACTCCACATAGTCACAGACAGCTGACACTTGAAATAGCACAGAAAGAGAGCTATTCTACTGGGGAAGCCACTTGCTACACAGCATAGGAGATTTGTTTCTGTAACGTTAGGACACTTCCTTGTTTTCCCCTTGGAAAACGGTAAAATAAGACTTCACGAAAAGGACTGCAGTGCTAAAAGGACGGGATTTCTGATTCTTTTTAATAAAATAAATAAAAACGAAGGAAAAAAAAATAACAGTAATGAAATTACAGGCCTAATCAATCATTTTCATTTCTCCCAACAAAATCAGGATCAACCTACTGCTGGAGAATAGGTACCAACCCACTGCTGCTAACACTCTCGGAGACTCCACCTTAACTCCCCAACTTCTTCCCTGACATTCACTTGGACTATAATCACAGCAGTTCGCGTTACCAGTCATATGCAAATCCCTAAGCCATCACTCAGACCTCTCCCTTTCAGCCTCTCATGCCTCTACTGGCCAGAAGCCGAAATGTACTTACAGAGACAGCAAAAGGAAAGATAACAAATAAGTGAACGTGAAACAGCATTAACAGGATTTTAGAGAGCAGAGAAGTAGCCTAAAATCTGCGAAGACCAAAAAAATATACAGCCACGCAGTGCAGTAACAAATTATCCACCAAACAAATCTCATACATAATCAGATCTCATGGATTATTGATATCTGTTAAAAAGGATCTCCCTTTTAAGGCAAAAGATGATTTCTCACAACTTCTCCCCAGGATCTTAGCTTTTCTACCCTTATTATTTCAGGAATAATTCTTCACCCTCTTACAATAAACAAATTTCGAGCAAGTTCAGATATTAAATAAAAGCACTGAAAATCTGATTTATTGCTTAGAAGTTTTCAAGCCTAACAAACTCAAACTACTAAACAAGCCCTCCAATAGGATTGCTTCACATACATTAAGCTTCACTTTGGCTTACTGGGCTCTAAAAGCCTTAGCAAACTAGCTTCTTGTCTGTCTTGGCCTACATTACAGAATTTGTTTCTGAGGACGCTAATTCAGAGCCCTATAAAAAGGTTATTCCTGCCACACGGACACCGTAATTGAAACATGGTATCCAGTACTTTTCCAAACGTCGCCTGTAGACAAGGAAGAAGGTTGAAAAAGTCATTACCACAAGTGGAAGTTTTTTCTTGAGATATATAAGGTGCAAGATTTAACACAGGGTAACAGTGGAGAGACCAGTACAATGAGAAGATGCTACAGAGAAAGAAGAACAATACTCACCCTTCTCCGAGGACCTAGGGTCACACGAAAAACTCCACAAAGGAAGACTCTCCAACACAAAAAAGCCTTCCTCAACCACAGTCAGCCCTTAAATGAGGTCTAAGAGCAATGGAGCCTGGCCCCACCCCTTCCAGTCACAGCTGAATTGCCTTCACCTGTGCTCCCAGGGCTGATTGGGTCCTTTCTCCAGGTGCTCAATTAGTGGTTCAGGCCGTGACTCAGCAATTACCATACACGCAGTATATGTGGAGTTTCAACATGTCGGATCTCTTCAAAAACAGGCAAGACACCTTAGTTTTGCCCTCTAGCTGGCAGTGAACCAGTGTATTGGTGCCCTGTCTCAGTATCTACCAGGACAGAGAAGATATAGACAAAAAATAAGCAAAAGGAAGAGAAGGATTATCCTTTTGACTCTTGTTTGGACTCCACTGATTTTTTTTAATAATTTTTAATTCCAAATATCCAGCATGACCCAAACTGAAATTTTTGCTCACAGGTGCTTTAGCCATTAATTTTGATTGCCTCTGAAAATCCTCTCTGGTCAAATTAATATATTTATAATGATATCAACAGGTGAAAAAGTAAACTTCCTCCTCTCAATAAGACATCATCAGGCAGAGGGAACAACTAAAATTAGATTTGCTGCTGCTTTTGCTACATTCTCCTCCAGGTGCGTTTTGAAAAACAAGGATTACAAGGAGTAATATTTGTAACACTTTATTTTAGCTTGAGTACTCTCCAAGAAGTAACAGTGAAGCTTGGTATGAAGGTGGCTACAGGGTCAGTAACATTAACAAACAAACAAAAATGTCTGTATTTTTTATGTGGTGCATTTAGTCTTCCTGAGCAGAGGACCCAAACACTTCTAGGGATGCAGCGGTACTGTTATGAAAAACATGGCTAAGTAATTTTTATTTCCCCATTCTTGCACAATAAATCATGAGTGTCTTATCAGGACTGCAAACAAGTTGGTGTTTTCAGAAAGGGGTTATAATTTCTATTTTGAAACTAGCTGAGAAAATACAATTCTGTGAAGAAAAACTAACGGAGATATCTACTGGGGCTTCAGAGTAAAATAATAAACAATCGCAGCAAGCTGTTCAATGAATATATTATCATTAACAGACATTACATTTTCAGCTATTTGTTTTTGTACTTTTCCTAAAAAAGGTAGTCATCCAATCCTATTACAGAGAAATAAAACATTTTCTTGAACTACAAATTCATTTTGGCATCATCATGCTAAATATATTCCAAAATGATGCTGAGTATACTGCTCTGCAAAAATATTAAACAAGACCGTCTGTGTAGAAAAGAACACGGAGAAAATGATACTGTAAGCACTGTGTAATATCATAATTGTGTACATAAATAAATTATTTCTTTCCTCAACATTTCACCAAACCTTCAGATTCTGGCTTCAAGACAAAGTACTGTTGGGTCATTAAAGACATTCACATCATGATACATCAACATGACGTGTTGCCTTCAACGTCATGAAAAAATTCTGCTATCATACTTCAGCAATCCATAACATGAAAAGATGCATAAAGGATAGGATGGACATTCTTGGCTAATAAAATCAGTAATTGAAATAAGTAAACCACCAGGGCTGTCTTAAGAAAGCAACAGTTCCTTTGACCAAAAATAACAACTCTACTGACTCTTCTGCCTAAGACCATGATAACAGCAAAGACACTCACTAACCTCATTAAAGAATGGATAATATTTGATTGGCATCACTATAAAAAACAATTGCTCTGTGAACAAAGAAATTCTTTATGAAACATGTTTTTCATGCCAGCTTTATGCATGTATATAGAATTCTACACAACATATTTTCAATGCTCCCTTTCTTCTCTTTGAATATTTTCAGGAAAATAATAATTTTCCGCATCTTCTTTTTGCAGCTATCAAATCTGCTTCTCCCTGAATATTAAGTGATTCTCTTGGGCCCCGTGAATTTTAAAAATATCATTTTTAGAATTTCAGACTTCTATTCATCATTTTCATGTTCTTCATGTATATTGGATGAACCTGCAGGTTTTTCATTTGTTTTGTAATATACTCATTAAACATCACTTTGTTTACCCTTTGCTCTTTTTCATCTAATTCTTGTTGCTAGTTATTTTCTTGCTTCCAGCAGAACTCTTCCGATTTGATTTCTATGCCCTCATTAGACATTTTTATTGAAATAAACATATACAGCTGATTAAAACTTCTTCCACCACTTGGAATCTTCATTTGAGTTTTCGTTATCACTTTTATTTCTTCTTACTTTGTATTTTTTTTCTGCAAGCATCTACGGATCGTCAGAGCTTAAATAACAAGTAGATGTTTTTTCCCTTCCAACTTAAAGATTTAATTATTTAAAATTCCTTCTCAGATCTTTTCCAAGCTTACAGATGATTCAGCTTTTTTTTTTTCTTTCTTGCTTTTTTTTTTTTTTTCTTAAATACCTTATTTAAATTGTGGGGTTTCTAAACATCGTCTTGTTTATTTTAAGTTGTAACCTTTTCTTCTATGTTATCTCCCATGTTTTCTAACACGGTTCATGCCTGAGAAACTTTGCTTGAAAAATAATGTACTTCTAAAATATTCTTCCTCTGAATTATAATATAAACCAGGGCTTTGTAGTTTGCAACATTCACATTCCAAAAACAAAGTAGAACTTTACTTGGCTAAAAGTTGGCCAAAAATAAAGGGACTCAATCTGTCTACACCTTGTAATACTCTCGGTATAAGTCACTTCTTGTCTCTGGAGCCAAGAATACTTCAATCTGTTTCCTGGAAATAAAACTGGTATTTTTTTTTTCTTTTTCTTTTTTTTCCTTTCAGTGAAAGTGATTCAGTAAAAGGCCTTCACTCCAGATATAACTAGACCACAAATTCTTCCTCTGCTACAACTGCATCTTGTAATTTTGTGGAGAAAAAATAATCACCAGAAAAAGAGAATGGTGAATATCAATGAAGTGTTCATGTCTCCTTGATCCAGAAATTTCTGTTACACAGAGTATACATATGGATGGATATCATAATTCTTTAGACACTGTATTTCTGCACATTCAAACTAATCTTAGAAATGTAGGATCTTACAGAAACACAGAAAGATAGAAGACTTTTTCTCATCTCCCTCAACGCCTGTACTGAGGAAAATCCCACAATTTTCCGGATATTTGTCAAATCTGTTCATAATACCTGTAACGGTGGAAATTCCATAGTGCAACTACCTAACTGTATAGCACTGGGAATGTCATCTCTTCTCAGAGATGCATAGTAATAAAACCAGAGGCAGTGGACATAAGTTTCAACACTAGAAATTGCAGTAATACATAAGGAAAAGAAAATTTTACTCTGCAAAACACCTTAAGAAGTTTTTGGAATGGTACTAGAGATAATTAGAACCTACTAGAGCATGGTCCTGAGCAATATGGTCTTGTTGGAACTGGTTTGAGTGAAAGGTTGGAACAAAATTTCTCCTTAAGTCCCTTCTCACTGCATTATTCTGTAACTCTGTGAACCTATGAATATGTCTCATCCCAATACTTCATCCCCATAATATTTTGGAAGATTTTTCTTAATATGGCATGTAAACCTGATTTGATGTATATTAATATATACTTTGGTTTTCCATCATCAATTTGTGATGAAAAATTACAGTAACATCCCCCTGTATAGTGAAATATTTAGATTTTTCTTTAGCTTTTATTTCCAAACTTTTATTTTTGGTATCTTTAGCTGTTTATCTGACACTCCAAGAAGTAATACTCCAAGAGAATCCCAGGGCTTCATGTTAATTAAATAGTGAATTTATTTTATCCAGTTATCCGTTTTATTTATAGTTATTACATATAGATGACATTTCTTTAACTTGCTTATGAGAACATCATATTGAACCATGCAAAAAAACCTGTGCCTAAATTCAGATATCTCATTTTTATTGCTTCTTTTTTTTCTAGGTATTCAGCTAGCCAAATCAGGAAAAGAAATTAAATTAAATTAGTTCAATGCAATCTCTTTTTTGGCAAACCTACAAGAGCTTCTTCTTTATCCTACTACTATTTCCTGTTTTGTATTGTTTTTTTCTCAGTTTTGTTTTTCTTGTTTTTTTTTTCTGTTGTGTTTGCTGTCTTTTTAAGTGCAGTGATTAGTTCTTTGCTTATAATGAGATCTCCTGCAGATCTCATTTCTTTAATATTACACCTTTTTTATTATTAAATATAATGTATTGTTGTCACAAGTTCAAGAGTTCCTGAAAAGCACCACCAGTGACTCAGAAATTACAGATACTTCTAAAAACAGTGTACCCTATAAAGCTAGCCATGAACCTTGTAATCCTACAAAATCTGACTGTAAGTACATTCGAGATATAATGCAGTCAGACCAACATCCCCTGTTCCAAAATACGATTTCTCAATCAGTTGACTGCTTCCATACTTGACATTATGCATAATTAATTTATTTTCCCAATTAATGGCCTCCTTAGTGTTTACACCGGAAATGGTTTTGTTAGCTTCCATTATGAATTCCTTTGTAGATGCTTGTTTTAGCCTCACTGTGAAACACATGGTTCTTCATAAGATCCATATACTGCATTTACTCTGGGCTATATGATGTTACAGCACGACAGTAACTGTATTATTTGCGAGCACTGAACTGCATTGTAGGGCTGTCCTGAATAGAAGTGAGAGCATGGTCATTATGTATATCCAAGTAAATACAATGGCCTTTAATATTAATATTTTTTATTATATTTTTAATACTTTATGTCACTGAAATTCTGACCATATGAATTTTTCTATTGGTAACATAGGTGGCTAGACATCAATTCGGATTCATCTGTATAGTCAGGTTCTTCTTTGTCCACCTAGTTGTTTGGTGATTAATCTTGACCGCTTATTAACTTGTCTATTATTTATGAGTACTTGAGTTTTAACCTTGCAAAGTATTTATTTAGCATCTGGATTATAAACAGTCCGTCAATATTTCTTAATTTAAAACAGTGAAGTTCTTTGCTGGTGACGACAGCTGGGCTGATATCTGCCTGAAATATGTGGATATTAGGGATTTTGTTCTGAAATTGCACTCTTTTGACATTCAGGACTCTGGAATGGGTTCTAATATAGTGAACTTATTTATGTAAGTTATAGAGTTTAATTTCCATTCTCTGAGTGAAAAACTAAATCAAGATCAAAACAAAGTGCATGCAGAGTAATTAAGGGACAGATTTTTGATTTTGTTTAGCTCCATCTATATGAAATTTAGTCTTGAGTAAACTGTGAAGCTTCACTCAAATTAGAGATTCCCCCTATGAGCTGCTTATTGAGTATTGATCAGAAGTGCAGATTTTTATTGTGTTTTTCATTGCTTGTGAGTCAAGTTTTCGCTTAACAAAAAATTGAAGAGGGTGAGTATGGTTTGTGGCAGAAAATAAAACTACTGAAAAATAAAAACTATTGTAGGTAAACACTTTAATTTCCCTTTCTTTCTAATCAGTGACTTTAAGTTCTGAGTTGCAATGAAACTGGACTCTTAATGTTCTGATCTGTAAGGAGGAAAAAAGAGCCAGAAATCCCTATATAGAATGCTAATTGCCAAGAACACTTTGTGCATTAAATGAAATTGATATTTCATTTAATAAACTGGCATGCTAGACACACTTATTTTAAAGTTCAGGTTTAATTAAATAGATAAGACTTGGCAGAAGCTTGGCAAAAGGATAAGGGAAAGTGTGGAATATTTTGTTTATGATGGCAAAGCAGCTGCTTTTATTTTTAACTAATCTCAACTTAATGTCAAATCAAGAGACCACATTCATATTTTAGCGTAGTAAGTAAGTTATTCAAGTTTGCACTCACAAAATTATCCTTCGGCATCTGATACTTTTACGCAGCAAGACATTCTCAGGACATAGTCTACTTAGGTTTTTTTAGATTTTTAAAAAGCTGTTTTCCTCATATTCACTGTAGTAGGAAAACCTTATCTTCAAAACTAAAACTACATCAGTCACAAAGAAAAGCATAAAACAAAGATGTAATAATCTGAGCAAGTGATTACCTGCTGAGAAAGTAAAACTTGCACATTATCTTCCTACAGCACGGATTAGAATGTAGGAAAATGCTTTCAAATACATTAGTCAAGTTATTTATTTTTAAAGATTTATGGCAGGCCACAAGATTGTAAAGCTGGACATAACTACTGGTGGCAATAAAGCTCTCACTGTTTATATCAGAGGAACAGCTGTCTCTGGTTACTTTTTGTGCATCCCTCTGTTAAACAAGTGTCAAGGGCGAAGACAGCAGATTCTCTTTATTACTTGAATGCGTGTAGAAGCCCAATGAGAGATGAAAATCCTGTTGTTTCTGGCACAGAAAGGTGACTAAGAGAAAAAGATATTCTTGCTGAAAGGAGCTGGAACAGCTGAATATGATCTGGCACTTAACAGATGAATAAAGAAATGGAAACAGGAGGCTGCACTAGCAAATGTAGGAATGAACACACAAAAAAGCTGTAGACAACAGCTATATTGACTGCTTAAAAAAAAAAAAAATCAGAGAAGTCATTCAGTTGTCAAGGAGAAGTTATGAAGCCTGCCAACCCAGTTTTTGTACACGATAAGCCAGTATAATTACCTTTCCAGTTGTATGAAACTCTAATGATTGCTATGACTAGCCACACCTGCTCTGAAAGTAAACCATATTCCACTAAAAATGGTAAGAGCGGAGACAGAGAAGTAAGCTTGTTACAGGGTGAAGGTACTGAATCAGAACAAAATTTAAAATGCATTTTCCTTTGAGAAAAATGTGTGTTTTTATAGAAAAGGATGAGACCTCCCTTCGGGATGAAAGAGACTTGGACAGCCATTACTACTTCACATTAACCACAGCAGTGAAGTATCTGCATCTCATATCTGACAGCACCTCAAACATAAATTGTTCTACTAAAAATATTAATAATAATTTGTTTAAAAAGAAATTTTTACTTTTTGCAACTAGCTCAGAGTTAAACTTGCTGCACAGACCCATCCTTTGAGGTCCAAGCTCCACTGACATCCATAGACCCCAGCAAGGTAAGCATATTCAGTTGTTCTCAGGATTGTTTCCTACATTGCTGTGTCTGCCTGCACCTCAGTCTGTAGAAAGTTCAAAGTCTCTTCTGAAACAGAAATGCAAAGCTGACTCTCTCTTCACAACCACATGCATCAGAATAAGAGAACCAAGCATACTTAGAAGTTTGATCCTTCTCTTTCCTTTAGTTTTTATGTCAGGACTATGACGTAGCTGCATGGAAATGAAATCATGTGTATCAGATTATATCTATGGAAATAGCTGTCGGCTTCTCTTCTCTTACTCACTACACTTGAAGAGTCCTAGTATCTACATAAAACTGGGATTATAGAAATAGCAATACAACCTTAGCTGACACTCCATTTAGTTGTAGTGTGCTAAGCCAAGGGAAAAAGATTAACAGTTGCAGTAGAAGGAGTAGATCTCCTAAAGATGTCAGACTGGATTTATCTTTTTCCAGCAGTGGTTATAAATGGATGCCTTGGAAATGTCAAGAACAGCGGGAATTTGCTCTATCTCACTTTACCTGAATATTTTTCTGGATTTTTTGGATATTATGGTATAACACTTCAGTAAATCATCTTTCACCTCCTCTGATCTTCACTTGGAAGAATGTGTGCCTTTTGTTATTAAATGTTCCCAATTACCAGGAACTAGATATTGAATCTACATCCATCTCCTGAAGTTGGCAAAAAATATTAAGGATCATCTTCACCCTTGCAGCACTCAAGCTCTAATTTAGAACTCAGCTGTGTATTTGCTAAAATTGCATGACAGAACTACCAGGAAGAACAGAACATGGGTGCTCACATGTACCATTTTGAGGAGGTTAAAAGTAATTACATAAGCAGCTTCAGTTATCCAGGACTTCTCTGGAAGGCCTCAGGATGACAGGAGCTTTTGCTGTTTTGCTATCAACATTAGCAAACAGCACATCACCAACTATGTCCACTTTGGTGTATCTAAACAAATCAAAGAACTTAGATACAGTAAATTACCTGATTTCTTTCAAAATCACTCATACAATACTAATATATCCCCCTGAGCATCTGGTCTAGCATGACAAGTGTGATGAGCTACCTCATTAGGGAGTCCTGTCTCTTTTTGGTTTTCTGCAATTGCTAAAGAAGGATCAGCTATTCTGCAAGAGGGTCAGCTGTCAAACCACATTCCCTTCTTCTCAACTGATAGCCCACTAGCAGAAGAAATATATTCATGGGGAAACCATTAACTAGAATAAGTTAATGGATAGTATCCCTGATAGTAAGGCACTTAACAAAAAGAGAGAGAAAGCAATAATCAGAACATATCTCCTATAGTATTTATCAAGTAAGAAACCTAGTAGCCCTAGGCTGTCATATGCCACTCCTTGTTAAACAGAAATACCCACTGACTACAAAATGGAGTTGTTCTGAAAAACTGACAGCAAGACATATTCCCCTGATATACTTGTGCTATATTTTAACATTGAAACTTTCTCAACTTTCCAGAACAGTCTGTATCATGCTAAAAACTCAGTTGGAAGGAAAAGTAGTAAATACAGAATCAAGTTTTTTTAATAAGCAGCATAAAATTTAACTAGAAATTATATATATATATATATATATATATATATATATATATATATAATATACACACACACATGTATATATATAAAATAAAACTTAAAGGTCAGGTTTAGAAGCTTGCTTGCACTATTTTATCTCCAACTTTTGAGTTTGCTCCACAGCTTTATTGCAGAAAATTTTTAAGAATAAACATACTGGAAATGAGCACTTGGCCCTTGAAGACCAAAACACTTTGTGGTTTGTTTTCACAATGACCTACATCTGCTTCCTTTTCTGACCCAGTAGGATCAAAGACGCATCCAAAACTAGGAAAACCTCATGAGATGAAGCAGAGGCTTAGATACGGCTCTTTCCAACTCTGTCTGCACAATAGAAAGCTGTACAATCTCTTTGATGCACTTATTTCCCTGACATCTTCCTTTACTCTTAACAAGGAAGGCTTTGCATCTTCCGAAGAGCCCTTTTCCCCAATGGGTTCCTGCCTTGCAGGTTGTTTAAGATCACTCCATTTATTTCAGCTAATTCCAAATGGAGCAACAGTTAAACCTGAAATGCCACCCATAGTGCTACAGCAGGGCATGCCTGGCCATTTCAGCCCGGTGAGTGCAAGCCCCTGCTGGTCCTTTCTGTCAAGAGCTTGATCCCAGTCCCCACAGCGCTGACCTATCCCTCTGCCCATAGGCACCTGCATGTCACTAGGACCTGTGCTCACGTCTCTGGGAACAGCCTCTGTTTCTACTTCAAGCATTTACCAAAGGCCTCATGACACAAAGGAAGAAATAAACAACTTTGTCAGAAAAACTACAAAATGTAGTCTTCCTACAAAACCTAACATGCAACAGCAAAACCCTCTACAGAAAATAAATACTTCGTTCCTTATTCCTGTCACTCTGCAAATAAAATTATGTTTACTCGAACCCTACATATTCATGATGTTGGTACCTTGTTGGAGAAGCCTCAAGCTGTTAGGCCCCATCTCTCCAAGCTGCCTTTAATTGAGCAGAAGAGATGCATCCAGTCAACAGGAGTGATGCAAAGCCTAAGAAAAGATTAGGCTGACAAGACGAAGCCTGCTGCAGTCCCAGACATGATGAGTTCAGGCGCCACATTGAAGGTGTCAGCAGGGCTGCTGAAGTGAGACGCACAACATTTTTCTTTGATGACAGGCACCATTAAAATTTTTCCTGGCGGGCCTCCCCCAGCTCCAACACATCAGGGCCGTGACAGCACGATCCGTCAGCAACGGCAGGTCCCGGGGAGCGCAGCCAGCCATGGGAATGCAGCTGCCAGCCACAGGATTGCATCTGAGTGCTCATATCCTGCTCTGCCATGCACACAGCCCCACGTATGATGAGTTTTGAGATTACTCCTCCCAGACCCCACAGGTGCCAAGCAAAAGCTCTGATGCCATTTTTCTCCTTTCAGCTGTTTTTGAGGCAAATCCTGATCCTCCATCCAATTTTAATTCTGCTCCAGCAATTGATCCCTTTACCAGCATTGCTGCTCTTCAGTTGTGCTGCTCTTTTAGCTGCACACTGTCTGTGAACCAACTGAGAAAGCTCCAAGAGAAAAGGCACAAAGCAACTCATCTGGCACAGTGAGACACGACAACATTTCCTAGTGTCTGACAGGACCAGCGAACAGGGAAGCATTCCTTGCTCCAGATAATGCTTTTTGATGAATTCAAGGAAACCTGAGAGAGAATGGTTGGCCTTTGCTTTCAAAATTAAAATGCTGCTGCCCTTTACTTAAGAAACCAAAGAGACACTCATCATTTTTTACCGCAAGTAACTACTCGCCTGTTTAGAATCATCTTGTAGTACCACTGAAGCAAGGTGCTAATGAATTCACAAAGGGAAAGGAATTTGTTCCAACAATAGATACAACAGCTCCTGAGCAAGGCTTAGAGAATATATACAAGTACATTGAGATTAAGTATAAATTATTAATATAATCTGATTTGTTTGGGAAAATACAAATATATGGAATTCAATTGTTTGCTTTTGTAAATTCTTCACAGTTGTCATTTATAGCTCTACTGTCTGTGTATAACTACTGAATATACTCTCACAGATGGTGCCACAGGAACCAAAGTCATTATCTTTAGAGGTAAATCCAGTAATATTTTTTAAATCTCTTAAGCATTGCTCACAAAAGCAACAAAATCTATTTAAAGAACACAATTTTTTGCATGCTACAATACTAATCTAGGAAACATATTTCCACAAGACATCATTATGTCAGCAAATGCTATAAAACATTCAACATGCATAATAAAATGACTATCTCTACCCCTACTTAGGAAAAAAAATAGGAAATATTTTGCCTTAGAGACAAGCAATACAAAAACTAAATAAACTATTGTCACAGCTCAGGTCACAAGTTAGCCACAGGAACAAGGTTAGCGATTAAATTATTGGAATTTATTTTCTTCAAGGTTTAGTGTGTTTTTTCTTTTTTCAAGAAAAAATTGCATTTGAAAACTACATATCTTACCTGACTAGAACTAACTAGTTGATGTGAATTGTTACTCACAAATTCAAAATAAATTTATTTTTTTCCAACTGGAAAGAAAACAAATCATATTTGAAAGCAAAATAATTCGTTCACATATTTTCAGAATGCTGTCTTGTTAGAAAGTGATAAAAAAACACCACTTTTTCTTGGATTTTGATGTTTTTTGCAGGTAACTCAGAAAGAATACAGGCTTTTTTAGACCTGTCATGCAATCAAAAATCAGTTATTTCAGTATAGTTGTTTTTTATGTTATCTCACTTTGAAACACTGACACTGATCAGAATAGTATTACATTAGACGCACTTAATGCAAAAATTCCCATGTTCCTCTAGGAAACTAAGTTTCACTTCTTAAATGCATATGACATTCCAGACATAAATATTTCAGGTTAAATACAGAAATGAATTTAAGTTTAATGAGGTCATAACAAGTTTAAAATAATCTGTGTCTGTTACAGAGGAGTATGATTCCTAGTAAGAACAGAGCAGAGCTGCTGAGTACTGGGAAGTGCTGATGTAGTGTCAGCATTTCTGTTATCTATGGCTCACAGAGGGCCCCTGTAATTCACTCATCTTCTACTGCACTGTCTGAACACACTGAGAATCTGTGGTTTTAGGAGCCTTTATCTGTATGTTGGTTCAGTGACTGTGAGCTTGCAAAGTAATGGGCAATGGTATCTCCAATGGTTACGCTGCCCTTGGTTCACAGACTGAGAAATAATATGAAAAGGATAACTGAGTATCCTTAGCAGAATAGACCAGTGATACTTAAACTATTCCACTGATATCAAACAGAACTTGATCATTTTGTATTTCTGACATATCATGCTGCTGTATTTGAGTATAAATAAGTGTCAGTTCTCCACTATCAAGAGCATAGCATCTTTTAATCCTACATTTTCAGAGGTGCACCTTAGCAGGCCATGTTTATTAAAGTGAACATGGAAATATCTTCTTTCACCTGGATTTTAAACAACCTTTGAGTAGAGAGAGAAATGCCTTTCCACTATTTCTAACACGTATATCAACATACATTTGTGTATATGTGCATACACACATGAACTCAAATGGAAATAGCAGTTCAAAGCTTGCCATTATGGTTCCTGCAGTCTCTGGAATCAGACAGAGGAAAAAGCCAGAGGGAAAAAAAAAAAACAAAACAAAAACCGTTAGGAAATAACTTTCTTTCTCATCAGTTTGCAATACATTTTCAAGCACTGGTGGGTTGCATGGGAGAGAGCATCCTTCTATAGCCTAACAAGCAGAGGAGAATTCTGTTCTCCTCCAATGATGAAAATAACTTACTGTACACTGGTGCAGTTCATTTTGACAAAGCATGCAGCTTTATAGTCAGATAGCCAGTCTATTCCAAACACAGTAAAAAAATGTGTGTCCTTATTTGATCTGGACATAAAAATCTACTAGCACAAACATCTTTTGTAAACCCCTCAGTTCTTCACAGTGAGAGAGTTAAAAAATATATTTCAAAGTATCTATCCTGGGGGAAACTTATAAAAAAAGAATAAAATCAAATAATAAGAGGTTACATACAGAACACAACTCAGTTTCTTTGATTCACCTCCCCCACTGATGACGTATTAATGAGAGCAAGTATATTCAGCTCTTCACTGAAACAATGGGACAAGCTTACACCATTATACAGAATGCACGTTTTCCACCTCTTCAGATCACAGTAAATCCTGTGTGCCTTCAGCCAAATGATTCCATTCCTCTGTTTTCTTTTTCTCTGGACCACTGCCCACGATTTCTTTAGCCTGGCAAATTACTGTGACAAGGATTGTCTATTATGACATGTTTGCAGGGTAGCAACACCAGTAAGACTGAATGAGACCTCCTCATACTAACAAGTACAGATGAATAGTAACAAAAAAAAACCATTTTTTTCTTAAAGCATCTTAAGCCCCTTTTTCTATTCCTAGGTTTTCTGGAGTACTTAATGAGCATATGAGAAAAAGCCACAAACAGACATCGTTTTGAAAGCAAATGCTTGCTTGCAATTTTGTGTGGTTAAGTGAACAATTTTTTCATGCACAAGTTCAGTAAGTACAGACTTGGCTACTCCATATTTGAGAGCAAATCCTTCTGAACACACACAAAGCCTGTCAGCCTGAAAAACTGCGGCAAACAGATTGGCACAAAACAAAAAGCCCACAGACAATTGCTGAAGGAGACTGGAAGAGGACATGTAAAAGGCTTCTAAAGAAGTGTTGGGAGCAAAGACTGTGGGATTCAGATAACCTCAGATAGGTGATCTACATTGTAAAAAGATGACTGAACAGTGTTTTTATAAACTACTGTGAAGTTATTAAAGCTGTGCCTAGTGACAAAATGGAATTTCATTCTTTTTAGGCCACGATATCACTTTGTCTTTCCTCAGCAGTGCAGTTTTCTATCAGTCCCTCTTAGAGTGAAAGTACAGCTGAGGGTTTTGCACTGATTAGCTGTTACAAAGTTCACGAGAAGTTGATACTGAAATCACCAGTCAAAATGACTGCTGCCCATATAGGCTGATGATTTAATTCTAGCAAACTGAGGAAGCAGAAAGATATTCCGCTGTAAAAAGGAGCATGATGTAACATGAGACACACTTTTCTAGGTCTGATGCTCATCTGAGGGACTTTTCCATGCTTAAATCAATCCTGATAACAGCTCTTGCTTCCTTTTCTTTGAGATACAAATAACGCAAAGAAAAACCTGAAATTTTCAAATCAACTTGAAAAACAATAGAAACCAATGTTAACAGAAGAAACTAAGTGCTTCTAGAATGACTATCTGCTTGGTTTTCTTTACTTTCTGACAATGATTGACAACAAACGGTAGATTCACATCGATTCAGTCTTCACATAATACTGAATTGCAAGGAGATCATTCAAAGTGCTTCTTCCTCTGAGTCATAACACATTGAAGGTTCCTTCAATTTTCTACTCTCAAATTTGGATGGTCCACAGCCTGCTGTTATACATGGCAAGTATGTCTCCTCCTAAAGACAGCTGGAGATAAGAGTCTATCCATGATTCTCAGCTCTTCATTTGTGTCATTCTGAGTTGTATATCCCACTGCAACAATTCAGAAGTCAGGAGCCCAGAAAGTAGTTTTGACCTGTGCTTTCTTACTGCTCATAGGTAATGTTGTGGCATTCTACATTCTCACTCATGCTGAATCTCAGTGGGAGTTATACAGTCAGCTGCTCTTTTCTCCTTTGAATATTTCCCCAGAGCTGACAGTCAATAGCTTCACTTTGAACATCTGGAACTATAATATGAAAAACAGCAATGAATGCTATTTTCTTTGTATCCCTCAGCAGTGTTTTCTGCTGTGCAGGACTGAATGCTTCAGCTGAGAGCATTACAGTCATGTGAGTGTGTTAACATATCCTCTGTGAGAGTTCCCAAAAGCACTGTGTACAAGTCATACATGAAGCAGAAAATATCTCAACCAAAGCTTTGCACACACCTACCTAATCAAATACAAATATCAGGTAACTGGGAAGAATTTTTTTCACAATGTATATTTTCTTCTAACTAGCTCTCATTATTATAACCACTAACTGCACTTTAGAGAGAATATTTTAAAAGCTAGATTGATAACCGAGGGACCTTATCATATAAATTAGAGAAAGAACATCAGATGCAGATAGCAGGTACACAAAGATGTAGAAAACAGGAAAAGTGAACGTGAACATAGATCCTACTGCCACATGGATATTATGTCTTTCTTCTTTTGTCTCTGAAACTGTAAATATAAAATGACCATAAACGTAATGTCACCATTTTTAATTACACTCAACATATAATATAAATTGAATCTTCTTCTAGCACAAACTGGCATAATGTTGCCACGTGAAAGAGTTGCACTGACATGCATCTTTTGACACTTGTGTGATTCCAAATTGCATGGCTCAGCCGTTTTCATGAATTTCAATCTTTTTTCAGCTTCTCCATTTTCCTACCACTATTTAATTAATGCAGAGCCTGAGACTGAGCTGATTTTTTCTTTTCTTTTGTCTAATTCTAATTTCAGCAGCAATTTGGTAAATCTGCAAGCAAAAGCCAGAAAAAATGATCTTTAATTTACTGGTAGCAGCCTGGGCTTGGCAGTTTCTATCACTAGGAAAAACATTCCTTTCTTTCAAATTGAGAATCCAAATCCGCTATGAAACAAGAAAAACACAAATACAGATCTCAGAAAACTCATTCCTTCTAGGGATAAGAATTTTGCTTTTAGAAACAAATAATGGAATCAATTTTCTAAGTCTCAGAGGAAAAGGAATTGTGGGGCAGTGAGGTGCAGACTCACGCAATCAAGGGGATGTAGTGGTGACTCCCAGTGCTGCTTTGTGAAGAATTCTTTAACACTGAAGTCACAAGTCTCTTTTGAATGCACAACATCTACATGGCAAAAGCTTTCTCAATTAAAAAGACGTACTCTGTGTAGCAAAACGTTTTTTTCCTGTAGTTTTTCTCTTTCCTTGTTCCAGGCAGTGTGGTTGGCAATCTAAGAAAACTTTGCTTTCTCCCCATATATCTCTGAAGCCAAGAGCAGTGTTTTCCCTATTGCTGAGGATGCTGTCCCAAGGGACTTTGAAAGCATTGCCTACCTTAGAGATGTAATAAAATGATAAAATCCAGAAACTGTGCCTAATACTCTTAATTATATTCAAATAGTTCATTGCATATTCTGTCTTCACTGCTGCTGCTTTAACTTTCTTTTTTCTTATTTTTTTCTCCTTTTTTTCCCCAAATTCTTTCTTTCTTTAATGTGCAGTTTTCCTCCTCTGGCTTCATTGTCTATCCCTGTAACAGGCACCTGCACCTTTCTGGGATAAAATCAAAATCTTATTCTACAATCAGATTTGTATATTTACAGTCTTTCTCACAGTGGTTATCAGCTTCATTGGTTCTTTTAACCAGTGCCTTCAGACCTGAAAGAAAAAAAATCAGGGATCCATGCACACCCCTACTGTCCCTCAGTCCCAAAGACTTAAATACATCAGAAGTGGCCCTATCTCCTGGCACAATGTCCCATACAGCTTATCTACATACCCTTGCCAGTGAAGCCTTGTGGGCACATGGGCTGCTGGCTTCTCATAGAAGATGTCACGTAAACTCTGAGCCTCCTGCTTTGCAGAGGCACAGATAGCACCTTTGTCATGTTAAGACTGTTGGGAATCTACCTCATTCATGCATTCTGCATGGACTGGGATTTGGTCCCTTCATGTACACGGAACTGTACTCTACGTGGGTGTGGAGCGACACCAGTGCTAACAAGGTGCTCATGGTTGATAGACACTGCTGTAACAAGTGTGCTGGGGGACCATTCAATTTGACCTGTAAGGATAATAACTGAAAGAAAGAAAACAGAGATCTCAAATATCAAAATAAATAAAATAAAAAACACAATCCCTGACCAGAAGTAAGTGAATATCACTGAAGGAACGGTAACAAAAATGTAGCAGGAGCTAAAGTCTGAGCAGCAGCCAAGGATATGCCTTCTCAAATGAAGGATGGAGAGAGGCATGAACACTCCTGTTTACCTTCCAGGCAGTAAGACAAGAGCCAGCTCAGACCTAGAAGCTCTGCCAAAGAGGCAGTAGATAAACGTTTGGGCACCGTATCACACTAAAACAGCTCTGCAACTTCCAGAGCAGAACTGGCTTGCTTTTTGGCTGGCTCTTGCAGTGGACAGAGAAGCTTGCAGCTGTCTGCACCCATCTGTGTAGACATGCCCTAAGAGCTCTACTGAAGCTTTGCCCATCAACACCAGCTGAGAAGCCTGCCCTAAATGTAGGGTATTAAAACAATTTGGCAGGGTAAGATAAACTCTAAGGCACCAACAAATAAAAAGTACAAGAATTGTGGAAGCACCTCCAATTTTTGACATGTTAAATTATAGGCTAACTTGTTAAATTAGTTTTAAAATCTCAGAGGAACAGATTCTGACAAGAAAAATAAACAAACAGAAAAGCAGATTGCCAGAACTAAAGAAACCTTCAACACCAAGCATTCAGCAGCCACGGGAAAGTAGTGTTACTATGACTACTGACAGACAAATAATAATACCACACCGTCAAAAATATAGCAAACACATCTGTTTTTCCACCTAGGTTGCTCAGGAGCAGGAGGCCAACACCCAAACACCTCGATTTCCTGCACTTCCACTTCTCAAAGACAACAACTATAATAGGAGAACAAGATGTAACCTGCACCAAAAATATACTCCGACCAAAAATGCTCACTGAAAACAAGCATCAACTTATGCCTTGTTTTTTTTCTGTTTTTTTTTTTTCCACTCTCCTACTGAATAAATAATCAAAACAAGCAGAATCTCTCTCATTCAGATGATTTTATGCCTCCTCTCCATTCTTCCAGTAAAACATACATGATGGAAGGAGTAATGAAGACTGCCTGCTACATTGCGCAGGAACTTGTTGCACAGTGTTGGGAAGTCAGAGGGGAAGGCAATCTACTTTCCACTTGCTGGATGCTGAACAGCATTGCAATTTAGAAGATCAGATAATTCTTTAGTTAAAAAATCCTGTCTAATTATCACCCACACAAGCATTCCTTCATTCTGCCAGCTCGTGT
Organism: Callipepla californica brunnescens; assembly: GCA_023055505.1. Taxonomy (NCBI): domain Eukaryota; kingdom Metazoa; phylum Chordata; class Aves; order Galliformes; family Odontophoridae; genus Callipepla; species Callipepla californica. The sequence goes on along the minus strand of JALIRH010000003.1, from coordinate 36,737,764 downwards.
CAAAACACAATTGCTAGTAACACACATAACCTAAAATCTCCTCTTGTATCCATTTGTGACCCAGTCAGTGTTCTCTCAGAATTAAATTTGTTTCTGACATAAAAATATTATAAAAAATGACTTAAGTAATTTAACTTTTAGACATACAATGCTCACAGTAAGTTTTGAATGCTTCAATTTAAAGGACACTATACCATACAGATAGCACCATTGTGCACTACTGTAGTATTCTCACATAACAGCTGAACCTCAGTACTCTGAGAGCACATTGTTCCAAGCAAGGAACTCTAGCCTTTGATAAAAACTCCTCCGCTAAACAAATAAAACACTACCCCAGGGAGCCCTAGTTATTATTTTTTCACTGATACGAAATTTTCTATGAATCTTTTTAAATATAGCACTTACAGACCAAGGATCCTTCAGCTTGTGAAAAAAATCAGTAATGGTTTAAAAACACTCCATCTGACACTGTAACAGCAATGTGGACTACAAATATAATGCCAGGTTACTCATGGTATTTAAATAAAATGGCTCACAGGAAAGGACGATTATATAATTTGCCTTCATAACATACAAAGCACTGCTAGTACATCTGTGATTCTTAAGGAGGCTAAATCAAAAGGAAAATACTGTTAAGTATGGACCTAGTGACAATTTGAAGCTTAATTCTTGCTGATGTAGGTGTTGTTGTACCATAAATACTAAACTGTGAGTCCCAGTTGCTGCCAGGATTGCCTCTTAGCTCAGGGAGAGAAGAGAGCAATAAACTTTGACAGTTCCCATTCAAGTGGAAGAAGATTGTGACAACAGATTTTCCTGCAGCCATCAGAAACCATCCTAGCCATGTTTGTCAGTAAAAGCTGAAGCTTGAAGAATGCAATATCACTCTGACAAAGTAATAAGAAAAATGAAGTATCTGAAACAGCACAAAGGAGAGAAAAAGGATTCAGATAAGGAAGTTTTGACAGGAGTAAGATTAAGATCATGAGAGAAGAGCAAGAAGAGAAGCAGTTTCTTCAGAAAAATTATTCTGACCATGAGTGCAACAAATGCCAAAGGAAGCTGACCTGCATAAAAGGATGGAGTTGCATCCAGCTTCATTTACTGACTCCAAGTAACATTCAACTGTGAAATCACTCAAAGAAAGGTACCCAAAAGTCTTGGAATACAGATTACAAGTACCTACTGTTAGGTAACCATTTCTGAAAATATGTTAATAACCATCAAGATATGAATACATCAGAGAAGACTTCCCAACAACTGTTGCAGTATTTGCTGAGTTAATTATGTGTTAAAAACTTCATAATTTAGATTTCTATAAGTAAAAAAAAAAATCTTTGTAATGTCCGCACTCTTTCTGCTTTAAAAGAGATTGTGGGTACTTGCATGAAAACATAAGTGGGGCTAGCAAGGAAAATTGATATTTCAATTTCATGCAAAATGTGATATGAGTAATTGCAAAGTTTCAGTCTGCCAACCCACTCTACTTCAAGAGTAGACAAGTGATTTCCAATCAGTCACTACTTTTCCATATTTTAGGATTATTAGAGTTGACCAACAATGAAAAGTTATAAGAGTGTTACAGAAGAGCATTGCAAGTGGAGTTCAACTCAACAAATGATATTTTCTGGAAACAGAGCCTAAGCTCTCATTAAGGTAGTGCAGAAACCTAGACATATCCAGAGTTGCATCAATCCAGACTATTGATTTGAATCACTCAGTGGAATTGTCTTGGTCTTTCCACCATGTGTAGAATGAACCTCTATTATAAGCTAAGGCAGATCCCTAAATCCCTAACACTCGGGGAACTAAAGGAAAAATTAATTTCACTTTACAGAAAAGATAAAGGATGAACAACTTAACAGAACATTGACAATGACCAATAATGCGAATAGCAAGAATAAAGAGTTCCTCAACGTGCACACTGAATATTACATCAAAATCAAATGATTTTCCCTCAACATCAATTCTCCACACTTTACAAGATGTTAACCTTTCACTCATTTTAAAAAATAGCTCATGTACAGACCATCAACAGCAAAACTTATCCAAAGACATAGTAGAAAACTCATTCTGGAGGGTCATTATCTTAGGCTTTATAGAGTGTTTTATCCCCAAATTATGCTGGAGTTCTCTCTGATAAGCTTTCCTCCCCTTGAAACACGACAGGCTCACTGCTTTGGTCATGAAATGCCATTGGATAGAGTTCATGCTTGGGCTCTTTCGACCAGGAAAGCTGTGCACAAGAAACTTTTCTAATGCTAATCCATTTTATTGTCTCATGCTCTGATTTCCTTTTGTTTTCACCAAAGATCAGGAAACTCTATCTACTTCTTCTTGTTCTTCTTCCAACTCTGCAGTAAATGTCAGTATCCTTCTTTTAACCCTTAAGTATCAAAGAAAACCTCAGTGTTGCTTTCTTACACTTAGTTTGCCTGATGTAGGCTTTCCCCTACTCCAGGTTGAAGAACACTCTAGCACACCCAAAACTTAGCTAGCCAAATACTTATGCACAACTTTTGTCAAGAAAATCTCTTGCCTTCAGAAGTCTTTACGTTCAGTAAAAAGGGAATATTTCTATGTGACAGTGCTAAAGATCTCTCTTGCCTGTTATACATAGCAGATCTCTAGATCACATAATATCCTGTAGTTTGGAATTACTGAGGCCATTGGCTCTCTAGAGACTCATGCAAGAAGAAGCAGGTGAGGAAAGTCAGACAGAGAACTGGATTAAATAAAGAAATGTCAGAACCTTATCCTGTGCTGGGTTTCTTTGCTTTTTTTTTTTCCCTCCTCTAATCACTACAGTACCTCATTCATGTGTGTGAGTACCAATGTTTCCCGTAAGGACACCATACCCTTTTCCCTTTAAACTACAAAAAGCAACCCATTACTTGACAGCTCTACACTTTGGGGAAGAATTAGCTCACCTTGTTTCATCCCTGAGCACCTTATTCACCCTTCTTGTTTTATTATACAATGTTTTAATTTTTGTCACAGCTGTGGCAAAACTCACAGAAGGAAAAACAGAATCTTACACATAAGACACTGGAAACTTTCATCCTTACACAAATACTGGGACTAACACTTCTAGTTAAATAAAGATTAATTCCCCTTAACTAAAGCCCAGTCTGTACTATTCCTAGTATTACTTACGTTCCAGCTGTGTTATTTAAAGCTTTCTTCCACAGTTTTAGTATTTGTACTAGAGTTTTTGAAAATGTTTAGCTTTTCCCTTCACAACTGATTGCGCTTGGCTTACTCTTGCTTGAATTGTCTTTCTTCTCTGAGTCACTACCTCTCTTATCTGTTTCCAGCCTCTTTCCTCTTTTATTAGAATGTAGCACCATGTTGATACCAATAGGTCTTTCTGTAAATTTATCTGTGGCTTTTGCAGTCATATGTGAATCACTGCTTTATCAATTGGAATATAAAACAGCTTAATTTGCAATTACATGTTGCAAAAAATGGGATTATTTCAGAGACTTTCATGATATTTACTGAGATACACTCTCAAGCATAATAGAAATATAGAGTTGGCAACATTACTAGTACAGTCTGCTTCATGTTATTTGTCAAAAGTTCATAGATTTATTTGAATCATTATTCTCTTCTGTACATCCAGATAGTGAGTATCTGGGTACATAATGAAGGTAAAGAAAATAGCAAGAGTGTGCATCAGGAATTTTTAAGACTCATCTTGTTATGGTTTTTGATTTAAAGTATCTCTGGGACATGCCCAGAAAGAGCACTTATCTTCCTTTCTCCTTCTCTTTAAGTATCAGGACCAGAGCAGCCATGTTTGAGAAGCATGGGGAAGAGTGGGAAATGGGGAAAAAGAGAGACCGTTGAATGAAAAGCAGTCAACTGAGACTTGCAGTAGGTACTAGGATAAATTCAAAGTTCAAAACATATAGATAACCATACAAAAAACTACAGTGTAGTTCTGAAAAGGGGTTCCCAACCTGGATACTAGAAAACAAAAAGATCTGTTAAAAAATTAGCAGTCTCTAGGTAGACAACCTTAGCCAGAATAATTGTGTAAGCAGAGGATGAGTGTTTCTATAGCTACCTCTATATCTGCTCTTCCCAGGAAACCAAAGCTGGTTTTCATCAAGATTCAGGCTGAGAAAAGGCCAATAAAGATACAAGGATAAGACTTTCTTTTGTGAATACAGGATTGTACAAATCCTGGAGAGCAGATAATTAGACATTGTACAACATTCTTCAGTAAGAAATGATCAAAACATTTTTCACAGAACATATAGGTTCCTTTTATTTTTGACTAACGTCTATTTTCTTCGGATAAACATTTCCATGTAAGATTTCAAATTACTTTCCATGTATTCATCTAATGACTACTATAGACACACACAAAAAAATTATGTTCTTAACAGACACTAAAAATTGGTTTGTAATGGAGGAAAAAAAAATGCCTTAGTTGTAGCTTGGGAATTACTAATATATGTTTTGATGTGTATTTCTGTAAATGTTTCAAATCCAGATTGCTAAGTGCTTTGTCTTGCTGCATCATTTACTGTCAGGATGAGCTTTCTGATTTTGCTGTTTTTTCTTAAACCAAGAGGTAAAATCAATCCTAACTAGAGTGATTTTTGACAGCCTTCCTAACACATTGGCAGGTAGAACATTCATCAACAATATGCACACATGGAGGATAGAGAAAAGAGAAGAAAGGGAAAAAGACAAGGGAGGGAACATATACCACCTTTTAGAAAAACTCTGTAAACATTCCTCTGAAACACTCCAAATCAGTAAAGAAGGAAAGATCCCCATGCAGCACTGAAATAACACCCTGATCTATCCCATTGGTTATGCAGAAATTAACCAAAGTAGTCATAGAGAACAATTAATTAGTATTTTCTTCTATTAAAAAGAAATTACAGACCATGCTTTCTTAGAAACATCCTATGACACTAAATACTGTGCTAATAGTTGTATTTGTTGCCATGACCCTGGCTTGCAAGTTTGAGCCATCCCACAGCAGGCTGAGTTCAGCTCCTTGTGCTTCATCTAGCACAGCTGTGTTCTCTCAGGTAAATTTCCATGTGCTGTGGCAACATTCAAAGAAAAGTGACTCCCTGTCGATGCTACTCTGGGACCCACAGTGTGACTGTTGTTACACAGCACAGAGATGCTGCACAGACTTGCCAGTGTAGCGTTAAGGAACAGCTTCCCTATTATCTTCCATGCCTTTTGAAACCCTGGTCATTTGTATTTGATCTCAATAAATAAAGAAAGGAAGAAATAAAATAAAATAAAAATGCAAATAAAAATAAAAGACCAACACACCACATTAGAATTAGAAAACATGTAGGTAGACTCACTGAATAAAATAAACACATCTTTGGATGAAAGCAAAATGGACCTGATGTTTCCATTAACTCTTCTGTGATCATGAAAGTGAGGGGCAGGAGCCATATTAAAATGAATTGTAGTAGCATGCAACAGGTATGGGATGTGCCTTCTGTAGTTTCTGTTATGGAAACAGGGGAGAACTCATTGGGTGAAAGTTGTAGTGAGGCAATACAGGGCTTATTTTCTTATGTCTAGTCATCTCTGTTCAAGTGCTTATCTGGAATATATTAACTTGTATAACGTCTGTGAAATAAGCAGTCTTATAGAGGATCCTAGAGGTCAGCTCTCTTTTTCATAAGTAGCATTAACACACATGACCTGTGTGTACATACGATGACAAATGCCTGGAAGAACAGACGACTCTGATCTCCTGTATTTCCCCAGCAAGCAGAGGCAGAATGCGTTCAAGAAAATGGAGTGAAAGTGTATCAGTAGCCGATGACAATTCTGTGATGCTACTGCACTACATTTCAGAGAACCAAGCACAGACAAGACCACCTGCTGGAGCCACAGCCTGCCACAACACTCACTCCTTATTTACTGCCACAAACTGAATATGTAGGGTTAAGTAGGTTAAAATTCAGAGACAGAGGGCGAGCAAACAACAAATATCTAAGATTATTTGATTAAGGTCTGCCCAAGACAGCAGCTCAGATGCAATCAATCTGCTTATCCATTTCTCAGCATCTTAGAGCACATTTTTTATGTGACACTTGTGTTTGGTGCCTTGTTTCATTTACATCACCCACTGGAATGCCAAAAACATCGTTTTTGTCTCTCTCCAGGGACATCTGAAAATTCCAATAAACATTTATGTTGCATTTAAATCCTGTTTGAGCACTGCATTTTTCCCACAACAGCACTAACTTAATGGAGAGAAGACTGACAAAAATAACTGGTTTTGGTCCCCTGAATTTTTTGGTTTCTTCTCAGCTAAAAAAATTAATAATGCAAAAGCCAGACACCAGCCATGGGGTTTCTTAAGACTGACTGACTAACTTTCATGGCAGTTGTCTTTGTTATTCTATTTTGTTAGTGGGTCCTGGGTTTATAATATCCTTCCCTTTGTGGTCCTCTTCATATCTTAGATATTAATGAGAGGTACCTCACCATCAGCATGAAACACTTAAAGGTTTACCTTGAATTCCTGATGTTAACTCCGAATAATGTCAGTCATTCTTACGGTGCAGACCTAATAGTTGATACCATTATTATCATCAGGACTGAAAATATACTCAGAATACACTGAGTCAGATTGCCAAGGTTGATCACATTTCTGTTTTGAAAACTGAGTGAACAAGGGACACAAGCTATTTTTAGCATCTCTGTGACTCCCTAAAACCACGTTTCTAATGGAAGTCAATACAATCAATGCAAACAGTATTTTGAGTTAATGTGACCCACTGTATGTTCACTCTATGGAAGCACACTGCTCAGTTGCCATCAAAATGTCAAACTCAAGGATCAGAGCAAACATCCAAAAGCTAAGTGTCTTTGGAACACAAACGATAGGAGACCCATTTTTAAATTTTGGATGGTACACTGAAATAACTCATAAGAAAATTCTGATTTTGCGTGATTACACATGCAACAGTTAGAGAGAAAGGATGCACACTCCTGCTCTTTTTCTGCAGTGTGATTTCCTCTTTATTTATACAACCAGACTATATTTTAGTCTGTGTGTTGCATGACACTGTTCACTGCTCTTTTCCTGCATATCTTCATGTCTTGGTGTGCTTGTCACATGCACATCCATAAGGCTTCTGACTCAGACATGGAGAGAAGAGCACCCAAAAGATAGCCTGTTGATTTTGTTTGCTTATTTTCTCAGAAATTGCACTTGAGCTACATCAAATTAAAACCAGAGCTAGTTACCATAGGAACTAGGGAAAATGGAGAGTTGTCAAAGCCCTGTAAAAGTTCCAAAATTTGATCTCCGAGATATCTGAGAAATTCTGGCCATCCAAAGCAACCTGAAATTTGCAGGGCACAAATATTTAAAACCTTTCAAAAGGAGTGATAGGCAGTGCATTTTTAGTCACGATGTCCAAAAGATATATCTTGTATGCAGATAAGATTTTTCTGCTATTCTGAAACAGGAGGAAGGCATTCAGATATTTTCTCTGTACCATCCAGCCAGATTGCAACTTCCACATAGGTGGAGGAAGGATTAAAGAAGTATAAGACATTCACCAGATTGGAAGACAATGAAGATGAAAGCCTAATTTTGTGTGTTGTGGAGATGTCATCTCAGAGAATTAAGAGATAATGAAAAGATAAACTATTATTATAGTTGTTCAATAGTGGATTGCAATTGCTTTCCCATCACAGCTACATGCAAAACCACCTGGTTTTGAACTGAAGCCATGAAGCTTTAAAAAAAATAGATATATTAAATGCTCTATAATTGCTTTGAAATCTTATTTTTTCTTACGTGAAGGTAGTTATTTTGTGCCAACTGCTTTAATTCCTACATGTGATTTATAAACAATTTATATTATCCTAATCTATCCCTGCTGTGCTGCAGCAATGGCAAACTTACACAGAAACCTTAATGAAGCACTCACTACAAACTGTAAACACAGAGGATGCTAAAGTGTCATGTATAGTGTTGGCAGAAGTTAATACCTTCCACAGTCATTAGATTTGAATTTGGGGATGTTTGCGCAGTAGTCAATTCAGATAAATTAGAATTGTATGCTGGCAGCCCATAAAAAGCTTATGCATCATTGAATCTCTGAGGTATACTTGGTGTCTTAATGGGATAAAATTCCTCTCTCAGCAGAGTCTCCTCACACTATGTGCAGGTCCCTCTACCTTAGTTTGCTTGGGGGCATAGGATGATGTATGCCTGAACACAATCCCTGCAGAGAGAATTATCTTCAGTTTTAAGACACATTAAGAATGTGTCCATTTAAAGTGCTGAAGCAAAAGAAAGCCAGAGGTATATCTGTGCTTCAGTGACACAGAATGACTGGTGCAAGCAGAGGCTGGGTGGTTTGGAAGTGCAGTGGACTCAGCATTAAAACACACAAGTGACACACACATAGATACATTAAATTAAAACTTTGCAAGAACCACACAAGAGCCAGGAAAGCTGGCCAAAACGCTGCAGCTCAGTAGAAAAAGGTAGAAAAAAGATAAATAAACAAATAAATTGTAGTAAATGTTCTACAAATAATAATAATAAAGGTAAAATCAACATCTCAAAAATATTCCAGATCTCAGCGATGCCACATTACAAATATGGTTAAAAAATAAAAATTCTGGGATTACCTATCATTTCATTCCCATATTTTTTTGAACAAAATCATTTTGTTTTCAATGCAAAATTTTACTTACATTTGCATACTATCAGTTTTAAATGTTTCTGTGAAAGTAATTACCCACACTCACAGAAATATAATTTGAATGTTACTTTAAATGAAGTGTTCTGTTCAACTCCAATTTCTTTTTTAATTCTACAGAGCTTTAGTTTCTTTTTGACACAAAATTATTTTTTGTATTTCAGGAGTACTACTCAAAGCCTCTATTTCTCTTAGCTCTATTTTCTCACTGTGCTCACATCCACTGATTGGTCTCCATTAACTTTCAACAAGCAGTCATGGATGCCAGTGGGTGCCACTTCTTTCCACATGGAGAAATCCAGTGACACACCTTTGCTTCATGTGCCCTTCCATGTCAGATGTCAGATGCCATTCTGTCAGACTGTCCCTCCACTGTAATCAGTCACCTCGCAACCCAATGGAATGGAATACTGGTGGGAAGGTTCAGCCTCTACTGCCTACCTCTGACATTGTAGGCAAACATAATAAAATGGGAGATGTGACTTTCAGAGGAGACCTTGCAGTTATACATCTCTTCAAGACACCTAGTGATGCAATGTGTGCTCTCAGAGATTCCACATTCTACTCAAGAACTGCCCTTGGGCTCAGCCAAATATTGCATTTGTTAAAGGCCAACTGTAACAATTACTTTTTGGCTTCACTGACAGACAAATAAAATTAACAGTACTTAACACGCGTATAAATATATAAAGGTATACATTTGACAAGAAGAGATGATCATAAACAAGCTGAACACCTTATGGAGATTTTTACTTTGCAATTCACTTTTTTTTTCTTTTCCATTTAAACTTACAAAAGAAGATAACATCTTTTTTTTTTTTCCAAGCTGAACACCTTATGGAGATTTTTACTTTGCAATTCACTTTTTTTTTCTTTTCCATTTAAACTTACAAAAGAAGATAACATCTTTTTTTTTTTTCCAAGGTAAGCTTGGAAGCAATAAGACATTTTCAGGTCACTCTCTAGGTTACTATTTAAAAATGCAAAACCACCAAGACAGGAGATTCTGGCTGGAGGATGAAATTCCCCACACAGGGATCTTTCATTATTACTAAAGCAGCTAGATATTACAAGTACACCATGACTACATTAATGTTAGTTTTAGATTCTTAATTATGTTTCTTTTTTTCATTATTTTTTTTTTTCAGTCAGCCAGCATGCTAACTCATTTAATATTTCTGTGGGACAAATGACGTACGTTCCTCTCTCCTTAAATGTTACACCATTCAAAACTTGCAGTCTTTACTTAGAATTGTACCACCAGGTAGAATCACAAAAATAATATCCACTGCTCTGAAGACTACCAATCAAAAATGAGAACACCTGTACTTTTGAGTTTTAGATTTCTCATTTTAAATAATGTTTTGAAAATAATAGCTGCCCATTTTTCAGACTATTTGCAAAGCTCCTGCCTGCAGAATTGTCAATTGTTTCAAGAAGGACAGGTTATAGCCTGTCAAAACACCTGAAATTGAGGCAGTGACAGCCTGAAATTGCAGACTATGAAAACATATTGCTATGCATATACTTTTTTTTTTTTTTTTTTTTTTTTTTGACTGTTAGTTACTGGAAGCTTAGCTGCAGCACAAAGCTAAGAAATTTGGATTAGAGAAGCTATATTAGAGGAAGCATTAATTCCTCAGGTCTGTATGCCTGATCAAAGAAGTCTCTTCCTTATTCCTTAGGAGAGTATTAGTTTCATACACAGACAACTGAGTCCTATATTCAAACGCATTGCTCCATTTCACTCCTTTTCTATCTCTTTGTCACCTGCAGGTAGCAATCATCCCTCTTCAATTGTTAAAGTAAATGCCTAAAAAGGTTGAATGGTTTTCTGTAAATCAACTGCATGCTGAAACAACGTATGCCCTTAAAAAAGCTAAAACCAAATCAACGCTGAAAGTGACAATAATGTGCATAAAGGATGCAATTTTAGAAAGGAATTAACAGTATATATTATTTGACTCAGAGATTTCCCCAGAGTGACCAATGAGCAAGGAAGATATTAAGGAAGAAATACTAATGATATTTCCCAAGGACACTCCCAGAAGACTTCAGCTTGAACTCAAATGCCTTTTACTCCTGCTCTTCCCCCTACCTCAGTCTATTTCAATGACCAATTTAACACAAATATACACCTTGCATAGTTATTGCACTCATGCAGAAAGAGAGCTCCCATCCTGTACTGAGAGACTATTGTTGCATCCATCTTGGTGTTCAAGTATAAAAGACTATGGAAGGCAATGACTTAATGGATCCTGAATCAAAAAAATGTCACTGCTGTACCACACTTTGCCAAATTTGCAGTGCTATCTCAGACTAACTGTATTTTTTTCTCCTCCATCTACAATCTCCTGTTTATAGCACAATCACCTGCTCCATTTGAGACCAGTACAATCCTCAGCATAGTGTCTTGAAAATACTATCCTTTCATGATGCCCTTTCATTCCTTTATATACCTTTGTGTGCTACCTCCTTTATCTGTCTGACCTCAGACAATGTCACAGTGCCATAATATCAAATAAGTTAACAGGGTGGTCCCTAAAAGTTTACGACTGCTCAATTCATTTGTAGCAATTTCCAATAGCAGAGGCCATTCTTCCCAAGGCTAACAGGTGGCACTAGTTTCTTCTATTTTTCCAGTCTCAAAGCAAGAAGCAAACCTGTTACAGCAGGTTAAAGTGTGAAGAAGATTGGATTTTTTAGACAGTTCTATAGGGAATGGATCAAGTTAATTTAAATTTCTGGCAAAAAGCCCATTGAGGCTTTAGTCATGACGAATTCTCAGATTATTATAGGAGCAGATGGACTTTGTCCTGTAAGTAATTGTGTATTCTCTGGAGTGGACAGAGGGGCCATTGAACCATCTGTTTTGTTGTTTCTCCAGATAGTGTCTTATTACTGTCTCTGTCTGCTGTTTTAGTGCCTGATTCCCCCAGGCCTACTTTACATCAGCTTGCTCAGACACAAGATGCCCTCTTGTCTTATGTAAGAAAAAGAATGGTATTTACCATTCCAGCCTGCTATGTCGTGGCTCTACTTTTGTTCTCTTCTCAGTCTGCTACCTTTCCTTGATTATTTTAGCCCTGAAAATGTATTGGAGAGGACAACACATTTACAGGTCTTTTAGCACTAGTACTACTCAATGCTGCCAGGAGATAAATTTGTAATAAAAATGCCTTGCATGACATTTTTCAAAATAGGCTTTTCATATGTAGGTCCATATCAATAGTTCCATCCTACAAATGGTGAAATTTGGGTATAAAGGATCATAATCTAAGTTCACAGACCAAAAACGGGAGACTCAGAAATAGTGTGAACATTATAATTCTCAGGATTCCCTTATACCCCTTAATTCCATAAATATATATAAAATAATTGGAAGAGGACCTACTCCAGAATAAACACAGTCCTTGTATCCTTAAAAGTATAGGACTGTTCTCAAAAGATCAGGTGACAAATAAGCCACTCTTTTCACCAGCAAGGTACTCACATCGGAGCTTACATCAGTGTGATCCTGTTGAATCTGCTTTAACATATGCTGCTACCCTTGAATGGTCATATGAAACTTTTCAGGAACTAATTATTCTTCTACCTTTTAGACCTTCTCAGCTAATTAAAGATGAAGAGCTATCGTTTTTAGGTAACTGATATCCTTTATTGCTCTCATCATGGTTGAGGTATATCAGCTAGGATCTCTGTAGTATTAAGAATAAGCTACGTATTTCTGAAATCCTCATAAATGTGTTTATAAAGAAAAATTGATTCCACATGAAATTAACTAATCTAAATTCTATATGTGCTGGTGATTTAGATAACATTAATGTTGTTTGTTGTTTTACTTTTACTATTAAAATATCTCTGTTGAAAGCAAGCTAAATTAATCATAAGACATACATTAGAAGTCTTTTTCTAAAGGATACAGGAAGTGAATTTTCATGTCTTTTTAAAACTAACTTGAGACTGGTGAGTAGTCTTTCTCATTTCTATCATTAAATCCTGTAATATGTAAAAAATTGAAATTCAGTGCAGTGGTATCTCAGTATTTCTTGGTGTCATTATGTATACAAGTATTATAGCTTATGTTAGCCTATAATCTATTTTTCCTCAGAGAAAATAAAATCAAGCAGACAGTTGGCTCAAATGACTCACAACAATGTGCCCAGAATAGCAGAGGCACATCCATGAGAGCAGATGAGGATCTAGGCTGAGTCTCAGAGCAGTGCAGAAGTCCCAGGTCATAACTGACACAAGCCTTCTGTTCACCATTATTTCATCCATAATCATTTGGCATTGAAATTATAATTCTGTTCATTACCCTGTCTCAGTGTATGGGTAGCAAGGGTCATTAGTACATATCTCAAAGGGTCAAATTCTAAATTAAAATTTGGCATCTTTCAGGGAAGTATCTTTCAATTTTATGACCACAAAATCTTGTCATGCCTTTTTCCAAAATACCTTCCAGGGGCTATTCTCACTCACTAGCAGTAAACTTGGGAAACTTCACTGGTACCTACCAAAATTCTAAATTGCTATAAGATCATCTTTTCATTTTGCTAACATTATGAGATGCTTGTTCTCTTTTCTTTCTTTCATGTGTCAGGTACATTCCTCCTGCCTCCAGTCTACACTTTATTCAGGCTCTTCAAAGATTAGCAAGTAATCTGATAAACTGAAAGCACTAGGGAAAGAGTTAAATACAAATACAAAAACTTGGAGCTTTTATATGGATAGCAAAGTGTTCAATGCAAGTGAATCTAAGAAGTGGAACAGAAGTGTGTTTACATTTCCTGTCATCTATACTTCTATCTTGAAGTATGTATGTAGGGAGGAGACTGAAACACTGAGGGATCTCTGCAGCGTTACAGATAAGGGATGTGATTTCCTGGGGAAACTAATACTGCTTGTACCTCCAGCACAGTGTACCCTATGACTGTTGGTAAGGAAAAACGTCAAGTGTTCTCAGCGTATACATTTATGTAACATGAATACAAAATGTAGACAATGTTTTTTTGGTGGGTTTTTTTTTTGTTTGTTTTTTGTTTTTTTGAAAAAGATGACCAAAGAACTAAATTATTACAGAGTTATGATGAAATCTCTATCTAACTACTATGTTTTGAAGAGAAAAAAAACAGTACATTCTGAAAAAAACTGAAGACAGTTCTCTCTGAATTTCCCATATACAAAGAGTAACTATATCTTTTTTTGCCTGGATTAATTATATGTATGGAAAATAATTATGTATGTTCTGCATATCCATTCTTGATGATATGAAAGAAAAAGGAAAGAAAGAAAAGCCTTCTGGTATTGACAGTGATGAGGTACCTATAGAAATACATTATAAAATGGAAGACCCTGAAATGGGAGATGAACATTGTCAATCAATTTGCTAAATGCTTTTGAAATATACTGTAAGAGCTGATCTGACACCCATCAGTTTTTACTTCCTATTCAGATGATATGCTAGATATCAGTACGCATTTTCAGTTTCCTCTCATCACAGTTCGCAATGCCCACTGATATCTATCCCACTCTAGTTGATACTGACATCTGCAGATATCTTAGCATGGTCTTTACTGAATTGCTAGTCATTCTGGAGGGAGTTTTTACCAGCATACTTGTCATAAACTTGCACAAAAATTTTGTTAATAATTATTTGATGCCACAAACTATAGAGCCAATAAATGTCACTTGGTCAATTACCAGCAATCCAAACATTAAGAAATTAAGTCTCAAAAAACAGTGGTAAAAAAAAGCTAATCATGTTTTTAAGGACAAGTTGAATGGCTTGAGGGCTACACAGTGCAATACACACACATAATAAACATGAATAAATAAGATTACTATGGTTCAGAAAAATGTTATCTGCTTAATAACTTCTGTTTCATATAACACAACACACATTGGACAACAGGGAATAAAGTAGCTTCAGAATATTTTAACTTTCCAATGAAAATAACTTCTCTCAACATACAAGTCAGTTAATAGAATACTTTGATTGAATTCTGGTTTTGTGCATGTTCTATTGTTTCCATTCTGGGCTTTTCATTTAATTAGAACTAGTGGCAGATGGAATATCTTCTCTGAATCTCTCTACCAATTTCTGTAGTTTTGTAATAACATTTTCTTCATTCAAAAACTGCTTCTCCCTTTCTGATTTCAAAGCATTCACAAGAGCAATGCAATTCATTCACTACAGAAACTAAGTAAAAAAATATCAAAATAAATTTAAGTCTGGCAAATTAAGAACTAAGCACATTTAAATACATAAAAGAAAAAAAAATCACTAATCTGACTTGCTCAGTATTTAATGATGGGATTTTTTATTTTATTTTTTTATTTTTGTAATAATAATAAGCAGTGCTGGTTAAAAGTCTTTTGAAGTCTTTTTATTTAAGCCTTTTCACCAAGAAATTCAATGACTAAATATGATTTAAATGTAGATATCTAAAAAGCCCTGTACTACACTTTACTGAGTGCCTTTTTAATAATGAGGGATCTGTGACTCAGAGTGCAAGCTACTTAGGATAACTGTTTATACTCAATTTTTTTTTATGTTTTCAAACAAAATCTCATTGCAGAAAAACAGACACTGCAGTTCTAGGAAAGCTCAACACACAATTAACTAGATGAAATCCCATGGCTTGCATTATGCACAGTTCAGTTTTGCAACATCACGGTCTCCTCTTGCCTTAAGCTTCTTAACTCCATGAAACATTTCTGTTAACCTCATCACCTCCCTGCATAGCTGAATTTTCAAAGTAACTTAAGTGGCAGTAGCAACATCCCATTGACTCAGATTTAATCTTTAAACTCTGAAGATTTTATCTTCCTGTTACAGAATTCACATCTATTGTCATTTCCCACATCACTTCTAGCTGTCCTGATTTACATTAGCCTTCTTTATTTTCAGACAAATTTTCAGTCCTCACCCATTCAAAATTTTGAAGAGATCAGAATTTCCACTAACGTCTTGTAATTCATAAACTGAAACAGTTTGACAGTAAAACGTACACGCTAAAAATCTCTGAATTTGAGAAGCATGTTTGAAATCCTGCTGGCTAAAACATTCACCTCACCTAATATTTAGTAGTCAAAAGGCCACAAAATTGTTACACTACCTGCCTTGCCATGTAATAAGTGACAAGAATTAGGTACCTCCAGATGACAATCAAAGTGACAGCACTCTAGCCCTGCCAGTTGATAAAGAATCTCTCAGCTACCTCAGGTATGGCCACAGCCAGGGCTGCACATACCTCTATCACCAGGCACTTCAGCCAGGACTTATAAGATTGCTCACATCATATCATTTGGATTGCTTTGTTACTTAACAAGTAACAAGGTTACTGTTTTGAAGAAACACCACTATATTTAATCTTAGCCCCAACATGTCCTTGTTATAAAGTTGCAATCCGATCCAATTCATCAACAGAGAGATTTTCAATCAGTTGTCATCTCTCATTTTCAGCTTCCAAGATGTCTTGCTACTGTTGCTGCTACTGTTGTTGTAAAATCAATTAACACAGATCATTTAATAACCTTATTCACAGAATTGTCACTTAGTTGCAGCACAACTTTAGATAAGTCCCGAAGTACACTGTGATTCAGCTTCACCCGCCTTAACTCAGGGATTAGAATGATAATTCCACTTTGAAAAACATGGTATGAACAGATGAGAAGTGTCTTCATGGGAACAAATTGACACGTTATCACTGCTGAAACTAATAATAATCTCTCCAGAATACAAGTGAAATATCCATCAGGCTTCCTGTTCTTCTTTTAACAAAAATGTCATTTAGTGAAGGAAAATTTCAGGAGATGTGTAGGAGGGCGAAACAATTAGACTGTACCAAGAAAAATGAGTAACCTATTATAGGAAGTCTTGCTCAGCCTGTGTACAATACAGAGTAGACAATAATCTGACTTCAGCTCTAATGAAACCCATGATGAACTCCAGTCTGACAAGACAAATTGCAATAAACCATATAAAACCCATTTCCTCTGTTCCTCTTCAATAATCTTTAACAGTTTTCAGTTGCTATTTTATGGACTCTATATTTTTTGAATCTCCTTTAAGTATCTATTAAATTCATTTTTAAAGCATAGATTACAAAATGCTATTTCTATTTTGCAGGTGACTACTCAAATTATGATTACAATGTTATTTAGAACAATGTGTGACTTTTCTTGAACAATAGAGTGCGTGCCTTTCTTTGTTCCCATAGCTCTGTGCTAGGCTTCTTTATCTTTCAAGTTTAAAATATACCATTGATATCAACTGATGTTTTTCTTGAAATCACTCACAGCAACTTGTCCACCTTTTTAAAAAGATCCCCCAGCCTCAAAATCCTCATGAGGAATCTCTTTAAGGACCTGGGAGTGAGATCATCTGTACGGAGATGAGAAACACATTGCTGTTGTTGTGCCAGGTGCAAGTAGCCCCAACAGAAATACTACTGCTACACCAAAAGCATTACGGGAATGTCTTTGTCTCTGTGTCCCTACACAAATGCTGAAGCTTTTCTGCTACTTGAAACCAATAATGCTGAAATTTGATTTCTTTTGGCAGGGGTGACAAATATAAACACTGTGTAATCACTTTCACGCAGCTTTTGCAAAAGCAAGCACCTTGTCAACCATGGGAATTTTCAGCAAGAACAATACCTGACGAATTTCAACTAATAATTAAATTAACTGGCTTACACAATCAATTATCCTCATAATAAAAATAATAATAATAATAATAATAAAGTAGCAATATCATATTATTGCTGTCTGTGCTGCAAAATTCCAGAGACCATTTTGAAAGAACTATTAACGAAAAAAATCAATGCAGCAACACGGGATATATTTTACCTGGAGATCAAAGATATTCTTAAGCATTACTTAATCTGTAATAATAAACAAATTGCATTTGTTATCAGTCTCCTTTGCTAATCTGTACCTTCTGTAATACTTATCTGATCAAAATTCATCAAGATATGTCTCTTAAGATGCCTACCACTGCAGAAATACAAATCACTGGAATGAATGCAAGAAAAATCACATTCATCCACAGGAGTAGAAATTATGTAGACAATAAACAAGCTGCAGAATCATTGAGTTTGGAAGCATTTGTTTGTGTAAGATATTATACTTGACCACTAAATATAACCCATTTTCTGTTAACTTGTTCTACTATGTAACTTTGATGTGAACGTAAAAGCAGTTTGTTGATTTTCCCTGTCATTACTAATCTCTGAACTGAAAACCCCACAACCTGATTAATGATCCTCTTCTCCCATGAAGAACATAGGCCATGCTCTTATTACGACATTGCAGATTAAACAACCCAACCCTGAAAGCTCTCCTGCTATTATTGTGTTAGCAGGAGTAGTCAAATGGACTGTCTTCGTGCTCTGATCTGGGATAGGTCACATTGAGGGAGGTCCATGAGAGGACTGACAAGATGTAAGAACTTCCACTTTCAGTTTCAGCTCTGGAGTGATCCCACTGCTAACAGGCTGGATCTCAAATCTGTGCCCTGAGCTAGTAGATGACATTGGGAACATCAAAGAAAATTTATGGGAGCCCATCCTAGCTTAGTAATATCTGAGTAATTCAGTGGACACAGCAAGGTGTGCCCTGAGCCCATCTTGCATAACTACTTCTGACTCACAGCCTGCCCTGTCCCCAGCTTAGGTGCATAACTGTATAATGAAGAGAATAGGAAGTCTAATGTATGCAGCAGAAGGGGAGGAAAAAAAAAAAAAAGGGAAACAACAATTCATGATTTGTACTTCAAAAAGTGAAAAGCGTTATAGAAGACACATAGGGAATGTTGATTCCAGATTTCAGCCAGGGAGAAAAAACAAATCAGTAGAGAGATGCAACAGAATAAATTAATTTGATTGGTACAGCGTTCACAAAATATTGTTTTTCTTCAAGGTCTTTGCTATGCCTGATTGTTCCATCTTTAACATTTTGGCTCAATTATTTAATGAAAATGGATGTCATTCATTAACCGATGAATAACACAGTTGTCTAAATACTGTCATTTATCATGATTTTTATCATATTGCTCTGTTATGATTAGCACATGATTTCTCTTTTAGATTGACTACAGAGACAAGTTTTAACAGTGCTGGCAATGAGAGTACCAGGATGATATTCACACTAATGAACTTTCTAATACAGTAAAAACTAAGGGTAGTTTTATGTTTCAAATGTTTCAAAACATTAAGCAAATCCCTCAGAGAATTAATTACTATGATACTACTCTGAAATATTTTAGATAGTGCTTTGTCTTTTATCTGTTACCATTGCCTGTTCATTTACTTTTTTTTTTTTTTTTTTTTTTGTCATCATATATTTCTAGAAATACATGCAGTATATTTTCTTCCAGTTACCAGCCTTATTTCATTCTCAGTTCATTCACTCACCTCAAAGCTCAGTCAATTAAGTGTTGTATTCGGCTTAGCAAGACTGCTAACCATCATCTATGTTTTCAGTTCTCTCAAGGGAAAAAGACTGTACTTTTTTTTGATTCTTATCTCTGATTTTATTTATTCATTCAGTAGTAAGAAAATCTCTTTCAAAAACAAATAAACAAAAACAACAAAGCACCAAACACCCAGATCTTTGCTTTAGTATTCTGAAATGCAAACAATTTATTCTTTACTTTCACTATCGAAGGTGTCATAAGTAACATTCTCCTTCAGAGCTGAAATTTCCTACAAAATTAAATTATCTCATACTTGGAATATCTCTTCAATGTAAAGCAATTCTCCGTGGAGGTTCACAGCTTACATTTACCTTGCTCCCATACCAGCTATAAACAAAACTAGTCAAGTACCAGAAGCAATACCACTGAACTAGCAGTAAAATATTCTGCTTTGAATACATGAGTTATCTCAAGCTTATTCTGATATTCCTCTCCAGTGACATCATTAGAGTCTATCTGACCCCTTCCACAAGTGTGATTGGAAAGAGAGAACTAATAAGAGAAGGGCTGGATGGAGGAATCCCTATAGTGACGTGATAGCTATCCATCATCACTGATCTTGTTGCTGTCTATCATGGTAGCCTTCAGACTAGTCAGGCCGATGCCAAGAAGCTAAGCTATTATGAAAAAATACCCTGAAGAACCTTTTGTATCATCAGTTTCTCTCTTCAGTGTAAAAAATAAAAATACAAAAAAAAAAAAAAAAAAAAAAGCACTGAGCATTCATCATGTAGACTGCATGGCCTCAGCTTTCAGGGTTTTACTGAAGAGATCAGAGCCTGACACATAACAGAAGTACCATTGTGTGTCTTAGAAGACAAGACATTGTCCTCATCTACAGTCAAAATCATGTTGCATTCAAAAGTTGGAAGCATTGAAAGCATTAAAATGTAATTAAACGCAAAAGTGTGGAGCAAATTGTCTGTCAGTCAGGGCTTTCAGCACTTGAAGAATGAGAACTGCTCTGTAGTAAGACAACTGAAGCCCTCTTAAGTCCTGTCTATTCACCATTTCTCAGATTTTTCTTTCATTTGTTGATAGGAGTAAAGCTGTATCATATAGTTACCACCGGGAGCAGAACAGTAAAGTAAGAGAGAAACATTGTTTGAAAATGTTTTGTAAACCAAACAGCTCAAAAGCAACCATCACATGTAGCTCACAGTTAGAATTTAACCACACTATTTTGAAGATAAACAAATCCAACAGCACACTGATATAAGAGAAACTGAAAAAAGAAAAAGACTAGTGAGTCACCTACTGGCAGCAATACCCTGATCTCTTCAGAAGCTTTTCACCTTTCTTATCCATTCTATACACATGGATGGTCTGCAATGTTTGTGCTTTTCACAGCCAATTTTCAGAGCAGTGTCGTTTCTCTTCTAGTGATTGTTCTGAATACATCTTTAAAAGCACTTTTGCATGTTAACTTTTCAACTGTTATTGTTAGAAAGTGATATCTCAAGAAGTTAAGACAAAGTATCGGACAATGCCCAAAATCGTATATCAAAGTATTCTTTGTTTCCACAAAAAAAAAAAAAAAAAAAAAAAAAAAAAAGATTTTAGTAACGAGAAGCCCTTTAAAGAACATAATGCATAGAAAAGATAAGTAGACTATTTGATGGTTAAAGAACCACAGCAGATTCCTATTTCTGTAACTTAATTAATAACGGACTCTGTGCTTTCTCAAGAAATACAAGGAATGGCAGTCATATCCCGTGCAAGTCACCTGTGTAATTATTTCTGGCATCTATTACATTTTCCATTATAACTTTCATATTCTCTCAAACCATTTCTCTATGCTAAGGGCATCTTTCCTCTTCTAACTCGCTGCAATTTCACAGCAGGATGCATTTAGCAGATGAGAGACTAATTTTATATTCTCTAAATTGTGGTATTTATTGGGAGCACCATGAAGTGACCACTAGGATACCTGGAATCTCAGTCTCAATTACAATGTGTCTTGCATTGACTTCAAAAGTGATTCCAGTAAAGCTGGCAGATAAACGACAATTCCAATTAACTGATATGTTTCAAACAATGTAAGACATGTGAAGAAAATAGGCTCAAATTTAAGGCAGACATTGGAGGACACTAATCATTTCAATATAAATAGAAATTACTATAATGAAATATATCAGAGGTTTCAGGATCAAAGCCACAAAGTAAATTATAGTGCAAATTAGTTCCCCAGTTCACTGTCACTCACAAGCAGATTTTTTAATAAATGCTGCAGACATTAAAGTGCCATGAGGCATTCACCTTACTTTTTGAATACTTATTTAGATCGTTGAATGCTTTTGAAGAAGGATATTTCAGTTGATTTGGGATCCTAGGTTCTCTTCCCCTTGCTGAAAGTATGCATCAGGTATTTTTCAGTAAAGATTCCATATGCATGCTCTTGTGCATTCATTCTAGTAGGTCATCACCAAGGATGTCCTGGTGACATCAAGGTCATTCAGTGAGAGAATCTGCCATTAACACTCAATGCCTAAACATTTCCCATAATGAAAACAGCTTGCCTTGTGACTATGTTACATCTGAACTCTCACACATTCATCTAATTTTTACTGCACCTAATGAGGTGATTCCTTAGGCAGAACCAATGAAAAGGAGTCCCTATAAAATCAAATGGCATGACATAAAATTGTTCTTCACTTCATTATACAAATAACTACATTCAAAGTTAGTTTGCCTCTCCTTCTTCTGACAGTCTACGCAGATACAGAAGCAGCACAATTTTGAGTTTTCAAGATAGCCAGTCTGATGAAAATAATTATACACCCATGCAGCCAGGTCCTCAATGCAGACAATTAAAAAAAAAAAAAAAGCTGTAAGAGACCAACAAACAAAGCAAAACTATTTTGATCATTCTGTTTTACCTTATATTTTAAGTGAATGGACATCAATTACTTTTAGTGGTTTTATGAACACACTACATGAGTTTTTGTGTGTATTTCTTTAAATAAAGAAAACCTATAATTTTAATAGTGTCTCAAACTTAAAATCCAACCAGTAATGGGTGAAGACAGTTACACCTGCCAAGAAAAATTCATGCAAACTGAAATGAAAATGATTGCCACAGATATCTCCCACCTCTCTGTCCTCCCATATCTGGTCCTCACAACACATGCTTCTCTACTTCAGTAAAGGTGGCTGGCAGATTTTGTTGGACTTTCATTCCAACCTGCACTGAAGTGGTACAGAGCTCTGATTGATCATGCAGAAAGATAGTTTAATGACACTAGTAAGAACATAGTTAAGGAATAGGGGACAAGTCTGAACGTACTGATGCATCAGCCTCTCATCACAGGAGGTTAAAGATAAAGCTGCACGGAAAATGTAGTAAAAAAAAAAAATAATAATAATTCACTGAGTCAGGACACTTACTTGAAAACATCTCAGGAACAGTAAACAAGAAAAAAAAAAGCCCCAAATCTTTACATTTTCTGAGACAAGAAACAATTTTCTTTCCCTCATTTTCTGTGTATAACTTGTTTGAAAATAAGTATCTTTAGTTAATTGCAGGGAAAGAGCATATTCCAAAGAAGAATGAGGATGTGTCATTTCTCCAGTTATTGAACAGTTATCCCACCAGAAAGCAAGAACTGAGTGAGAAGCGAGACAACAAATCAGATATCATGCACCTGAAGAATGGGCCATTTCCAAAACATCAGTAAAAATGTTGCACTGTATCAGTCACAAAACGCATAGAAAAAATATAGGACTCATAAGAGAATTTTGTGGTGCTTTAGGAATTGAGAGCAGATTAAGCAGCAGAGCTTCCCCGGTTTATAGGTATACATCCCATTAAATAGAAGCACAACTACACACTAAAATTGAAATCCATAAATCCATATAATAAAATTTAACAGTCAGCAATTCCAAATGTTCTCCAGTGTTCTCCAAGAAGCACCAAAGGGAGATTTAAGGCACAGCAGGCACTTTTTTGGTAGATTATTTTCTAAGAGGTCCTTCAGTTTGTTCTAGACATGCATCAAAAGCAAAGCATATTGGTTTGAATCATAATTTTAATATGACTCATAACAGCAAGAGTTTGTATGTGTGCACATAGAACATTTAGTTCTATGGTTCAAAAACATTAATTCAGTCTTATGCATACTTAGAGAAATCCTATCATTGCCTGAACTAGACTGTTAGTTAAAGCAGCTTATTTCTTTAATTTATCATTTTTAACAATTCTTCAGAAAGCAACCAGTTGGCCTCCACAGGTCTTTCACATTGCAATGATTGTTTCATTTTATCAATAAATGTCTCTACTACATATTCAATTACTCCTAAATTTGTAGTGTGATAGATCAAGCTGTGGTTTTGGAGGTACATGTACTCCTGAAACAAATACTCAGGGGAGATGGAACACCTGCTACCCCTACTCCCATCCACTACATCCAGTACAGAAAATACATCCAAACACCTTATAACAAGAGGCTCTTGAAAACAGTAAGCCCATTTGTCCAAACGTGAGGATTTGGAGAAAACAGGCAAAGGTTGCTCATACCAAAGACTAAAATGCATATCAACAGATTTCTGAAAGAATTAATAGGGAAGTTCCCACTGTAAGGGATTTGAGAAAGTATCAAGGACAAAGGTAAAAGACTTCTATCTTAAGACAACAGAACGTGCAAGTGAAGTTCTAAGGGAAATGCAGCTTATTAGTAGAGAATGCTCCATAAACACAAGGGAGCTTCTGGTCTCATCTAATCTACACTCATGCGAGTGTTATAAACATGGAAGAGATGAAAATAAAGATTATTTTAGAATCTTAAAGAATATCTGCTCTAGCTGGAAAGCTTACAATGTCTTCTAATCACAAAAATAAGGTAAAATATATTTATATTCCAGTATCATCTTAACATGTTATCTCTAAATAAATTGAGTTAAATTATTTGGTAAATTTTATTCAGATTTTCAAAGACTTTAAAAACAAATGATCCATATTTTGATTATGTGATTATTCTTTGTTGCCCTTTTTACCAGCTCCATCTACAAAATTCAAAAACTTCTGGAGTGTCAAGGACCTTGCCTATTCTGCCTCTGGTGCAGTTTTGAGCGGGCAACCAACGAAACTGGAAATATTGCATACTGGTAAAACTTTATATACAGTAAATAAACACAAAGAGAATACAAAATATTTTCAAGACCTGTCACAGAGGTGAAAATCCATGTTGCAAGTTATTCACAAAGTGCTAGTAAGACAATATAATGAATGAAATGGTGCTGTAATGTTCCAGCCTGCACGGACCTTGCAATTTCTGTTACACACTGTCAATTTTTACTGTTTTATTTCCGTTTTTATTTCAATAAGATTTGCCAAGTGAAGGTCTCAGGCAGGCACCAATTCTACCACTTCAGGGAACTCAAAGAACTTTAGTGCATGTGTTGAAAGCTCCAAACCCATCAGTTGCAATGGAAATATTGAGTCATTTGGCACTTCATGGTAGCTGGAGCTGAGATGAGAAATATTGTCATGACCAGTAAAACCAATGGAGGAAGAAATCACATTCTGTACTTACATATCTCCATATGTGGATGCAAACGATTCCACAAGGGGGGCTGTCTATAATCACCTTGTATCCAAGGCATGGTTCATCTTCTGAACCTGAGAATTGATCACATAATCAAAATTAATGAGACCTCACTAAACTTGCACATTGTTCAGCTATGTCCAAGCATAACAGTTAAAAGATTTGAGCTGGTTTTATGTTTTTTTTTAACAACACTAGAAACACACCAAAGCCATCAGATATTCATGTGAATCAGCACACTATGTTGCCATGAAAGATTTCCTGGGTCTAGGAAAGAAATCTCATAAGCATTCATTGAGCTGACATGACAGACTATCTCATTAAAGACATAGTCACCTCACCAAGGACAATGAAACAGTGCATCCTTAGTGACAGAAAATAATGATTACCAGAGCCTTTTTTTTTTTTTCATCCTGAAGCTTGATTTTTAGGGATATGGAAGGGAAAATATTGCAGTGTAAACGTAGATAATTACTACTACCAAGTTTTTAGTGACTTTGACAACAGAGACAGGAAGCTCAAGACACACTTCCAAAAGGTAACGCATTTTTTAATAATGGTACATAGTAAAGAAAAGGCAGCAATATTCTTCAAGTATCTCAGTAGACTTCATAAACCAAATTTCTCCTTAACCCACAGAAAAATATTTCATCCACCTTGTTCAGTATTTATAGAGTTTATGAGCATTATACCCAATTCTAATTTTTCTCAGCAACTGAGAGCGTAAAGGACTGGCTTCAGAGGTGGCAGAATTCCCATCATTAAAGACTCAAAAACAGACTGAACCTGTATTCTTAAGAAATAGTTTAACTACATTTGATTCTATCATTGGGTAAAGGAGGAACCAAGTGACTTATTAACATCCTTTTCAGCACTAGTGAGTTTATAAAGGTACTAAAACATAATTATGCAGCAACTTGGTGAAGAGTTTCTCCTATAGTAGAGAAAAGAAACACGAGTCATGTTCCACTACCCAGAACTGTCAGATAATTTTTATGACAATGTAAATATAATCATCTCTGGCAATGTCAAAGTACTACTTCCTAGCTTGGCAAATGTGACAGCAGTGAATTTTCCAAAAACTGATCTCAAACACCAAGACCTGCCAACTTTCTGATTGATCTGGGTTCATCGGTTCCTGAATCACTTGTGAAAACACTTTTTTCTGTGCAAATTATTTCAGTGGCTCTGAAGGTGGTAGCCCATTAGTTTGAGAAAGCCAAAGCAATAATGTAAGTAGCCTATCCCTATGGCACTCTTGTACAGCAAGAACACATCATGGGAGTATGTCAAGTCTCAAATCATACTGATCTGACTCAGGTGGAAAAAAAAACTAACAAAAAAAGCCAGCAACCAAAAAAGCCCACTTTTATACAGACACTGAATTTGTTTAATTACAACATGGGAGAAAATATTTTTATACCTCCCTGATATTCTAGTCTAACAAACACTACGATACAGAAATTGGAGGTCAAAGACAGATAGGACATTGAAACATTTAGAAAGAAGAAATAAATACAGCTCATTCCATGACAACAACCTGTTTTAGGAGCTACTTACATGAGTCTTGGAATTCAGACTGGATGTTACTCGAAACTGAAAATTATAGCTCAGCTGGAATTAATGTCATGATTCAGGAAAAACTAGGTTGCCACACTGGTATGTAGGAGGTCACAGTAGCCTGCCAGAACAGCCCACCTAGTATCTATATTCATAAACCAATTGCCACAGAGAGGGCTCTAGAAATCTGACAAAGCTTCAATCTCCTATCTCTTAGTTCTAGAACAAAGGAAGCCAATGTTGATGAAAGACATTAGTAAAGGTGATATTCAAATCATAGCTTAAAAGGAATATCTTTGACTTGAAGAGCTATCATACTGCAGACTGCTCTTCTTCTAACTGCCTCCTTCCAAATGTTACCTTTTCAAATAGCACTGTCATTCTTTAAAAATTCTAAGTGAGGGTTTGTTGTTATCCAGAGTTGAAATTAATGCATGTGCTAATGTGGAAGAATGAGGGTTACGTGCGCTGGCTTCAAGGAATACAAATAGCAAAGTATTCCTCACAAAGAAAGATAATGATACTCATAAATGAAAACTTAGGAAATCAATTGCTTGAAAACTAACAGCCTGCCTTGAGAATGTCATAAAGACGTGATGCTTTTCTTGTAGCTAGCAATTCTGATTATTTTTCTTTGAAACTCTGTCAGGCTAATGCATCTAAAAGACTATATAAGAGACTACAAATGGCAAAGTAAAGTATTTTGTTAATGATGGATGTCACTGCAAAATAAATGC
The DNA here is from genome assembly GCA_023055505.1 of Callipepla californica brunnescens. Classification (NCBI taxonomy): domain Eukaryota; kingdom Metazoa; phylum Chordata; class Aves; order Galliformes; family Odontophoridae; genus Callipepla; species Callipepla californica. The sequence continues at coordinate 36,710,718 of JALIRH010000003.1, read as the reverse complement.
TTCTATGTATCTTTTCGCAGCTTACTATTTTTTAGAAGTAAAAATCCTTGCATCTTTTTTTTTAATGCAGGATCAAAGAACTATGTATATAGTTCTAGCACAGGTTATAGTATTCTGTGATGACCAATAACAACTTAAGACCCAAATTAAAGTTACATCATTCATATGAAATGTATTATTACTGCTAAATATGAGGGCTGAATAAACCTGCAGACTTATGGTAAGTGCTAAAAATACCAGCCTTCACTCAAGCATAGGTATTGAGAGTATCTGCTTTGTGCAAATGATATGCAAATTACATATTAAGTGAATAAAAAAGAACTGTAATGAACATTGCCTCCTTTGAATACTGCCAGTAAGGGCAGAATTAACAGAGAAGTAGATATGAAGGTTTTTTTGGTTTGGCTTGGTTTGTGTTTCAATTTTGGCTTTGTTTGGGCTATTTGGTTTTTTGTTGTTGTTGCTGTTGTTATTTTTTTTGAGGTTTCGTTATTGCATTATTTCTCCTCACAAAACCAGTCTTGAGCATTAAAAGTGTTCTTTGATCTTTTATATGAAAAATCACTGTGGATTTTTAAAGTAAATAATGGAGGACCATGACAGAATTAAAAGAAATGACTTCAGACTTCCTGTATTACTCTTTGCTTTTGGGGTAAAACTAGTCTTTGTTACACTACAGCCAACCCATTTAAACTCACTGCCTAAGTTGGTAGCTGTTGAATCCACCCGACTTTTAACCTTGCCATATAGATATAAAAATTGGTCAGCAGGCATCTTCAGTCTGCATCTCAGTGACTTTAAAAAGTCATTCACACAGAAAATTGACAATCTGACAGCTCAGAAAGACTGATTTTGATTCTCTAAAGGAAATAAATTGGTCTCTTGGTTACTTCCATTAGGTGGTAAAAAATCCTCTTTGTAGAGGCTGAAAAAGAAGAAAAATACTGACATAGATCAGGACATTTGGAGTTGATATTCATATTATCTGCTGCTAGGTAAAGCACATATGACCAACACAGATGAAACCAGAATTATAAAAAATGCAGGTGTGGCATAGAATCTGCAAACCAGAGCCAGGCCACTGGAAAGGAAGAGTGAGAGAGACATCCAAAATCAGTAATGTGTTTGTCAGAAAAAAAACCTGTCGTGAAATAAAGAACAGTATGAGCACAGAAGACTCTCTGCCTTCTGAAAAGTTATTTCAGTATATATATCCTCATTTGAAGTCTAAGTCAGATTCCATCTTACTCTTTACTTAAATGGGCTTTGACTCAAATTCCTCTCTGAAGAATATCACTAGATAAGCCCTAGTTAATGAAAAACTATTTTACCACTACTGGGAATAGCACCTGATTTAACAGAACAAAAACACTTATTAATTATCTATAGTAACTCCCCCTAAAAACAACTGAAAAAGAAAAGAAAAAAAAACAAAACAAAACAAAGAATTCCTGAGGAAAGGAGTTAATTACACTAGAAACCACGGATAACCAAAAAGAGAAGATAATGATGAAAACCACAATGTAAAACAACGCCTGTGGTTTATATCACAACTCAGAGGAGAAAATTGAAACAACATGAAAACTCAACAAATATGTGCAGAATAACTGAGTCATATGTACAGACTTTTCTGAAAAAAGATAAACCAAAATTTCTGCATTCACTAGCCTGCACCACTAACAACTTTATGCAAAACATTTTCAGAGTTTGAACAAAACAGCAATGCTCGTTACATATTAATATTATATTGTAAAGGCTTAATTATTCATTTCACGCTCAAGCTCTGAAGTACTGTGCAATGTTTCACATAATGTTTCAAAGATGGAGTCTTACAAAAAGTCGTCCTGTACTCAACATCACCAGAAAGAAGCTGATCACTTCCGCATCTTATCTTAACCACTAGCCAGTGAGAAATACCAGTAGACATATTATTTTCCTGTCAGATATACAGTGAATCACCAGATGGGAGAAGGCTCTCTCTTCAATGAGCTTTCATAGATGAGTTATGTACAGAAGAGTATACCTCATCTATCACAGGAACATTTAAATCTACAAACAATGAGGAAATCCATAAATTAGCAGAACTGTCAAAACAACTATTCAAATAAGCAGAGTGTAAATAAGCTCCAGTGAAGAAAGAATGGGTACTGGTAAGAGAAGTCTGGAGAGGAAGTGACCACAAAAGCTAGGGCATGCTACAAGAAAGAGCCATGAAGACATGCCTTTTTTTTTTTTTTTTTTTTTTTTTCTTTTTAATAATATGCCTCAAAGCTAGACACTGAGCCACTGAGTATAAGTCTAAAAGACATCCCTAACCAGCCAGGTGGGGATCATCTATGAGACCCAGTTCAGCAAAACCTGAGATCTCCAACTAAATGGCTTAAGGCCTTCACAACTGCATGGTGAAGTTGAGAAAACTAACAAAGTAACTTGACACAACGGGTTACATCAAGTAGGTATTCCCTTTATTACAGCACTGGGTGAATGAATAGCTTCACCGAACTTGCACCCCAATGGGAGAAACAACTACATATTTAAAGGCATAGCATACACATATTCATTATAGTCCAAGAAGACAGGCCACAATTCCAAGAAGTAATAAACATACTGTACCCACCTAAGTATGTGTTCTAAATCCATGGTGGGGGGTCTCTGATGACTGTGGGATATGTTGTGGGTGGTCAACTAGTAATCATTCTCACTGTGAATTTCCAACCTTTTAAGGGGGGCAGCCCAAACCAGTTCCCACTGATGTTACGTTGAGCTGAGGCATCTATTTCACCATCTGGTCTTCAACACAGGACATCTATTCTACTTTCTTATCTTGACTTGGCTACAAGTTTTGCAGCCTCCGCATTTTGTTCTTGAGCTTACGTTTACACAAGCGTCCTGTGATTCAGCTTTCATCCACTCAAGCTATGCAAAAGGCTGTTCTTAAGACATGGAAAAGCTGTTCTCATGATTCAGTGGTTATCCTGTCTCTTTCTGTCTTTTACTGGAGCAGCTATCTTCTGTGAAGATGATGAGGTTCAAGGCAGAGATACATCTCAAAGCATTGCAGAACTGCATCCTCTCATAGAGCCCTGGGGTACTCTCAGAGATGCCTAGCTTCATGTTCAAAGAATAATAGAGAACTCTGTCCCTATATCCACATCATCGTGTTGGTTTTGCAGGAATTACAACACTGAATTTCTTCCAGGAGCCTACGTCAGCCAAGAAAGATCTCCAGCATCAAGTAACTGAATCTTAGAATAAACTCCATTTCAAACCTTAGAATGAACTAAGATTAACCAGGATTTTAATCACATGCTTTTGGAGGTTTACAAACTTCTTTATTTGAAAATGAAATATCACTTTTCATATAATATTTTTGATTAATTTATGTAGTGTTAACATTATTATCACTTGTGTTACCTCTAGTGAGGGTTTTTTTTGTTTGTTTGTTTTTTGTTTTTTTTTTCCTCCAGCATTTCAGAAGTTTCAGAAGATTAGGACAAAGTAAGATCACATTGTAGAAAAAGATAGGATTTTTTTTTATGATGGAAAAGGTACCAGTGATTTGACAACAATTTTTATTGCCCTTAATACTGTTATTGACAGATTGGTCAACAATTTAAGTAAACTAGTACCATGCATCAGCAATTTAAATGAGCATGTATTAAGGGCTATATTCAAAACAGTAAATTTACTTATGTTTTTTAGAAATGAACAAACCTAGAAGCCTAGAGATGTTCAGGAACTGAGTAAGGAAAAATTGGGTAAGCTGGGTAAGAAATGTCAAACTGGGAACTAATGCTCACAAAGGTGAGAGGATGCCTAAAGCAGAATCATTTTTTTCAGGGGTGTCTAAAACACTATCATCAGAGACAGATTTCAGGGCAAATCAGAACAAGGTCAAGATGTGCCCTCAGAGAACTAAAGTAAGTTTTTACCTCATGGCACAATTTTACATACATAGCTTTATCAATACCAGCTCTTGCTAGACGGACCTCAGGCTTTCCTAGGTGAAAGTCAATACATAAACCAGTTCCTCCTCATCAATTTTTGTTGAAGTATATTTTTAAAAATTGCAATAAGAAAAATTCCTGCATCACGTTAAAACTTAAAACTGATTAAAATATTGAGACAAATGCCTCCTGTTTCTGAGTATTGCTTCCAGTTAATTCACAAGCTGAAAAACAGAAATATTTATGCCATTTTCTTTCAGAGTAGTACACTTGATGCTGCTTGTGAGAACATACAGCAAAAAGAATGTTATCAATAAACACTAGGATATACGGAAACCATAAAATGACAATCTATTTTATAAGAAAGTCAAAAGGAAATGAACTCAAAGACTATGCTGAGTACAATATCTAATAGACTATGAGAAAACAGAATACATAAATCAACTGTTTCAGGTTCCTTTTCATAAAGAAAAAGATTATTTAATACCCAAAAAATGGATAACTGAAGAGGGTGAAAATCTGTCTCTTGCATCTATTTTCCTCTAAATCACTCCTCCTATTTACCATTACAAAAAAAAAAAAAAAAAAAAAAAACACTTGCATTTAAGTTCCACTATTATAAGTAAACATTCAAAAGATCACAGTGAAAAACTTATACACCTAAAAATGAAAAAGCTGAAAGTAAACTTTCAATGAAATCTTAAGGACACGTTCAATGAATAGAACAGAGAGAAGTACCGGACATCTCCCATCTCACACCCAGGCTGGTACCAGTTCTGTCATAGAAATAACAGTTGCACAGCAACACGGATTTGTGTTTTTTTGTTGCTGGTAATGGGTTGTAAGCTGTTCATTGTCTCTGCAAATGTAGAGCTAGTCTCCATTTTTGAGTTCTAAAATGATGCGGTAATTTTTCTTGCATACTGCAGTTCTGCTGTACAGGTGGATTTGTGCCAGGGATTAAATATCTGCACAGCAAGAATGAATTGAAGAATTAATGTGCACAGCCTTTCTACTGCTAACCTTCTCCAACTTCATGACAAACATCTCTGTTCTGGAAACGTGTTAACAGCTGTCTGTATGCAGCAAGAGCACAAGAAAGCAGGAATGGGGAAGAATACATCTTGGGGTAGGACAGAATACAGAATATAAATAAAAACAGTGGGAGTAGGCTATTGTTTGTTTTCTATTAACAAAATCCTCAGAAGAAAACACTTAAAATTGGGAGTGAAGCTAAATCACCTCTGTTAGTGATCTCAGCAACTGTAACCAACCAAATACATTAAAAGCCTTGACAACAGTGGGAGTGTATCAAGGCAAAAAAAAAAAAAAAAGAGAGAGAGAAAGATAGAAAAAAGATAAAGTAAAGCACTGCAGAAATCAGTACCAAGAGCCCCTACTGACTGATAGACTCAGCATGACGTTAGAGATGTGTCACAGAAGGAACCATCTGCAGTGTTTAGAACTGATGTTGATGGGCCGGTTAGAGTCAAAATACTACTCCAGCAAGAAATTCTACCTCTGAAAGCTAACACCTTATTGAGCTACAGAGATCGGACCTTTAAAGCACATCCAGCCACAGAATGTGTGTGCATAGGTGTAACCATTATGAAAGGCCAGGTCACAGCTGACTACAAAAAGAGCAACTACTGGTAGATTATCTAAGAGCTACTGGGAGATAATAATCATTCCAAGTTCAATACAATGCAAAATTTTTTGCAGAAGGCATGAAACAAACACCCTGAAGCTTTGAATTGAATCAGAACTCCATGCTCATTTCCTTCCCTCTCCTGCTGATCAGTTTTGGTTGACTTGAAAGGAGGTTGTGGACAGTACCCAAGTTCCATCCCACTCATTATGTAGGAAGAAAAGGTTTCCAAATCATAAACTGAAGAAAATCAACTGATGTGCTGTAGTCAATAAATGGGCTAAAAATTCTCTGCCTCCATGCCGCTGAGTCCTGATTAACCTGACTTAGCTAAAACAAGAATACGAATTTGTAAGATGGAACTGCACCACACTTTAGCAAAGGGAGACATGTAGAGTTTGTGATTCCCTGAGTTATCCCTCCTTCCCCGTCACTTACAACAAATACATCAATTCAAACAAAATCTATCTATAGGGTTCAACAATTAATTAATTTTATATCATCATTATACTTAACTATTAGGGAAAAAAAGAGGGGAAACTTTTGATCTTAAAATATATCAAATGATATAATTACCAACATAGGGGAAAAGGCACTTCAAATAGCTTTGAAGATGTCACAGAAAATAAGATCCTCTCTTGAACTGTTCTTGAACTTATTCTTTCTAACCTTCAGTTAAGGTACCCTTCCTTGTACAATAATATTATGCATTTTGAATTCATCTGCTCACAAAGAAATGAGCATCTGTTTAAACAAAAGGAAGAGATTAGTGGCGGCGTCTACTGTCTGTGACAGGGAAACAGTCAAGCTTTGATAAAGCCATGTTTCAAGTTTGCCACTACTGTTTTCAGAAACAACAGCTGTTCCCTACAACTTTCCTAAGCCTTAAGCTTTTTTGCATGACCTTGAAGACTTAAAAAACCGCAAAACTGTTCCAGACATTTGCAAACTTTCTAAAGTAATGCATTTCAGTGTTCCCTGTGACTTCCTTTTTATGGGTAGACTCATTTAATGTATATTAGTTAAGATTAGGGGCACTCACCTGAGACATAACTCTTTCTTGTAGAGGTAGTATCATATAATTAGAGCTTAAAAAAAAAAAAAAAAAAAAAAAAAAGACTAGCATTTATAAAGATGAACTAGTTAAACAATCCAAAATATCTTATAATAACTGTGAAATCAAACGGAAGAAATCCATTACCAACTCCTAAGAAAACTTCAGCTCATTAATATCCAGTTATTCTTTATAATAAAAAATTCAATTTAAAGTAATCTTTACATAAACTGAGACTCAAATTTTTAACACTGTTCCCTTTCTAAGAACGCAAATTAGACAAAAGAGTAGAGCACTGACAACTACTTAAGAAACAATGATTCTTTCCCTCCCTTTTCCTTTCCATTTCACTTAATTCTGTACCATTTGTTAGCTACTAAATGCCTGTGTTAACTCGAGGTATTTACATCACAAGTTGAAGATGTGAACCATCAATCAAAAGTGACTACCAGCATTCAAAAATCATGAGGTAGATCAAAAAGGCCTCAAGATTCCCTTCAGAATTATGACTTTGAAAATGGTGTTTCTAGTTCCTCTTTTTTACCTTCTTAGTACGGACTTCACAGCCACAACAATTTCTAAGATTTCATCTAGAACAAGTTCATTTGACTAAAAAGAAAAAAGGAAAATGCAGGTTCTTACAGATTCCCAGGAGTCAGAGCACCTAATATGAAGAAGGACCTATGACAAACCCATCTTTCTGGCATAGGTAGTGCAGCCACTTGAAATTTCTGCTATGTGGAGTAGTCTCAGAGAGCTTCACACAGCTATTCAAGTTCAAACAGAAAAATTGATAAAAATAATGATGTAGAAACTTACGTGAATATGATGAGAGAGAAATGGATGGGGCCAGACTATTTTCAGCAGTCCTTATTGACAGAATAAGGGGGCACTGGGCACAGTCTGGAACACAGTAAGTTCCATATGGACATGAAGAAAATCTTCTTTAATTTGAGGGCAACATTGCTCTAGATCAGGCTTCCCAGATAATTTCTGGAGTCTCCTTGCCTGAAGATATTCGAAACCCACCCGGACACCTTCCTGTGTAACTTACTCTATGGAACCTCTTTTAGCAGGATTGTTGGAATAGAGGCCCCTTCCAACCCCTATAATTCTGTGACAAAAAGAAACATTTAGAAACCCTGAGTATTGATTCAGCCTGGAGAATTTTATGAGACAGTAATTAATGCATAACAGGCTATTGTCTCACTGGCACAGAAAAATGCAGTCAATTTGAAGCGAAATGCATGACTCTGTAAGGACAGCTCAAAGATATAATGGAGGTGCAGGGAGGAAACCAATGAAGATTACAGAAGGCGACTTAAAGCTTGCAGAAAAAGAAGGATAAAGGCAACAAAACAGAATGAGTAATTGCTAGCTGCACGGACTACAGAGTGTGAGAAAGTCTTTATCAATTACAGAAAAGAAAAGAGCAAAGTAAAAGCTGAGAGACTTACTCTGTTCTTAGCTAGCTGGGCACCCCTTTCTCTCAAAATAATTAGGTGTGGAGGGAGAACTCTAGGGAATATGTCATAAGGAAAAAAAATTGAATAACAAATGGACAGATATTTCAATTTTCCTACTCTGATTCCTATTCAGCATGACTTCTGTTCATAGACTTATCAGCAGATTACGTCTCACTGACAACTTTTGCTGAAGGAACAGAAGATACAGTATCTGTAGAGAGAACAGATAGTGAACATTCTGGGACAGACGAAGCTATGCTGATTTACACCATCTAAGTATGTGTGTACCATCTATTGAAATACTTGTCACTGTCCATGACAATATCAAGTCAGATTTATAGATTACTCTATTTCTGAAGCATTCAAGAAAGAAAGAAATGCAAAAGAAAAAAAATACAAACCAACAAACAACCCTTCCTTTATTCCCTACATAGTCCATGTAAGAAGTACTTACTGCAGTCTCTCTGTTTGGGGGGAACATTATTATTCACTCAGTGTTATTCTGAAGTGGGAATAAAAAGTGAATGAAGATATCTAGGTGAGAGACAAGGCTATCAACCACCGCATAACTCAACATGATAGGAAGAAGCAGCTCACTCTCTGTACATAGTGATTACACTAAAACAAGCATAACAGAAATGAAACCTTTATCAACAAGATATGCAAGCTGAGAGTTACCTCTAGCCCTAGATATCTGGAACGACTTCTGACTTTAAATAATAACATTTGGAAAAGACCACTAAGATCATCTAATTTAATTGCCAACACATTTCCACTAAGCCCATTAAACCATTTCCCTCGGTGCCACACATTCATGTTTCTCAAACCTCCAGGGACAGTGAATCCTCCACCTCCATGGGCAGCCTGTTCCAATGCCTTGTCACTCTTCTCAGAGAAGAAATTTTTCCTAATACTCAACCTTTGTTAATTATTGCAGCACGGGGGAGTAGTAGGTTTACAAGCAAGTAATCCTCACCCTGTACTCAGTGCTGATGATGTCCAACATCAGTTTTGGGCACCGCAATACAGAAAGGACATTGAGGTGCTCGAGCAGGTCCAAATAAGGGCAGCAAGGTTTGTGAAGGGCCTGGAGGGCCCTATGAGGAGCAACTGAAGGAGCTGGGGTTGTTTAGTCTGGGGAAAAGACTGAGGCTGAGGGGAGACCTTATTTGATCTCTTCAAATACCTGAAAGGTATTTCCTGTGAGAGCAGAGTTGGTCTCTTCTCACTGATGACAGGTGACAGGATAAGGGGAAATGGCCTGAAGTTGTGCCAGGGAAGGTTCAAGTTTCTTTACAGAAACGGTTGTTAAGCACTGGAATAGGCTCCTCAGAGAGGTGGTTGAGTTGAATGTGTTTAAAAACAGTTTGGATGTGGTGCCCAGGAAAATGATTTAGTGATGGGTTGTTAGAGTCAGGGTAGTATGGTTAGACTGAAGTTGGACTTGATCTTGAAGTTCTTTTCCTTTTCCAACCTCAGCAATTATATGATTCTGTAGAAATTGCAATATAATAGTTTAGCATAGTATGGGTTGTATAAAGATTCCCACTTCAGGACTCCATACGCATCCCTACATCTGATGACCTCTTTCTTGATGTTAGCATGACTCAAAGCATTGAGTTACTTGGTATTCACACCAACTTCAACTGCTCTTATATGAAACTTTGTCTTAATGTCTCATGAAATCTTCCATACTCTAGTGTAAAACCATTAATTCTGCCTCAGTACTGACTACTGAAAATAATAGGTACTTATTCTGAACTCTATATGAGTCTGTAGACTGCTATCAGAGATTTTCACTCTCTGACAATTACAATTCCTAGCTCCTCAATCAAATTACAAGTTTCTGCCTATATTAATCATTTATTTAAAAAACATTGTTTCAAAAATCAATTTTTCTGTTGAGGACTTGATACACAGGCCAGTTCATTGATGCTGAGTGGAGAAGAAGAATGTGTCTTGTAAAAAAATTATTATACCATAATTGTGTTAGCTTAAGTTGAATTTGGTGTATCAGTCAATCTCTGCTATTAACAGTACACCTCTATCAGAGGTCATGTCCCACCCCTCCCACACTCAATATTCAGATCTCTGCTGCAAGAACTAATATTTCTCTCCAAATACGTCTGTTCACTTTTATGATTATCTATGACCATAGCTGAACTGTATACGAATATAGCCCAAAACAACTGAGAAACCATCCTCCTGCCCACAGCCAGGTTTGCCAACATAGCATCCAGAGTATAGGATGAATGCAAATGGCTCATTCATGGCATGGACCCTGAATACAGCTATAGTTGAGTCTTCATTTAGCCTTCTTGATCCCATAGGCCAGAAATAGCTATTAATGTAACTTTCTGCATACCAAGCTGCTGTGATTTTGAAGTTTTTAAAGACTTTTCTGATGCGTTTGAAATTTCAGGGAATTCCTGTAGTTTTTAAGATCTTTGTATCATTCAAGCCTCAAAATTAAGTTCTAAAAGTAATCTTGTGATGAAATGCACTCTTTGCTGGCCTTCTGCAGAAAGACAAATTCTTCACTGCAAAATCACAGTCTTTCTACATATTGAAGAGTGCTACTAGTGCAGCCCTTTCCTCAAGTTGAGAAGTTGTTTTATTAGGGTCAGAAATAATACATTAATCTATTTATAATGTTCATGCTACCAGAGCTGTGCTGTGCACCTCTGGGCTGCATTGTATTTTAAAGCCACTCTCAAACCGATGTCATATTTGCTACACCACCAACCTGCTCTTAGGAACATTTTCAAAGAATTACAGAATTGTTTGCATTGGAAGGAACCTTTCAAAGTCATCTGTTCCAGCTCCCTTGCAATGAACAGAGATATCTACGGCTAGATGAGGTTAAACCAGGAACCTGGTCCAACCTCACCTTGAACATCTTCAGGTACAAGGCATCCACCACAATCTCTCTGGACAATTTTTTCTGTAGAGGAGAGCCAAGGCTAAATAATAATGGACAATTGGTTTTACAGTTGCAGCCAAGGAAACAAATGAGAACTAGCAATGAACAAAACACTTGATTATGTAAACTTTGCTAACTTGTCACATCTATAAAGGTAATCAGGTGCCTATATATGGTATTAGCCTCAAGCACCTTTCATCAGTCTCAGCAACTGAAGTTTCTGTAAGCTGTAGAAACTTCTCTCCAACCTACCTCACAATTACTCAGAATGAGAGACACTCTAAACAACTGTTGGAAAGGAAATGAAATTATCATATGCAGTTACCAGTTTTCACCGAGTTTTCCATGCAATTGAAAGTATTATTTAAGCCTATACCACATTGTTACATATATTTGCAGACTGAACAGTTCTTTTGAAACTACAGAGCAAATTTTCAAATTGGACTTTTTTGTCCTCTACAAGTATTACAAAATGTATCATATTTCAAGTGAGCTCAGGTAGAATCTTGGGCAAATATGTTTTAAAATGTGGTCAATGTAATAGAATTACTTATCTAATTGCAGTCCAAAAGAATGGATAATGCTGTTATTTCAGTTTCTCTGATAAATTTATTTCACTGAACTCCATGGAACTGAAAATGAAAGAGGATTTCACGGATTTTTTTGTCTAGCATAGAGTATTTCCAAGTTCGTACTACATATACTCAGTGATTGAGAGTTATGTATTTGTATTTAACAAAAACTCGGGCTCTTTTTTTTTTTTTAGTTGTATTTAAAGGTGAGAGAACCAGTAATCTAGAGACTTAAAGTGTTTGGTAATTAGGTATTATGTTCAGAGAAGGAATACAAATATTTTCTTCTTCCTTATTGTAGACTTCAAGTTATTTTTCTGACATGGCAGTAAATATGAAGAAAGTAAATGTTGAAAGTGTATCACTCCGTGAAATGGAATTATTTTGTTTCCAATTACATGAAGTACTTAGAAGGTGAAATCTATATCATTTTCTGATGGTACTCTTTCCCTTCCTTCCATTTTTGAAAGCTTTGTGCATGAGATAAGGGAAAAGATTTATTCTCCTCAGGTTAGTTAGACAAAAGAAAAAAGAAAATACAGCACAACTGATGCAGAATGGATCTGACTAAACAGGTACTGTTCTACACAAAAAGACAACATTTAATCTCTAGGGAGCAATATAACACTATTAAGTTTTATACACAAATCTAGTTAGTAGAGACCAGTCTAAATCCCATATTTAGTATGCGTAATCTAATATTGTCCACCTAGTCATGTACTGGTATAAATAACTCCTTAGAAGAAACAAAATGCATAAGCTTAACAAGGAACTCTAATAGGTAAGAGACCATTTCTCTGCTATTTCAGGCAGCCAAGTCATTTTATTTGAGTCACAAGCTTAGTAAGTTTTTAAAAATTGTAGTTGGCTGGTCCTGCAAGTTCTGTTGGGAAAATGGACCAGACATATCTTCCGCAGTAAAAAAAGGCTTTCATTTAATTTCCTTCTTAAGCATGTCAGTTAATATATAATATTTATTTCTACATTTATTTATTCACTCCTTCTATTGAGCAATTCCTTACTTTGCAGTTTAAATGGTTAATTACAGCTTGTGTTTTATGAATTACAAATTATTATACTTGAGAAGCAAATGGCTGCACTTAATTTTTACAGGATAGGCTAGCATTGTTTTCTGTTGCTAAATAATACCAAAAATATTTTAACCCAGTAATGAAATTAAAAAATGGAATTGTAAGAACTGGATTTTATAAATTGCAGTGTTCAGTTTATCAGGACAAACTTTATGACTCCTCAGAGAGAAATTCCTTCCTTTACACATGGGCTACTCACAATTTAATTCATACTGTATCCTTCAAAATTGGGATTAAATTACCAGCCAGGAATCACAGTGTCCCTTTGCCCAGGTTGTGTATTCTGTTTGACTGAATAAATTGATCTCAGGGACTCTAGTGCCTTCTTACTCTGCGACTTCTTGGTTACTCTCTACTTCAGTGTTATTATTATGGCTAGATAAATGGCAATAAATACAAAAGTTTCAAACTTCTAGTCACAGATTGTAATAAATACCTCTTGATGTTTCAAAAGGATATGGAAGAGGCAGATGTTAAGGCCTGTCAGAAAGCAAAAGCTGTAAATCCTGTAACAAAATATTACCAATTCTAGCAAAGAAATACATGAAGACTCACTAAAGGAAGAATTCATGTTTAAAGATTTTTGTGTCTGTATCTACAATCAGGTGCTACAGGCATTTACAGAATTTCTCATCTCACCCTGGAGACACATCAGCATATAATTTTGCTCCTGTCAAGTTTTCACCGTATTTTTTTCTCTGCTTGCTCTTTCTTACAATCTTCTGTGTTGGTGCTCCATTGATAAGCTTCTGTCTCAGTAAATTATGCCCTCCTATCACCCAATAATCCGTTAAAATACACACCTATTTTTGGGAAACACTGAGAAATACCCTTTTCCAATGGCACCGTTCATGTCATACATGATGTGATCTACCCTTAAGATATTGAAGGCTTCCCGAGCCTTTCAGAAACAGTGTGTCTGAGCATAGAATCACAGAATCACCAAGGTTGGAAAAGAACTCCAAGATCATCCAGTGCAACCATTCACCTACCACTAATATTTCCCCATTAAATCATGTCCCTTAGTACAACATCTAAATATTTCTAGAATGCCTCCAGGGATGGTGATTCCACCACTGACCTGGGCAGCCCATTCCAGCTCTTAACCACTCTTTCAGAGAACAAAATTTTCCTAACAACCAACCTGAACTTCCCCTGGCGTAACTTGAGGCGTGTTCCATGCTTTCAAAGACTATGTAGGTCACCCCAAAAGTAATGCCTCCTATTTATTTCCATGGAAACTACAAAAGATACAAAGAACTTAATAACACAATTTCATAGAGCAAATTCTCACTTGCAAAACCCAATTTTTCAACCTATTCACCACCATTAGCTATGCATTTTCACCAGCAATGAACAAGAGTATGCTGAACTCAAACATTTTCACCATCAAAGGAGACCCCCTGTCACCACTGCTGAAACCCATCACCATACTGTGCTCACATACACTATCTGGTCTCCAGAAACATTCACAAAATATTGATATGTGTTAATGGGTACCATTTTTTTCCATTCATAGAGGAAGTCAATGCCACACTTTTTACTTCATACCAAATTCCATGTCAGACATCATTGTGTCAGACTATTCATCTGCTCCCATTCGTAACATGACAACAAAATGTAATGGAATATTGGTGGGAAGGTTCAGTCTCTGCTACCATACCACCAGCATCCACTTGTGATGTGTCATGGGTCAACATAATAAAATAGAGGACATTACTTTCAGACCAGCACTTGTTATTAGCTCAGTCAGTCTACCTACCATCCTTGAAAACAATTAAAATTGTCCTCATCTTTTCTGTCACCAGAAAAGTTATGAGGAGCACAAACAGCAGTATGTTGTATCATTTCCAATCAGAGCAGCTGTTTGCAAGGTTCACTGTGCCAATGACACTGGTACAACAGAAGGTGCCAGGATGTAAATTCCTTACAGGAAACAGCATTTTTTGCAATCCAGAACTAAGTTGCTATAACCCTCAAAATGGCCAGGCCACAACCTCTTTGCAGTACTTTCAATGGTTTAATTTAACAGACTATATCCAGAAAAAGAAAAAGAAAAAAAAAAAAGAAAAGAAAAGAAAAAGAAAAGGAACTTTAATTGGTAGCTGCCTTCTTACAGGAAGAAATTAAGCACACGCTTAAGATCTTCTGAATTCCACAATGATATGCTTGGCCAACCTGGCCTGCTCCTCTGCTAAAGCCCTAGTGGAAACTCCATTAGGAAATCAAACAATCTCACTGTGGACTTACATGTACATATACTTTCTTTCAGACATTTTCTTAATCTTGTGCATTCCAGAAGCATTGCCTCACACTGCCTCCACAGCAGTCATGGATAAGAGAGAAGACACTGTCAATCAGGAAAGACTTTCCCTTCTCTAATGAAAATTAGAATAATTCTTCAACACCTATACGCCATAACACAGCATAATGTAGGCACTCAGGACACTTCCCAAAATTTGATATGCTTTCTTCTGCCATAAACTGCAATGGGACACAGAAAAAAAGGACAACATAACCACACAATATTCAATATTCTGTAAAATGAGCCTGTTCTGATTCTACAGTCTGACAAAGATGCAACATTAAACTCTGCAGCATCCATGAACATCTCCTAATCTGTGTGTGACAGGATTTTCCCAGTCTGCTTAGATCCACTCTTCTAACCTGAAATGCATATCTCTATAACTCATTTTAAAAAATACATCTAAAATTATATATAAAATGAGGCAGTTATTTTTTTCTTGTACAACTTTTCTGAGAAGTCCTCATACTTAAAAAACAACAACAAAAGAAAACCAAAAGAAAAAATAAAGAATTCTAAACATCAGCATCACATGCATCTGAAAAAGAACCACAAAATCACTCAGACATGACTTTCTAGAAGATGGAAAGGTAGCTTTCTGTTTTTCATGCTCAAGATGAAATATGATCAACATTAAGACAGTACATTCTGGTTCCAACAGACGACTTTTTACAGTGCACTTTTGACCTTATTTCTCGTAATGATGTCTTTCCTTCTTCAGTGCTGATTACGAGTGATTCTGACTGCAACTCATCTCAGTTATATAAAAATATGGTCTTGCTGGGAGGCAGTTATTAATGGCCATTAACCCCTCATGCAAAGGATCATTGCTTTCCATATGAAGGAGAAGCACAGAGTGAGAAATGGAAGAGACCTCACTGTACGCTTTTCAGAGCTCCCTTATACTTAGGTGTCAATAATTGAGTTTTCCATTAAAAACATTTGTATTCTTAACACCTAAATATAACACGTGATACACAGAATAAATAAAGCTTTCCACTAACCTATCACTCAGTATAATATAAAAAAAATCCAGCAAGTTTTCTATTTCCAAGTGTCAAATTGACTTAAAAAAAATTGTTTACAGAAATGTTTTTAAAAGGAAATAATGTAATTTTGACTCACAAAAATAATATGTAGTACAATAACTGTTGTTAAAATACTATTGTTTAACCTGCAGTATAACTAATTCCATGGCAACAATGCTCCCTCTTCCCTACTCACAAAAATTCAAGTCCCCACCTTCAGCAGGTCACTCTAAACTTCATTTTAGTTTGTTAGGCTTTAATTTGAGGGTTCATTGCATGCATATTGCTGAACTTAGCCCTCTTTGTAGGTGATTCTCAGGTAATTCTCACCCAAACAGTGGTTATGTCTGAGATTTTTCTTGCAAATGTCAGTACTGTTAAAAATTGGAATCCTTTTAAAAGAATACACTTAGAAAAGAGAAGATACATGACTAGAATATAATGTTCTACATTGATTTTTTACATGCTTTATATTTTCTGTCTCTCTTGTTAGTTATCCAATATTTATAAATGGTTGTAGGTGCTACTGCTACTGAACAAACACCGAGTTTATCCTGTTAATATCTGGTTTAGCTTAAAAACTTGTTTTTATATCATTATGCGTATATCACCCTAATTTTCTTTTATCAGTACTTTTTCAAAACAGACACCTGTTTTTCTGTGTGCGACAACTCTGACAGTTTAATCTGATAAAATATTTAACAGGAAGTTGTGACTTTTCTTCTGACTTTTTTCCGTAGGAGAAATCTGACCTGTTACTAGTAACACAGAAAACAAGAGTCAGCTGCAAGAATCACTAAACAAGGCTTAATACACAACATTTTAACAGTCACTATCTGCCAGAGCAGGAATTCTATGGGTGCTAGTATCTCTAGTCAAGAGGGAGCAGGATCACAAGTGCCTGTTAACACTTTTGTCTTAAGCGGTTTAACACTTATATTTTTCCTAATGCTACCTGCTAAGATGATAGGTTAGGTTGTTGTTCTTCCCGGTTTGCACTGATTTACAGCCAGTAGAATAACACTTTGAATGGAATATTTATAGATTTAACTCTAGAAATGCTGTTTATAACAAAGCAGTTTTGTCATTAGAACTGTGGTACAGAAGCTTACACTGCTGAACTGTGCACTGATACTTAAAGTTCTTCTCTCAGTTGAGCAATTACTGATTGATACACCAACTACTGCCAATAAGAACTGGTGTTTTGTGAAGTGTGTCATCCATCTGTCTATTTAATGGAGAAGTAATATTGTCCAATTAGCGCAAAGCTGGCAGCACCTCAGAAGTTAATTATAAACACTGTCCACAACAAAATCTAATGTTTTAAAATACACTCTATTTATCATATAGCATTTTTCAGTTTTCATAACTTTCAGAAGTTTTCTTTTTTCTTTTGTTTTTCTTTTTTCTTTTTGTTTTTAATAATTGCCAGAAATTTCAGTTTATGCTGAATAACCAAGACTTCTCAGAATGCTTGAGGATACACATACACAAATTCTCTCCACTTTTCTGGGAGGTAATTCTTTTGTATAAGCACACAAACTAAGTAAACATACACCCAGCATTTTTCACCCATATGTAATCCTTTTCTCCTGCAGACACTGACCTTTCTTCATGTAAGAGGCAAAATTCCAAAAAAGTAAGCAGTGAATAAGCCTCCTACTGCCACTTTCTATAGCTCTTCTGTTGTTAGCTTGAGTGTAACTCTCTGTACTAAAAATAAGAGTTCAATTCAGCATTTGTTTTAGCACCAAACGTTGAAGGACTCATATTATAATCCATCATTCTGAAAATACAAATGAATAAGGCACAGGCTGTAAGTCCTTTTGCAAAGGCATGAAGTACTAACCATTCAGCACTGATAAGACAGGTAATACTGGGACCTCAAAAGCCGAAACGGTTCAGAAACCTTTAAAATATCACTTCTCCCTACATCTGAGATTAACTGAGTTTCCCATCTTCCACTCAGTACTATTAATTTTTTAAAGCAGAATCCATCACTTCATAACATTATAGCACACACAAAAGGCCAATTCTTATTTTCACCCTCCAGATATATCAAAACTTAAAATTAAAAATAGTTCTTGAGTATTTGAAAAAAGTATTTGTCTTAAAATGAGAAATATATGGTCCCATGCCTAAAAGAAATCGAATGAATGTACAAAATTTGCTGAGAATTTGACATGAGGATAAAATAATTCAATGTATTCCTGAAGAGTCTTATGCATGTAAGACTGAGAAATAAAATTACTTTGAGGCAAAGTTGTTTGTATCATCCCCGAGTTCTGTTTCAGTATCAGATTTCATTACAAAAATGTCTCACATATGAAATGATAAATAGCCAAGTAATAACATAATAATGCATAGCCAATTACCAGGAATGCTTAAGATAAAAGTAGCTGAGATGTTTCAAGCTGTAGCCCTGTCACTGAACTATACCTTTTCAAGAGCAGTAGAGCTGGAAGCCAACTAGAACACAGAGATAAGACCTCTGCAATCTCGATAATGGAAGGCTACTGGAAACTTTAACTCTAACATTGAAAACAAACAGCAAACAAACAAACAAACGAAAAACAGAAGTGCTCTTCTCAGGGAAAAGAAAAAAAAAAAGGCGTATCACGATTTATGATTTATACAGCAATCCACAGAACAACAAAAGATCTC
Source organism: Callipepla californica brunnescens (assembly GCA_023055505.1). Lineage (NCBI taxonomy): Eukaryota > Metazoa > Chordata > Aves > Galliformes > Odontophoridae > Callipepla > Callipepla californica. The sequence goes on along the minus strand of JALIRH010000003.1, from coordinate 36,692,020 downwards.
AGTTCAAATATTTTCTGAATGCTTTGCTCTTCAGTTTTGAACACCAATCCTAACATTCTCCTTTCCTGGGCAAAATTACATATTCTATTTTCTTTTGCTAATAGGAACAAACAGGTCAATAAAATGAGGGCTGACCTTGCCTTGCATCTGTATCTTTTTTGTTTGTTTCTCTGTTTTAATAAAAATTGAGTAAAATGTAGTATTATTTTCTCATGTACTTTCCTACATTCTGGAATAGGTTGACATAAGCTGAGAGAATCGAGCAGACCCATAAAAGAGCTTTCTTGTTTTTGTCAGTAATCAGAACAAAATTTTTTTTATTTGTGTAGCATGGTAGATGTAAGAACAGATTTCGCTACAAAAAGCAATTAATTCATTTTTCATCTGGAGTAATAAAAAATGAGATTACTGACTTAGTATGGATAAATAATTCCTTATTATCTGTCATAATAGTAGCGTGGTCCACCTATTGGAGCACCCCCAGCAAGTGCAACTGCTGATTCTTTTGGATAAAATACTTAGACTGCTCGCCATAGTAGGCACCCATGCTGAACTCTGAGGCTCAGTAGCTGAGCAGCCCACAACATGCAGAATCTTCATGAAGATTGCCAACAGTACTGTACATACAGATAGAAAAGCAGTGCAAAGTACACAGTAATGATACATAATCAGGTCCCTATTTCATCATACAGTGAGCAAAGCTTCTTTCAAACATAACTTAAAATAAAGTCCCAAACCAGAAATCCTTTTTAGAAAGGAAAGCACATGAGAAAGACTGACAAGAAAATGAAATAAGAACAGCAGCAGACACCTGAAATAGGAGCAGGTACTCATCATTAACAGCTAATCTTGATGACATTATAAAGGAAAAGCGTTTGGTAATGTTGCAGAGCTACAAGGCAATGCCATGAAGTGTGACATCCTTGATTTATTAGTGGACATCCACATAGATAGGTGGAAAGACAAGATGCAAAGTAGCAACAAAATCTTGTTTCAAAGATAAAAACTAGCACTAGCAGGAGACACACCACTGAGAAACTTGTGTGGAAGCTGTTAGCATACTACAGGATCACTTCTAAGGGCAATGGGTAAAAATGCTGCAGAATAGGAAACAATGTGATTACACAGCATCATCGCATAGATCTTGCAATTCTTGTTGTATACTTTTTAAGGAATAGAAGGGAGAAACAAAGGGAAAAAAAAAACAAAATAAAGAGACTTGCTAGTGAGGCAGTACAGCAATTTACTGCATCTGTCATGTGAGGCACCCCTATAATTTGTATCTACAAAAAATGGTTTTTGTTTTTGTTTTTTTTTTTCCAAATAAAAAAAAAGTCAATATTGTTCTCTGAAAGCCACAGTATGTTCACATCCTCATTTATGTTCAGCACTCTTTGCTCTCACTCTGTTTGTCAAATGTCAGCAACTAGGTGAAACCTGGTTGAGTAAAATTAAGGATTTTCAGTTACTTTGAACTACTAACATTCAGAAGGTGCCAGAGGCTGACAACACAGGGGCCTTAGTAGAGATATACCAGAAGGCAGAAGGTGGCAACACAAAGGAACAAAAAAAAAGAGAGAACCAAGATATGGAGAGAAAAACAAAAACGAGTGTCCAGGACATGACATAAACCATAGACTCAAAATTTCAAATGTTAAATATTAAGTGTTCCATCTGTACTTTTCATCTTCAGGATTTTATGAATTACTAAATAATACTATACAGATGAAAGAGATGGAACCATGAGATACAAGACTAGTGTTTATCCTGCACAAAAGGGCTTGCCCCATACCACTCAAATGTGAATACAGGATCTCTGTTCCATGAGAGCTGCAAGCATCCTCTATTCATAACAGTTGTAATCAACTTTACCATTCATTCCAGAGAAAAGGTGCATGATCAGCCACTCCATTGGTGTACACTGGTTAAGTGCAGAATTTAAACAAAAAAGCTAGCCTTGGACTTGCTCCTATTCAAAGCAGTACCTCAAGGTCCTCTAAGAAACCACTAATCAGAATGAAGACATTTACCAAATCCACAGAAACTAGTATCTAAATGCATAGGTATAAAAGGACAACTTGGGGGTACAAAATCATTTCTCACATAGATTTTTAGACCATTTCCACCAAAGAAGTAATAAATAAATAAATAAAAATTAAGTGCTGTTTCAAAAGTTGATAAAAAGTATCCTACCACCACCACCCAGCTAACAGGTATTCTGTCTCTAACAGTGCATCAGACATAATGAACCAGAACTTACTTGAGAAATGCTGATCAGAGGTTCAACAACAAGAATATAATGTACACCAGCAGATATGAGAACAGAATCTCTTTGTCTTGACACAACCAAGATGTTGTCAACCAGTCTTCAGTGGTTGCCCACAATGGGCTCTTTTCAAATGAGATGTAAATCTGTGTTTAAATATCTCCATATATACATGAGAACGTGGTAATTAAGCATGTACACAGAGATAAAGGTATGCAATTGCATAACCATTCTATGAGATGCTTTCATGAATAATGAAATACTTGAATTAAGTTGGTTTTAGGATTTTGGTTTTTTTTTTTCTTTTTTTTTCTTTTTTGTTTGTTTAGTCATGACATGGAAAGAAAGGATCTGATATTCCTTGAGGGCTTTTTAGGTGAAATGTAGCACTAAGGATTGCATCTCCTATATGGATACCCTCAATTACATTCAATTATAACGTATGCAACAATTCAAAGCTTTGACTGGATCCCCTGGAAACGTGCATAAACTTAAATTAAATCACCTCTATCCAGTATGCACTGACGTATAGCCCCAAGCACCGCAGCCGTGGTCATAGATTATCTCCAGAGGTATTCTTGAGGTTCTTGGACGGGTTTAATAGCAGTACTTATTACAGAGCTGATTAACTCCAAGTTAATTGACTAAAAGTACTGCTGTTTCAAGCTTCAGTTAAATCTTGTGCAGAGTAGAACTAATTGTCATGCAACATCTCTCACAAGTATGAGTTTTATGGTACAAGCAGGAAGGGTGTCCAAATTTTGGAATATTCTCTTCCTCAGAACTCAGGACACCATGCAAATGTTTGGTCAAGCGAAAACAGAAAACTTTTTACTCCATTTAATGGTATCAATAGCATAAATTTCACACAGATTATTAAGTCCATAGTTGTCAACACTCAAGAATAAATCAACAGTGAGGAATTCTCATGAAATGGGGGATTTTTGCAGGGTGTTGTCCAAATCAGCAGTAGACCAAGTTGCTGTTTGTTACCTAAAGAGTCAAAACTCTAAAATCATCCCTTTCATCAGAGAGTACAAAGTTGACCAGTAAGTGCAATAAATGATTGCAAGATAAGAAATTTGGGGAAAATAAATATACACAAGAACAGAAAAACTGTTAGGAATTAGGTACAATTTCTAACATATGAAATAGATGGCCCTATGTATGCCAAGTCCAGGAAGATTTTTAGGTATTGGAGTTATCAAGTTTCCCCTGTGAAGAAACCAGTCTACTGTCTTAATTGCATCAATAGCTGGGGACAAAAGAGAAGTGGGGAGAAGATAATGCTTTAATGCTTTTGCCCAGGCATTTTACAGGCTGTTTATCATTTTATTTTCTGCACTACTAAAATTATGTTGAAAAAAAATGTGGTAAGGAACAAAAAAGGGATTCATTAATGTATTTTGAAAATTGTAGAAATATCTTACAAAGAAAAGCTTAGAGGACACCAAGCAATCAATGTATTAAGAAGAAAATGAAGGACTGTCTTGACCTGTATATAAAGATCTTCACAGGGAAATAGAGTACTTAAAGCCTTTGCTATATTCCAAGACAAAATTCGGATGAGTAAAAAGACATCAAAATGATGAATCTGTGGAGACTGGTGGCAGACTCTGGAACTGAAGGTTTTAAACTGAGATGGGCTCCCTACCACCTGGGGATGATATACTTTGGCTAAACATTGAAGTGAGCACTTGTCAACTGTCAGAATGCAATGGGGATCAGGAAGGTAAAAGCAAAATTCTGTAGATGCATCAAGGATCAGATCTGACGGTTTCCTCTAGAAGAGCACTCACTCATACAGCCAGTCAATTGACTTCAGGCCCTTTAATGAGGGGTAAAGAAGTCAAGGGGGTAGGAGATAATTATGTACCATTTCACTAATTGTCCCAATCAATCTGGAGAGGAAAAAAAAAAAGTTTTTTGTTTTTTTTTTCCCCGTTTAATTCTGCTTTTCCAAGTGTACTTTTGTCAATGTGCAGCTTTAATATGAGGTTAAAAGAGGAACAGCCTGAACTGCTACAGAGTATGTTTGAATGGATGCTAGTTTTCTTCTCTTGTCTATGTATTTCATACTCGATCTGTAGTACCAATCCCAGAAGAAAATTAATGGGCTGCTTATACAGTATTGCAGTCTCTTAGGTAACAAATACACGACAGCTATTTAGCCAGTACCTGGGTAGCCAACCAGTAAGGGTGGCATTAATGATTTTGCAGAAAGTTAACTAAGTACATCTATCACTTTGTCATGTCGTGCATGAGAAAGAATCAGTCAAAAAATAAGAGGGGAGCAGTTCTAGCTTCCTTTTTCAGTTCCTGGTGAAATCTGTTCTAAGAATCAACACAGTTGGAGTGGTGAGCTGAACTCTGGCTGATTAAATGGAACAGGGAAAGAAAGGGGAAGAACAGGACAGCCACAGTCCCAGTACAAAAAAGACAGGGATTTCCTGGAAAGAGGTCAGTGGAGGGCTACAAAGATGATAAAGGGCATGGAACACCTCCCTTATGAGGAAAGGCTGAGAGAACCTGGGTCTGTTCAGCATTGAGAAAAGAAGGCTCAGAGGGGATCTGATCCACATCTATAAATATCTAAGGATTGGGAGGCAAAGGGATGAGGATGGACTCTTCTCTGCAGGGTGTGGTGATAGGAAAATGGGAAATGGCCACAAATGGATGCATAGGAAGTTCTGCACAAATGTGCATGGGAACTTCTTCACAGTGCAGTGACGAAGCACTGGCACAGGTTGCACAGTGAGGTGGTGGAGTCTCCTTCTCTGGAGACATTCAAGACCCACCTGGACGCCTACCTGTGCAACCTGGGCTAGGGAGCTGCTTTGGCAGGGGACTGGACTCAGTGATCTCTAGAGGTCCTTTCCAACCCCTACAACTCTGTGATTCTGTGATCAACAACTGATCTGTAAGTATACAGAGAGAAGTGTATTACAGGTCAGAAAAACACCAGCAGGTTCCTAAAAGGTTGCCCAGTCATAATGCCCTAACTATCCCAACCAGGGATAGTTCTCCTAACCAGACCAACCCAAGATCTTAGACTCTCCTGTTTTTAAAAGTGAATGTTTGACCAGGAGCAAACTTTGAGAATCTCCCTTTTTGCACACCAGCTGCGTTCCCATGACCAGATATCTCCATTAACTTTCTAAGATCCAATCTGAAATTATTCTTCGGATCAGATACACCAGAACTAATTAGCACTTCCAACTGCCAAATATTTACAGGAGCTGGGGTTTGAACTCTTAATTTTACAACTCCTTAGTGAGTTGCAGCAAACAAGTCCATCTGATTCCTCTCCTTCCTCCCTTGAAAGACAAGCACTGCATATGTCTTTTCTCATCATTTTTCCATTTGCTAGGCACAGTAGTCCATTCAAGGGAACTGCTAGTATCTTAAAAGCTCTTCTGGTCCTTTATTATCCTTAACAGTTCTTTGTTAAAGTCTCATATTTTTGATCTGGTGTAAAACATTTTTGTACATAAGTGAAGCTGGACCTGGATAACATTTTCATTTGGAATTGTTTTCAAAAACAAAGTATTTTTAATTTTTTTCTAATTTTCAACAGAACTGCATTAACAGATTTGAAGATTTTTTTTTAATTTCTGCTTCACTGACAGGACAAAAAGTAGCAGAGTAAGGTAAAGGTAAAGGGTAAAAACAAAAAGCAAGGAAGTCAGAACATTGTATCTTATGATTTTAAGTTAAAATAACTAAAACTTCCTGGGATTATTTGAAAAATAAGTCCACGCTTTCCAAAGATATTTTAAATAGTAGAAACCAACACAATTTTTAGGAAAATCTCTCATTAAAAAAAAAAAAAATGCATTCTAGTCTATAATCCTGGTAATAGTATTAATAGAATAAACACTGAAATCTGTTTCAAAAGCATGATGCTCCATAAATAGTAGTCTATAAAGATCATCTGCACCTAGTTGATAATTACTGTACAATGTATTTGAAAACAAAATAAAGATATCCCCATTGTATCTTTATAGAGCTAGTCCTTTTTTGTTGTGGTTAGCAGTTCCCTCCTTCTCTTTTAGAGTAGCATATAGCAATTTTGAGTAGACAAATTCATTTGTTATTAATGAATTAATTGGTGAGGAAACAGCTTGTGTCAGTTTGAGTAGCAGACAAGAAGAGGTTGCTCTGGAAGCAGAGGGCAGAAGCACCTGACTGCTGCCTGCTCAGTCTAACAGTATCCCTCTGCCACACTTACAACTTAGGGATGGACATTCTTGGGTGCACAGCCTGAGTTTGCTGTGCTGTTGACCAAGAAAGTAGGAGGCAGTCTGATTCCACACCTTCCATAGGAAGGAAAATCAACTCCGGTGGGATATATGGGAACTTCTGTGGCAATGAAGGGAACTCATTTTGCTGTGGGAATAAGCAAGTGGGGGTAAAATAATAATAACTTCATGCTATCCACTGTATCCCTACATCAGTGATTTTGGTACGAGCTCCTAAATCATTACCAAGGTGATTAAAATACTTAAGAAGTAAGAAATGCTGCAAGGAGTAGCATATTTAGGGGCCCAAGCGCTACTCAGGAGCTGCAGGTTCTATGGCTGTTGTTGCCTGTCCTGTATGTGGGCTGCCTGTGCAAGACCTTCCAGCCTGCAAGCTCAGGCCCTGATCCAAGACAGCATTTAGTCACAGTACCCTGAGTGACTCCAGAGGGATTATTTACTTGCTTATAGTTAAATGCACACTTAAATGTTTTGCTGGGTGAAGAGCTAAATGATTTCCAGTCCACACTGCTTGGGTCATTCTGAAAAGGAAATAATAACATCTCACATTGCTTATTCTGCTCGTGTTTAGTGATTTTTTGCTCTCATTGGCCAACACAGCAAGAAACAATTACCACTTGATGCCTCAGTGAATGCAGAGGAAGGGTCATGCTAGCCCCAGAGAGGCAGTAGGAAGCTGCCCCCAACTCAGGGCAGCTGTGCTCCTGCTGCAGCCTCATTACTGACAAGCACAGGCTGCTCGGCTGCTATAGCATCCAGCAGGGCAGAAGGCAATCTTACAATCAGACTGGTCTTTTGGATGCTGTTGTGTTTTCTTTCCACATGGTGTGTAACAAGCTTTGCAAAGATGCTTTTTCCACCTGTCAGCTAAGAGAGTTGTTTTCTTTAAGAACTCCAAGAATCCAAAATCTCCCATTGTAACGCTGGGGCAGCACAACAGGATCTCACACCACATTTTAGTTTTTTTACTCATCGCTATGAGTATCCCAAGGTAAATTCCACCTTAAACAAGTAGCAGACTGTCACTTGGATGCTTTCCCCCTCCTCCTTTTACAGCTTATAATTCCCTGTTCAAACAAATAGATTCATCTCCTGACCACATCTACAAAGAAGTCTGCCTCAGTGATATGCACATGGGCTATGTAAATGATACAGTACTTTAAGCTTTTGGGTTGTAAGTAATCTAGTAAAAATATTTAACAATACAGCTCTATACACATAGGGAACAGAGCACACAACACCATAGGTCCATGGAGGGACATTTGGAGAAGTGTCTGTGTGCAGCTCAAGTGTCCATTACCACTTGTCTCTTTTGGCCCTGTTCTACCATCATATAGAAGGACAAAGGGCTTACAAAAGTAACTTGAATTGGAAAAAGAAGAAAACGTACTTAAAACAGTGCTCTTCTGATCTGAGGGTATTTTTTCTTTTTTTCACACGTAGGCAAAAAATGCTTCATCAGCTAGCTGATGAAGCTACCCTTCTATATGTCAGTGCTTACCCATCTCACAGAGACTCTGAGGAAAAAGTATTAAAACATACTAAAAACAGAGAAGATTTATAAGTAACTTAATAGACTAAAGGAGGCAAGTGTTACTTCACAGGGAAGGAGATCTGAGTGCTTATTGACCTAGAAACATTAAATTTTCAGCCCCAAGGTTCCAGTTTGCACTGTGCAGCAGTTCACCACCCACTCCTCCTCCCACCTCATTCTTGACAAAAACATTATGCTGCGCTAATGTGTCTCTAGCTACCAACAAAAGAAAAAGCTACACCTCTGGCTGTGAAATCTCTGCAGGCTTGATTACCTACAAGAACAGCTCTTCTTGGTGGTAAACAATGTCACAGGAGAACTATCCCTAAGGTCCTGGGCAAATCCAGCATCTACTAGCACATAACTTCAGGTGCTCAAGGTCTCAGCTGTCGTCCTTGGAGACAAGGATACGAAATAGCAAGTGAAACCTCCTTTGTCAGTGTGTGTAACACAGCTCGTATGTCAATGAGTTTCAGGCCAGAGATATTCCTTTACCAAACCAAGGGAGAAAAGAATAAATAAAGGTGACACCATCGTAACTCATCACTGAACAAAGCGTTGAACAGATCTGCAAAAAGCCCATGGACATTCAGATGTCCTGCTGTATTTCTAATCTGAGGAACAGTCTGCTTTAAAGAGATCTCTATACAGATTTGCAGACATTGCAAGAGAAAAAAAAAAAAGAAAAAAATACAACATTTTCTTCAGAGTGGTTTTCTTCTTTGCCTTTAAAGAATGATGCACTTCTTGTTCATTTTATATGAACACTGAATATTTGGAGGCCTAATACATGCATCTGTTAGACATCCAAGATTTCTTGTGTAATCCCGAAGGGAAAATATACTGATCCAATCACTTTGGTACTGCATCACAGGGCACTGAATAGAAAAGTCAATAAAAAGCATCAGAGCACAAAAAGGCAAGCTGTAATCAATATCTGATCTTGATACGGCCTGTCTGATAAAAGAAATCATTTAAGACTTAGATTTACTTCCTTGTGTACTCTGCTTAGTGAAAAAAAATCGAAGGGCTATTTCCTAGTTTATTCATTTATCCTGCCTCCTTCTTTTCTCCCCCTATTATTTTAATCTGAGAAAGGGAGAAAATATGTTGATACTGAGCCAATTAACAGGATGCCAGAATTTGGCAAGAACACTGTAGTCAGTACTAAATCTTCCATCTTCTGTGAGTCAAATGCTGTTATGCCCAAGTCATCTGCCTGCCAGCTATTCAAGGGTAGACAAAGTCACCACAGTGAAAAATGGCTCGTGCTGCAATAAAGGAAAAATCACCTGAGACCAGCATATCTCACCAGCCACATCCTTATCCAGATAAAACATAAAAACAGCTAGAGTTGTAAATATAATAGTAATAACAGGGAAAAAAAAAAAAAAAAAAACAGCAACCCTTTTCAGTGTTTATTTTTTTAATTAAACCAACAGTGTAATGTTTGACTAAGTGCAAACCTCCCTGGCAATTTCTTCTTAGAGATTCATCCTAACACAGGGTAATCACTCTCCAAGAAAAATCCATTATTTGATAAGCTTAGAGAGTACCTAAACAATAAGCTTAAACTAGACACTTAACTCTCAGGCAGGGAGAATCCAAATGACTGTCAGAAAAAGGCCTGACAGTGATAGGCACATGCTTTGCTATTAGTGACTCCACTGAAATAAAATTTGACCCTGCTAGTTATCCATCATTCAGTGATTTTAAAACTTACCTTTACTCCCAAGACATATTTTAAACTTCACAGTGACTTTTGCTAGAGCAGATGCTCTGCTGCATTTTAAATTTGTCTTTTGCCATTTTAATTGTTCACAGTTCTGACTATATACACAAATAACAAGCAACATTCAAAATATTAAACAGGTAATATAACCTTCTCAAAAAATAACGAACTGACTCCCATTCCTCAAATTATTAGCCCAACTAAGAAGGCTATGTGATTTTAAAAACAAAGTACAATACAAGGAAACTTCAATAGCATTTATGCGCACATTTATATCCCAGATGTGTTGTTCTCCACTCCATTTGACAAGGCAGGCCCTACCAGCACCATCACAGGTAATGCTCATTCCTACACACTCTTCCACTAAGCTTAGAGATCTGAGAGGCCTGACAGTAAATCTCAGCAAAAAAAGTTCTTATTCATGTCCATTACAACCGCCTGTCCTGCCCTGCCCAGGGTACTCTCCTTAAGAGTCTTGCTACCCTATAAGACTGCTGGTAGTTTCAGTTCCGGGTGAATTTGGGATTTTGTAACTCTATCCTTGCACACTTAGTAAATGTGACCATATATATATGTTTTCAGGCAAATATTATCAAGCATGTAAAAAAATTTTAACACAAAAAGAACTCCTCCAGAGTTTCAGGTAATGTTCAAAAGTATTTCAATCCTTCTTTTTTTTTCTTTCACGGAATTATTTTCTGAGAAAGTCTAATTGCCAAATTCTGCCCTTCTAATAAATGAAAGTCAAGAAAAAATGAACCAACCATACATGAAATCAGCGTTTGTTGCCAGGAGAGGAAGAAAGAAGGATCTTTCATATAGTTTTCATGAAAATCCAAACTTTGAGCTTAACTCTTCACCAAAATTTTCTACTTCCAGCTTGGCACTTATATTTTCAGTTTTAGAATTACTAGCTGAGGTGACAATTTTGCCTGAGAAAATTACCAAAATGTTGGTAGGAAGTTACATAGACTCACAGAAACTCGGAAAGAAAGCTGAAAAGATCTATTAGATCATTCCCCTCAAAGTATCACTGTCCTCCAAAATGTGTTCTGTTGGTTTTTGAGGCTTCTACTTGTTCTTTTGAGAGACCATCCCACTGCCTCAAAAACATCATAGAATCATAGGTTGGAAAAGACATACAAGATCATCCAGTCCAAAAGCTCTCAATAAACCATGGCCCTCAACACAGCATCTACAAGTTCCATGAACACCTCCAGGGTTGCTGACTCCACCACTTCGCTAGGCAGCCCATTCCGGCGTCTGACCACTCTTTCAGAAAAGTACTAATTCCTAATCTCCAGTGTGATTCTCCCCTGCCTGAATCTCCCCTGGAATCATAGAGATGCACAGCAGTGAGTGAGGGACATGATTGAGAAAGTCAAGCAAATCATTAGGTCTAGACTTGGTGATACTGCTTGCAGATCATTAAGAGAGACTGATGCACAGCAGCACAAAACTGCTTTCAATTGTGAGATAAGAGACAAATTTCAAGTATTTTAAGCTCCTAGGAGCACTTCCTTTATCTGAAACTGAAAGCCACTGCCCTCTTGCGAGTCACTGCCCTCCCTGAAAGAGATCAGGTCACTGGCTTTGACAGCCAAGGCCAAGCGGTGCTGCCAGCCCCACATGGGACTCACCTAAAAATACAATTCTTTTTCTTTTTCATGTATGTTCTGGAAGTGACTCAAGTCCAGTCAAGTAGAACAAGCAGAACCTGTAATTAAATGCAGACTTCTTCTGAGCCAGGAGGCAGTGAGCTCTGCCTCCTGCAGCTGCTTAGCCTTCACGGCCTACATTTCATACATGGTTTGCAGGGCCTGCCCCTCTTCCTGCTCAGCCCCACCAGGTCTTCACAGATTGCTGTCCCTGGACCCATCACTGAAACAACTGGCAAGACATCCATTTTGCTATTTATAAAAACTGAAAAGCAGAACCCTACATAAAAACGACGTTAAACTCACAAAAATAAACTCTGAAGTTAACAAATATGAGAATTACTAGCCGCCTGTGAGACCTTGTCTGAATCCCTCTGTGCATTATGTAATGATGGTTTAATTTCACAACTGTGTGCCATTTTTCCCATTGGGTCTTGTTATTTCCACCGATGCTCCCTCATGTAGCTAAAATTGCCTCCTCTGTGCTGTTTACACTACAAGATATTTTCAGGACTATATCATCAGCTCCATGTGCCACTATTATTCCCGTAACATTAGAATTATGGTACTACATCAGCAAGTAATACAGTCCAGAGATTTTCATCAGCTTCCTTTGTACTTGTGGACTGTCTTATCACATAGCCAGTAATCTGATTTCATCATCCAAAATATTCCTTCTAGTTCACTAATTATTTTAGTTGTTTGGCTGTGAAAACTACCACAGAAGGAAATTTAAACTATACAAAGGGGCCTCTTACTGCTCTGTTCCCCAGTAACATGCCTAATACAACTGCTGCCCTGCTTGCTAACCTTTTGAAAAGGAGTCACATGATTTTAAATCTCTTCCATTTCCTTTTAAAAACAAGTCAAACACGCAATAGCAATAGTCTCACTTCCTAATATATGAAAACATCATTGAGTAAATGAAGTTCTCAAAGTCACTGCATAATCCACAGAACATAAGATTTGCAGGACTGATCCTACATCATGCTATGAAAAGGCATAATGTTAGCATCCTTTACCGAAGCTAAGTGAGATATTGAAGGCATACAGAGTAGTAGTTTATTGCAATTGTCTATTAAAAAAATCTTTGCACTAAGGAAAACAGACATAATTCCTCCTAACTTTTTTTTTGAAGGTGGGTTGGGCAAGCTGAAATGTTTACTTTAGGCAACAGAAACATTATATTTTTATAATCTCTAACTAAGATCACTGAGAAAAAATCCGGAAATGATAGTCTTTTTAGCTCATACCACCTGTTCACTGATTTCTCTTATTGAGAAAGAAATGGAGGTATAAAGCACTCCAGAGCAAATAATCTCTGAAATCTTTTAACTGCCTCATTGGAACAGATTGAAAGAAAATGTTCAGTCACTACACAGCTGGGAAGCAGTTTTTTAAAAAGAGGAAAAAAAGAAGATAAAAAGGATTTTTTAAAAAAAGAAAGGAAGAGAAGAAAACATCCCAAATACCTAGTCTGTAATCATCATGTACCTGAAAGATTCGGCTGCACAGTTTTTAAAGGGGGAAATTGTCATAGAAATGACAGCGAATGGAGGGGGAAAATAAGATTATCTATTTGGAATGGCGTTGTGTTCTTGTTTGCACAATGTTAAAAAAAAAATTGAATTTATAATTTCTTGGAATTCCTTTACAGAATTTATTTGGATTAATATCAGTAAATGAGTCTAACCCAAGAACAAGTGAGAATTAGAGCCAACAACTGTACCCAAAATTTCTTTTCAAGCAGTTAGATTAACTTGCTCCAATAATGATTCATTGGTAAACCACAGCAGTCTCACCACCAGTGTGCTTCTTTTTCCTAATACATGTCTGCTAGCCTTTACAATTATACCTTATCATAGTTATCAACCACACTGCAACAATAGAATCTAAAACCAGAATTTGTAGAGGAATCAGAACTACAAATGGTTAATGAAAATTAACACGACTGGTAAATATTTTAATTACTGTTTGTTAATATTGAACCCATAATCAAACACAATGTGCTTACAAACAAATGAAAGAAATCACATGTCTAAAACACTAGTGGAGGCTAATTACCATTTATTAACTATGGAAAATTTCAGTGTGCTGTTTGCAGACATTTTAAGCATTACTAATGAGTTTTTCTAATCATTTGTATACATCTTTTGAAAGGGAATTAATCATTTTAACCAGTCTTGTAAGCACGCTAAGCTGCTAACTAGAGAAGCCCTGTGCTTCTTAATCTCACGCTGGGTATACACATAATCTTAAAGAACCTCGTCTCCCTCCTCTATATTGGAGCGTGACAAGCCCACACTATGAGTTTGCAATAGAACATAACTCAGAGATAAATTTTCAGGATATTTGTGAAAATCAATATCGTTCATCAAAGAATACTTGTATGCCAGCTGTTACAGCCTTTATGACAAATATGCTTTTCTTTGTAGGAAGGAAGCCTCTGACTACAATCCATTACAAACTCATTTGACTTGAATCAAGCCTGTCTTGTTCTCCAGAAGGCTGACATTCCAAGGAGAATAAACTATATCACTTTAGCTTCCCAGTATACAGAAGACAATGTAAAAGGAAAAAGCCAAAGATGCCTGTCTACCATACTACCTAGGAGTACTGACAAAACCACATGTAGTTGGAAGGGGAGCACCTAGATTTGCACCACCTAAACAGAGATGGCTGGCAGGGATTTCAGTACTGGTTTCCATTGCTGCACTTCTAGAAAGGTAATATAATGTATAATAAGCCCTTCTGTTCTGTGGGATTAGAGACTAACGCTTCTTTGCAAGATCGTGCTTTTTGTTCCACTAAGTGGGCAAAGAGCCCTTTAAAGGATGTGTATGTTCCTCAGCACTTCCACTGTACCTGAGGTTAATGATACTGGTGCCCTTCGGCTTCAAAAGAGCCTAGAGCTCTGCAAACAGAAGTGCATTACTGAACCAGGGACCAGAGCCTCCAAAGTTGTCTATGTTGTTCCTATTCATAGTGCCAAATAATAAGACAGCCTATGAAAAGAAACGGAAAGATGACTGCTTCTTTGTACACCCCATGTTGCACAGAAATAATGACTTTACTACCTGTAAGCAGAACCCCAAACTATACTAAAATAATTTTCATCCATCTTTTCCTTCCTTTCTTTTCTTCTAGTTTGACAAACATGGAGTAAGTATAAATTAACACTGGTTAAACTCAGAAACAATGCCTGTGGGTATATGGAAGAAACTTGTTGATACTGTCAGTCAGTTTGCAACTTTCTCCATGTCTTATCTGGCAAGATAGAAATTGCTACAAATTCAAGTAACCAATTTAAGCAGAGTTAGATAGATAGGTAGAATTGCAATCTCCCAGCTACCTGTGATTTTCTACTTCTTGAAAGCTAAAAATGTCCTCGATTACAACCTTACAAAACTTCATATGCAGTAGCTAAGCTCCCTGAATAAGACATGCTTTCCAAAGCGTATCAACAGATATACCTTGTAATTATGAAACAATGGGCAGGTAAACTCTGAATCTAAGTCCTTGTGAAAAGCTGTGGTTTGCAAATGTTGGCTCAAAAAGTCTGGAGAAACACTCCAAGAGGATTTGAACAAATGAAAGCTATATTCATGACCTCTGTTTCTAGCTTGTAAGCATGCAGCTAGATAAAGTTTTACTCACAGTAACATTTGGAAGAAGCTTATGTTATTGCCAGTGTGTATGTGTGCACATAAATCTGCATGCTCACAAGAGAACACATTTACAAGACAATCTGTTACAGTTTTCCCAGAGAGAGAAGCAAAGCACCGCAAAATAATTTCAGTGACCAAGTACACAGCCTGAATAATAAGGAACACTATTAATGCACCAACCCACTGAAGAAAATACCCCAGCTCTCAGAGTTTAAAGGCACAGTGCTGTTCAGTAGAAAGCGTGTCACATTTACAATAGCCCATTATTACTATGATGACACGGAGAGATAGCAAAGGCAGAGACAGACTGAAAATAATTATCTAAAGAGGAAACGCGAAAGCCATGGATAACGTAGGATCTGAGAGGGAAAATTCCCATCCAAATTCCAGCCTCTGCCTTGAAACACCCAACTTTCTATTGATTAAAGGAAGGGCCATTTCTGTTCACAAGGCTGCAGTATTAGTTCCCTTTTTAGGATGTGCCCCTAAAAAAAAAAACATGCAGCAGAACTGCAAAAAGCATTTGACTTTAATTCTGCCAAATAAGCCAGAGCACATGCTAACTGAGCAAGTGGGAATCATGGGAACCATGGCATCCATCTTCATATTGCCTGACACTGTGTTTTTTCACTGCAGGACATGGAGCTTGTTCCATCTTGAACAAGGCTCCTTGATAACAAATCTTTCTTTTTGAAATGCGAACCACTTAAGACAAAAACATTGGTGCCATTATGGGAATACTTTTCATATCTTAACTCAGCACAGGCACCAGAAATAAAATATCAATTTCAAATGGAAAGGACCTACAAAGGTTACCAAGTCCAACTGCCTGACATGTTCATAATTAACCAAAAGTTGTAGGATATTACCGAGGACATTATCCAAGTGTGTCTTTAACTCTGATCATCTAACCACCTCTCTAGGACGCCAGTTACAGTGTTTGACTACTCTCACATGAAGACATTTTTCCTAATGTCCAGTCTGAACCTTTCCTTGTGGACTTGCAGCCCGAAATGCCAACTACATCCTGGGCTGCATTAAAAAAGGGGTGGCCAGCAGCAAGAGGGAGGTGATTGTCCCTTTCTACTCAACTCTTGTGAGGTCCCAACTGGAGTACGGCACCCAGGCCTGGGGGCCCCAGCACAAAATGCAGAGCTCTTGGAATGGGTCCAGAGGAGTGCCACTAAAATGATCAGAGGGCTAGAGCGTCTCTCCTGTGAAGAAAGGTTCAGGGAACTCCCCTTGCTTAGCTTGGAGAACAAAGACTCCAGGGAGACCTCACTGTGGCCTTCCAGTTCTTGAAAGGAACATATGAACAGGAAGGGGAACAACTGTTTTCACGTTTGATAGTTATAAGACAAGAAGGAATGGTTTTAGATGGGAGATTCAGGTTAGAAGTTAGGAGAAAGTTTTTTACTCAGAGGGTGGTAACTCACTGGAACAGGTTGCCCAGAGAGGTTGTGGATACCTCATCCTTGGAGGCATTCAAGGCAAGGCTGGATGTGGCTCTGGGCAGCCTGGTCTAGTGGTTGGCAACCCCGCTCATGGGAGAGCAGTTGAAATTAGATGAACTTTGAGGTCCTTTTCAACCCAGGCCACTCTACACTTCTTCGATTCTAAGATAACTTGCTTTGTGCAGTTCCCATCTACCCTGTCATCAGCAAACAGCAGGGAGCAGAGCTCAGTACCTCCCTCTTATCTGCTTCTTCTAATCAGGGAGCTGCAACTGTGAGGATGCCTCTTGGCTTCCTCTTCTCCAGGCTGGCCAACCCACGTGTGTAGCCAGAAATTCAAAACAAAAGCCTCCACTTCAGAACTTATTGAAAAACATGAGCTGGCTTTGTACAGATCCAGCATTCTTTACTTTAGCTTTCATATTTCTTAATCTGGTATGAAACACCATTAGACCCAACTGAAACAGGGCACAGTTTAAAGGTAGAGCATACTCATGGTCTAGTTAGCAGGGGAACATCTCAGAAGAGCAACCCTCTAGGGCCTCCTGTATATTCAAGTGATAAGGAAGAGAAAGCAAAACAGTATTAATAATAATGATGCGGAATTCCAAGGTAAGATGAAGAAAGCATTAGTGTGATTTGTGTGCAGGTTGAGAACAAAAGTATATCTATCCCTGTGAAGATATATACAGGAAGGTGTTTTCAACCAGCACAAAAAAAAATCATCTGGCACCACAGTGAAGGAAGAAACAATTTTGTCTGATGTTGGGAGAGGTACGTGACTGTAATAAGAAACTGAACTGGGTTTCATTTTTCCAGTACATTATTCTACAGTCCTACAGTCACATGAATCTGAGGTAGGTCAAGTTACTGCACACATACAGTGTAGGCTGGACATACACACCCTACAGCAGCTGCAGAAGGATAAGACTGCAGAAGCCTAAATCAGCAGGAAATACAGCCTTTTAACACCCCTCAGCCACAGTCAGAGTAGGCAGACCATTATCCAGTGAAAATCCTGAAGAAAACATTTTCCTCTCCATTGGTTCATCTTGACTGATCGAGTTAAGATACCAGTAACTTTGTCTGTGTTATGGCTATGAATATTTTCCATAAACAAAAAGGCATTTTTGCCCTGGATAGACAGCAGAGCAGGACATCAACTGGCTTACAGTAGACCAGAAAGTAGAGGAGATTGTAAAGTGAATTTTGGAGCTAACACACAGTATTTCTGAACTTCAGTCTCTGATACTTCTTTCTGCTAACCTTTTCTTCATGATACTATTTCTCCTCCTAATACAAGAGTTTTCTAAGAGACTTCAAAAATAAAGTAGTGCCTTATTTCTAAAAGAGTTAGAACTACAACACATTAGACAAGTTTTATTATCCCTTATATGTATAAACCGCTCTTATTTATATCTGCTATCTCTATCTATGTGTTTTATTAGACTACTTTTTCCTTACAGTTTCAAGCAATTTATTATGTACTAGAGGATGGACAGGGTCATGGTCTGTAAATCCCAAAATCATTACCCACGCCTTTTTAAAATGTAAGCCTGGTCTTTACTATTCATCAGTACTGCACAATAATAGCTGATTTAAAGCTGAGACATTGCATTCAAGCTATAATAATATGTAATATAAAGGAAATATAACCAGACAGTTTTGTTTTTCAAATATGGTTACTCTGTCATCTAATCTCAGGACCAGCTAATGTGCTTATGTTGAAGTTTCTTATTTTCTTTCACTCAACTTGTCCAACCACCAATATATTCTAACAAATTTCCAAATAAACATCTACAGATCCAGGCATTTTGAATGATCTTTCTTTGAGGGTTATATTTGTAACCTCAGAATAAATCACATTTTCATTGCTTCTTTTCTATTTATGTAGACTGTTTAAGGTTTACTGAAAGTTTAAATAGGTTTGTATAGTTAAAACAGTGCTTCTGTTTTATTTCATGGATAGGAAATAAAACAGTCCCTATAAGGTATTCCGATACAAGCAGATTATAAATTGTCCAATTATTGTATTTTTTCTTTAAATTCCTTCACCCGTTACACAATAGTTCTTCATCTGATTTTTTCTTTTTTCTCTCTGTGCAGCCTTTTTACTCTCTTCTGAACAAAATATTAGTAATATAGTAGCAGTGTCTGAGGGAGAGGCCATACCCACACTGAGTCTGAAGATAAGCATAACAAATAAGCACAAAACATACTATAGAAGTAGCACCTATCTATCTGATAGACCTCTTCCCTAGGTGTACTCAGTCACAGCTGTGCCATTTAGCTTCTATATATCACGCCTTATGGCTTTCCACTCCACCTCTCATTGATAAGCCTCTTCTCATTGAAGAGGAAAAACTTCTTGCAGATCACTCCCAGAGCCATGCTGCCAGCTACATCTGCCCAAAGGTGCTAGGAGCAGAAAGATTCATGCAGGTATCACTTCGGTCCCTGTTGGGGTTCACCGGGCAAGGAAGGAAAAGGAAAGGAGCCGATGCAGAATACTCAGAAACAGCAACTGCACTGAGAAACTACATCACCCCTACAACTGCTATAATATGTCCTTCAATATTTGGCCATATTTTTAAACACAATGGTCTGTGCCCTTGCATTTCTTAATATTAAAGATTTTCCAGGAAATACAATACTGATATAATTCCTGCTGATACAATAGCAACATGTGTTGCTAATCACATTAACATTGTAACCGATAACAAATATCAACAATATCTGACAGACACACAAAGGACTCAAAATGCACTCTGTACCTCCAGGTTTCACAGAAAGACAGAGGAAAACACTCTGTAAGAAGCCACCAGCTTAGAGCAGAAACTCAAGTACTGTTGGGCCCCGTGGACTCCACTTGAGATAACGTGAAATTTTTGCTCAAGGTGAAGTTTCACAGACTACACAAGCAGCTATGAGACAGAAGCTGTCATAAATCTATGGCCACAAAAGTGCAGGTTATTACCTCACAAATAACAGTATCAGTCCTCGAAGTGAAGAATGTTATTATGACAAAAACAGATCTAAGCAAGGGCTAGTTTGTTTGTCTTGTTTTTTACAACCACGTCTCTAAACCATCAGGAAAACCTCTAACCACCTTAACTTTTCTGGCAGTTCAAAAAATTTCCCACAAAATAGTGGCAGAGAAAGAGTTTAAACTTTATTCTAAGTGTAGGGTCTATTACACAGCAGTATAGCATACCTGTGGTTAGGCTGTTATGAGACTACTGCACTCCAATGCCTGCATATCTTTGTATTTATTTAAGGGATAATCTTTATTTCTTATGCTGTACTATACAATGCCATAACAGCTGCTGAGATTAATAACCAAAGTTAAATCAACCTCAAGAGCTGTATAGAGAGAGCATACTACAGTGCCACTGAGGGAACCTAATTGTATTTTAAAGCAAACCATTGCATTATGAGAGAGAACAATATTTTTCTCTGCTTGGGAAGGTTTGCAGATCCCAACTTTTCCTCAAGCTTCCCAGCGTCACACAGCTGTACTAGGTGTGGGTACGATACCTACAACCTGCAGAGTCTGCACTGATTAAGGGACTCTGGGAATGGAAAGACTAATTAAAGACTGGTGCAAAGTAAAAGCACATTAGCTAAAGCTCATTAAATTCCTGCATGGGTACTTTACTGTTGAATGACAGGGTCCAGACAGAGCTGAATGCACTGCAGCTAACACAGTTTTTTATCACTCTTTAACTTGTATCTTGACTCTACTGGGCATGTGCTTTAAAACTCCTAATGCTCCCCTGTGAAGTAAAATAGACATCCAAACAAATGAAGAAAGTGTCCCAAGGGCCAGATTTCAGGAGGCAGTGAGGACTATTAAGAGACAGGAAAAATCCCATTCAAGCTCCTGCAACTAGTCGCTCCCCAGCACCGCCATGCTCAGTGGCAGCTGGTGAAAGTGGCTGCAGCCACCTGCTTCTTCCATCCCTTTACCTGCTCTTTCTGCCACAGCAGAGGCTGTCAGGTGATA
Source organism: Callipepla californica brunnescens (assembly GCA_023055505.1). Lineage (NCBI taxonomy): Eukaryota > Metazoa > Chordata > Aves > Galliformes > Odontophoridae > Callipepla > Callipepla californica. The sequence goes on along the minus strand of JALIRH010000003.1, from coordinate 36,671,440 downwards.
CACACTCACCTGAAAACACAGTCTGCCAAATCAATATGAAATTGAAGGAACAAACACCCCCAGTGAAACTGCAGCTGCTGCAGCTCTTACTAATATCTCACTGGGAAGCAGCTGCTGAGGATGTCACTACTGGCACAGAGAAAAAGACCTCTCCCAGCCCACAGGTCCACCTGGAGAACTGGGAGACCAGCACCAGGTATGTGCAGCCTTCCCTCCACAACCATCTTCAAAAATAAATGACAGGTGACATACCAAATTCCTGACCCATTTCAAAGAGTGATGGTGATCTTCAGAAAGGCAATGACTATTTCTCCTGTCCTCAAACACTTCTCCTCAAGTATTATATTTATGAGCTTTCCATACCTAAAGAGGAACTACAGGAAAGAAGGGGACAGACTCCTTAGCAGGGCCTGTGGTGGTGGAACAAGGGGAAATGGTTTCCAGCTCAAAGAGGGTAGATTTAGGTTAGACACAAGGAAAAAGTCTTTTACAGTGAGGGTGGTGAGGAACTGGAACAGGTTGCCAAGAGATGTGGTTGATGTTCTGTCCCTGAAGACTTTCAAGGTGAGGCTGGATCAAGCCCAGGGCAACCTGATCTATCTGTGCATGTCCCTGTTCATTGAAGGGGAGTTGGACTAGATGACCTTTAAAGGTCCCTTCCAACTCTAAGGATTCTATGATTCTTGTATCTATAAAGTGCAGCAGCTAACCAACAGCCTCTTGCACTCAGAAGGCACTTCATGAAGGCTCAGCGTCTTATTTTTGCCAGATAAATTTGTCCTTGTTCTAATTATATCTAAATGCTTTAGTACCCCTTAAAATTATGTGCATTCATAAATGTTTAACTGTGACCAGAAGCTGTGAGATATGGCACAGTTTCAAATTTTTATCACATCTAAAGCACCCAAGTGACATTTCTCAGGGAGAGTAAAAAAGAACCAATGGCAGCAAGTAGAGAAAAGATCTGAACAGAATTTTCTTTTTTTTTTTTTTTTAAAGCACTTAAAATACTGGGAGGAGGGAGGGAATGAACATGATGAATAGCTGGGAAAACATCAGAGAAATGAAAAGAAAGTTGCCGTGATTTATAAGGATAGTGATATAACCTAAAACAACCACAGTGTACAGCTGCTCACACAGCCAGTAGCTCTATCCTTCCAGTGTGGGGCTGAGAAACTGCATTGAGGACTACCAGAGAAGATGGTCTCATCAAGAGCCCAAGTTGTAAGAAAAACTTCAGCATGGCTGTCTGTCAGTTTTCGTCTTAAGATATGATAGCTGCTTACTGAAATCAGCTAAAAGAGAAAAGCCCTGGAGTTCCTTGCAAATATTTCCATACTCTGTGAGCTATGGTTAAAGCTAAATCCCACACAATTGGATGAAATCCCATTGCACTTTTCACTGAACTCAGCAAAAATCAATGCGATTGTTCATCCTGTGTAAAGCTGAATATGCAAATCAACACTAGAGTAGAAAAAAGTATTAACAAATATCAAGGCCATTGAGTGGGCCATTCATGAATTATCATCATATGAGCTCTAACAAAAGAGTTATTTTCTGGTCTATTGTGACCTTGGAGAAATTAAAAAAATATATAAATAAAAATAAAGAAAGAAGAAAAAAAAACACCTGCATCATCTTGCAGTTTTACAACTGATATTGCCTCATTTTTCCACAAATTCAGCCTAGAAAAAAGTCTCTCCACCTTCAGCACTTCTACTTCTTCCCAACCTTCAATTCTCCTTTAATCCACTAAATCTCTCTCATAACAAAGCACTTTGTGCAAACGCATTTCTGAGCTGGAGGCATTCTTATAAAGGCCTCCAGGATTTAGGGGCAGTTATTGACTTTAAGATGCAAGTTCCAATATTGTAGAATTTCCAGTGTCCTCAAAAACATGAGCACTCTCCTTATTACTCTCGATTCAATTTATGCAAAACTAAATCTTTCCTAATATGGACCTAATAAATCCATTGCTTAGGTTCATTTTCCATTAAGTTAGAACCTTGAGACCACCAGCTGAACTGGTATTAAATATTGATTTGTTTCACTTTCCTAGAGCACTTGTGCAGTGGTACATTTTCTGGTTTGAACTTTGTATTCACGTCAACGATGTGCTTTTATTTATTTATTTCAGGTAGGGCTTTTTTTGTTTGTAAGTTTGCTTTTCTCGACTAACTTTTGTGGAAATACTGTAGTGAATACCCAAGGTTTTTCCACATTGAGGAAACGGATTTTAATAGAAAGCAAAACAAAGTACATGTGTGCTCTGTCCTTTCAATTTTGCAGTGCCACAGACAAACTCTGCAGGAGCTCACCCTCTATTAATCCTATGAGAAGACTCTCTGAAATGCTGATTCCTCTATGTGGTAAATGGGCCAATTGGCAAAAATGGATGTAAAACCAATCTGATTACACACCTGTGTGTATGCAACCATCCATCAAGCTGGCAACAGTATATATCAATTACTCAGATTCATCTTGTATTATGTGCATGGATCACACAGACACTCAGCTCTGTCAGTCTTCTTTGGTCGTATGCCTGGAACTGAAAACCATTCCAGAAATGAAAATGGATAATCAAGGTCAAAGAGCACAGGTGGGATAAAGGACATTGTGTGCTGAGAAGTGCCCCGATCTTGGCAACTTGTGTGCACTGTAGGGAAAAAATCGATTCTCCTTTGTCTGCCTCACATTACAGCCCTACTGAGGAAGCTGAGTCAGAAGTTTGGAGCTGGAGCTCTTTCCCAGGAATCATCCATCAAGTGTTTTGAGAATGCGAGACTTCTAAAAACAAACGTGCTGACTATCTAAATTAGAGGAAGAAAATAAAATCTTGAAGGAGTCTGGGGGGGAAAGAATTGTTTTTTAATCAGAAAAAAAATTTCCTGTGAGAGTGAAGTAGACATGGAATGTCTTTGCAGTATCAGCTCCCATCCATTATAAATAAGGCTCAGCTCTTGTTGCTCTATTTGTCCTTTTAAAGTGAAGTTGCTGAACCCCAACACTGACCAGCAACCCACACTGTGGGTTAAGAAACAGTGTTATTGCCCTATGGAAATCACACTTTTCTGCAATCAGTTCTTCCTGCAGTTTAAAAATGACTTCCTCATACAACAAAAGCAAACACTGATGGTGATACAGCCAAATCATGGAAACAAGTAATAAGCACCAGCCTGGAAAACGATGCTGCAGCTGGTGTCACAGAGGCTTCCCAATCAAAAAGAACTTCTTGCAGTAAATGCACATTTTTTTCTACTTCACTTTTACAAGGTAATCTCTGACTAAGGGGGGATAAAAATCCTTTCTGACAGCTTTCTGTCAGCTGACTTCATTTACTTTACAACAGAATCATTGGCTTCCAAGTCCCATTCTGCCTGTCCAGTGAAGACTATCAACCTTCAGCAGAATAAATGATTTCCATCTTCCCTGAGAGCAGGTAGTGTTCCTGATATCATCAAAATCTTTGCCATCACCCATTCAAACACAATGACAGAAATACTGTAGGCTGAAAAATCAGCTAAGAAGAAAATCATATGACCTTAAGTTTCATACATAGATATAAGGAACACATATTTTATCCCTTATTGCATATGTGACTTACTTCAACAGTGGATATCAAATACAACAGATGACTGCCTGACCTTTCAGAGACTTGGAAAAAAGATCAAACTTAACAGGATATTTTTTCTGCATTCAGTGGCCCATAATGACCTCTCAAGACTTTGATTCAGGTGGAAAAGGGAAACTAAGGCTCTGTCCCTCCAAAAAAGGGAGGGAACTCACTTCATTCTTCCCAGAAAAGAAGAGCGTACTACACTAACAGCCTCCCCTCTTTCAACCTCCACACCTCTCCCACTACCTTATTATGCCCTCAATTTTTTCTAATTCCTGAACAGACTCAAAATCATCTCATCTGAACAAGCAAAAACATCAGAAACTTGTCCATCTTGCCTGCAGTCATCAGTTACGTTCCATAGGACTGGGGTTGGCAGTAACAGGCCAAGGTCACAGTTAAAGACATTACTTGAGATATTAAGATTCCAAGCAAATTGAAATGAAAAGAATCCTTAAGAATATCCTTTTTCTGCTCAGCTTTTCAGAGTCTTTCACACTTCAGAAAATACATAAGAGTTCTCAAGTTATGATGGGGTCCAAAAACAAAAATGAATAACTTCTATAATAGGGAAGGTAGACTGTGCATTAATTACAACTTAATCCTGATTTATTTAATGTTTTTAAACTTCCTGACCAAAAGAATACAAAATACATGCCAACCACTTAAATAAAGGATTACTGATTGTTAACATAACTAAGGAAATCTGAAGACATGCATAGTTCTGTCACTTTAGGGTTCATTTGTATGGAATTATTTTTAAGTAGCATGGTTAACAAAATTAAACAGCAAGAGGATTTGTATGGCCTTGGTGTTTGTAAATTGCCAAAGCTAGAAGTATTTGCGTGCTCATGCAAGTCTAATAGGAGACATGTTACCATGTTATTTAACATAACCAATCACAGAAAAAAGTAGAAGTATTGCTACAGATATCAGAGAATATTCAGAATGCACTGAAGACTTCTGATAGATTTAGATCTAGCTATTAAAAAAATCATGGAGTTGTACAAATTACAGATATATCTGATTAAAAGTGATCTTCTCATAGATATTTTGAATTTAAAAATTGCTTTAATTTCTCAGAAATATCTTTCTTTACAGATTTAACCCCTCCTTCCAACTAAGTCAGATAATAGCACAACAAAGGTTACACAGGTAACCTTCCTGCATATCTTTGGGTAGGCATAGTAATAGAATCTTTTTAAATTTAAAACTAAAAGCTACTTTGCTAGTAGTTCTTCAAGATTTAGAAATCACTTCTCAAAAGGATCAGTACCATTGGTGGTTTGGTGGTTCTCTGGCTCCATCCACTCTTCCACCTGCACTCACTCATTCAAACAGCAAGAACTGATTTGATCAGAAATTCTAAAACTTTGTATCTATTCTTCACTCACTGCAGAATAATACTTCCTCTCAAAATCAAAGACAATCTGCTTCTTTCAGGCTGAGTGATTGCTCTGTACATCTGCTAAAATTACCAAGCTGCAAAGTTCTCTAAGCATTAATAAAAAGTAATTTTAGGGCAGCGTGGCCTGATATTACTACAGTTTTACAGCTTCTTTGACCTGTACTTTGTCATTCTGCATTGATTATTTTTAATAATCTCATATAAGTAAATGGTAATAAGGACTTTTTAATAAGAAATAAGTGTGCAGTTTTCCAACATTCTCTCCATTATCTGTGCAGGAATAGATCAGTGTGTTGTCATTTCCCCTCTGCTTTCTTATCTCTAGACATTGCCATTACACCCACCTATTGTCAGAGATGTGCATTGCATTAGAAGTACCTCATCATAGGTGTATCAGCTTTTCCCTTTGATGCTGAAGCAGGCTGTACTGATTTCTGCATATGTACAGCAAGCATTACCGTAATGACTTGGCAAAAGTTCACTGCTACCTCACAAAAAAACGAAACAAAGAAGCCTGTCATGATGTGAAGTTTAAGCTAGAAACAGCCTAGAAGCTGAGAGCACATTCCTAAGAAAAGCAGCAAAGAGAATATACTCAGCCAATTTTTCCCAAAACAGAATCCTCTGAACTGTTTGAAGAAAGTATTTCTATATTAAATAGATTGGCTCAAATAATAAAAACACATTAGACGTCACTTAATTTATCAGAAACTTAATAGTTCATATTCTATGCTAATCTCTAGTTCCGAGGTAACTGCAGGCAGTGCTGTAACACAGGTAACTGCAGGCAGGCAAAGAAATGCTCCTCATTCATGCACTTAATGTCTCTCTTAGCTCTGCCCACCTCCACATTTACATGGTTCTGCTGCACTGTCCAGCTGGGAATCGCGACACCCGTCCCATCCCTCCACTGTTTTCATGTTCCCTGGTCAAACCGACCCGAAGTGTTTGAGTGCAGGATACAAGAGTAGCAGAGCTAACTTGGCAAAGCTTTTTCTCCAGATGTACAATGAATACCTTAAAACTGCACATTTGTTTTGTAATATGCATGGCTGTGCAGAGGAAAACAGAACACAGGAGCTTTTCAGTTTAGAGATACTTAATGACACAAAAAGATTGCTTTAAAATAGAATCAAAAACACTTTTCCTTTTCCCAGTCGTAGCAAGCTTCTGTAACACGCTGCAGCAGAATTTGTGGATACAGCAGCACTTGCAGCTTCTAAAACTGAGACAAACCTACGCAGCAGACCAGAAATGACTGCCAACAGAGAGAGCTCGGCAGGGAGCACACTGGCATCCCTCATGCCTTGGTGGATGCTGAGGCAGTGTAAAAGGAGAGAACTCAGAAAGAGACAAAGTTCATATTTTCCCTAAAGAGAATGATTCAGAGCATTTCATTTTGACGCTTGCTAAACTTTCACAGCCTCAGAGCTCAGTTATTTTAAAACCAAATCAGTGTAAATTCAAAACTTTGGACTAACTCTATTTGAAACTATGAAGCTTATGAACTGGAAAATTCTGGAAACCCAAACAAAACAAAACCTATGTAAAGAAATCAAGCAAGCTCCTGTGCAGCTCTGCCCTCCTGCCCAGTACTGGCAACTGATAAAACGTGATTATATCACATTAAAACAGTAAGATAGAAGAAGTAGAGGTAGCATCTATAACATTAAGCACAGAGGCTTACCTTGCCCTGCTCAGTGGAAGAACATCAGAAGTGAGATGCCAATGACAAGAAAACATACAGTGTGTTTACCCACAGGAGAAATTCAGAAGTTTTTGTATGACTGCAAAGGCTCCCTGGCTTGCCCTGCTCTAGGTGCTTTTCTGGGACAGAGCTATGTCCCCAGTGCTTCCATCCACATTCAGGTCAAATCCAGAATGCTGGCACCAGGGCTCTCCAATGCAGATTTTGCCTTCTGACTTTCATTCTTCTGTTTGTAAGCTCTGAAGATCATTCACATCAAGAACACATACTTCCTCTTTGTAATACCACTGTTTCCAAGTGGTATGTGCACCAACCAATTCATTCATCAACTCTCAGGTAAACCAAGTTTCATCTGTCTTTGTAATGGTATGTGGAGACCCTGCAATAACACTCTGGTACTCTGCTTCTCTCAGATCACTTTTCTTTCTTTCAATGACTTCCAATTCCTACACTTGTCAAAAGAGAAAGTTTCAAAACAAAGATCTGTAGGAGAGGTTAGAAGGCGAGAGATTAACTAGGTATTTTTGAAAAGTTCTTGCATCCTTGCCACTTTTGGCACACTACTTCTCCCCCAGTTTGCTGAAGACGTTCTTTGGCAGAACTATTGATCTGGACACTATCTGAATCTCATTTCACTTATTTCAAATTCGCCCATGTACATCATCAGGTCATTCACTCAAGTCACATACCTGCACTTTTTACTTGCACTAAGTCTGCAAGGCTTCAAAAGCAGACTCAGCACAAATGAGTCTGACCCTGGATGCCACGCTGGGTTTGCTCAGTTTCTCTTTGCTGACCATTGGCCCACAACAATGTCAAACCACCATTCTCTATTGGCAGAGCCTTAGAAAGCAGCATCTGTTCCCAGAAACTGTCTTGTTAAGGAAAAGAAATTCCTGGCCCACGCAGAACCGTGGTTCAGGTCAGTATGTAGGTGGTTGCTATCCTGTAAGTTCAGAACTTTTGAAAAAATCCAGTGTTCCTGCTAATACTAGAAAACTCCCATAAAAAAAATCAAAGATTAAAAATAATAACGATCTATTGAGAAAGCAGTGTTCCCTTCCTTCTGCCTTTACCCCAGCAGAACGCATAAAAAACCCTGCATAATCCAAGTGGAAATAGATGGAATATGAGTCCTCTTAACTATCATATTTGTTTACATTTTTTTTCCTGATCTAGGAAGCAACAAAAGGGAGCTATGAAAAGTAGTGAACTACATTGCTAGTTGACCAATTAGAAATAACAGTCGTATAACAGTTGCTGAAATGCACTCACACAATCTGCCTCATGTGGATACAAGGCTTTAGCCTGCTACCTTACGTTGATAACCTTCTAGTGACCTGCATGAAACTATTCACAATGTACAATCAGAAAAAAAAGATACTTCACACAAATATACCACCTGTACTATACATTTTTGCATTAAGGTAGGACTGAACTTCCAGTTTTTGTTATTGAAAGAAGTTTCTTTTCTTCCTCTTAACAATTCTGCTCTTCTTTCTTTATTGCTGTATTCTTTCTCAGTCTTCCCTGATCACTCAGACCATTGCCACTTTGGCATTAAAAGTACTATTTTTTTTCTCCCCCACCGGTTTAATTTTTTTGCTGATTTATCACATAGATTACAGCTGGAACTGGCAAAAGATAAGCAAATGGCATATAGTCTGGGCCAAGGAAAGAGGGGAAAATCAGCTGTTAGTGATCAGCAACAAAACTGTCAATTTGGATCAAACTCTAACATGAATCCCCAGCCTTAAAACTCCCAAAGCCTTCAGCTGAGATCCTGAATCTGCCATGCTCAGTAATCTACTACAGATTGCTGATAGCCTCTGCCCCAAAGAAGGCTGCACTCTAAATGGATGTGGCAGACAGCAGCAGGAAGACTTCACAACTCAACCAATATTTAAGCTGTGAGGTCAAGAGGAGAATTTGGCATTCTTATTCTCAGATCAGCACTGAGTTCTAAAAACATTCAGATCTGAAACTTCTGAGGTTTTTTGATGTGAGTTTCCCTATTACAGAGGTCCTGATAGTTTGCTGAACTGAATTCATTCCAGCAGTAAGCAAATCTTCAGGGTCTAAAAGAGTACATAGACAGGGTCAAGTTACAAATATCAGCAGCACATTATGTTCTACTATTGCCTGATCAGATTTGTATTAGCAAAAAGATGAATTACATCACGGTAAGTTCCAGAAAAAGAAAGAACTCCAGATATTCATAAAAATAATTTTTTATAAGAGTGTACTCTATTTACACATAAAGATGTAGAGAAGCAAGCAGTCTGGTTCATAAAATTCAAAATCCAAAGGAGATTTTCATCCAAAATAGTTCTGCTAAAAGGAGGTGAACATGCAGAAAAATCAATTTAGATATGAAAAAATCCACGGTACTAGACAAATATCCTATTTGTTTCCTGTTTCATAAGCTTAATACCAAGAAAAGCAGAATATTTAGTCAGGGAATATAAATATGCTGTAATTCCTGTAGTATAAAACATTCACACTACTATTCAGCAACTGATTAGAACAGAAATTTCACAATACAGCAGAGCTGTCATTTTCTGCTTACACAAGCCAGTACAAGGTGATGACCATTACAAGCAGGGCAGCACAGAAGTCCATTGCTATATCACAAAACTAGCTCACCAGTTCCTGCTATGCTCACCAGTAACATTTATAATACCAACCCACTTTGACACTGCATCCCATCCTGTTCCCACTATTCACTCCATTATGCCCACCGAGCAGCAGCAGCCCCAAACCTTGTTCAAAAACCCTGTGGTACCACAGCGGATGATATATCTGGGTGGTGTAACAGTTTTACCATGGTCCTTCAAAATCCATACCCAACTAAACCCATAAAACCATAACCTCAGTGCTGGAAGCAGCATCTCCTGCCAGACAGAATCAGGCACAGCTGGGTGGTCCTCAGAAAATAACACTGAGATGAACTAAAAGATCTGTTTGAAGTCAAGTGGCAATCCAAATGCGTTTATGCCAGATGAAAACCTATCCTAAACCAACAAAGTCTTCCACACAGGGTTAAGCAAAACTGGCATTCCTAATATCTCTATTTATAGCACAATCTATTACAGTTCTGACATGAAAATGTGAGAAGCAATGGAGAATTAAATTTGGAAGCCTTTTAGAAACATGTCCTGATTAATAGAGCAATAAGAACCTCAGGTAAGATCATCATATCTGACCAACCTGTTTGAATTTTCATGGGTTTTTGTTAAAATAAGCTACCGCTTGAAAATCAGAATCTCAGCATTAAACTCTTGTTATTTATTAATGAATTTATCAGTCTTAGATTCCAGAATGCACTATATTTCTGCTTTACAAAGGAAACGTACAACTACCCCGGTAGAGAGAAAATGTAAACTCCAACATCCCAACAGTTTCATCAAAAATATTGGTTTTCTGGCATGATGTCAGCGAGAAACAACAATATTAGTGAGAGATGCACACTTTCTGTTCCCTCTCTTTTGAATCCTAGCTTATAAACAACAGAATATCTTCTCTGACAGACACATGCAGAATGAGAAGTGGGAGTCCACAGACTGTTCTTGCACAGCTCTCCTCCACATTACATGTTTGAAATCAGTGGATTTCTATTAGCATATATCACTTTTCATAGTATCTTTCAGCTCATTTACTAGATGAGCAACCTATATATAATGATGTGAACCTTTCTAGCTCCCTATATTTAAAATAATAAAAATAATAAAATAAATGAAAACCAGTAATCAAATACTAGCCTTTGAATAAGTTGGAGGTAGGAAAAAAAAACAGTACTCCTCTGTAACATATTTATGTATATTTGTACATAACAATCTGCAAGAAAATGCTGAACCCTTACATATTCTTCCTCAGCTGAGAAAAAGCGTACACTTCAAGCCTAATTGGACTAATAGGTTCATATTACTAAATTTGCTGTCAGCAATGCATTACTATCATAATGCTGCAATTTCAGAGATCTACAAAAACCTGTTGTGAATAATTCTTTTTTCCATTTAGAACACAAAGAAAGCCATTTTGCCATCTTAACGTCAGACGAGAATAAAAATTCTCCACTCAGAATGCAGTCTCCTTCAAAGGTTCTTTTACTGTGCTTTTAAAAAGTAGAGCTAATTGCTGAATATAATTTATTCTGGGGTTTACTTATATGTTCTTTGTAAATTCCACACTACCAAATTGCAATTTCAGTTCTCACTAGCAAGTCTTCTGTGGAGAGTCTTATAAACGCTTCAACAAGTGACTGAGTGCCACACAAAATTTCCACAAAGCCCTGGGGCACATCATCTCAATCATGTGCTGTTGACTTTTGACCAGATGACCTCACTTTGTGGCACTTTCCTTTAATTCAGTTTAAGTTTTTCATTAAAGTACAATTTTATTTCTCGCTCTAGCAAATTTTATTAAAAAAAAACCCTGCCATACATGGGGTCATTGCATAATAGATAATTTTGCACTTACTCATGAACTGTGAATGACAGAGAAGCACAAATAGATACACCGAGTCTTGTTTTCAATTCAATGAACAGTTCATGACATCCTTATGCTGTTGACAACCACATTTCTGAATTAATTCTCATGGGTTCTGCTCTTTAAGAATCTTGTTGTAATCACAACACTTAAAACTCAATTCAGCTTTGAAATTAGGAAGAAAAATCTAAAATGTTTAACAGAAGAGAAAATCTAAGGTGCAGCATGAAGATGCCAAAGTTTCACTTTTCAAGAGAACTAAAATTACGCCTTTCACAAAATTAAATTGATCCATTCTGGTTCATGAGGTCAGGGTTGGTGACAGTTCTTTTCAGTCCATTCCTTGTGAAACTGTATTCTTTTCCGCTCTATCCCTTTTCATCATAGCATTGGAATAGTAGCCTCTACCTCTGCTGCACACACTCATGTGAAACCCACCATTACCGTGTCATAGTCATCATTCGAAAAGGCACAGTTCACCAGGGAGCTTGGCCACTAGAAAGGATCAAAATGTCGAAGAAAAGTGTAGCTGATAGCTTTATTTTATTTATTAAAAATTCAACTAAATTATCTTCTTTGATTTGAATCAAATAAACTGAAAATACCCACTTTGTATTCTATTAACTGAAATCGAAATTACGAGTGAAAAGATCTCCAAGATCTATCCCACAACATATATAAGTTTTCAAGGAATTCTATTTTTCATCTGAAATAAAACTTTCAAGTAAAAAATTCTTAACCAGCTCCCTTTCTTCAGTTTTTGATTCTTCTTAATATTTTTCCACTTATATTCCAGGATGGGATTTCTCATCAGTGCAGTGTTTCCATCTGAATTTGTTTCTGTCCCCCCCCTTTCAGTTCCTTCAATTTTAATATTTTTCTAAGGATAGTAATTGCAAAATTCCTTTCTTAATGACCAAATATGATTTTCTGGAATCTGGGGTTATAATTTTAGCAATGTTTTCTGACATCTCTGTTGTAAGAAATTCTGCCTTTTTATTTTACACCTGTTGAGAATAATGTTTTTTTCTTTTTCCACCAATGCTGCCAATACTTGAAGCCAAACTTCACTCTCCCTTCACACACTCCCTTCACCTCTTTAATTTTCATTTTATCTGATGCTGATGTGAATTTGATCCTGAGATAGCTGGTAAAAGCACCACAGAGCACTCATACTCTAAAACACTATCATCTAAATTGACAATGCAAAGCACGGCAAAAGAGTATCTGATGAAACTGAGTGAGCTGACCATACCTCTGCATTATCCACTTATTGCCTTTCTTCCACATACTTCTAGAGTCTGCAAAATATTTATAGTACTTTTTACTGAAACTTTTTGTGATTGTGGATGGAGAACGGAAAGGCTCAAATTTATCGTTGTTCTTCAACCTAATAGAATCTCTAAAAAAAATCCCACTATGATTAAATATTGTAATTACATGTCTATTGTTCAATCCTCAAACCTTCTGGGGCATGAAATTAAACAATTCTGTAGTTTCTATGTCTTTGAAGTGTCTTGGAAGACATCATAGAGAACCCTCACTAAAACACTCCATCCTGATTTGCCTGCAGACAAAAGTGAATAGAGTGTAACCAGAGGAGGAGGAGAAGAAAGGACAGTGAGTATGAAAAGACAGCCAGCAGCACTGTCCCAAAACTGAACATTTTCCATTCTAAAACCTACTTCAGCAATTGATTCACTGGATCCAAAGTACAAGGTCAGTTTACAGAATTTCTTCCCTTCCCCTACACCCAAAATTCAGTGTACTGCCCAAAGCATGGGCAGTTCATCCATCCAGTGAACCTGGCTGGCCAATCTCCAGTGTGTCTCACTGGTACATCAGTGACAGGAAGGGAGGATTGATAGTGTGGATACTGTGGGACAGTGCCTATTTAAGGGATCCAAATCATGGGGGTTAGGAAGAAATCATTTGTAGGAAATCTGTGAAAAAAAACATCTTTCCAGAAACAAACTATAAAGATGAATTTTTGTAATACTTCTTCCAGTAGAAAAGGGTGCAATGGATTACCTTGCTCAGGAAGAGGGACAAAATGAACTTGAGAAGAAAAATAACTTTCTACTGGACACCTCTAACTGTACCTTAAAAATTAAAGCTGTACAAGTAGATAACTGCCTATACACACTCAGAAAATAGTTCCAAATGCTGCAGTTGAGATAGAAGGGGCAATAAGGGATCATTTACCAAAACGACAAGATCGAGACCAAAGATCATTCATACACTTAAACGCAAGCAATACAGGCACAGGCTGCAATCCTCCTGAAAGTATAATATGTTCACCCACATTTTCTGCACTTATGTGGTCTTTTCATCATTTTACCTTACTCCTGTAAAGCAATGTTGGTCTATAGAGACTAGAGCTTTGGGTACCGCTTAACATCAGATCCTTCCACAAAATTGTGCTAACTCCTCTGCCACCTAGCTGCCTCCTCAGCTCTTGTCATGAGAAAGCAACAGTATTAGTCCATAGAGCAATGCTCACTATATTACCCCCTTAAATTCATCCATCCAGAATCACATATTTTACTCCTAATAGAACAATACCACACTGTGGGATTCTGAAGTGGACAAACACTACCTGAAGTGAACAAACACTAATTGCAAGCTGGGGGATGATTTGGTTCATTAAAGAAATCAGGTTTTCAACTTGAGTGAGTCAGAGGAATGTATGTACTCATACCACTATAAGGTCACGCTACTTCCAAAAGTGTTAGTACCATCTCATAGAGCACAATATTCCTTTCCCAGATAGGTTTAGCCTGCAGGCAATCATTTTAACTTTTCCTGTGTCTACTTGTTTTTTCTGAAACTCATTGAAAGATTTCTTAAATATCTCTTAACAAACCATATGTTAGACCCCAAGGGAAGTTGAAGACAACAGCAGAGCTGCCTGAAAAGTTACTAGATACTATAATCTGCACAGTTGGGTTTCAGAAGCCTGCAGATCATGCTAATTAAAGGAGAAAAGGGAAGAGGTTGAAAATGGTCTCTCTCTAAATAAGCCTGCTACTAACAGAGGTTCAGTTTACACACACTAAGTTTTTCTAACTAAGGAGAAGGTGAAATAAATAGAAGAAATTATTGAGGTGTAACGTTCGTATATCAGACAGATCCATTTTCCAAACTACATTTAAATTATTTTTCACCATTGATAAATTACCATGCAAGAATTAGGGGCCACACCAGAGTCTCTCCAACAGTATGGAGTTTTATTCCCAGAACTAATTCACTTAGTGCTGATATCTCAACACTATACTGTAGTCCTCTGTACAGAAATACCCCAGCCCTAAAAAACATCAATTAAAAACAATAATTAGATGAATTTTTTGTTTTAGAAAGCTTTGGTTGATTGATTTGGATTTTGTTTATCATTATTTATGGGGAGGGAGTTCCCATCAAGAGAAGAAAAACACAGGAAGATACTACACATTGCTCAGAACTGAGCAATTCCCATAGCACCATCTTGAAGTCGATCGAGTGACATTTTGTCACTCTCAAATTACAAAGTGGCACTATTCTCCAAATTACTCCTGATTGATTTAAATCAGTAGTGGATTCTAATAACATGTAATTACGAGGAAATTATTCAACAAATGGATCAAAGCTGAAGATAAACTCCGCTGTGAAGCAATCTTTTCTCAACACAAACCCCCAGAGAAATTCCTATTCACGATGAAGACAGCATCAACAGTAATGTTCTGTGTGATAAATTACAGGACATTACAGGGATTGGGATTTCTGATTTGGTTTTCTAAAAAGGAATATCACTTTCCCCCCAAGTATCAACTGTTTTGAAATAAAAAATACCAAGTCATCACAGGAAATTCAGTGCATAAAGGTAAATAGAAAAGCCAATAGAATTTTCTAAAAGCACCTGTCCACTACACCCAACAGCTTCAGTGCTCCTTAAGAGTAAACATATATTTCAGCTTTTGCAAATATGGTTCTGGAATACCCAAAAACCAGAAGGCAGACCTTGCTCTTATTAATAACTGGCCTGAACATTTACATGATTACTTCTACATTTTTCAGGACTGGGTTAATAGTTTACAATAAAATAGCATATTGTAAATTGCTTACATTTGTGGAATGGAATACAACAAGCCCCCAGGAACAAAATATAACCATGGTAGTCTATCTTCTCAAACAACACCCAAACAAAAAAAGCTCTCAAGGATGAAATACAATTGTGTTCATCATCTCACGTAGAAATAGTATTTCCACTTGTACTGGCAAAATAAACCTAAGCAGAAACACAAATTAATAAGAAATTACTTAAATACTGTCACTGAAGGTATTTTTCAAGTATTTTCCCCAGATATAATATTATTCTGTTCATATACAAAACACTGAAAAAAAAATCTTTAATTCTCATATTGTCTGCTGTAATTTTTTCACTGCTCACATGCATTGCTCTGTGCGGTAAGCATGTTAATTAGATATTTGCAACTATAATCTAATAAATAATATTTTGCCTGTAAATTATTCAGATATTAATCTATGCACAATTACACTGCTTTATATTTGAGGCATATATTCTACATACCATCAGAGTACTCACATTTTTCCTCTATTCTTTGACTACATAATTGTGTGAAACTGAAGGTTTTCTAGCTGCCCAGTGCAAGTCCCCTCATTATGCTGCAGGATTCAGACAGGGCATGTCTGATCCCTTTGTTTTAATGCACTGTAGAATGAGACTGAATAATCCACTCACTTGCAGTGCATTCAAGCTGTCAGTAAGTCCAAAGTAAATTAGACAGGGTCATACATCAGTACTTAAGTGGAAGATTTATCACTTTTGATGTTTTTTCCCTGCAACATTCTGCTGTAACTATAATTTACATTTCATGGAAGCATAGAATAACCTAAATTGGAAGAGACCTACAAGGATCAGAATCCAACTCCTGGATGCACACAGCACCACCTTAAAATCAAACCATACAGTTCAGAGTGTTGTGTCTGAGAGTACTGCCCAAACACTCCTTGAACTCTGGCACCCTGGGGCTCTGCCCACTGCCCTGGGCAGCCCGTTCCATACCCACCACCCTCTGATGGAGAACCTTTCCTTAACTCCCATCTGAACCTGCCCTGACACAGCTCCATGCTCTTCCCTCAGGCCCTGTTGTCACAGAGAGCAGAGATCAGTGCTGCCCCTCAGCTCTCCTCCTGAGGAAGTCATAGGATGCCATGATGCCTCCCTTCAGCCACTCCTCAAACGTCTTACCCTACAGATCCTTCACTATCTTTGTAGCCCCCTTTTGGACACTCTTTAATAGTTTTATGTCCTTTTTTATGTTGTGGCCCCTAAAACCACACCCAGTGCTGGAGGTGAGGCTGCACAGCACAGAGCAGAGTGAGACAACCCCTCCTCTCACCTGGTGGCAGCGCTGGGTCTGGTATAGCCCAGGCTGCACTTGGCCCTTTGGGCTCACAGGGCACACATTCCTGAATCCTGAGTTTGCATTGAAGTGCTGAAATACTGAGGAGTCCAATTTGAAACTCCCAAATGTCAGGTAGCCCAGCTGTCACTCAGAGCAATGTGCCCTGCCGAGGCTGTCTGCCTATCTGATAAACACTGAACAGTCCTAATCAGTAGCGATTCAAACCAATGTCCTAGAAAAAGATTAGAAGCCTCAATCTTTGTTACAGGTCACTAGGCAATCTTAGCACCAGCAAATACCGTTCATACTGACCTAACTCCTCAGCAGTGACCTGAACAACTCCATTGGGCAGAAGGCGTTGCTGAAGCGCTGAAAGGAGCTGCATTTCATGACAAACGTGTTAGGTTTTAAAGGAAAGGGCCTTTCAGGATACCAGAGTACTTCACACATACCATCAGCTATATTTTGATTCTCTCTGTACACAGTTATTCTTGCCTTAGCTGCACTTCAAAGCAAATTTTTTCTGTGAACAGTCTTCCTATGCAGTAACGAGGAGAGCGGTTATTGGCCTCATATTGCCTCTGCAAGTGAGCCCCAGCACCTCCACAGGCCCAACAGGAAAACACTGACCAGGGGAGCCTTCCACGAGCCCACATGAGGGGATGAAGAAAGACCTGAGTACACAAACCCTCCTTAGCAGTCAGGTCAGCAGAAGCCTGAGATTATAAAGGACATGGCTTACTTTCAATGGATGCTAAATCCAGGTCAAATTTACTTTCTGAAACAAAGAATCTAGCTCTAACTACTTGGAAATGTAGCTAGCTCTAGCTACTTTTATTCTGTCAAAGATGGTTTTACAAAAACTAAAGTGCAGAGGCTCACAAAACATTTTTGCTACCTGTGGAAGATATGCTTCTTTCCAGAAAGTTAAAGTCTTGAGACTACACTTTATGGCTCTGTAGCATGAGGAAAAGTCTTAGGGATTTTCACTCCAAACTCAAGCCTTGAGACACAGGGGGGAGTTATTATTATTATTATTATTATTATTTTTAATTATTACTATTTGATTTGCTGGTTTTGAGTGATTTTCAAAAGAAACAAGTAAAATCACATTAGCTGAAATCAATAGGTGATTTTTTGAATGAGCATGTAGTTAACAATGTACAACATTTTTATACCTAAATGAAAGTTTCTGTCTAGTAGAGTAAATGAAGAGAGATCTACTTTAATCCCAAACATATTTAATTAAAATAAGGTAATTATTGCAGAGTTGTATTTGAACAGGCAATACAGTTGCAGCAATTATCTGTAATTATGCAGCTCCAATCACAGAATAATAGAGGTTTCAATGTCACTAAGCACAATAAGGATAATCACTCTTTCCATTATTCTGATGGGCAAGTAATTAGCAACTTAAAAAGAAAAAAAATTCATGGGGATATAATAGCCAGACTTAAACTGATAGAGAATGATCAAGGTATTCAGGAAAAAAAAAGAAATGCATTATGTTCAGTATGTTACGTACCCAACTGAATTGCCAAGTACTTCTTGCGGAAATAGCATTTATTCCAGATCACAATAAACGAACTTAATTTTATTTGAATAAAATCCAATGCTTGCTGAACATAACCTTATTATAGTAGTATTTAATGACACAATTGAAAAAGCCTTAAATAAAAATCTCTCCTGCAACAGAGGATTCCCACACCCAGAACAGCAGCAACGTCACAGGTTCATTTGAATGACCCATTCTTAAGTGTTTCATCCTTGGTCTGAGGAAGAAAAACATTGAGCCAAAGTATATAGTTTCTTTGAATATCTAACTGAAAACCCAACAGGAAAGAGAGCATAAATACTACAATTGCAGATTGTTCTCAAGGGATAATATAATTCATCCTTGCAAATTTTTTTCTGTCTCAGCATTCAGATTGTCAGTTTTTCCTGCAGTTTAACTTTAGCATCCACTGCAACAGGTGCCTTACAAAAATGGATGCATCTATGATCTAGACTTCACCCCATACTGGTCTGCTCCTCAATCTGCACCACTCAATGCTATCTGCCTTGTAGAAGGCTGGGAACAAACCTTTATTTCTCCCAGCAGTGACGCATGTGTCCAGGCCACACCAAAAATAGTGGTCATGTTCAACCAGCTGAACATGGCTGTTCTTCCACCTGGCTGCTGTCAAGTAACCTTGCCCTTGAGGCACTCAGACATCAAGAAGATGCTACTGTCTTACTGGAAAGGAGTATCTCCTTTTAATCTATACAAAACTTGGCAGATATAATAATGTGGTTTTAAAGCGGGATTTTCAACTGACAATCAGTTGTAGAAAAGGACTTGACAAGCTCCCAGATTTCTGACTTCTGTGAGTAGCATAATATTTTTTGCCCATTTTCAGGACCAGAAGCTCATTGAAGAGTCAAAACATAAGCTTTCACACTTCTAGACTGCGAGCTGGAATAAAAAATACTTAGATATCTCATTTTTCAATCCCTTGCCTAGACAGAAATTATATGCAACACATAGAAAATACGTTTCTCGGGGGTGGAGAGTTGAGTAGAGAGTACATCACTCTTACACATACACAGTTACAAGATCTGAAAAAATTAACACTCCATTTTGAAGGGCTGAAAGAAGTAAAAGTTTAAAAAGCCTCTTTTCCATGTTTTTTCCCCTCATGTTTAGATTTAAAAGAAAATTGAGCAAACATAGTGCTTTTTAACAGAGAATACTGAGACCCACTGCAAGGTTAATGGCTTTACCTCTGCAATATGTATTTGGATTTGAGACCCAGCAAATACTCAAGTGTCAGACTCACCCCAGCCACAGTGCTCTGCCCTTAGGCTGTTCACCACATGCCAAAAGCCTGGTGCTGCAGCCTCTTTTGCAGTCTGGGAGTTGGGCAAGCAGACAGAGCATGTCAGCTTGTGCTGAGACCTGAATGCCGGGAAGGTGGCCAGCTACCTCCAGAGACCCAGGGAACACACTTCAGGCCCCTGCTGGCTACAGCACCACCAGAATACATGTGTTCTACCAGCAATTTGGGCTGGCAAGCAGTTGCTCCTCCAGGCATCCGTTGCCGGGCCACCACAAGATCTTCATAAATGAGGGCTCATAAGCTGGTAGAGAAGAAGGCTAGGTTTAAGGACATACCCTTACTATTAAACACATCCACTGTGACTGAACAAAATGTGCCACTGTCATCTCTTAATGAATTTCAGTCTTTTTGAACTTAACTGTAGATGCAAATCAAGATAGCATTATGTAGTTGTCCCTTATAACTCAGTCTACCACATCTTCACTAGTGAAAAGAGTAGCCATGCAGTTTGCCCATTAGGCCAGTATTTGTTCAGCAAGATCTTCAAGGGAAGAACACAATCTACATCTGAGCGAAGTTCACCCAGAAAATTCTCTATCATTCACTCTACCATATAAAAAAAGGCTACAGCTTAATCAAGACTACTGACCCCAATGGTAATAAAACAGCACACAGAAGGCCAGCATCTCCCAAGGAGACAGTCTGCATTCTTGCAGGGAAAAAATGTCCTCAACATGTTTGAAAGCAGAATTCCAATGACATCTGCACACCACTGGTCATACTTTGCTTATTATAATCTAAAAACGTCATCTTGTATTAGGTTTTGTGACAACTACAAGTTGCTTGAGTGGAATATAAACATCTCCCCTGGCACCACACACCAGTTATTGCCTTTCGGTTTGTAACTTTTCAGTAATTGCTCATTCTTCAGAATAATGAAAAATTAGGAACTTCAGAATTTATCTGTAGTAAATATATTTTTCCCCTATGCTTGTTCTTCAGTTTCCACTATGTTGTTTTAATATGGCAGTGCTGTTTGTACACTTTCATCTAAGAAGTCTGAATTATTTTTCTTACCAGTATTTCTGAGGGAAAGAAAGATGTTGCCACAACAACTCTATTGTTGTACATTTTTCACTGGTATGTTAGTATTCGTCTTTACTTTTTTTTTTTTTTTTCCCTTAAGACTGTGCTACTGCAGTGCTCTGGTTTCTTCTTTTTACCTTTTATTTAATTCAGTCTTGAACTTTGAAAGATTTTCATGTTGAAGCAGTCTCTGGTTAGTTCTGTTATTGTCATTTGGAGGATTCATCGCAATGTGGAATAGCTTAATACTTAGAGTAGAAAATATTCATTTCTACTCTGTTGCATTGCATCGATGGCTTTCTATGGCAATGCTGTCTTCACCTTTTCATGCACTTACATGTAGTGTACAGACCATCTGAGGTAAAACAGTTTAAAATAACAATTTAAAAAGCATGTTTCTGTGGCCCTTTTCAGTAAGCCATTCTGAATCCTGCCAGAGAAAAATGCAACAACAGAGAGCCCTGCAGGCCCTGCCCTGCATTGCACTGAGTAACACCCATGTACAGACAATTTCACAGTCACAAAAATCACATCCTGTCTTTTCTGTAAATCCAACACGTAGAAAAGCTTACACATTTTCCAGAAGAGAGCTGTAATTGTGTGACATCCATCATTGTGCTGCAGAATGGTTTGGTCCTCTGAAAAAGAGTGAGGCCAAAAAATGGCTTGTCTGCTTTTTGTTTGGAAGGAAAGCAGATAATGATATTTGATGCTGCAAAGGCCATTCATTGCATTGTTCATTCCTATTACACAAACAATAGACCTGATTCAATGTCTACAAAGTAAACTGTCATCACAGTAGATTCTGGACAAGAACTGTAGGCTTCAAATTTTCCTAAATTTTAGGAAACCACAAAACCCACTTTACTTTTTCCAGTCAGCTTATTTGCACGTGTTTGTAGCAGCTGCTTTCATTAAAATCTCTTTGAGGTAAGCTTTTAAAGGCAAGCAGAAATAAATCTTTAAAAAAAAACAAACAAAACAAACGCAAATTCATTACTATATGCAACATGGACATCATTAGGCATCACTAAAATGTATCTTTCCAAAGGACTGTAAAAAAGCAGAAAACAAACAGTACAGGAAGATATTGTGTAAAAGAGCCTGTATCACACCCATGCTGCAAGGATTAAAGTCACTCCTTTCTGTGTCTCACCATCTTATCCACAGAGCACAGCCAGAATAAGAACTGAAAACCTTCTCCTAATATCCAAGATCAGAGATTAAACCTACAGTAACACACACACACACACACACACACACACACACACAAACTTTGAGCTGCTGCATTTTATCATGGGTCTTGAAGTTTTGATTACTTCTGAATAGAATTTAACTTTCTAAAGACAGAAGAGCCAAAGCAGGCGTATCCCAGCTCAGTGACTGCCCTGGAACAGCTCTTGAGTACCATTCTCACACCTCTGGGAGCCTCTATCCCTCCTGATCCTGAAGGATGAGGGCTGCAAGTGCTCCTGCCAGCTCCTAGAGCAATGTTTCCTCTTAGAAAGGGTCAGGGCATCTTTGGCAATCATGAAGTGAAGGGCTAAGCCAAAGGACAAGGGTTCAATTACAGAATACTGATTTACTTAGTGCCCAGAGCCATCAAGTACATAAATCCATGCTTGCCTGCATCCTCCCCTCTAGACTGCTCCAATCATGTTCTTCCATGAAAATTTACATAGCCGTTTTTCTTCTGTGACATATAAAGTTCTTCATTTTTGCCCTAAACAAAAGAACACTTTTGCTTAAATTCAGTCATTTTTGCCAGCTCAAAAAAAAAAAAAAAAAAAAAAAAAAAAAGAATTCTATAGTAAAACAAAACTGCACTTATGGCCTTCAAGAGAAATAAAACCAAAAGGATCTTGGCAAGAAGGCCTGAATATAATAAGAAGGAATGTTTGTCACTTTTTGATGCACAGAGCTTACGTATGTGGGAGAAAAGATCAAAGGACCAAATCCTGTTCCCCTTCAATCTATACTAGAAATGGAATCACATTAATCAAGCAGAGAATCTTCTGATTTAACTCATGTATGTGGGCATTAAATTATTTCGTAATCTTAATTCATTCTTGGCTACTTTCTAATTTAAGCACAACACATCAATGTCTGTACAGTACACCATACAAATCAGCAGGACAACACTGCAGTGAGAATTATTCTACTGATATTGATTATGTCAAACCGCACAGAGATGCAGATAAAAAATAATAAAACAGCTCAGATATACAGCTACCTCAGCCAGAGAGACCACACAAAACAGTATGCCTCCGCACCATCCCCCTTGCCTATGGCAACAGCAAAATGGATGCTTCCCTTTAATCCATCTCTGCTCATTCCTCAGCTGCTCGGGACAAGTTATTTTGCTGGGATTCTCCTCCTCTGTCAGCCTCTGCTCCTAGGAGGCAGGTGAATTTTTCCCTCTCCAACTTTAAACATCCCCTTTCTTCAAAGCCTCTTCCTCACACCTTTCTCTCCAGAACATCTACTGACATTCTCTTTCAGAGACCACATCTTTCTGTTCCTAAACCTTTCCTGTGGGTCTTTCTATTGGCAGCTGTGAAACTGCTACCTCCAAAATTCACAAACTGTGGGTCGGAGTCCAAAATATCAGGACCAATCACCAAGTACATAAGGCTTAAATATAACAACTGTATTTGTGGGGGGGGTGGGGAGGGGGGTGACTCCTGCTTGCTCTCAGTATGCATATGATGTTTACTGCACTGCATCCCTCACATCCTGTGTCTAGCACAGAGATTTCTGGCTACTGCTATGAAAGCTTCTGTGAAGATATCAGAGCCCATTGGGAACAGATGCCACAGAAATGCATGGTAAGAGACAAACAGCATGCTCTACAGCACCCACAGGGCTGGCCCTTCATTAGCTAAGAATAGCACTGAAATGGACAGCATTCAAACTGGCACTCTACCCATGAAAGCCTCCAAAGCTTGCTTAGCTAAGGCAGAGCACTGCACATACACATATATATACTGATAAAGAAAAGCAACTTATTTCCAGTAACTCTGAAGTCTTACTTTTCATTCTGAAATCAGTTAAGGAAAAATTCAAGTACTCATATATTTAATAGTCACATTTAGCAGCATAATGGCAAAACAGAAAAAGAACACCGTTTTTTGGCTGATAATGTTTCAAGAGGAAATAAACTCTATTCTGGATTAGTAATAACAGCAAACTGCAATGACATTGAGTTTTACAAGGGACAGAGCGGAATATATGGAAATATAAGAATTATTTTTTTTTAAGCTATAAACAGCCCAGATACCAGATAGAAAAATGATAAAAGGACATGTGCTCTGCAAAAATGATTCAAATAAATCTGTTCTTTGGCAAATAGGAAAAGGAAACAGAAAACACACAGTAGAATCCAGTTATTTCTCCTCACTATTTCATTTGACAGCAACAGTAACTAAGGTCACCTCTCACAAATTTACCTTAAAATAGAAACACTTTGCTTATGTATACACTGAGAATGAATAGGACAGTCATTATAATTTATCATAGAATTGTAGAATACCCTGGGATGAAAAGGACCTGAAAGATCATCTAGTTTCAAACTCTCTGCTGCAGGCAGGGACAACGACCACTAGACCTGGCTGCCCAAAGCCACATCCAGCTTTGCCTTGAATGCCTCCAGGCATTATGCATTACTCTTACTTATCTTGTGTGGTTCTTCACAAAGCAGCATATTTTCTAATTGAAAAAATCTTAATGCCAATGAATGTGATAGGCAGTGAAGATGATAGTTTTGCTAGCTTATAAAAAATCGAAACAGGAAGACAACCATAACAAGTTATGTGAAATGTTGCCAATATGATCATATTATTACCAAAAATACAAAACTCTAAAGCTACTAACTCCAAATTATCTTCTCCTTCTCCAATTGTACCATATAATTGGCAGGGCTTACAAGCAAAATTTTCACCACACAGCACTATTTCGTTCCCATAGCATACTGGCAGTCAACTTTGTTGAAACAAAACAGCCTTTACAACTCCAACTATTTTTCAAGTTTCCATTAGACTGCAAATAAAAAAATCATATAATAGGGTGCTTTTACAGACTTTATGAAGGGTGTTTTCACAAGAGTCTTTACACATTTTTTAAAGAGAGAGATATATACACATACAATTAATTTTAGACCAGGTTTCTTTCCTGAAGAGAAAGAAGAAAACAAGCTAAAAATTTTCACAAGTAATCGGTGTTATCTGGTTTTGGATTTACAGTTATATTACTTGAGCTACCAAAGCTATTAATGTTAGAAAGGTCTTGAAGTAATCCTCTTAAAGGTCTGGCTGCAGTTATAAAATATTGTATCTGATCATTTCCATACTGCACTCATGAAAATGTGCCCTACACCTTTTTACATTGTCCATTCTCTTTTTATATACATTGACATTCCTGCAAATAATATTCATGCATCAGTCATTTTGGCACCTTCAATATACATTGCTATGCTATGTATTCTGTTAAGAGCAGGAAAGAAGGTGAAGAACACCAGCACCTTTGATATTTTAGACAAAATTCAGATCAAACTGTTAGCACTTACAATGAAATATCACCACTAGAATGAAAACAAGTCTAGGTAATTGCTGTGACAATAACTAGGGTAAGACTGTATTTAATGTTCCCCTTTATTACAAATCCATTTGGCAGCCATTCTAATTGTCAGCTGATTCTCAGAAAAAAATATATATTTAATGTGCCAGAGGTGTCATATGTGCCTTGTACTTTTATAGCACTTCTATTGTAATTTAACATTAATTACACTTTACATTAATTACTGAATAGTGCTGCAATATGGAATGCTCTCATTTTGTAAATGAGAAAATTAAGCTCATTTTTGTCTGTTCCAATCCCATTTTACTCTTATTAGACTTCAGCACCTCAACTCCCCTTCTTTTCTGTTGTATTACCAACACCATGAACATAAGAAGCACAGCTCTCAAACAGGAAATGATTTTGCTGCCATTTTTCCAAAGCAATCAAAAAAATTACCCCAATTTTTATCACTGCTACATAATTTTAACACACCTTTCTTCTTTAGACTTCTTACTGGGATCGTAAAAGAGAAGTAGGCAGGAAAAAGTGCTAATGGAGAAGTAGATTCTGGTCATCAGAGACAGAGAAATAAAAACCATCCTTGACACCAGACCATTAAGACATATGTCACTTCACATATACTCTGACCCCTTCACAGTTAGTACAGCATTTGCACAGAGACACCTAGTGTTTATTTTCCCCAAGCTACATTTTTCACGGGAACATGGGATAAAAGAAAAGAAATAGAAGTTGAAAGGTTTTGATCTTTTAGTGAATCATAGACAGTTATCCTTGATAAAGTGAATGTGATTGGTATAGAAAAAGGAAATATAAAAGGGAATAGTACAGTGGAAGATAATTTTTTCCTAATATGTGTAAAAAACATATATCAGCACACGTTTTGAACTTGCTCTGATAGCTGTAATTGATGTACTTTAGAGAGGGAAGTCTCACCAATCCTTTATTTGTAGAAACAATAATTACATGCATTGCATCTGTATACCAGGTACTTTGTGGCCTTTCTGGGGACCTCACACCCTGGGTACCTAGTGTAGTCAGACAGGTTGAAAACCTACTTGGTTAAATTCTTTAAGAAAAAATAATTAGTTCTTTTGTTCAGTATTTATGTCAAGAGTTATATTTCTCAAACAGAAGCTGAAGGTACAACAGGAGACAAAAAAGAGGAGGAAAAAAGAAGAAAGCGTGCACAAGAGGTGAGCTTTAAGACCACCCAGGCTTCCTCAGTCAATGAAATCATTCTCATCTTCCTTGCTAACCCTTAAGAGTTAAGCTCTCCAGATACCTTCAAGCAAATAAATCACGTGCTAACACTCTCTCAGAATAAACACATTTTGAAAAGACTGTACAAGCCTTTGGTTCAAGAAAAGCTTTGGAAATATTAGACCAAGAATTTCTGTGTGTGTAAGTAAGCATTACAGCACTGGAGTTTTAATGTGGAACCTTGTGAGATTTCGCTTCACTCTATGGGAATGTTGCCAGTACTAGATCAGAAGACCTAATCTTTATCAGCGGAGGTTAAAAGGCCAACAGTTTCACAAGTAATTGGATTTCTTAGGTTGTCAGTTGTGTCCACATTGAGGAATCAAAGGATGTGACTTACGCAAGACCACCAGCTACAACAACCTAAGACAACAGATGAAAAACACTTAGATGGACATTCTCCAGTCACACCTCTTCAAAAAAGGCCAGGGATCCATATTAGTGTTCCTCCAGAGCTAAATACATAAGCAGCTACCTCCAGAATGGGTCAAGGCAACTGTAGGTTTTCAAAGTATTGCCTTTATGACCCATTATATTATTCAGCAACAGTTTAGTCATGACATTTTCCATCTGGAAAAGTAGAGAAAATTAGCAAGGAAGGTATTGCTGGTTTTTACACAAGCACACTCCACAACAGGATACTGTGTCAATCAGGATCATAAAAGTTGCAAAAAAAAATTAGGGACATTTCTGGAAACGAAACTCAGATGTACTGCATGATAGCTGTTTAATAAAAGTTTTATGAAGACAATCCAGCTGTATCAAATGGATAAAACTTAGAAAATATTAAAAAGTTAATGTTGAACCTTGGCAGGCACTCTAATACAAAAATAACTCTGATAGGTAGGTGCTTTAATATGCAGGTGCCTTTCAAAGAGAACACTTGGTAGTTTCTCAGCAAAATAAACACTTAACTGCATTCAGAAAACACAGAGGTTGTGGACTCTCCTTCTCTGGAGATGTTCAAGACCCATCTGCATGCCTACCTGTGCAACCTGGTCTAGGGAGCTGCTTTGGCAGGGGAACTGGACTCAATGATCCCTAGAGGTCCCTTCCAGCCCTTATGATTCTGTGATACTAAATAAGTTGTCAACAAAAACTCCTGTTAATGCTCATGTGGTTAGTTGCACTGCTGCTGGTACTAGGGTTGCTCTGAAAGTAACATCTCCTATTTCATTATGTTGGCCCATGATGTCAGAAGCAGATGCTATCAAGCACATCACATTTAGTCAGCTAACCACCAGCTGCGTATCTCTGTATATAGTAACACTACAGTCCAGAGGATGAGACTTGGATGATAAACCTGAAAAACCTTTATTCAAAGGTCTGCAAGTATCAGCATGCCACACACACACCAAACACTTGTTATGCACGGATCAGTCACCAAGCCCATAAAGAATTCTTTAATGCTCTTCCCTTCACAGTGTGAATTCCTTCCTTCATTTCAGAAACCACGACAGTGTTTTGGACCTGGATCAAGCTTCCCTAGTGCAGCAGCTTACCCTAAGCAGTGTACATAGACTCATGTATTCTGTGAAGACCTAATGACTCTCCACTTCTTTGTCTGAGCCAAAATCAGATGTTATAATGTCAAAGCTCTTCACTTCAGCCAAAACACAGCTGTTGATTAATAATAAAAATCACTGATACTCCATGTAGATGAAGTATACGGCACTTTGGAAAGTTGTCTTCACAGCATGACAGCATTAGAAGAAATTGTCTCTGCCAGGGAGGTTAGGAATCAAGGATACTGCAAAGAGATACAGTATCACCTTATTAACCCATTTAAGAGACCTGACAGGTCAGTTGGATTTAACATAGATATTATTGTTACACTAGCTAAAAATGAAAAAATAACCAGTAGAACACAAAGCACAGAAGTCATCTCATCTGAAAGTTCACAGTCACTTTGCACATAATCAAAATGGTCTTATCAAAATTTGTCGCTGAGAACTTGCAGTGAAATTCTGGTTACAGTAATCTTTGTCCTCTATTATCCTTAATAGCATATTCACAGGTGCTGCCCTAGAGAGCTGCTGGAGTCCTGAGATGCAAAAATAAGGCATTTGACATTTGGAATTACATAGAAATACCCTAACAGCAGCTCAAAATAAAGGTTTTGTATGAGTGGGTGTAAATGTATGCAAGTGCATGGCTTTTTTTTGAGACACCTTTGCCTTTCTTAGTGCCAAGTTTGTTCTCCGAGCCACTTTATGTTTGTTGCTTTAAGACTGAAATAGCAAGTTCACATTCAAGATTTAACCTGTGTCAGTAAAAGACAGACATTGAAACACTAATTGCTGCAAAGTTACACTATCTGGTGGCTGTTCAGTTTCCTTATCTGCTAAACACACTGGCTTGGAAAAGCCCAGGTTTCAAGATGGTCCACTGCAGCATCTCATAGACATTGCAAAGTTTGTACAAACGTACAAACAAACATTAACCAGAAACTGATCTGTTCTAAAGTTAAATACTTTTTAGCATGTGTTTAAAATAGTTTCTGAATATAGTTCAGGTCTTACAGTAGCTTATAAGACAGAAAAAGGCAAGTACACTCACTGTACGTATAAAAAACTCTAGGCAACATACATGATCTGTATAATATCACCAAATAGAGCAGTATGAGAATTAGAAGAGAATGTAATTCTTTACTATGACAAGTATACTAGTCATTACTTAGCAACTTTTGAGTTGCTTCAGAATATACCAATATCACTGCTTAGTACCCCAGTTTAAAACATGTGTTTTAGATGCACTTTTAGAAACCATCCCTAATATTAAAATGAAATTGAAATGGATTTTTTTGAAGACAGAAAAAGCCCTACACTAATCATTACTTAATACTGCAGAGAGAATGTAGAGAGATCTGTCTAGCTTTGTGTTTAGACTCCTCTTCAAACTCTCCAATTAAGATTTCTGCCTCTAGCAATTCCCTATTATTCTTTTAAGAGACAACAGAATTAGCTCAAAGTCTCCAAATAGGATGATAATTTATATTGACAGTTAGATGCTGGGTTATTCTTGCTTTGCAGTTTTAAAAAATGGGAACAGGAATGCCAATGATAACTTCATATTACATGAGGTAGAGAGAATTATTATGCTCGCATTTGGTCTTCAAAGCATAAATGATAATGCATCTTGTTTTGAAGTTCCCATCATTTTAGGTCAATACTAGGGCATTTTCATAACTTGCTATGCATATTAGTTTATCTTCAATAGCTTTAGCTAAGCCACATTTGGCCGCAATTTATGTCCTTCTACAGTGCTTTGAGATCCAAACCCACCAGAGTACAAAATTTCACATGTAGCTTCCAAGTTTGGAAGAGGGTGTAAGTCACCCAGTACCAAGCTAGATGATATCACCGCTGAACTATTTTGGGTACTCAGGCAGGTTAGCTCAAAGCTACCAGTTTAGCTCAGGATCTAATGCCACACTGCATACATGCTTGAGTCCTTGTCTTTGAGCTCTTTTCAGCCACAAATAGCACCCATAGAAGAATATATGGAAGTAAAGCTGCTGAAAAGGGAATTACAATGACAGGCCATCTGTCATGCTAGAGAAGAAACCAGAAAGGAAATGGAGTTGCACCCTAGATTATCTTTGTAGAAATACAGGTCAAGATTCAATGGATGAACGCTCACAGAAGAAAAAGAACCAGTTCTTATTCTATATTGGTTACTCTTAATGAACATTATCCCTGATAATTTTTGGATACTCTCTTTTTCCTATTATTCCTGTGAGATAAAGCCTTTGGTATAATGATAATGCAAAGATGTAGCTACTGTGAATATAGACATTTTCAAAAATAAAAAATATAAAAAATCCCCATCCCCACTATTTGTCATTTTATCAAGCCCTGTATTGTAAAAAGCACTCAGAGGAAAATGGAAAATAATTTTAAAGGTCTACTGTTGCCAACGACAGTTGAAGTGAAAACAGTATCATTAAACAATCCAAGAGAAAAATATCCAAACTGCAATCATACACCTTTTCAGCCACCTGAAAGTGAAGCTATTTAGAAGAATGAAAACAGCTGACACTTCCCCACTGCTGTCCCTTGGCTCATCTGTCTAGATGAGTCATTATCAAATAAATCCACATATTTTCAAGGCTCTTTTTTATAAGGCAATGAACAAACCGCATTACCATACCACAGAGATTTCAGAATTCCAGCTAGTCCAAAAATACATTTGCAAAATAGATGGGGCACTGGAAATCACTGCACCAAAATTCTGCAGCGTCCCCTCAGTTTCCTTCAGCACTCATTTTTCTGCTGTGCTTCAGTGAACATTTCACCAGCTACACCTTTCTCCATCGGAATAAGATGAACGTAAAGCAAGGTTTCAAATCATGAGAAAATGAGAAAATAATTTCTCCTTTCCTCTCCATCTTTTTTTTTTTAAATCCACTGACTGCTCCATGTGCTTGCAGAAACCATGATATATTCCCCTGATTTCTGTTAAGAGACATGATGAAGCTGCAGTCACTGTAGGAAGAAATGCTTGAATTTTTAGCTCACTGCCTCTCAGCTTCTACTTTTTTTCCTTACATTTCTGCTCTTTTCAGAACAGAATATAAGCCTCATACATTACAAACCTCTTTTACTTGAAAAAAATAAACACATATTTTGTGTATTGTAATGTCTTGTAGTATTAGTCCTCCAAAATCTGCTTGGTATCGATTTCAGATTCGATGGATTTGGATCAGTCCACAGTAGAGATGCCTTTGGTATCCAACTGTAATGGTCACTTGCAGCTCATCAATAATTGAGGGTTGGCAATACTGGTTTTATCAGAGCCAGCAAATGCAACAGTCTATACCTATACAAACTGAAACCTACATTTAGAAAGTTATTACCCATCCAGTCACTTTTCTCGGGTGCATTCTGGTCAGAAGGAAAGCGTTGTACAAAGAAAGCCAAGCTGGATGTTCTTGGAAAAAAATGTGGTTTACACCCACCGCTTCTTATCAACTGTGAAGAGTTTTATGTGAATAAGCGCTCAGAAGTAGAGGCACAGCTAACAGATCATATTTTGCATAGGGTGAGGAAGACCAAAGCTAGTATTCTAGCCAGAGCCCTGCAGTCCTATTGGACTCTCTTTTTGGGAAGAGGAGAAAAAAGCAGGAATGTATTCTGAAGAGTATAACCCAGATGCTTTTTGTCAATAAGATTTCTTGTTGGCAGTTTTGCTGAACTGTTTGATGAATGAGTTGTGATTAGATGCCAGACTCTGCCTGGTCTGCTTTAAATTGTATTACTCTTTCTTCTTTTCATAGCGTTTCCCTAATACACATTTTCCTTTCCCACATTTATTTAAACAGACATTATTATTTGCTTTCTGATGGATTTAGCAACTCTTCAGAGCATTCTGTAGTTGTGTTTGTGTTCCAAAACTGCCCTAGAAGCCAGCAGGACAGTGTTCACCACATCCCTTGAGAGCAGATGGCACAGCGCAAGCACCATGAGCTGGTAATACAGTGTGCAGACCAAGCAGTCTTGGATGCAACTCTCGCCATCTAGATCCATAAACAAGCAGTCAGAAGAATGGCAGTAACTGGAAAAATCTGTTGGTATTGCTAAGTCATGCCTTGAGAACTAGCCAAGCCATAAACACTACACAGAAGTTTGTAACTGGATCTTCCCCGAGGGAAATATATTAATTTGATCAGTGTTGATACCATGTTCTTTTCATTAGCTGTAACTAGCCACTTGGGAGAAGGGCCTGCTGTGTACAGGTGACTTGGACATCTCTTCATGCTTTCAAGATCCCTGTTTAGGCCAGTAGGACAGTCTATTACAAGCAGGGAAGCATTTCAAATTAATTTTCCCTGGGCTAGCAGAACCATTTAATTTGGTCTTGCAAAATAAAACAAAAGCTTGTAGTAATGAGAACGGCTGAGGCAGCAGAAGCTATGCAAAGGGGTTTAGGGATCTATAATGAGACCTTGCTTGGAAGAGCTCTGCTGGCTCCATTTTACAGTTCCAATGCGAGAGAACAAAGCTGTGGTTTGTTTACACTTGAATTCCTCTCCTCTCTCTTACTTCAAACGGTTCTCCACCACCTGCTTCAGGTGGTGTTTTTTACAGCCCTATCAGTAAAGTCAACTCAGTTCACGCCTCCAGTACAAACAGGAGAAACCAAGTTGTAGCTTAAGGAATGTGCCTACAGCCATAGCAGCTAGTGAAAGTTCATAGTTCTCCAAATTTTGAAATAGGGATTTAAACAAGTTTCCAAGGCAAAAGTGATCACAGCTAGCCCAGTTCTCTGCCATCACAGTCCCAAGGAGAAGTAGTTAACACCTGACCTCAGGCCATGGTTTTAGGCATGTTTTCAACACAAGTCAGGGTAAAAAATAGGTAAAACACCAAATGCTTCCAAACCTATAAAATCACAATGTAGCCTGTTTTATTCCAGGCCCATGTTCATACTTCAAAACATTCTTCATCTCCCATAGACATATTTTTAGTAATATCTCCGAAAAATTATTCTACTTCAGGTTCTGGTGACTTCTAATGCAGATGCATTATGTACTTCCAACTGATACCAAAAGGATCATTGTCGAAGGAGAGAACCGTGGGCAAAAGCATTTGCAAAACTAAGTTTTCTGGGAGCCCAGTCCTGGAAGTGGAAGTAAGACAACGGACAAGTAGGCATCGAGTGCCTGGATGTATAAAAATGAATATCTCCACACTCAACAGTTTCTACTTCATAAAAAGTACAAAAAAAAAAAAAAAAAAAAAAAGACTTATCTGGAAAAATACATTTTCATGGAGAGAAATGCTATTCAGACTTGCCTCACCTCCTGCTGCAGTGAAACCCTGTGTTTAAGGGTGCAGCCAGCTCCTAAGCCAGAAGCCCATTCACTATCCTGCACGAGCACCTCCTGCCTCCTACTTTCCCTACACTCCCTCAAAATTCCACTCTGCTGTACTCATTCCTGTCACCAGAAGACAAACATCCCCATCTCCCTGTGGGAGCACTCCAGGAAAGGGCTAATAACCAGGAAGA
The DNA here is from genome assembly GCA_023055505.1 of Callipepla californica brunnescens. Classification (NCBI taxonomy): domain Eukaryota; kingdom Metazoa; phylum Chordata; class Aves; order Galliformes; family Odontophoridae; genus Callipepla; species Callipepla californica. The sequence goes on along the minus strand of JALIRH010000003.1, from coordinate 36,638,061 downwards.
GCAAACCACAGTGACTGTCAAATGTGGCCAGTTGTGCTCTGAACACAAGGGAAAACAACACAAGGAGATGTTTGGGATTCCCAGACTGTGATACCACATTTCTTTTGTGCTGGGCAAGGCAATTTTTAGTACTGCTCACACCAAAGCTGTGGCACAGAGCCTAGATGCTCACTTTCCCTGTAGTTGCTGCTTAAGAGACTCACCACCTTTCAAAATAAGTTTGTACAATCCATTGAATTATTTTATTAGCAGATCTCATTTATTAGAAATCCCTAAGCTAAGCAAGCCACGCTGTGTGTCAAAAAAATATTCTTTCCCCAAACTGAAGCATCTCAACACTACGTTTTAGTGCTAACATTTCCCCCACCCCGCTTTTGTATTAAGATTTCACAGTCCTTTCTCAAGTGCTGTTGATGCTCCCCACGTCCCATTTAGGACAGCAGGAGTACTGGGATATGTTCTAGTGTCTCCCATACTCTGATCCATCTGTGAATGGACTGGATCCCAAGCAGAGAAATTCTCTGCGGAATTCTATGCTACTCAGTGTTGATAACTGAATCCTGACCTCCTTTGTACTAAATATCCACTACTTTTTATTTGCTCCCCTTCTTTATCATGACATTGCATTGTAAAAATACCATAATGAGGAAAAATTTCCCTATAATATTGTCCTGAAAACTCACCTTTTTTCATATTACTGGAGAGCTGCCATAACTGATGCTACTTCTTATTTGATAATCATTCCTCTGAATTCTTTTTAACATTTTAGTTGTCATGGCAACAGCATGCATTTTGTTTTATACCTATTTTCTAGAACTCTTAGATGTGTTTCAGTTGCTTTGAATGAAGTAAGACTCAGTCTCCACTGATCAGGAAGAAACTTGATGCAACATCTAGCAAATAAAGCATCCTTTTGGAAAAATGTTCTAAAGCTGTCGTATAACACATAAATGTCTTTTCTGATGTACCTGTAACCACTTCCTCCTAACAAAAATCTCAGTGCAAATATTCTATTTGTAATGTCCAACATTCTATGAAATATCCATAGCTATTGGTTTGGAGATAGACAGAGACACAGAGAGGAGAGTTATTTACAGTGCGTTTTCACCAAGTAGTGTAATAGCAAAATTTTGGCTTCAACCTCTCCTGCCCTACAGCAGATCAGATATTTACACTAGATCAGAGTGCCATCAAAGTACAGTGACAGCATTTTGCACTCAGACACAACCTTAATCTAGCAGAATTCTGAGCCTCAGCAGAAAAAAAAAATACTGTGGCAGCCTGATACTGATTTAAGCTATACACTGTGATGGAGGTTTATACTTTATTTTTTGTGAAGAGGTGGTTGTCATAAAATTGTGACCTAATGTGCAAAAAGCTATCCAGCCATACTGACACTTCTGTGGCTGAATGTCAGTAAAGTTTTCAAATTATAAACTGAAATTTAATTCAGGATCATTCGTATAGGCTAGACACCATCAGTAAGTTCACCACAAAAATAACTGTTCATGGAGATGTCAGACCAGTGACTGAACAAGTCCTTGTTTCTTTTCTTTTTTTTTTTGTAATCTCTTTTTCCTCCCTCATAGCCACCAACACAAACTCTGTTAGCTGGCACCTACCTATTTCCCTCTGAGAAGTGTGCCATGACATCACCTCTTGAAATGCAGACCCCAGAGATCGTCTTATGGTGCTCAGATTTGTACTGTCTGAACTGTAAAATATTTATTTGCTATGAAAGCATATCATCCCCAAAAGGATCCCAGTCACTTCCTATAATACACCAGAATATGCTTTCTGCATTTGCAATCCTCACAGACATTCACTCAGACAAGGGAAATGTTCTAATTTACCCTGAGTATATATTTTACCACAATGGTAATTCGGAGTCATCGAAAGTGCAATCTGTGGTTTCTAGGTACAGTAGTACTAGCAGTAGGAATCATAAAGCACATACACGTAGCTAAGGGAGAGACAGGCTACGGATTTTAGAGATATGAATTGTAATTTTCATTTTATTGCTTCTGTGGGTTTCTATCACCTAGTCTGTAATGCAAGTGTAGTTTGACTCCCTCATTAACAATTTCTTCAGTCCTAATAAATTGTATTATCCAGGCAACCAGCTCTGGACCTGATGCTTCTCTCTATCTTGGTCCTACACTCAAAAAGTACACAGCAAAGCTAACTGGCAAAGAAAGGGTTTTTTTGATTTTCCGAAATATGGAGAAAGAATTTATGTGCAAGGAAATGCAAGACTAGAACATGGTGAAGGGATAAAGTAATGATCAGAGAGATCAATCTATTCCTGACTACAAGAGCTAGGTGATAGATCACCAAAAAGTAACACATTTTGTCACACATTATCAGTGAACTTAATAGACTGAAAATTAAGATCCAGCTAAAGAAATGGCTGTGATTACCAAATATATGATAAATAAATTACAGGCCCTTGTGCTCAATTATAAGCTACAAACCATGTAAGAGTGGAAATTTCCTCTTTTGAACATCTTATTCAAGAATTTTGCATAGAAAGTTGTCCCTGACTTTCTTCACAAAACTCTGGTGCCAAATCTGAAGGAAATAAAATGCTGCTGTGTAGGCCAATGGTTCCGAGATAGGAACACCCAGGTTCACAGACCACCTCTCCACATCTCTGCACACCCCCTGGCTGGAGTGCCTGCAGTGTCATAGCCCTGGCAAAGCAGAGCTAAGTACAAGAAGCAAAATCTTTGCAGGGTGACACATCAGTATGCTGCTGCAAAGCAAACAACAGCAAGCTCACTCACTAGCTGGTAGCATGATGCTGCAGTCATCAGTGGAAGCGCGTATCTTAAGCTCAGCCTCCTTCATGTTCCTCTCACAGAGAAGTCTTGAGAAGCTATTTTGTGGTTCTTAAAACAAGATGAATTTATCAAAAGTACATATTCAACTTTCAACATAAGGAACTAACACAGAAATCTGAATTACCGGTCTGCAGACATGTGGGAGTGTTGGTTGTTTCTCACACACTCCAATCTAATTCAAGTTAACTGGGTATATGCAGTAAAATTGGTATTTGAAGCCTACTACTCCCCTAAATAAATAATAGAAACTGACTGGTAGAAATTACCAGGCACATTATAGCAACTTCTAAATGGACAGATTCATAAAGAGCAGTAGAAAACATATAGGTATAAGATGCAGCTGAGAGATAAATTGAAGTGAAACTAATATCTAATTGTTTTGAAGGGAAAGAGTGAAATGAGATGGATGTGAATGTGAGTAACAAATATTTCTAGAGAAGACAAAGACTTACTGAAATCTTTCTGCTTGCAATTATAAAGCGACTTCATGCAGAACCCACGTTGATTTATTGATCTTCAATTTCCTCCTGAGTCTCAGAATACTATTAACAGTTAACCATTTTTCAGAATACTCCAGAGCAGCCCATCACTTAATGCTTCTTTTGTGTGAATTTAGAATTTATTTAAGAAATGTGTCAACGTCAATTCTTCCATATTAAGAAATGCACTCATTCTAATTATGTTTTAAAAGAAACAATGCTCATTGTCTTCCCAAAATTATATTGGGATAAAGTGTAATTTATAAGAACCCATAGCAGATGAAAACACTCTCTTCTCTCTGAATACATTTGTAAAGTCTTAATTTTCAAGTATTGGTCCTCTTACCAAGCCAGTCCAGTTTCCACACCGTTGCTATTTATCTAGACAGCAAGAATATGTCCCAAAGTCATTAAATCATCATCAGTGTTTGCTCAGTCTTCCACTTACTGTTTCAAGTGGAAAACACATTTTTAGTTTACATAGGTAAGAGTCTCCTTCAGTCATCACTGCTGTAATTGAATTCACAGTACACAGCATATAAAGAGGAAATATTAGGTATCTCATTTTTACATCACAGTTTCAAAATTATTTTACCTGAGCACTTCTCCTCTCCTGCAATATTAAATCAAGTTATCTATTTTGCTCAGTGCTTGTTTATATATAAATGCTAACTTTTCTTTTCAAATCTTTGACTTTCTTATAAAGTAAAGCTGAAATACAACTCGCAGCTACAAAATTTGGCTACAGACGTTGTTAGTGCTAACATATTTTTTTCTTTTTCAAGATAACCTACATTGTCAGCATTTGGAAATTAGAAATTCTGCAAAGTCTAATAGTATACTCCTGTCAGAAGTACTGGAGCCTTGCTTCAAGTAGGTTTGCAGAGCCTGGCCACCCTCTAAAGTAAGTAGTTCTGAACCTGGCTATGGAAAGAACCCTACAACAATTCCTTAGATTGCTTTTAAAATGCCAGTCTACTGAGTGCAGTATACTAGATGTTGAAGAATGGAAATTTTTATTGATATATCTTGGTTTTGTTTCATCATTTAACGAGCAGAATTAAGAGCATATTACTAATTAAAAAAAAAAAAATAACCAGAAAGCCTCAAGTCACTGTAAAAACGTATTCCTGTATGTGGAAGAAAAACAGGGCTTGATGTCTAAAAGAAGGAGGCTAACAGTCATTCTTCCTACAACACCCTAGTTCACTTTAAAGTACATATTATCCAAACCAATACAAACCAAACACAGGGAAAGGGAAAACATTACAGATAGTTATGATCACACAATGGCTCAATTTAATAAGTGTCTTCAGAAGCTTCAGCCTTTGAACGGGAAACGTAGCACTTGCCAGGCAGAACCTAGCACAGCTCAGAAGAAAGGCAAGCAGAGCAGCTAGGAAGCAGCTTCTGTGACTTTGTGACTTTTGCAGATGAGGAAGGTTACCCAGCAAGTCTTAAGGAGCCATCTCCAAACTCACTGGCCTGTTCCAATCTGCTTTAGCTGAGATAAGCTCCAGCATGACAGCTTGGCAGGACAAGATTGCCAGACAGTACCAGTGATGCAGAAATAACTCTTCTCAATTCTCCTTGATACCTACAGCTCACTGGACTGAGTGTACCACCACAACAGAAAAAAAAAAAAAAAAAAAAAAAAGGAAAAAAAGGAAAAGAATTATCACTTGCCTGCTTAGCCAGTCTTTGTGACAGCTTTCTACTAGTCTAGCAACACAAAATGAGCGCAGCAGGAACAAGCACAGTTTCCTTCCCACTCAAACAGAACAGACCCAAATCAGTAATCTCAAAGGCCCCCAGATTCAGGTGGCAGCTGATCACAGCTTTAAGAGGTGGCAGGTGTTGGAAGTGATGTGATGAGAGGAAAGGAGGAGGCCATCACACACCTTCATTTGAAGAATAGAAGGTGCACATGAGGCAGAATCCAAGTTGGATTAGCCTCTTAAAACAACTCCAAAAATTAGAATAGAAAATATAAATGTGGATGAGTAATATAGACATATTCTTCATTCAGTCATACAGGTTGTAAAACACAGCCCCCTTGACAGCTGGGAAGACAACCAAATTTCTTAGTGTGACAAGTCTTTTTGGGGCAACCTCCCAGCACTGTTTGCAGTTACGCAGAACACTGTTGCATCCAGTTACACTATTTCAATGAAAAAGAATAGTCCTTGTTCACAGTGAGCACAGCCAACATTGTTATTCAGATTCACATTCTGCGTCATGGCAACAGGGAATTTAATATTATATTGCTGCTTTTTTCCAGTGAACTGATTTACTGCTTTGATAGAAGCACTAATTATACCTTTGACAGAACTGCAATTAAATTAACAAGATCATAATTTACCATTGACCAATATCAAGCAGTTTACTTCAGAGAACTGACAATTAGTTTGTTTTCCAAAATACGCCCCCTGAGACATGATTTGCAAGTTCAGCTGTTAATCTAATTGAAGCACAGACGGGCCTATGATTGCTTATCCAAATGTTAAGTCGGGTTAGGTCACTGCTGCCCTCTGGACACCTTGTCATCTTTGCTGTTTACCTTTAAGCAGAGACAAGAGGATAGCACTGTGAGCTATCAGTGAGCTCTTCTATCAGAATGAGCACTATCAATATCTTCTCATTTAGAAAAATCAAAAACTATACTCACTTATATATTCAGCTCCTTGTATGTTTTACCACAAAAGTGCAAGAATTATGGGGAAATTAATATATTTTTGTTCACCACAGACCATGCAGCAACTTTCAGGGACTATTTATTATGCTTGTTATTAATTTTGACAACAGCGAATTGAAAGGATACTGACCTATTTTCTTATTTTTATTTTTTAATAATACTTGAATACATATAGGGCAGAATTTCTCAGGAGTTAAAAAAAAAAAAGAAAAATCTCTATCTCAGAATAGTGGTTTTTGCTGTTAGCTGTTTGGGATTTCTTCTTTTCTTTCTTTCCTTTTTTTTTTTTTTTTTATATTTTTTTCCATGTATAATCTCCCTGGAAGATTCTAATACCATCTTTTCTGTAAGATAGCTATCTAAAAATTTAATCAATACTCAGATTTATACTTCCCATTTAGAAAGGTTTTCCATTTTTTAACTGAGCCCTTTATATTTTAGACTGTTTAAATAATCACTACTACTATCTTTTTTTTAATCCCAGAGGAAGTAAGCTTGGAGTATTAAAACATTTGTTCCCTGCCACGAACCAAAGTGATCCTGGCAGTGCTGGCAAAGCATTCTGCCACAAGTGAGAAACAGCACTACCCTGATCCAGGCAGACAACAACTACCTCTATTACAGGTATGGGAAACATCTTGCATCTACCTGAAAGTGCTAGGTAACCCAGCCAGAAATGCACTCTGAAGTTACATCTGACCCACGAGGGCTGAAGGAATTAGATTTTATTTCTGAATTCCATGGAAAAAGTGGAAGTGAAAAAAACAGAGTTATGTTCCCTCAGAAAAACTTTGCAGTGATGTCAGCTGGATCAACTGACACTGAATTCAAACTAGGACTGATTTCAGACTCATTTAAAAAATAATAACAAATTATATCTATCTATCTTTATATATATTCAACACAGACAGGTTAGAACCAATTCAATACAGAATGAGAAGTTTTTAGAAAAGCTACTCAAGGCTTTGAAATTCTGATTTCACCCTTCTTTGAACGTTCCCAGGAGAAAGAGGAAAAAAAAGCAAACATAACAAAAGAACACTACATGCTTCTCAAAACATTCCAGCAATGCAAAGATCAAACCCTGTATGCTAATAGAGAAGGCTCTATCTAACCCAGTGGTAGAGTACCAAAACATTTAACTTTCATTCTGATTTGCCTATATGCAAACACTTTTGGAATTTGCATTATTGCATTACTGACAGCACTAGTTCTTAAAATACATTCCTTTTGCACACATTCCTTCCTGTTGCCCTTCTCCTGTCCCCTCAGTTAACACAACTCCTTCTTCTCTGTTTCCCCATCCCAACATAAAAACCTGTATGAGCAAGCAAATATACCACATAACTAGAGTATGGGCACAGAGTTTTGGACAGCAACCTCTGAAATGCAGTAAAATTAAAAAGAATAGCATTTACAAGCGCCATTTTGTTAAGGCTGTCCCACTGTCCTTCATCCACCAGTAATCAACTTAGTGTTCCCTTGGTTTCCCCCCATGAGCTTGTTCTTTTCAGATCTCACAGGCTCTGGGTCTTGGTAACTTTCTCCCCTCCATGCTTCCTCCTCCATCTTATTTTTCTGTAGGCAGGAGAGAGGGAGAAAAGAAAGGGGAACCAGGCAGAATTAAAAATAAAAAAAATCAAAAATCCAAAACTAGTGTGATTTTACTCTTAAATACAGGTTCTACTACTTTGAGTAACATACTTCATTCTGCTTATACGTCCTAGGGGATTTCTGTTTATAAAAGTAGCTGTCAAATTGCATTTCCCTCACCCGAATGGAAGCTCAAGAGAAGTGTATTCCATAATGTTCCTCATCTATTTACTGTGGTCATTCTGAGAGCACATAAACTTGCGTCCCAGGAGAACCATTTAGAACATCAAATACAATCTCCAGAGAGGCCGGGGATAGTCCATAAAATGCTCATTTCTCACTTACACTATTAAATATTAATGATGGAATGAAAATATTATACCAGTCCGCAGGAATTGTCACGCTTCACTGAGAAGAGGAAGACTAGATATGTTACCATTTGAATGTAACAGATACTATTCATAGCAAATAAGAGGCACAGAAACTTCACACTAGTACCATCAGTATTTAAGTTGCAAAAACAACTTCAAATAAAGCTGACTACCTTGGCATCCCAGACAGGACACAAAGTCAGCACCAAAGTTATAACTGCTCTGAAAACCCTGGGACTGTGGACAGTCTCACAACAAAGCCCCTGGTCAACAATCCACAGGAACCTATTTAATATCTCCAGTACCCACATTAGAATTGAAAACAAAGAGATACATCTCCAAAATGGAGAAAATTCCTTCTACTTCCTTGGAAACAGAATCCTGCCTACTAATTAACTTTATTCCAGAGGCCACTGTCTAAATGAGGCCTGGTAAAATAATTGCAACAAATAAATCTGCAACACAAGGTAGAGAGTCTCTTTTCTTATTTGTCTTCTCCTCCTCTTGTAAGCTGTTTTTTCTTTGCACACATTCATAAGCTGATCACACCAGAATGTTAAACTACTTGTTGACAAAATGTTTTGACCATTGATTGGATTCTTCCCTGAATGTGGCTGGTAACATGGTGGTCTCTGATCCCAGGAAGAGAGGACTTGTGAACCAACAGCAGTTATTGTAAATCCCCAAGTACCTCTGTAGAAATAAAGCAATTTCCCAAAACAGCCACTATCAGTCTAGCAATTGATCAGTTCTTTAGAAAAATGAGTATTCAAAAGCACTTCTTTGGGTTACTTCTGATCTTGCACTTCAAAAAATACAGCAAAGAAAAGGCAGAGGCCTTTGTTGAAAGCACAGGTATGCTTCCATAACAAAGACTTATATGACCTTATCTGCTCTGTACATGTTCCAATACAAAATGGTTAGAAGTACACAGAAATGAGAAGGTAATTTACAAAGCTTAGCATTCTTCAGATGATGATGACATGCTTATTCATCCTTTTGACTGCACCAACAGATAGCTGCAAGAAGAGAAATAGTCAAGAGGAACAGGGGAGGCTGCATTTTTCTGTTTCTATCACCTTCTGCACCAAATCTTCATCATGTCCGGCACAGATCAGCATGTCCCACTAGGAAGTTGGAGCTGATCATATCAGCTCTTAGACTACTCTTGAAGTAGCTTCATTGGAGCCAACACAGCTACTGTTACAGTGAGACAGTGTCCAGCAAAGAATCGAGACATCCTACTCAGTGCCCAACATTAAAGCACTGCCTTCACTGAAGAACTTCCCCAGCCAGCTCAACGCATTTGAATGTGTTCTCAAACTGAAAGCTTTCTTCTAAAGCATTGTGAACTTGCTGTGTTTTCTGGCTTTGTTTTTCAATAGTTTTGGTTTATGCTTTTGCTTTTATTTTTTGTTTGGTTTTGTTTTTTCTCCCTCTGTTTTAAAGAGGTTGTTGAGCTTCCTGGAGAAGATTCACTTTGTTTTCATTTTAAATGTTTTGAAACAGGCAAGTTCTCTAAGATTTAGTGGTTTTAGCTGACCTGCATATGAGACAGTACAAGTAATTTAAAGATACGTTTTGTTCAAAAGTAAAATAGATTTTGGTGAGTAAAAGAGGCATGAGATGCCTGGGAGGCTCATTTGGCAATGAAGCATGGCAGCATTCAGTAAAATGCATCCTTTCAATTAAAATTTTATCTACTGGAGGTTTATTTAAATTACACTAAACAATTTTAAAACCTACAATTCTGTGATGTATCGGAAAATGCACGCTCTGTTATTTGGAAGCATTTCTACAAGCCATTAAAACCTCTGGTCTGAATGCTTCTTTCCATTGCCTGCCATAAACGTGGAGCAAAGTCACAGCAGCCAAGGGAGTTACCCCACTTCTGTACTAATGAAAGTGAGAGTGAGATTTAAGTCATTATTTGTCTTTATCAAAGAAGAGGAGGATCTGTACTTTTCCAAAATAATAAACAGTGTTGAGCACAGTGCTCCATAACACATCTATTTTTATTTTAAATAGTTTATCTGTGGTTGAAGAGCTTGAGAAAATTAAGCTTCATCAAAAATCCTATTCATGCTTTCCAAACTGGAATGAATAGTCTGTCATTTTACTTATGCAGCTCTTTCAATTCTTTGCTTTTGGAACAGTGGTTTTCTGATTTGTTTCTTCTAGTGTGGGCTACTGATTGTGTGCCACAGTTAAAGCCTCTTCATCTCAAAGAAAAGTTATTACCAATGCATTGTGGGATGCCAGAGCTACTGTTGAGTGTCCAGTAGCTTTAGCAGTTCATCAGACTGAAACTAGGAACACACAGCGGGTGGGACATCTGCTTGGAAAGCTACAATAGCATCAGTCAAAGACATACACACAAATTATAATAATGACTCATTATAAACTCTTTGTGCCTCTAGAAGAACACACATGTCACAGCTTGCCATCTTGTTATCATCAAGAAAATGAAAATGCTGCTTAAAAATGGATGAACTGTACGTTCATGTAAACATACATATTTTTAGGAAAGGAAGAAAGTGACAATTAAACTACATCAAAGTAGGAAGCAAAACACACAACACTGATGAAAAAGAAAAGGCTACTGGAACTATGCACAAAGCTTATTCCAAACAGCTGAAAAAAAAACCACCACATCTTAGCATGAGATAATGTAATCTGAACATGGAAATCCACTAATTTTTAAGGGAGAGATAATTACGTATATACCACAAAAATATAATGTGAAAACTATGTAGTCTTTCACATTATATATTATTTCACCTTATGAGTTTGCATTCTCCAGGGGTTCTTATCTGGTGCCCATGGCTCTCTTTACATGTCATGTTAAGGTCTAAATTTCAGATTCACATAACCTTTTTCTGTTCATGGATTTTCTCTTCGCCACAATTGAAAGTGCACTCTGCTGTACTGCAGAGGTGAGAGAGACGAGCCACAGTTCAAAACTGCAAGCATAGAATATCAAACAGCTTTGTACAAGAGCTGCTTTGAAAGTACCTCTATTTTACTACACTGGCCCACAACATGAGAAGCAGATGCTGGTGGTATGGTAGTAGAGGTTGAACCTTCCCACCAACATCCCATTATGTTGCCATGAGACAGATGGCAGCAGAGGGGCAGTCTGACAAAATGGCATCTAGCATGGAAGCATCTATGAAGCAAAGGAGTGCCAAGAAATTTTTCCATGCAGGAAAAAATGCACCCCTAGACACTCACCGATGTATGCTCTCTGTTTATGGAGACCAGTGTGTGTGAGTACAGCGAGGCAGAACATGGTGCACTTCACCAGCAGTGACAACAGTGACGTGAAAGACAAACAGTCTTGTCAATAATCACGCACAGCTATCACACCACAAAATGAAGAGTGTCTTGATCAGCTCATCCATGCATACCAGAGCTAAATTCAATGCCATCATTGGAATATTGCAGATCTTGTGTCAGGCGGGTCCAAAGTATGCTCACACAGGAAGATATCACATCACATGACAGTTTATCAAGATCTATTGAACCAATACAAGGCTGAAGGTGACAGTTTCCTGAATCACATCATAACTGGTGATGAGAAATGGTGTCACCACTACAAGCCAGAGACAAAACAGCAATCCATGGGGTGGCAACATGAATTCCCCAATGAAGAAAAAGCTCAAGATGCAGCCCTCAGTGTATAAAGTGATGTGCTCTGTCTTTTGAGATAGAAAACAGGTGATCTTTTTGGGTTTCCTAGAACTTGGACAAACCATCAACTCCGACTGCATCATGACACTGACAGAGCTGAGGGCTTGAACTTCCAGAGTAAGGCTAGAGGAGAAGACGACCTTTCTTTCAACATGATAACATCAGGTCTCATATCAGTTTGAAGACTGTGGAGCACACTGCCAATCTTGACTGGACTGTCCTACCACATCTACCATATAGTCCAGATTTGATACCTTCTGATTTCCATTTGTTTGGGCCGGTGAAAGATGGACTGTATGGATGACACATTCCTAGCAACAATGTCTTCATAGCAGCTGTAAAACAGTGGGTCACCTCAACTGGTGCAGAATTTTACAAGTGTGATACTCAGGCTCCTGTTCATTGCTGGCAAAAATGCACTGCTAACGGTGAGGACTGTTGAAAAATGGTGTTCTATAGCTGAGAATTTGTTCTATCAATGTTACTGTGCTCTTTGTATCTGTTTCTGTTCCTACAGAAATAAATAGGATGCAGGATCTTTTCAGAAAGTATTCATCATGAAATCACAACTTTAATAAACACTTAAATTCTGGGAAGTTAAATATTCAATACAAAGTCAAAAGGAATCTTTATTGTCTGGAAGTCATAAGGTAAAGAGAAAAATCTACCTTGTTCTTCCCTAGATGTACTCAAAGCCTGAGCTAAGTCCAAGCATATAGGATGACCATGAAGTCAAGACCACTTAGAAAAGTATCTGGCAAGATATATCCTGTCCTTAGTCAGGTCCCTCAATTCTGAATACAGTGGGAGTTAAGTGTTAACAAACAACATTCTGGAGAGTTATCAAAAGCGTGCACACTTTACAGGGGAATGCAGCTCTGAAGCAAACTGATTTTTCAGACATACCAAACAATGGAAAACAAACAAAAAATGACAAACTTAAAATGATCTTCTTTGAGGCAGTTTCTACAAAAATCCATGTTTTGGAAGTGAAGTGCTATCCCTTAGGGCACCATTTACAAAGCAGAGCATTTCAGCAGCGGTCTACCTTCCCTTACCAAGAAGGTAGTGTCAAAGTGATCTCTATCTCAGCTACAAAAATACTGTCAGCAATAGAAAACTTTACAAGAACAGAGACACAAACAAATATCTTGATTGCTCTAGCCCTTAGCAGCATTTCTGACAAGTACTGCAGAAATGCCCCTTTCTGAAATCACCCCCCGTATAGTTGCAGTTGTGACGCTCTTGGGAGAAAAGACAATTTTGTACTTACTAACAACAGCAAGCAAAGCACCAAGACAGAGGTCATTAATGATTATTAAAACAGAAATATAATGTTTGTTTGTTTGTTTTTTAATATTGACTAGTGAGTAGCTGAGACAAGTTAAAATGACATCCTGAGAAACGGTTTCCCTTCAGTTATGGTCATGGAAACACCCTTCAGCATCCTAGTGAAGGCCATTTACTAGCATACAGAATAAGCCACTGTTTTCAGCTTCCACGGCCACTTTGTGCACTGTGAGAAGTGCTTTCTCCCCAGCTGAGCTTTCTGAATGCTATCATGAACACAGTCAGCACAGCAAAATCACAGTGCACACAATGTTAAATCCACTGTCACCTCAAGGGTGACTTCTAGCAAACACTCCCTTTCATATTAATCCAACTTTTCCTTCAAACAAAGTTGTGATCTATTTGTCCACTGGCTTTTCCCAGCTAAATTCCTCTGAATAACTCTGCACCAAATAAGAACTGACACCAAGCAGACATCAAATGTGTTTGAGTTCTGCAGACTGTTTAACTATTGAGCAGTTGGCACAGAAGAGGAATTGTGTGGATTTCCTATCCAGCAAAATTTGTTCTTTCTTAAAGGAGTCCCTAGCAAGTGAACTTAAGGAGATAAAAATACTAAAAACAGGAAGGGAGGAATGCTTTGCTTGTTTCTTAAGAAGAAAATAAATTAAAGAAATTATGAAATTAAACATCTGAAAATGAATGCTTGAATTTCAGCCAATAAAAAAGCAAAAAAAAAAAAAAAAGGTCTCAACATCTGTAGATGTCTGCACTAGAGAAGGCTTAGATTGGCTATCAAGAATTTCATAAAGAAGAGGTGGTCAAGCATTGGAACAGCTGCCCAGAGAAGTAATGGAATCCCCATTCCTTGGGGTATTTAAGAGATGTGTAGATGGGGCACTAAGGGCTTGGTGACAGGACTCAGCAGGTCAGGATGAAGCCACCTTGAGTGTCTGTACCTGGCAGCAGGCGCAGAGGCCGGTCCCACATTAGGTCTGTGGACAGGAGCAACAGGCGCATCCACATCTCCCAGAAGACAGGGAATGTTTTTATTTATGGAAACACTTTCCTTGGTTTAGTATAAGAGTTTAGTCCACAGACAATCCAGTCTTCTTTCTCTTCCCTTCCAAAAAGCACCCTAGCAGTCCCTGATACTTGGTCTTATGTAGGATTAATTTAGGATAGTAGTAATTGCTTTCCACCTGAATCTCACTACATTTAAGAGAAAAGGATAGCATTTTTTATTGGCAGCTTATTTAACTATTTCTGCAACCAGCATGACTGACAAAAATAGGATCCTGATCTTGAGAAGCTGACATTGAGTCATCACATGTTGACTATCTTCCAAGCCACACTATTTTTCTCATCATCTTTACCATTAGCAGGCAGCCCAACATCTGACACAGGAAACAATTACTGTTACTGAAAGTAAAGTAAGAAAAAAGAAAATAAGAACTTTACTGAAACCCAAATGTTTTGCTCATAAGTAAATACGTCTAGCAATACAACAAGGAAAGATAACAAAATCAATGTCAAGAGATGGGCAAAATCATAATATTGAGAAGTTTCCATGACACATCTGCAGTTTTTCAAACGAGATGATCTGTTCATTGTAAGAGTTCCTTCTTGAAACCCAAGCTTTCTCTTCTAATGTTGACCACTTCTGGAATTACTAAAGCCTTGCTCATTTCCTTTCCTCTGGCTTTTCTTTCCCTGTTTTTTTTTAGTAGGAATTTCCCTAGCCTAGAACAAAAAGCACTAAAATCTTTGAAGAGTCCAGCACCGGCTTCCTCAAGGCATTAAAAAATGTTGTAGCAACAGCAGTAGTTAATGTAGTCACAATCAAAATCAAATTGTGTTCAGTAGGTAGTATGATTACACAGGCTATAAAATTAGATACATATCCAGCTCCCTCAAGTAAGTCTATTATATTTATCATTACTCTTTTTCTTTATTTTACTTTTCCTACCTTGCATTCAGCTTCCAGATAGCACCCTCTCTCTGTTGGTTTCCAACACCCATCAACAATAATACGAAATTGCTTTGATGCTGCCATTTATTAACAAACTCAGTTCAAATGATTTTACCCTGAAAACACGGCCACAAGAATATTCCCTCCTGAGATAATAACAGTTAACGTTTTGCTATCACAGAGTCAAATGATTTCAAAGTTAACTATGTTCATTACTGCTAAAAGACGGTTTCAAGAGAGCAGAAGACACAACTTTCTAGGACAGCAACACGTATACCTTCATACAACCTTCATGAACTACTACTGTCTGTTATTCTTGTCATTTTATTTCTACTGCAGTATCATTTTATTTCTTTAATAGAAAATTACGCATTTTTTTAATCTTTTTATTCCAGTAAAAGAAGAGCTATCATAGTTTGGGCTTATTTACAAACAAATATATGTACAAATGTGCATAGCAAATTTAAAACAAACTTGTGAACAGCTTTGAAATAACAAGACCCAAACTTGTGGATTAATTTTAATGTTTTCCTGGAAAGATTTACCTTTTTTTGGATTGATTCAGTGGGATTACCAGATATACACTTCATAAATAGAGATCAGTACCAAAGTAGTGCCCAGGAAGTTTAAATCACATAGGATTTTCAGTGATACAGAACAGCCAGATCAGTTAGGAGTAGGTAGCAGTTTTGCTGGCACACTGAAAAGTGATCAGCAATTTCACTGTTTTAGTGGTTTAGCTAAAGAGGAGTAGAAAAAGGCAAAAAGGTCTATAATAAAAGTTATCTAATTACAGTTCGTATCAGCCAATGAACATACCACTAACTCAACTAGAAGAAGCAGCTAACTAAGCTTTGAGTTCTACACTAGAGCACAGACAACACTGCCTGCTAAATCCTAAATCCTCCTACTCACATTTTATCTTCTCAGTGAGTAGAACAATAAACAGGCTGTAAGTCTGCTGTCTTGACTGAGATATTTGTGTTTCAAGTAGTAATATTAATTAACAGCTGAAAGTGGAGGAGATAGAACATTGTTACCACTCCATGTGGTAACTAAGAAATTAGAAGATAAGCTCTCAGTGGATTACCAGACAGTGGAAAGAACAGCTGTGAAGTCTTTCTTTCTATTTGTTCAAGCCACGCGGGAAACTGGAATGAGTTGTCAAGTTATCACTAGAAAAAAATAATCATTCAAAGTCCATCATAAAAGACTTGCTGCATTACAAGAACCTTGCTACTTCCAAAAAAAGTGAAAACTGAGCATACTTTTTCAAATGCTGCTTCAAAAGCTGATGATTAAAAACCTGCTGACTAGGAAAAATAGTCTTAAAATATGATTCTATTTGATAAACATCTGAAAAGAATATAGAATTCAGCAGAACTTCCACTGAATTCCCCATTAAAGTGATGAAGAATGCAAAAAGAGCTGATCATTGCTAGTGTAAGTGAACAAAATCAAGCTGCAAAGTAGTAAAAAACATCTTAATAATCCAATTTTAGAAGTTCTACAATGTCTTGCTAAAGATTCTTTTCAGCTTCTCTAGAACTGTTATAGCATGTACAATGGTAATAGTCAGCTAAGCATTTTCAAATAAAAACATCTATTGAAAAATTTTTAAGTAATGCAATATTGAACTAACCAAGAAAAATCAAAGTTTGATCAGAACTGTACAAGTGAACAAATAACCAAAAAAAAAAAAATCACAGAATCATAGAATATCCTGAGTTGGAAGGGACCTATAAGGAGCACTAAGACCAACCCCCACCTCCGCACTGCGCCACCCAAAATTCAAACTCTGTGTCTGAGAGCATTGTTCAAACACTTCTTGAACTCTGTTAGGACTAGGACTATGACCACCAACCTGAGCAGCCTGTTCATGCCCACTGTCTTCTGGTAAAGCACTTTTCCCAAACCCCCAGCTGCCCCTTACCTGATGCAGTTCCATGCCATTCCCTCAGGCTCTCTGCAAGAAGCTGGAGCTGCAGCTGCCCTGAGGCCTTCCCTCAGCACCTCTGCTCTGGTCTGAGCATACCAAGGGGCATCAGCACCTCTGCTCTGTTCTGAGCATACCAAGAGGCATCGGCTCCTCCTTATACACCTTGCCATCTAAGGGCTTTTATCATCTTCGGAGCCCTCCTCTCTGATAGATTTGTGTCCTTCTTATTTTGCATCTCCTAAACTTGCACACAGTGCTTAGGGTGAGGTCACACAGCACAGACATGGACAACACCTACGCAGACAACTATGGCACAGGTACAACATATCATACCCAAACATGTACATTGGCCAACTCAAAATGGAAGGCTTTAGGCAACTGACATAACCATTTTCCAGAAAAAAAGGTTCAGTTTCTCATATTTGGTTTCTGAGAGTATGTAAACTTCTGTTTTTCCCCATTTTCCCCACAAAGAATGCAAGTTGTTTAGGATCTCAAAGAAAAGTTTTTATAATCATAACTTCTTGATGTGCCACTGAATCATGCAATGAGATGTATAAAAACTCTTCTGTTTCATTACTATTTTCTACAGACAAACGTATAGTGCCTTCTTTTAACATCTCATTTTAGCATTACTGGGTGTAATGATTTCTAGCTAATGTTAGACCATTCCTTCTGAAATAATTGCTATGAGAATAAATGCTTCTGAGTCATCATCTTGGGATTTGTTTAACGTAATTCTCCAATAATCTCACACAATGTATTCTTCCCCATTTTTCATGAGATTCATTTAACTCTATTATCTAGGTACTCAAATCGGATGCACACAAGCATTTGCTCTCAGTTAATTGCTTGGGCTTCTTTTTACAGGCTATGGGAAAATACAGAAGACCACCCCCTCCCTCCCCTCAGGGATGATTCACCCCATCTTGAGCACTCATTTCACCAGAGGGTGATTTGTCTCCTCTTCCTGACTAGAAGTACTTTCAAGGAGCTGAAGTCAGATGAGATGAAACCCATTACTAATAAATGCCTTACAATTATGTCCGCAGCATCAGCTAGTGTGATTCAACAGGATCATATCTGTGGTGCAAAACACTTTGTGCTAAGAAACAGCATACATTCACACTAGAAATGCTTCAGGTAGAGAGAGGCAGCAGTATTTCCAACTCGTTCCAGTTTGTCTCTATGGGCGGAAAGTCGGTTAGCAGTGAGAGCTACTTAGGTTTCCTACCGCAGGATGTCTAACAGTTTAGCTTTTATCATCATTTTCCTCAGTCCAAAAACATTCCACAATGGAAACCAAAATTGGTAAACCCAGGGGGTTCCATTTGTAGGGATGTTCTCAGTCCAAATTGAATTGCTAATGTACATGTACTGCGTTAGTATACTTCAGAACACAGCTGTTGGTTTGTTGGCACATTCATCCAGCACCCTGCCATCCAAGCAAATACAATCCCTATTGACAACCACCAGATCTCCATACCAACCCTGTATTTTTTATCCTTCTTACATCAACTGGAGTGCTTATCAGAAACAAAAGTATAGTGTTTCAAATGGAGACTCAGCACAAGCTACGCCACCGGCTCTGCTTCCCCTGCTGGAAAGGCTCTGCCTGATACTGGCATGGTTGTGTCTGACATCTTCCTGGTTATATACAACCATCTCCCTCTTTTGCTCCACAGTTGACTGATTTAAGAGAGAAACAGCGTGATACAATGATACCACTGTGGGTGAACTGAAAAACTGTTGGCATGGATTGAAGAGTGAAGGATTCCAGCACTCCCATTTTCTCAAACACATAATTCTTGCCTTTGACCTTAATGAGTTTCATTCACTATTCAGGTTTTAAAAGCCTCTGATGAATCTGGGGGCAAAACATTTTCGTTTTCAATAAGAAATCAGGCCAAACACAGTATGAGGCAAACTAATTTGAAAAGTACTCCCAGGGAACAAAGTGAAGACTAATAACAGACTGAATCACCTGATGCAGGGTCTCACTAGCAAATGACACTTTTAAATCAGGGATCCTTTGTTACCTTCAGAAAGAAGTTGCATGGAAAGTTATAATCCCACAAAGAGAACCATTGATTTTAGAAGAAGAGATAAAGGCCTACTAATAACAAAGTAGCAACAATGTAACTTCACAGATATTTAGTGGTATGAACAGCTTGTCTTGAGTCCTTTCCTTCAAGTGAACACCCAAAGGTCATTCTGCTCTGTTATTCACATCAGCACATTTCACTTAAGAGAGTCTTCTACTACCCACGATAAAGAAGTGAGCATTTGAATTGTGTTTTGCACAC
The DNA here is from genome assembly GCA_023055505.1 of Callipepla californica brunnescens. Taxonomy (NCBI): domain Eukaryota; kingdom Metazoa; phylum Chordata; class Aves; order Galliformes; family Odontophoridae; genus Callipepla; species Callipepla californica. Next base: position 36,618,880 of record JALIRH010000003.1, on the reverse strand, counting down.
TGAGAACTGCCATTAAAATGGTCCTTAATCTCAGGAAGACCATAAATGTAAAGTTTTCAGCCCAATTTTAAGTGTTTATATGATTCAGCAGAGATAAAGCAGTAATTCATAATATGTTTTAGCCAGAGTAAAGACAAAGTTGGTATTCATCTCTCCTCCTACTACTCTCATGTTAGTAGAACAAGCTAGCCAAAGGCCACTATTACCAAGAGGAAAGATCTCTCTATTCCCACTCCCCAAGCCAGCCCTCCAAGTTCTCCCTTTCAGAATCTTTCTCTAACCATCTGCACAAAGGAGGAGAGAACAGAATTAGAAATCACTCACAGACCTGAGCTCTCAGCTGAATTCACCATGCCCAGAATTCACCTGCCATTAGGACACTCCACCTTTACATCCAGAAGATTTCTACTCCTCTGTCTACATTATCTCACACCTGACAGTCAGAAGAGGCAAAGACTACAGTAAAACTACCCTAACTTTTACATACAAATATATATGTTCTATTGTCAGATTATTCCCTCATTGTACTACACAACTTACTCCTCCTACTGTCATTAGTAGTAGATCAGACTTAAAGACAAGAAAAGTAGCACAGATTATATAACTATATGATGCTAAAGCCATGCCTTGTAGGTGGGTCAAGTTAGGCCAAGGTAGATACAGCAACAAGCACACTAAAAAAAGGCTGAAACAACTTTCTTGGAAGCTCAGTAAATTCTTGGCAGTTCCCCCATGTTACAATGTCCTTATCAAACCAGCTGATTTAAAGCTAATTTGCATATGCAGTCCCTGTGCATTCACAGTAGCAACTGCACTGAAGCAGACAAACCCTAAATAAGTTCTGTCTTTTCTGGTCCAATTCCCCCCACTTTGAATTTTGTCACTACGTAACCAATGAAAAATGACTAGAAAATACACCAGTTCTATCTGAAAGCATTTATAAAAATAAGCATACACACACAACCCATGTGAAACAAAGCTATAAATACATATCAAGATTCAAGGGAGGCCAGAATTAAATGCAGAAGTTCCAACTCAAAGCTCAGAGATGCTTTACTTAGGGCTTCAACTGTGATTACTCAGACTGGGAGTGTATTACTCCCAGTTCACATGAATAAGCATGAACAGATGCTGGCCCAAGGACTGAATCCCCAAAACAGCAAAAGAGCTAATTTATATAAACAAAGGATCTCTTTAAGACTGTGAATATTATTTCTAAATTTGCAACACCACATACTGACACACGTATTTCTATAACAAAGCAGTTTTTAAATGAATAATAAAATGTTTCCTACTTCACAATACTAGAATGAAGACTGAAATCTGTTAGAACAGTCCTGGAAAAAAATAACTAGAGTTTCTACACTATAGGCTAAACTCTGCCCTAAATTCTAAACCTAGATCTTTACAGATATTACAGAAATTTTCAGTCCAGAATTATACGGTGTTGCTGTCAGCTCTGTCAGACAACTGCATTTTTCTCTTCGTGTACAAAACAGAAATGCTGACAGTTGCATCTCATTCAACAAAATTTAGTGAATTACTACAGCAAGAGAACATACCAAGATATGAGGGCATCAATTCACGTCAATTTATACCAAAATACTGTAGAAGGACATTTTTCATCACCAGAATATGATGCTAAAGCTTTTGGCACGTAGTGCTAGTTTTACTGACTACAGTGCTGCATTCCAGAAGCCTTTTCTTGCCTTCTATCAAGGCAAAAATGAAACAAGACACGTGACAAGTTCAATGCAGTTGTGCCACTTCACACTCCCCACAAAGATACAAAATCATTCTTGGTGAATATCAGAAGTTTCAGTTAACTTCAGTGTTCATCTGAACTCTGTAGTTTATCTGCAGTGAGGGTACTAGGACATTACAACTTTATACTCAGTAAGCTTTTCATCAGATCTCTCCAGCTGTTATTTCCAGCATTTGCTTTCTGGGATTCAATATCATGAATTTTTCCACATAAGAAACATTCCTTCTGCTCCGCATTTTAAATACTGTGAACTAATTTCAAGTAACAAATACACATGATAGAACCATGAAGTTTACATACCCATTCCCCCTGTCACAGACAACAGTTGTCTAACACTATATGCTACAAATTATTCTCACAATGTGTGTGTACTGATTGAAGTACATCCCCAGCTAGCAACCCAGGCCTAAACTCAAGGTCTAAGTTTTTTTTCCCTAATCAGACTAAAGCTGAACAGTGAATACAGGTTTTTCTGGAGTTTAGAGTCCTTCTTTACACTCAGGTCTGGAAGCCACACATTACTATAAAATTACAAAGGATAAATTAAGGTGTAGAAATACAGCATAGATTTCAATACAACCTGAGGAGACTCATTTTTCATTTGGAGACTGCAATTTAGCTCTTGGTAGAACCAGGCATCACCAGCCACCAACAAATTCCCATCTACAAGAAGTATAAAGGCTGAAATGTCTATCCGTAAACTACATCAAAGAGCACTAGCAACAGCTATATCCTGTCACCTTTGCTCCTGGTTTATTTGCAATGTTGCTATATAGCCACATTTTGGATCTGAATCACAGGCTGCATGAATAATTTCTTAGATACTGATACTTCACACAACAGTCAGAAATGCTTCAACTTCTGTTAAAAGTTTTTGATTTTAAGTCAAAAATTGATGCATGTCACGAGTGATTAGACTTCAAAAACTTCAGCATTCCACTGAGTACTGATACCCTGGATACGTCATCCTGATTACATCTCATTCCACAGATCCACGCTGCAGGTTTTCCTTTTAGTGTCAGAAACCTCTTACAGCGGAAGTGCTGCCGAAATCTTTGTACGTACTCAACCAAGAAATGTACAGCCTGAGAGCAAGGTATTGAAATAGGTTAGGCCCAAAGAAGAGCAAGATACAGGCTCTATGAAGCAGCAACTTTGTGAAGGCGTAGTAGAGAAGTAGCTCCCATACTCCTGGAGGCCCCTCAGCCTCTGCATTGCCCTGCCCACTGATACACTCCCTGCCTCCTGGGCTGCACCTCTCTTTGCACATCCTCACAATGTCACCCCTAGGTTGTAAACCATTCTGCTGAATATCTAGCACCATAGGCATATGAACATTCACATCTGCTTCCAAAAATAGCTTTCACTTTTGTCTCCTCCAAGCAGTTAAATATTTCCCAGGGTCCATTCATGTCAAAAAACCTTTGGAGAAAAATCAGGATCTATGCTTAGCTCTAGAGCTAGGTCTGTCCTCCATTTGCACAGCTGAGTCACTGTTAAGTTTCTCTTGTAGCATTCGCTCTAACAGAAAAGTCTGTTCTCACCTTGCAGCCACCTTGTACCACAGTCTGATGCCCTGCACTTCTGGATCACAGCATGCCATCTGGACTTCTGCCTTCGTCTGAGCTCAGTCCCTGTCCTGAGCCACCTCACAGTCATTAATTAGTGGCACTGCCTACATGCAAAGCATTCTACCCATCATCATTTATATTATAAATGCCTTTTCCCCCCTGAATCTCTGCTATGTTCCTGCTGCTAAATGTCCTTAATTTTGTGTTCTTTGTACTAGGTTCTGACTTCAGTAATACTGCAATGAAAAGCTGTTTTAAAGCAGTGCAGGCTGTCAGTAGCCCCTTCATGCAAATGTGATTTCGCATAGCCCAGCCTTCTTGTGTAGGTTAAGGACCTTAAACTGAGTAATTAAAAATCCTAAACAAACAATAAATGTTTATGGTCAAGTCATTGAACATGCTAGATTTTCAAATATTTCCCAAACAGCTGCCTGTGTGCATGCGAGCTCTTGCAGACCATTAGTTTCCGCACCAGCCAACTTGCATCATTATAAGATTTAGCTTGTAAAAAAAAAATAATAATAATAAAGCACTAATATAACACATTACAAGAGGGAAGTTTTAGTGATGTGAAGCCAACTAAAACGAATTGATAATGAATGCAAGAGCTGACTGCCAACATGTTCTGTTCTGCTATTATATCAGCATGGTAGCATCAATGAAAATGAGGCTTTTTGAACAGAATAAGTTGGCAAATCATCCAAACATATCAAAAACTATTGCAGACATGAATAAGGAAAAGAGCAAGAAAGCAAATTCTTAGAGACAAGGCCCTAGATGGGGAACCAGAAGTGCAAGATTTAGGTTTTCTGATGCTTTTCAATTTTTTAAGATACATTGTGTCTGATCTTGAGTCACTCGGGTAATAGCAGAATAGAAGAACCTACCAATGCATAAGCACTTTTTGAAACTGCTATACAGTAGGTAAGCTTTCAGAAACACAAAAAAGTGCAAATGCTGTCCACTTCAAATTTCCTGAGGTAATTTGGTGTCAACATGTTTCTGAAAGCATCAGCGCAGGGACTCCGATTCTGCTCCAATAAGCATTATTTCCTTGCTTTCTCTCAAAAATCCCATCCCATCTGAGGTCTCCGGTGGTTTGTAAAGTAACAAGGGATAAACTGTTTGATAACTGTAAGTGCATCCCAGGAATTCCCTGGGACTTTATTGAAAGAAGCAATGAAGATAAAGAAGAGCTGGCCTGCTCCTGCTGCTTAAACGTTTGTCCAAATACTGCAAAGCCAAACTAAACTGCAAGAGGTTTTTACAGCTCTGGTCAACTATTTTGCATTTTTAGATGCAACTGGACAACAGCAGGGCATGAATGTGAGTCACACAGGTGACTGAACAGAAATAGCACCGCCTGAGGCATAAGCTAAAAATTTACTGTGCATTCTCTCATTTCAAATATCTTTCTCACAAATGGCCTTTCCCTTCTTTCCCTACTCCCAGATATGTAGCCTGAGGACCTCCTACTTAGAGGATCAAATTCAGTACAGGCAGCAATGCTGAGAATCCCTGAATGTGCTGGAGGACGTGATGCAGACCTGCATCCAGACGTGGAGACTTGCTCTACAGATAGCAGTCCCCCACTCAGAAGCAGGATGCTCATGTATGGTCTCAGTCCTGCAGCAGCAGCACCACCAAGGCTGGCAACTGAGCTCCCTTCCTGCCAGACATAAGACTGTAAGTTTTCCTCAGGAAAGCAATCTTGTTTTTCTTCTTGAGAAACTTGGTTTGCAGGAACAGAGCTGAGTATCTCTCTGGAGAGGCTGAGAACCTTGCTATATGCTGCTACACAACCTGATGGCAGCCTCCAGACAAGCGTTAGACTACTTGAAACCAGAACACCATCTAAAACAAATCCACTTCTGGACAGGAAAAGGTAATGACAATAAGGAAATATAAGCCTACATTTTTAATGCCCTATGAAGGAAATTATTATCCTTTTTCCCATGGAGCTTCAAGGCAAAAAATGTGAGCACCCCACCATCACTGAAAAACATTATATAATCAAAACTCCACAAATCCTGAGCCAGGGGATGACAGGTTGCCTGCATTAACTTTAAAATATTTCATAAAAGCACGCCAGAAAAAAAAAAAACTGCTGCAGTTTTAATTCTGTTCTCTCAGCCACGGATAAATGTAATGATACAGTGTCACAAATTAAATATTTGAATGTAAATCAGGTCCATTTCTGAAAGTCACAGTGACCTGAGCAGCCACCCAGAATAAAAACTTGCCAAAGTTCTCTCAACCAAAGGACAAGTCTAATAGTTCTCACAGTACAGAGAACTGCAGAAATAGAATTTCTCCATCTCCTATATAAATGCACACAACTTGAAATGAATTTCTCTGAAGAAGATGAGGTAGCTAGCAGTTGTAAAAGAAACTAATGGGAATTTTAATAAGGAAGCAAAAAAATCTGTGATGGACACTGCTGTTCAATATCTCTCACATTTCATCCTGGATTTTAAATAATTAATTTTATAAACCAAACAAACAGTAATTGGGTTTTAATAATTGAGAGAAGACCAGATAAGGAAACAATATCCAACAAACAGGAAAGGAAATTAAGAAGTGATGGAATTGGTCTTAGAACTTGCAGATAACTTCAAATCATGGTTCAGCGTATTTAATTTTCTCCTCAGGGAATTCAGACACCCTTGAATCTTACTCATAGTCTTGCTTTGCTTCCTGTTAAACAAGACTTCAGTGTTTTTACGTACTGCTGCAGCACTATATTTAGTTTTATGACTTGCAGTAGCTAACGCTGCAATAGGATGGCCTTGTACTTATTAAGAAGCAATTCTGCTAATGATGTTCATGATCTGTTCTTTAAGATGCAGAAGTAAATTCAAAGATGTGCACCTAGAGATTATACCCACAACAGCTCTTTGAAAAGCACACCAACTTGTCACTGCCAGCTCAAGCCCTGATGGATGACTGCACAGAAAGAGGGATCCACATACACACAGCGAAGGGGTATGTGCAAATTGTTTGTCTGCACTTGTTCTCTGTTTATAATAGAGTGTTTCTGTGTAGGTGGGCACAGATAGGAGCAATGGTCATTGATGTCTGAGAACACTTAATTTTGTTGCAACATATTTTAAGAATATAGGCTATGTTATATAGAAGGGCCATAAAAGAGTTTGTCGTCTGCTTTTTTCATTGCAAGGTGTCAGCACTGAAAGGGTGCTGTGGATTTACAGCGTCCCAAAGCTTTCATATTTCTAATTGCATAAAGGAATTTCAGAGAGGCTTATGTGGAGAACTCATGAAAGACTTCAAGCAACAACTCTGGATACTCTTCAAAAAAAATAAAGAAGAAAAAACCTTTGATAAATTTGGAGTGTTTTTCCTACCCCTCACTGTCCTATACATTTGTTTATTTAAATCAATCTAGTGTGAGATGGACAGATATGCAGCATGTCTCTGATATAATCAAGCCAGGGGCAGCTGGCTTAGCACAAAAATCCCCAGGAATGCATCTGAAGTCCCCAGACAAGCACTAAGCCCATTGGTAGCATCTCGAAGCTGTTCTCTGGCTCTCTTCTGACCCAGAACACTCCAACACAAGGGAGCTACGTGGCTGAAAGTTTTCCAAGCCCCACGGCATGGCTCAGACTCTAACAAGTCAATCCTGTCTAGAGAAGTTTTAAAAAGGATACACTAATTTTTGTTGTTGCTTTATTATAAAGCAAAATAACAGAGCATTAAAATAACCAACAGTATTCTTTCCAGTCATGAGTTAATGCAGTGCTTAAAGTCAGCGAGCTTACTTTAATTTGGATTATGAGTCAACAAGGAAATAGATGTATTGCAACTAAGGTCCCGTAAGACTAATTGGGCCAGATATTGCTACACCTTATCTCTTACAACCTACTGCACAATTTTTGTTCTTGGAATAGCTGTAGCTCACAAAGCAACATATATCTTATCCCAAGACATGTTACTACACCCTTGAGCATCAGCAGTTAGAGATCTGGTCAACAATTGAATTGAAGCCAACTCTGTAATTAAACTGCTTAATCAGCTTCATTGGCAGGTCCCTATTCTTTTCCCCTACTATTACAAATCAAGTTGACTGAGATTACTCCTAATTCTTACCGATGTATGAGAGAAGTCTCTGGTGTACTCTTGTCAGGGGATGCCCTGAGCAAGATGTTAACTTGAACAACACATCCTAACCACACAGGAGATGCCCTCCATTGTGGATCAAGACAAAGATGAGATTTATTTTCTTCTCTCTTTTGGGTTAAAAAATAATTAAAAAAAGAACAACTGCATCTCACAGTTATTTCCTAGAAGAATACACCACAGTGAACAATCTATAGCACTGAAGGACTGAATTATTCTTTGAAAAATCTACAGACTGTGCTAAATCAAAGAAAAAAAAAAATCTTGCTTTTTGTCATACTAAGGTGGCATTTCTTAGAAACAAACTAATTAAACACCACTGATGGGATTATAAATCAGGTTTCACATTCCAGTATTAAAGAAAAAAATTGCTTATGTCTTCAATAGTACTCATTAGGGGGTATTTATAAGTGCTTTTTTTTCTTTGATTTACATCCTTAAATAAAATTTCTGGTTTCTGTACTATAATTTGCCTTTGCCCTCCTAAAATTCTACCTCCGTTTATACCACCTGAGAAGCTATTTCATACCAGCTTTAAGAAACCTGTCTTGAGCATGGTCTGACGTTTGCCGGACAAAAATTTTAGAATTTGAATCATTCTTGGCCATTAGAAGGGTTGTTCATGAATAACTGAGAACTGTTAGCCTAGTCCCCTCATTCCTATGCAGCCTGAGCTGCCAGCTTCACTATGCAGGAACACCATGCTCCATCTCCTGCACGAGGCCACAGAGCTGTGCTGCTCTCTGTCCCACTCCCTGACTGAGGCCACAGAACAGCGGGCTAAGCTTTCAGCAGGTCAGCACTGGCAGCTCTCCCATTCACTTCAGCAGGTTTCAGGCAAACAGGTATCACTGGCCACAGAACCCAGGGACATAAAGGATCAGAGGCCCTTTTTCCATGCAACCTAAGAGGGGCTTGGCAGCAGTGGCAAGGGAGGCAGGCCACCAAGCTCACCACTAGCTGGCTGTCAGATTTACATGCTGTTACAACAAGATTACAGGTGCAAGAGCTTATCCACAGCCACCTTGCATGTGGTTCATAGTCCGTCAGCACTGCTGGGTCATCACCCCGGGCATCTCACCCAGGTTCTATAACGTTCTTCACTCTTCATCGCTGCTGCTTCAGAAACAACCTGAGCTACTCTTTCCAGCATCTCATCCCTCCAGCACAGCCACAGGCAGCACCGGGAGGCACGCTCTCACCTGTCCCAGCAAGGCATAGGGTTTGCTCTCATTTCAGAGCCTCAATTCCCCAGGCGGTTTTCAGCTCTTTGTTTGCCGTTTCAGCCTCGTTAATGCTTACTATCCAGCACACGCATTTTAAACACGCAGAAACAAAAGAGACAGGTTATCAGTCTGCTTTCTTGACAGGATCTGCCTTTTAAAGTCTCTCCTGGTAATAAGCAGAAGCAACTACTGCTGGAAAGCATTTGGAGAGAAATAGCATCAGCAGCACAGCGTAAATAATTAACTAAACCATTCTTTTAGATTGCATTATGCAGAGAGGAATAAATCATCAGAAAAGCGTTTAATATTTCATGAAAGTTATCATAAAGTTGGGGAATCAAGTGTCCTTCTACATCATTTCAGAGCGTGGACGAGTCATCAGTACATTAAAGAACTGCATCTTATACCCTTGGCAGCACTGACAGAGATGGATTCACTGAGTTTTCTGCATCCAGTAAGATTTCAAGATGACTCACAATCAGAATTTCTTGGTCTGGGGAGGGGAGAAGAACCAGGCCTTTTAATGGGTTTTTAAATTGAATAGACAGAAATTGAGGCATATGCCTCTGCTAGCTATTCCTGAAAACACTGACTCGCTGAGCTGGTAAAGAGCATTTGCTATGCTGAATGACTACTTAGACAAAATATATTATCTATCCCCTAAAGTGATACTTATTAGCAATAAATCTATCCTCTAGAAAAAGAAACAAAGGAAAAAAAAAAACAATCCAACTCCCTATTTATAGTCTTACCAATGAATATTTAGTGCAGTTTCTTCAGAACTGAAAATTAGAAAACATGGAACTCATCCAGCCATGTAACATACTGTCCAAATTGTTTAACATTAGTTTTTTCAGGAAGAAAGGATTTTGTAAGTGTCTTGGGACTTTTGCTAATGATACATTTTCTCTTGAAAACCTCATAGATTCTTAATATTACCATCGACTTTTCCAGACAAAACAATTTTCCAACACAGAGCTTGCCTGGAAATAAAAAGTTACAAGTACTTTGCTATTTTTTCTGCTTTATATTTACTTTTACCTATTTCCAATTATATGTATTTCAGATTTTCCTTGTAACTTCTGCTCATTATCAATAGCTAATCAAAGCCCAAGAATTTTCTAGCCAAGCTGCTCTCCCCAGCCTTTAGCTGATGTTTTCCATCCTATACTGAAATGTCAGGTTTTCCTCAGCCATGATAAAGCTAAAAGCGCTGCAGTATCTAGAGAGAAAAATAAATTAATTAAATTAATTAATTAAAAAATAAAATAAATACAGAAAGGATGAGATGTGATCAAAACACTGCATTTCTAATCTTATGACAATATTTTAACTTACATGACAACGCATGCTAAGGTCATTATTGTGAGTTTTTTTTATTCCACTGCTAGGTCAAGATAAAGAGTATTAAAGAGTATTGTGAAAGTTCTCAGGTGAATATAGATGTTCTTTAAAGAGCAGTGGAAAATTTAAGATTGCCTTCAGAGTAGAAGTTTTCCTTCTACTTATCATAAGTCCTCTAGAAATAAGATGGTTGGAGAACTTGCAGAATTGTGCAGTAAACAGAATAATAAGCTCTACAAAGATAAGACATGAAATGCAGTTTAATAGGAAAAGTCACTTTAAACACACTTAGCAGTATGTGTGCCTGTACATAATAAACATACAGGTTCCCCAGCCTAAACCCTGGCACCCAGAGCCCTAAAAATCAAACTTTCACTTAAATGCGAAACCAACAATCCACTGAAACTCCAGTAGTTGCACGGAATCAAAGTACTTCAAACACTGTATAAAATACAGGCTCCAAGTTCAGAACTGAGTAGAAACGCACAAGATTTCCTAGAAACTTTGATAAAACAGAAGATCTCATCTTAAAGTGAGTGAGTAAATACTTGATGATAGATTGTCAGTTCAGCAATGCGCTTCCTCACAGCTGAAGCTTTGGAGCCCTGTGTTCTGAGACAGAAAGGACCTCTAACTCAGCTCCATACTGGAAAGGTGTTTGGCTGGATCTTTGCTCCAGTTTTGCTTGCATGCATTGATTTCCAAAATACAATTCTGATACTGAGAAAAGTTTGCCCAATACTTATTCCAAGAACTAAAACAGGCAAATGGGTTAATCGTCTAATTTAGTGCCTTGTGCACTCTGCAATAGGGGCAGGTGCATCCAAACCAAATGCATTTCAGTCTCTGTTGCTGTTATTCTAACCATACTGGCTATTCTCACTTCTCTTGAAGCCAATTAGTCAAAACTCCATCAGTTTCTCCATGTCTAGTCAATCTTCAGTATGTTATTATCAAAATATACCCAAACAATATCCTTGAAAGTTTTATTTATTTAGCCTGTAAGGGGTTCAAACCAACTGACATCAAATCTAGTTGCTTGATTACAAATTAATCATCATCTTCACATAGCATCCAGCATAGTGCTGCACTCTTACCCCGCCCTCTCCTAGTAAGAAGAACAGAAATCCACATGAATACACATTAAACACCAGTGAGATACAAGGTACTGAGCATATTAGTTGGCACTGTTCTGCAGAGAGCACGTGTGCTCAGTTGTCTTCCAAACAAAGGAGCAGGATTGTTGTGTCTGATGTGTTATCCTAAGAGACTGTTTAAATCCAGCAGCAAACTTGAGATTCAAATAGGCAAGCAAGAAACTGGGCAGTGTCCCAGAAATGTCTCTGAAGGCAATCTATCCTTCTTAGCAACCAAAAGATAATTACCATGGATTAAGGAATTAGATAATAAAACATAAGTCTAATCAGAAACACCACTGCCAACATTTTAGTATCTGAGGGCTCATTGGAAAAAATAAAGGCACACTGATTTTTATTTTGTTAAAAATTAATTACGAGAATAGAAAGAAGTTTAGAGACATGACAAAGATAGAAGAAATCCAGATTCCTGAAAATCTGCCAAGGAACAGGAAGGAAAAATAACTGTTTGGTAGCTTTAGTGGCTTGGCTGAATTTGAACTACTCAAAGTCCTTGGCAGTATACTTTGCACGTGTGAACGCTGTGAAATATTCCTCACTCATTTGAAAGAGTTGGGCAAAATTCATATCTAGTTCTAACAAGAGTAGTTCTCCTAAATATAGGAGATTCATGCTTGCCTGTACTAGTGACAAATCCAGGTGCTTCTCACAGACTACCTAGGAAAGATGTGTTAATATTTACATTCTGAACCATAAGGTCTCTCACGTTACTCAAGTTTTGTACGCAACTAGCAGTGCAGACTCACAGGAACATTATTTAAGCTATGTAATGCCTTACAGAAAACCAAAGAGGACAAATCACTTCCCCCTATTGCAGACTATGCTGGTCACATAACACTGTATTATTCCAAATACTGTGCTAACAGTCCAGGAGTTCTGATGCTAGGTTCACATGAGATAAACAGAACACTTCTAGGCAGACTACCTGAGACAAGGTATATTCCAAAGCAGTTTCAAAGACTTGTAGAGAAATTCAAGAGATACCTAACCAGTCTTGTGACAGAAGACTTTGTCAGGTCCTTCCTACCTAATTTTTTTCTTTTTTCTTTTGTCACACCAACAAACTTTAAAAGATCCAGAGGCTTTCTTTGTAGTTTTCCTTCGCTGTTCCTTCCTCCCATGTAAAAAACAGGAAGAGAAGATGACAATGAAAAATTAATGTTACATGATCAAACACACAGAGTTCAGGGAATTCTAGATGTAAGGTTAACAGCTTTCACTGTTCAAAACACAATGTGACCACAAAAACTGACAGATCCAATAGACTTTACTGTTTTGTCTTATAAAGTTATACACTTTCGAGGAACTTTAGCACACACTTATTCGCTATTCACGTATTTTTTTAGGTTGTACAGTAAGAGCTATGACAAAATTCAGGTTTCTCTTTTGGTCTTTCAAATGCATTGCTATTTTACCTTATGTTTTTCTGTTAGCTTTATCGTAAAAGAGATACTGCCATAATGTTTAATTTAGTTTACATATACAATAAACTAATTATTTCACTCATACCAAATAATCCTATTTCCTGTTTTGCTTTGACTATACATATTAGTTATACTGATTTTTTTCTAGATTAAATGCAATTTTCATATTTGCCACACATTTTGCAAAGCTCTTTAGATAACTCAGCATTTTTGTTATATGATCTCTTTCATTTGCAAAAATTTCTATATTTATTATCTGTACAGGTTTTTTGTTGTTGTTTTTTTTTTTTAATATATATATATACTGTTTGTGTTTACAAATCATTAATAAAGGTGTTAAGGAAAATGCAATTCATATTTATCTCTGCAGTGCTGTAGGACAGCTCTCCATAACCCACTGCATTTCTATTTATCACTTTTGTAGAGGTCCTACTTCTGCATAAACTGAAGTGGAGCTGGGTCCTTAGGGATAACCCAGGTTTTCATTTACAGTGAGCCAGTTTGACTACAGTACATTTCATCCAAGCCACTGTAACAATTCAACTGTAATAAGAATATATAGTAGAGACTAAATTAAGTGTTGCTTCAACTGTGCTTGATGAAAGTCACTCCAGAGTGCTCCAGGAACAGTCAAGGACAATCAGAGCTGCTGAGGGCTTTCATTAGCTCATGGAAATTCACTGAGATCCCTTAGTTTAAAGTTTAGAGGACTGCAGGAAGGACAGAGAGAAAAGGGGGAATCCCAACATTTTATTCCAGAAAATAGATAGCAGCCAATAATACAACAATCCTTTTATTTAAAAAAATCCACCTTATAAACTTAATAAAGTTTTTTATATATATATAAAGGGGATATATATATATATATATAAAGGGGATTTACCAAAAGCATTCAAGTTTCTTCTGGTATATGAGAACAGTGAAAGCATAATAGTGAATAAGCACATGAGTTACTGCAGTAGCTTTTCTTGCACGTAAAGCATAAGCATGAAAACAAAGAATGAAGATTTGTGGGTAAAATCTAAAATGAAGTACTACCACATTTGGGGCAGCACACATTAAGAAAATTCTAATCAGATCAGATGTGAATCTGTAAAATGGTTGGAAGAAGGATCAGAAATCTAGAAGAACATGAACCACACAAAATCTGAAGAAATTTAGCGTTGTTATTTTTTTTTTAAGTCAGAAAAAAATACACACGCACAAAAAAAGGAAGAGAAAAGCCTGCAAGAGGAACAGTAGATAGTCTATGATCTAAGTTTACACGTATTCTTTTTTTTCAAACTGTAGAAACAAAAAGCACTAGGAAAAAGTTTCTGATGGCCAAATAATCTTCAAAAACTGATTCGTAAGAGTATGGTCTCATTAGAACAATAGAGATGTTGCACCAGCTGAGAACAGGTGAAGTAACAGACAACTATTTGAGAGACTGTTCACTCCAACATCCTAACATGACAAATGTTTCCAAGGAAACTTCATCCAGAGTGGTTGCCCATCATATGGTTTGAAAGCTAAAAGTTTATGATTCTATTACAACTCGCCCTTTCTTTCCATGTTATGAGCCCAAGAGGATCAATCCACACCTACAATAACACCAAAGTTGTCAAAATATATAGTATGAGGAGAACTGCAAAGAGACCCTATGACAAGTTCTCTGCATTAACTAATGGTAAGGATACTTTAAACCTGTGCAACAAGTACGTGCATCTCTAACACTTTTGGTTCTCAGTGTGGACACGGCTACAAGTGCATTGGTCCTGTGCCTTTTAGAAGTCCATGTGAAAGAACACGAGAATTAATACTTCATTAAAAAAAAAAAAAAAAGCCACCAACAAAAAATAACCTGTAGGTTCATGCTGCTTCTGGCTCATAAATGAAGTACTGACGTTTAGCAGAGCCTAAAGACTCTTATTTGACAGGCAGCTATATCCTATGGCCTTGATATATTTTTCCAACTAAAGAAGGAGATTAACTATTTACAGTCACCTCACAGCAAGGAAATAACAGATTATTTTAATATTTGAACCTTTACATTCACTTCAGCTAGTTGTGCGTCATGTGCAACCAGTCTTACTGAAATCAATATGACATCTCAAATAAAGGAATTTTAGACATAACACGGATAACTTACTACAAACTTCTAGGATTTCTGATTCAGTAGGGAATATTTACCAAGTTTGAGAAGGGTAAATAATCAGTCTCATTTAAACCACAGCCATTAAAAATTTATCCACCTTGGACTGACCTAGCTCCAAATACTATTTTCCATATAAATAGCTGAACTAAGTTGAGAGCTTATGGGGAGCAAGACACAAAGCACAGCGAACTGCTAATCTCTCAATCCCTACTAAAAAGTTACCAAATTTTATTAAGTGGCTGCTGCCCTGAAACTTCTCAGATATTTAAGATGACAGCACAAGTGTTATGCCAGAAGCAGTCCTTACTGGGAAACACATGCCACTGACAACATCACAAAGCAGTCAGAAGTATCTAAGCTCCCAGGCTGTGGAGAGGAGGAGTAGAAGACCTGGCATCTCAAGGCAGAGGTCATTCAACACTACTCTCCATTCCAGTCCAAGCAACAGCACAAACCACCCCTTGTGCATCCCCCTTTTCTCCCAGGCTATTATATACAGAATACACATGCAAAGAGATCCACAACCACATCAGAAGGATAACCATGCCAAGTTTTTATAAAATAGTTCATACTACAAGCACTGTCCTGCTTCGAGAGCTGAAAAACGTATTTATGACAAAAATGTCAAGAGAAATTTAAGAATTTTGTAATACTAACGTCTACAATCATAAAATGGAATTCCACAGCTTTATCACATGCCACTTCACGGGGAATAGCTTTCAAACACATATGTACTGTTTTCACATTTAGAGGCAAATATGAAAAAGATTAAAATGCAGACAGAGTTGTTGCATTAGATACAAAGGGTGCCAAAACAAGCTGTGAAAATTCTCTGAACAGAGTGAAGCTGGAGTGGTTTAAACCATTCTGCAGTACGTGTACTCTGCAGGTTTTATTCCACAGAAAATTCAGTTGATTTCTTTTTTATGCATTAAGGGAACAAACGAAAAGGACTGTTAATCTGTCAGTATATTTACTTCTCACTATTCTAATCTCTACATGTCAACCTAATCTGAATCAATAATGATAAGGAAAATGATTGCAAAGAACTCTTAGTTTCCACAAGTGAAATCAATTTGTTACAGAATCATAGGATGGCTTGGGTGAAAGGGGACCTTAAAGACCATCCAGTGCCAACTCTGCTGCCACAGCAGCATTGCCGCCCACTAGAGTAGGTTCAACTCAATGAAATAGCTCAAAATGTGCTATAGACAGTTACCTTTTTCATCCTCTATTTATGACTTTTTCCTATAGAACAAACACATTTTTCCTGTCACTTGGAAAATAGCTAAGGAATCAGAAATTCAACAGTATAATTTTTTTTTCTGGTAAACGTAGCTGCTGATATAAGGAACTAAATCACCATAACCACACAGACACAGAATCACAGGTCAGCTTCTCACATCTCTCCCTCACGTCTTGAACTCAGGGCTAAGTGATCTATAGGTACAACTCCTGGCTGGCATTCTGTGCGTGAGACCACAGTTTCCGAATAACAAATCCACACTGGCATGCTGACCTTACAGATTCAATCCTGATCAGGCAAGAACACGGAGCTGCTTTTTTGTTATGATAGAGTATATGCTTCCTATGTTCTAGGAGTTGAAAATGCAGACAAAAAATTCAAGGGATAAACAGAAAATATCCAACCCCAAATTCCCAATATGTATTACAGGCTTACCTAATTAACTTTTTTTGAATAGTTGAATTGGCAGAACAAGTTAATAACTGAAATGCTTTTCATTATGTTGTCCTGCAGCTTTAATCATTATTAGGTACTCTTAATGTAGGCAACGTATTTGGGGAAAGAAAGCCTTCGGATAGTATCTCATTGAATTTACAGCACTCTTAGTAAGTTGATTTTTAGCCAAAAAGCAAAAAACAAAAGACTGTGACAGCACCTTTCTCCATCAAATAAGCATTTTCTTTTCCATCATAACTGAATTCTGATGAAGTCAGAACAGAATTTTCAAATCATGGTAAAAGAAACCTCAATTCTTCCCCAAAACTTAAGTCTCCTAACCACTCCCAGTCAGTATCTCATCTGTCCAGTTACCAAACATTTAGCTTGTTTGGCAATGTTTTATGAACATCTTGGCTTCACCTACTTGAGAGAACAAAAACAGTTCTTAAAACCTTCTCCTTTTTATCAAACATTCTCATCTGAGAGCATCCCCTGTTTCTGAGTGCTGTAAATGACAGCAGGCCACCACCACGTCCAGCAAATTTAGGATCAGAGCAGAACTGAAGAACCAGTAACACAAAAAGGAAATTGCCCAAGGCTGATCCGTAAAGAATTCCCACTGCCTTAGGAAGCCTGTCTGTGCTGGACTGGGAAGCCACTTCTGTCATCGCCAGCTGCACATCTCACCTGCAGCAGAAAAGACCAGAACAGAGCAGGAGTGGGCATCCACATGCCAGCGCTGCAGCCATGAGGGGCACTGACAACATGGGTTCAACAGACCACAGGCAATTACTCCAGTTTCCCCCAGCCTCCTGCATTCAATGCTGACAGGCAGGATAGCACTGGGCTGCTGATCCAATTTGAGATATTTTCCTCTAGGATTCAAAAAAATTTCTTTCATTTTCAAATTCAGAAGTTTCTGAGGCAAAGTAGCACCTAAGGTTTTTAGTGGTATTTTGAATTATGCGTTTCAAATACCCTTATATATAATGAACTACTTGCTGGGTCTTAGTTTTAAAAACTGGTCATAGATTCCATTTACAGTAGTAGTTCAGTAATTTACATCATTTTAAATTAGATGAGTAAAGAGCTAATTATTTCACTTTTGTTATATTTGAATTTTCAGTAAAAAGGTCTGAGGATTTAATTAGTATAAAATCAAGTCCTTCCACTGATATTTTTGAGCATGATGTAATTACAGTAATGAAAATCAAACTACAAAGAACTTGGCTTTCAAAAGGTATTCGAGACTGCTGAAGTAGGCCTTTAAGAGCAATGCTAATTGCTCTTAAGAACAGAACTTTTTATTAGAACTGACATATTAAAAACCCATGCACTGTGCAGAGAGAGAAATGTTTTATGGTTTAATGGAAGTGTGAAAATTTTGGCTGCAATATCTTAAGTGGTATGTTTTCGAGAGAGAAAGCGATTTGGCCCAAGTTTAGGAAAAGATTTGCTGTCAGAGCCTGACTGTGCTTTGCTCAGTTTCTGGATGCATAAACACAGAGCAGAATCCATGACGGGTACAAGCAGCCTGCCTTTTTTTTTTTTTTTTTTTTTTTTTTTTTCTTTTTTTTTAATGATATATGTCCTCAGCATCTCTTCTGAAAGCTCTCACTGCTAAGCTGTTCCTAACTCTGGAAAAGGATTTTCACAATGACAGTCATGGTAACAACACTACCTTCTCATTCCTACCTTCCATATGATTTTACCTACTTTAAAAATAACAATAAAAAATAAAAAACAATGAGAGCAAGAAAGGAGCATAAAAGAGTAGTAGTTCTCTTAGCTAGCCATGCCCCTCAGGATATTTTTACAGACAGCAAACTTGAATGAATGAAACACAGGGCAGAAGCAAAGAGCGAAGAGCATTGTTTGGGCAAACACAACTTTCCCCACTGAGCAGAGGGCTTTCCTTAGACTGGCAGCTATATTCATACAAGTTCACAATCATGATGTTTACAGTCTGAGATCTGGCATTAGCTGCATTTCCAGCTAACTGGTTATTTAGCTTACATTTGTTACCTCTGATTTCCATTTTCATTTCTTTTCTTGCAATTTTTCCGCACCGTGGCATCAAAAGATGTACAGAACAGTGCTTTCTCAGTTGTACTGGGTTACTAAGCCTTACAGAGATGTTTGCACAGAGTCTGTGCAGAAATTGCTGTTTTACTTGAAAAGCAGCAAAACCAACCACCCTCCCAGACACGTTTTAAAACTCAGGAGAATCAGGGAAGTTATTTGCATAGCAGCAATTTAACATTCCAGTAGATCTCATTTATTTATTTTTCAACAAGAAGGGTTTATTAGTGCTGCACTGACACAGGTATTTTTATTCATTTGTAAAGCACTTCTCAGCAGTAGCAATTAATGCTATTGCATATGCAGTCTGCTGTGAAGTATACTCTAAATGGTTTCTGAAAACAGTCTAGCTAATTTTCCTAGCAAAATCTTATAACAGCTCTGCCAAAACACCGAGACATAAAGCAGTCTTGTTCAGACAGGTCTTAAATATTTGTCCACTTGCTCTCAAGTATTCCTTTCAGTCACATCGTTAAGTTTGGATTGTGCAGATGAACACAGATTGCAGGGCTGTTTACAATTCCATAACCACAATGATGTAACTCTAATTTAGATACAGATATTAATGTCCAAAAGGAATCACTTTCCTAGTTAACAAACCTTGTCTCCGTAGTGTTTGATTATAAACACTAGTATGGGATGAAATGAAGATTTTCAAAAACATTGTGTTTATGTAGGCAAAAGGTAACATCAGAGCTAACAAGTTTATTTTCCAAATTTCCTTCTGCAACACAGAAGATTCCATGAAGTATGTGTTCCCCATGCACCCTAACAACTACGGAAACAACCTCCTACAGACAACTTCGTTCTCAGTGGTCCAACCAAAACTACAAGTACTATGAAGCACTCTAAGATATTAAGAGGAAGGCATTGCTAGTGTCCATAATTCAGCACCATGCCATGGCAGAGAATTTTTTAGATAAATATCCCAGGTAATGTACTGACATCAGCAGGATTACTTAGAATCATAGAATGGTACTTGTAGATGTACCAACGAGCTTAAGCAGAGCTTTAGGAGCTTTGGTTACAAAATACAGTTTTATTCAATCTAATCAAAATAGTAGCATTCTGACTCATTGGTTTCTTTGTCAGATAATCTTATGTCCCATTTAAAGTGTGTCACACACAGTAAAGGAGAAAATGCATGCAGGTGACAAGACAACACAGATTTACAGCCAGTGACATGCTAGGAAGTGAGAAACTCAGCATTAATCTTTGGAGACTATACCTCAACAGAAAGGGCATATGACTTTTTCAAGGAAATCTGCCTGAACCTCAAACCACCGAGGCTTAAAAGAGATAAACTACAAATTATGAGGGCCTACATATTGTTGTAATGAGGGCCAAACTATTATGAACTGAATGTGTCAGGGTGGTATTATCATAACTAGCCTACTAGAAATAAAAACTCATCACCTCTGTACCACACTTCATCTTCTCCTCTTCAAGATGCACAAAAACTTTAAGCACCCTCAAAGTATAAGATTCTCAAGCACTGAAGAGACTTCTACATAGAAACATCACAGAGCTGAGTAATCTTTTCAAAGCATCTCTTCAATAACAGAGCACAATTAATACTCACCGTACTTAACCTCGGTAATATGAGGATGGAAATTTAGCATTATTAAGACTTCTTATTTTTGTGGTTTCTTCTTTTCATTTCTCCTAGAGCTTATGCTGCAATAATAATAATAATAATACCAGTATCTCATCCGAGCAGTACAACAACAGTTTCTCTAAAGGAGAGATTAAACAGAAAAAAGTTCTCTTTGAAGTTATCCAAGATCCAAAGAAGTCTACAGAGAAAGGCTGAAGTGAAGGGAAAAAAAAAAAAAAAAAGAGAGAGAATTTCCAAGGCAGACAGCAATACTTTGTTACTGCCACTTGTTTATCTACAGTGTGCAGGAATAACACCTTAACTACCAAAGCAGACGTTTTCACTTCAGAATTGTCAGAGATGTCTAAGAAACTTGCCAGCTAATGTCCAACAACCTTTGCTTGAGAAAGACAGAAATTTGCAATCAACCTCTTTCAAAAGACATCTAGCGTTAGGGTCAGGTAGCACTGCTGAGAACATCTACTCCCTGCTATTTGGACAGAGAAGAGCAGGAGCCTCCACAAACTTTAGAGGATCCTTGCCTGTTGCTCACACATTCAAGGGCATCCTGGAAATTTAGCAGCAGTTCACCATCAGTAGGCACAGAAGGCACCCTGCCTACATAACTGCTACAAGAAAGGGCCCTGTGACAGAGCAGCAAGCTGAGCCTCAGCAAAACAAATGAGAACTTCTATTTAATCAGAGATACAGACTTCTTAGGCAGCACATGTGACTGTAAGTGTGTAGTAATCACTTTCTCTCTACCTCAAATTGTCACTTCAGCTTGGGAATTCAGTAAAACTAGCTTATCAATCTTCTAATCAGTTTATTAGCGTATAAACTTCATCGAGTTTCACATAGTACTTGCTTTGGTTTATAACTTGCACACCTGAATGTCCCCATTAAAGTCCCACTTGCATTTTCAAAATCTGATTTTAGTCTGTATCATGGATGCCCGTATGTAACAGATGGAAAAGTATCTACCCAGTACTAGAGAATTATCAATGTGTAAGAAGTTATTTAAATGAGAAATGCAAAATTAAGAACACACAGCAGAACAAAATAAATAAATCAGTAAGAAGTCAGGACCTCAAAATTGTACCACATGCTCTCCAGAAACAGAAGAGTGTTAACATTACAGTCATGCTCTCCAGAACAAGCAAATCTTTCTGTCCTGCATTTCTGTGTGAGTGACTGGTTGTAGTCTGAAAGCAGGAAGCAGGACTCCATTACACTACAAAATTGTATTTGCTCTCTTTTAAAATGAAAGGTATTTTCAGCACCTTATACTTTACCTCCCACTGATTATCTGAGCTTTGGATTGTATTTCCTCAAAGCTTTACACACTTCTTTTCCAGAGCGTCACATCGTTAATTTAAGTCTTTATTAGCTCACTTAGTCCTTCTGCTCCTCCTTTCAGTGATGCATGCAATTCACTTCAATTTGATATTATCTGTTAATGTCATTAGCATATGCTTATATCCACTCTGAAGTAATTAAAGATAACCTTCTGAAAGCACTAAGACACCAGGAACACAAACATATTCATCACTGATTGTTTGAGAGGAAAAAAATAATCCAAGTCAGCTCCAGGACCAGGTTTCGGCACCAGAATAACAATTGTTGTAAACGGTACATCATCTCTTCTGTCATAAGAAGAGGGGTATTATTATGCATCTTATAAACACCTACCTGTGGAGAAATTATCCCTTACTTTTCTTCCCAGTCCCTGAGGAAGTTTCGGGTCTAAGAGCATTCAATTCTCCATCAGATACTCAATTTAAAATCAATCAAGCAAATATCACTTTATGAGGCAATATATCAAGCACCACACTAAAATCCAAATATTATAGCACCTATATCATTCCATGTATTTCCTCCAGCTTCTTTTTATGGTTTTATCTGTCAGTATAACCTAGTTTGCCTGACAATATTACTCCTTTATAAGGAGACACTGATTGCTCCTAATAGCTCCATTATCCTCTGGAACAGACTTGTCTATGATGTGCCCCTAAGTTAAGGTATTATAATGCATATCACAGGCAATGCACGCAATGCTAGAAGAGGATTTGCACCAGTGCACAGTATCACAGAATACAGTCCCTGGAGGTCACCTGATCCAGTACTTCACTCAAGGCCAGCAACACGGCCTCGTCAAGACAAGTTTAAAAATCTTCATGAGAACATAGCCAAACTAGTCTCATGTTCCACTGCTCTCACCTCTCTCATGGTTTATAAATAATCAAGTATCTAGAATATCTTTAATTGGAGTTTCATACCCTACAACTTAAAGCCCATGGCTTTGTGTGTTAGTACCATATACTTTCGTGAAGTTTCTGATTCACAGTTTCCTCAATATCCTCCTCTCATCTTTTCCTCATATGCCATCATTTCCAGACCTCTGACCAGCATCCTGCACTGGACTAGCTCTAGTTCATCCAGGTTAAACTCCCTCTCCTCTCAAGGCACAAAGGTTGTGTTGAAGACAACGAGTTCTCCCTTTTGGGGCAAAAAGTTAGCATTACCCATTAACCACTAGCTTCCACGGTATTACATGGTGTCAGGCACAACAGAGCTATTTCTCTGCTAATACTGTCCTACTATTCACTGCTAAGACATTCCCAACTACCTCTTACTCCTAATAGGATCAGTGCATTAACACCTATCAAACTGACATGTTGCTGGTATTAGACATAGAAACTCTGAATATAATAATTTCTAGACCATTTACATGAAAGTCAAGCAAGGTTTTACATGCCCCAAAGAAACTGTTTCCTTTCTCTCTTGTTGCTTCTTAACTGCACACCAGTCATCAACCTCATGTTCCTTTCCAAAATTAGCCTACACCCTGCTTTAGCCTAAGGTACTCCTCAGTTTGTTTTATTTTAAAGCAGTTATTTCTGCCTGGACCACAGATGGGAAAGTCAGGTATGCCCCTTGTTAACTCCTCTGATTTTTCAGTTATGAGAGGTAAATAGAGCCCATTTTCAGTAGGTCAGTCACCAGGGGAAGCAACCTCAATACACCATTTATTCATTCAGTACTTTGGGATAATTACAAAGAAATTGCAGCCTATAAACTGTGTGCACAGCTATACAAAACAGCAAAGGAGGTTTTAATGATTTATTAACAATGATATTGACTATTCCTTTTCATAATCATGCTTAAATGAAGGTATAGGCTCCTGTCCTACTTCTAAAACTCAACTTTCCCAGACTGTCAAATTTTCACTGACAATTATTAGTTCTCTGAAAACTCTTAAATCACCAGTGAATCCATCCATACTCCTAGGCAATTTATCTGCCATTGGATACTCTGTATTCCTCTTCCTCACGATAGCCCTATTAAGACTTGCTAGGTTCCCATCAGCAGTTCAGTTCACATCAACTCCTTCCTATACTTCCCCTATAACAGCCATAGGAGAAGTAAATTTGTTGACTGCATCAAGAAAACCACACTAGCTTACAATTCAAAATAACTCCTGCAAGTACAGAAAATCTTTTCTTCCAAAGAAATGACAAACAAACCCAGATATTCAAAGCAGGACGAGCTGACCTGTGCAGAGCTCTCCATGCCTGTTGGTCCCTAAGCCCAATCATTTGAATACCTACTGCATACCTTTTTGTATGTCCATAGATGTCTTGAAACTCCCGATTACCCTTGGATTGAAGCTGCTGTAAGAAGAATTGAAGCTGGAAAATGAGAAGGGGCAGAAGAAGATCAAGTGATGCAACCATGTCAAAGCCCCCAGGCTAGAAAGATGGAGGGGACATGCTACAGGGATGGACAATGGGCAGTGATGGTAGAAATATGTTCACACACAAGTGTCAGGACAAAATCTGCAGTATGTCACTTTCAATTGTCTGGAGCTAGGTCCCTGCATAGGACTATTAAATACACAACTTACTTTTAAAATGGAGACTAATTCAACAAAGAGTTTTTTGCGCCTAAATCCTTTGTATCTGAAAATGCCTCAGGACTTGCCGGGGCTACACACAACTGCACTGTGATCCACAGGATATAACACAAATGAATTCATTTCCATTGACATATTTCTCATGCTCCCAGACTGAAAGGGGTTTGAGAGAAAGTACCTTAAAACCACAGCACTTTCTGGGAAGGAAAAATTATTTTGAGTTGCTTCTAAAGGTATTCGTTTATTTACTGAAACTCAGTACATTTGTGTTCATGGTGATCAAGGAACCTGGTTTTCATTCAGCTTTCACTCCTCCAGTGTCTGACCATCTTTGCAGAAAGCTTTCCACACACAGTGTGTATAGAATACATGATGTGTGATGTGACAGAAAGATTTTATGGTTACTTGTCAGGATCTACTTGTCTAAACCTTTGAGTCTTTGCCCACTTTTAGGTATGTAGTAAGACTACTCCCATGGTTACACTGAATAAACTGCTATCAGGCAAATTTTGACATCTGTGGGATCACATAGCATACTTGTGGTTGGCATAAATGAATAACACAACTGTACTGTATTAATAATTTTCTTGTATTTTTACTTTCAGTTGATATTTGAGCACTTGGGTTTTGTGTGGTTTTAGTTTTGGATTTTGTTGGTGTTTTTTTTAATTATTATTATTCTCAGTTATTCAAGTAGTTCTGATTCATATACGTAGGAAGACATACATATTGTTAGAACGACAATTGTATCAGTTCTACATATAAGCTGATATTAGTTTCTTTTCTTAGGAAGAAATGAAGCTACTCTTTTAACAGGATATTTGCAGATAACAAACTGTGCAAGTGGAGAAACTTCCATAACAAATTTTTACTTCAAGAATTCCATTACCACAGTATGTTCACTTATCTGACACCGCTGTAACTAACTTTACTTCTATCAGATGGAATATTCATACTTCAGGGTATGACACATTTACTGCATCTAAACAGAAACCATTTGTTTTGTCCCACATGACAGCTGTGAAAATTTGTGATGTTTTCCTCTATAAATCTTGCTGTCCTCTTTGACAAGTGAAGAAAATATAAATAAGTATATGCCTGAAAGTCCTATCAGCTTACACCTGATCTGCAATGCTTTCTTGTTTGCTTCTTGGCTGTTCTGGGGGGAGGGTTGTTTGTTTTGCTTGTTTTCTATCTTATTTCTCTTACATCTCTAATCTTTTGTAATAGCTATACAAGTTCCTCTGGGTAGGAAGATGATTTTCACTTGCCGCTATTGAGCATTTACCACAGAATTTTTTACAGAATTCTAACTATGGATTTAAAACACATTTCCTGGCACAAGAGCCATACATCTATTTATGTAGTTAAGTTTACAAAATGTAATTTTCCAAATGGTTTCAGTCATAAGCACTTTTCAAAAGTGCTATCCACTTCTAGTATATTAAAATGCCATTTCGTGCAGTGCAAGAAATGTGTGTAACAAATGGTGGGCAGTGAAAAGGAAGTAAAAAAAATCTCATCCTCTCTTGAAATTATAATAGACCCAACTCAAACATTGTGTTTTTCTACCCATCACTGCACTTGATTTGAGTAAATTCCGCTCAAAACCTAAACTCAAAATAACCCCAGTCATGGTGAGAAGCTTCTTAATCACATTTAGCATACATCCCACTCTCTATCAATTTTCTTTTCCTAAAAGAAACTAGCCATTTGCCAGACATTTTAAAATGGAACAGCTGATAAATTCAAAGGGAAATCATTCTGTCTAGAGCAAACAATCACCTTCAAAAGAAGGCAGATCCTCCTGTATTTTTCATCAAGCTGTTGCACTGAAACTTTTAAAGCAAGAGCTTCCATTGCACTCTGTAAATAAGCTGCAAGTCTAGGTTATTGGGAACATACAGGTAACAAAACCTGCAAAGAATGCCAGGCAATTTACATGGTTAGCATAAACACAGAAGTTAAAACTGAGTCATAACAAAAATGAATAGATAAGTAAAATAAAAAGAGCTGAAGGCATCCCAGATTAGTGGGATCTGCCAAAAACCTCTGTTACTTTTTGGATTTTTTTTTTTAGTGGTTCAGGCAGACATGATCAACAGCTGACTTCCACTAAATTTCTGTTTTCTACACAATTCCTACTTCCAACAGCTTTACCTTGCCCTGTACATAAATGGTTTCAGATGCACTGCTTTTTCACTTCCTTCCAAAGGGCTGTTACATAGTTGCAAGAATGCATAAATGCCAGTTTGTGCTCCATTTTATGCTGGCTTTATTGAAAGGATGTTCTTCAGTTCACAAAGGAGTTGTGTTAAACCACTATAATCAGTACAAGTACTTCAAGAGCAAGTGTCAAGCTGACAAAACGACCTGTAGCACAAGGTAAGTTAAGAGAGGAATGCACTACTTCTGATTGCAATGATAAATTCCACGCTGGACTGGCATCTTCTCTATAATAACATTAGAAGGCAAACAGCAAAGACTAAATTCAGCTCCTTCCATCTTCATTACAAGGGCCTCTTTCTTAAGTTTTTCTGTCATACTGGTAAGCCTCACTCTGCTCCCCTAGCTGTTTCACATTCCATCCTAGATTCACTGTAAGACTTTCAGATCACAGAATAGAATTCTGAAGGATTGTGTTGCTCTTTTCAGCCCAGAAAGGCAAGCTTGACCTAATCACGCACTGCCCTTCCAATTACCAAAAGCATCAGATGAAGAGATTTCTCAGTGCAAATATTATGTCTCGCATTATATAATTGATAGAAAAGATCATTCAAGTAACTTGTTCACATAAATCTAATAAGGATTTTTATTTATTTTTATCTCCACACTATTAGCTGGAAAACTCAAAGAGCAAACTTGAAACAAGTCAGATTCTGAGGTTAAAAATGCTAACATGCTCTTCTTCAACATATAATTTCTTGTCTGTTTGGCAGGTAAGATACAACACTCAGTAAGAGATGAAAGGATGAGTTAGAAGATTAAAGACAGCAGTGCTGAACACTGTTGGTCCTGCGCCTTGATATACTTAAAGATGAATCTTACAACCACAGATTTCAAGACTGATCTGACAACTGAGTAGTACAGCATAGAAAACAAAAACGTAATCTCAAAAAACCTTTTTCAGGTACCAATCCTATGCTAAGAGCAGATTCCATGAAGTGCAAAGTTGTCAGAAAAAGAACTAACCCATTTCAGAGCATTAATATTGGAGAAAACCCAGTAAAACAACACAGTTTAAGAAGGCAGTTACTGATCATCTTTCAGCATCACAGAGTTTGTTGGCATTTTCCCTAGTGGCCTACATTTAAAAATAGGCACCACAAGAATATCAAAATCCAGAATAGGCGTCCTAACATTTCTATGGACTCAGCCAGAATTCTGGACACTGACACTAATACAACAGATCCGCAAAATCTGCTGGTGGATGTATTTACTTTCAGATTGAAGCTAGAGCTGCAGACTGAAGAGGGAAAAACAAACTACAATCCAAGCACAAACCTGTATTGACTATACCTAGATTACTGAGAAATTTATCAGTAGATGAAAGTAACTGGTTTTCAGCTGCAAAATTCCTCATATCTCCACATGTTACTCAGGGACTTTACAATTGGATTACAGATAGTCTACTTTGGATTACTTTAACTTGTTCTGAGCACATCCACTATGCAGTATGAAGGTTTCAGAATGTAAACTCCATGATGCACGTTCAAGAAGCTGGTGGCAAGGTGGCCCATGCACTGTTTCATCCCACTTAATCACAAGTGAGCACATGACATATTTCCAGGGGGCAACCTTGGGACAGCCGCCTTGACCAGCACATATCAAAACCACTTGGCAAACCAAAATGATATGCAGGGAGCAGTGACCAACATAAATTTACTTCAATAACATCACAAGTTCTCAAAACCGAAATGCCCATGTGGGTACTGCCATTCAGGTTTGAATCTATTTCATCTCTCTCTTGAAAAGAATTTTTTCCCTCTTCACAAAAGGGGCAAAAAGCAACTCCAAAAGGAAAAGGAGAATTGAACACAATTCCTTTCCGCCAAATTATTACAAAAGCTTGCCTAAACACATCTAAGAAACTATATGTGAACTAATAGGAAGCCACTTCACCTGCATTCGCAGGAAGTGCGCTTACTTCCCATAGCACAGCCAGCAGACTATGCCCTTATTTTTCAGTGAACAGATTCCAGACATGCTCAAAATGCAGACAGGGCAGAAGACACAATAGCTTTCACATTGTGCTGGTTCATGCATTCAAACTGTTACATTTCTTGAAATATAAAAATGCTTCAAAGCTGGATTTCCGTCATTGAAAACAATATAGGCAAGTGGGGCAGTGAAACTCTGTTCTAAGAAAGGAAGTTATAGATTCATAGATACATTAGGTTGGAAAAGACCTACAAGATCATCTAGTCCAACCATCCTCCTACCACCATCCCTACCCACTAACCTACTAAATCAAATCCCTCAGCACCTCATCTAAACTCTTCCTGAACAGCACTAGGGATTGTGCCTCAACCACCTCCCTAGGCAGGCCATTCCAGTGCCTGACCACTCTTTCAGAGAAAAAAATTTTCCTTAAATCTAATCTAAATCTTCCCCGGTGCAGCTTGTGGCCATTCCCTCTTGTCCTGTCATTAGTTATCTGGGAGAAGAGGCCAACCCCCTCCTTACCACAGCCCCCCTTCAGGAAGTGGTAGAGTGTGATAAGGACTAATTACACAGAAGTAGTGAAAACTCACTGAGTGTAACAAAATGAACATGAGCTAGCATTGCTCTTGCGATGACAACGGAAAACAGCTTCCAACTAAAAAAAGGGAGATTGAGACTGGATAAAAGTAAGAAGTTGTTTGTTTTTTGTTGTTGTTTTTGTTTGTTTGTTTGTTTTTGTTTTGTTTACAATAAAGGTGGTTAGGCACTGGAAGAGGTTGCTCAGAGAGGCAGTGGATGCCCCATCCCTGGAAACACTCACAGTCAGGCTGAATGGGGCTGTGAGCAATCTGATGCAGCTGTAGGAGTCCCTGTTCATTGCAGGGAGGCTGAATCAGATGGCCTTTAAGGGTCCCTTCTAACTCAAATAATTTTATGATTCTAAGATGACAAAGGGTCTGGAGCATCCCTCCTGTGAAGAAAGGTTGCAAGAGCTGAGACTGTTCAACCTGGAGAAGAGAAAGCTCAGAAGGATTTCAACATCTGTAAAAAAATAGAAAGGGAATAAAAGCAAAGTCAGGCTTTTCTCAGTGGTGCCCAGTGACAGAAAAAGAGGCAATAGGCACAAACTGGAGTACATAAGGCTTCTTCTCAGTGTCCAGGAGCTTTTTTTGTGTGTATATGCATGCAGATGTTTGATCACTGACACAGGTTGTCCAGAGAGGCTGTGAATCTTCTTTGTGGAGATCTTCAGAAGCTGCCTGAACACAGGCCTGAGCAACCTGCTCTGGGTGAATCTACTTCACCTGGCAGGAAGTTAGACTAGGTGGCTTCTCAAAGTTCTTGTCATCCATGATGTTATTATGTTAACACTTCCAAATCAGTAAGTGCAGCAATTCCCAAGAGTATGTATTAAAAAATAAGTTTGGAAGTTAACCTAGACTTTTAAAACAGTAGCTAGAAAGTAGTTAAGGGTTTTTGTTTGTTTGTATTAACTTTCATAAGATAGACTATTCTGCTCTCCGGAAGAGGCAGGACACAAACTTTCTGCCTTAAAATAGTACATTCAGCTTCCTTCAACATGCCCCATCCCAGAAGAAAATTACAGAATATAGAAGTAAATATCCAGTCAGACATAACTGAAATTAAGGTTTTTGAACTTATTTTCATGTAATCATTTGGATTTGTTTTCCTGGGGAGCTTTAGAAGAATGGGCAAAATATCTTCAAAGTGAGTAGCTGAGACATAGTTTTAACCAAGCAGAAACATTTGGATTTACTTCATATAATCTACGCTATAGGAGGCTAATCTCTCAGGATATCATTTTTGATGGCAGTCAACTACATGCCGCTGACCTTCGATGGAAACAGAACACATAAATTTCTTAGAAGCTATTAAAAACCCTATTTTTGAAATCCAGGTTGTTAAATCAATTTCCTAGCGGTTAATCACTTCCAGCAGAATCCAGTTATTCTCATCTTCCTTAGTACTGT
Organism: Callipepla californica brunnescens; assembly: GCA_023055505.1. Lineage (NCBI taxonomy): Eukaryota > Metazoa > Chordata > Aves > Galliformes > Odontophoridae > Callipepla > Callipepla californica. The sequence goes on along the minus strand of JALIRH010000003.1, from coordinate 36,588,682 downwards.
GCAAAGATATTGCTATTTAAGGGCAGGTGATCTACATCTAAAGGTAAATCTGGGCAGAGATTCATAGGAGGCTATACACTTCACCTTTACCATAACTTTTTTTGTCCTTGAACTCACTTTCTACCTAATTAGTATTGAAGCATTTTAAACCAGCCTTCACAAGGTGCCATGGAGTAGCATGACAATGTCTATACATGCCTTCAAGCAATTGGCTTCAAGCCTGAGGCTCCAGTATCATGAATCTGCATCCAAATCTTACGCTGCAGGATGCAGTAATCCCGCTCAAGACATCGGGGGACATTCTAGTACGAAAAATTCACTTCCTTCCTATCTCCACATTCAAATAACAACAAGGTTTCCTAATTTTTAATTGAAAATGGGGTCAAATACATGCAAATACAGGAAGTGTCACTTAAAATAAGAGGTCCTCAGAACAACTAACCTGAAAATGTAGGAGAAAGCAAGTCACAGACAGACTCACCTCGATTTTTAGAGATTTCTCTACAAGCACTTAACATACAGCTTGTTAGAAATGAAACCATAGTCATCATGGCTTCAATCAGTTCTTTTACATCAAGGAAACCTAGAGGAGATGCACCTATTTGATTGCTACTTTCTTTTCACATCCATAAGGTGCTGCACAACATCAAGGCTCTATGGTGGAGAAACTGGTCTGTAATTAAAGACAGAGTTTAAGCATTGGAATTCAAAGTTCAGGTGAACATTAGTTTTAAAAAGATTTAAGCTGCATTCTGCAGGTTAAACAGAACAAGTATTATCTGGATGATGGGGTAGAGTGCATCCTCAGTGACTAAATAAGAACTCAGCACTCCCTTGAGGTCAAACTGGAACACACCACTCTGCTGAGAAGACTCACTTTTCTGGCAGTTAGTCTTGCTAGGACAGCTTCTACCTGTCGTTCAGTTGTCCTTTTCTTGCTCAACAGTGTTATTTTTTTCTTAGCTGCCTTTCCTGCAAAGCACGCACCCACTTGGTCATATCATCTAACTGACAATCCATACGTCTTTTTCGCAAGGCTATCTACACCAACCACTTCCTAGCTTCCAATTCAATTTATCTTTCTTTCCCAGGGTGACTTAACATTCTACTTGTCAAAAAATCTCATCTTCACAGCTCAAACAGCTAACTCCATCCATCAGGTCTTTTTCCCTTAGCTCCCACTGCATTCATCTTCCCCTTCAGAAGTTGCACTAATAGGTTTAATTAATTAATTTACAATGATGACACAAATAAATTATAACCTATAAATATTGACTGCATGGTAAAACAAGTGCAAACTAATGAAAATTATCAACCACTAATGAAGAAGGAATTCACAAAACTAGCAGACTGGAAAGTAGCATGTCAGTTTTTCTGTGGTTTCCCCTCAGAACTAATTCAGTGCAACATGTTCTTGAACCCTACAGAAGGAATTACTGATGTGCCACTGTCTTACAGCTTTCTTACAGGTTCTAAGGGAAAAATTTTTATTAGGATAAGTTTAATTGGATAATGTTTAATTGCATTTTTCCCATTAACACTTCAGTTCTCATAAGGCTTTAATGTATTTGATAGTTTTCAAACAGTAATGTAAAACAAGAGAACAGTGCTTTACTGAATAGTGCACTGTATTGTGGAAACAGTATTGAAAACTACCTGAACGTAGGACTCAGATGGTAGTGGTCAGTGGTGCAAATTCTATTAGAGACCAAGTAACAAATGGCATACCCCAGTGATCAATATTAGATCCAGTTCTGTTTAATTTGTTTATTAATTATCTGGATGATGGGGTAGAGTGCATCCTCAGTGGCTTCACAGGTGACACAAACAGGAAGAGTGGTTGATTTACCAGAGGGATCTTTGCAGGCTGGAGAGATGGGGTAACAAGAAATTCTCAAAGTTCAAGAAGTACAGAGTCCTGCAGCTGGGAAGGAACAACTCTAGGTAGCAAGACTTGCTGGGGACAACAGCTGAGAAGCAGCTCTGCAAAAAATAGTCTGGAAGCCCTGGCAGAAACTAAGCTGAGCATGAATCAGAAATGAACCCACTCCTCTAAAAAAGTAAGCGGTGTTCTTGACTGTATTAGACAAAGTATCACTCAAGAGATTATCCTTCTTTACTGAGCACTGGGAAGGCCACATCTAGAATGCCTGCACCTGGGTCTGGGACTCTCAATATGAAAAAGAGAGATATAGGCATATTGAAAAAGTCCAGCAGAGGTCAATGAAGTCAAACAGCCTGGAACACCTCTCCTATGAGTAGAGGATGAGAGCTGGGACTGTTCAGCCTGGAAAAGAGACCGCTCAGGCAGGCAGGATCTCATCAGTATCTCTGAATACCTGAAGAGAGGGGGCAAAGTCAGAAACAGGTTCTTTTCAGCGGCACCCAGCAACAGGACAAGCAACAAGGGGTATAAAATGGAAAAGGTGTTCCATCTAAGCTTTTCTAGTAAGCTATAAATGAAGAGCAAGAGAAATGGACTGATGTTTTAGCAATGACCTGCTCAGGGTGACTAGCACCAGTCTACCCTGCAGATGATTTTGCTACCCTGACCAGCCAGAATACAACTAAATACCCACAACATCTGTAAACTTGTTTTACTTGTTCTGCAGTGGTGACAATTACACAAAACGAACTGACAGACATTTCATCCTCAACAATGATCCCCTTCATCATCCTTCTTGCACTATACACTCTTCTTGCAGAAGCATGTTTGAGCTTTATGGAAATGTGAACAGACATTCTTCCATCATTGCAAGGTACAAACATTGCATCTTCTGAGTAATGTGTAAAGTGTCCAGCCACTAAAGAAAAAACTGGCCAGAAGTATACTGCAAGTCTTCAACAGTACCTCTGCTCACAGAATCCGATTTCTCCATATTGCATGACCATGACACCTTGCTAAGAGACATAAAATCAGGCAGCTGTGTAAGCTAGAAGCTGGACTTTATTTTTACCTACCCAACAAAAAACTGTAGCTTGGAATGGAAGCCACAGAAGTCCCCTGTATGCAAAGTCCTGCTGTATACAGCCCATGTATAGTTAAGAAGCATTCAAAAGACAAATGACATTGGATGTTTGAAATCTGCCATAATGATTCATTCTGCAAGGAAACTCTCTACTGGGCTTACTAATTACTGCTAATAAAGTCATTAAAGAGGGCACAGAAGTCCTGTATATAGAGGACATTCATGCAACAAATGCAAAAATAAAACAAACAAACAAACAAAAAAAGACCTGATCCTGCTTGACTACTGATTTTAACATATAAAGGTCAATATAAATCATCACCTCTCCCCAGAAAATAACCATGCAGAGATACACATTACATTCCATCAATCTTTTAAAATAAGTAAGCACCAAAATCAACACTGAGCTACACAGCAACTTTCCTTCATTCACAAGGAAACACAAACCATACCTTCTCAACTCCACCAGCTCCAAATCCTTTTTTTTTTTTTCCTTCATTTTACAGTCAAAAACTTTATTGCATTTATTTCAGATTCAAAACATTTTTACATCCTATGGTATTTTCGTGTAATCTGATCATCATTCTTGATATTTATCACTTAACTTTTAAGTTTACTAGTATCATGCATTGCAATACAGAGGCAAATTACCACGTTAACGATGAGTTATTTGGCAGTTTGTACAATTATTAATGAAGAGTCTTCTGTTATGTTCACTAATGCTAGTAGTGGTAACTGTGCATACATTCAATATTATACAAAGTAATTTCATCACTCTAAGCACAGTTTGTCCCTAAAAAGTGAAGAACACATTGCTAAGTGACATAAATACTTTTAAACAGATGATTGAAAGTCATTAATCTAGTGCATGTACATGTAAATAACACACTGATCTTCATGCCTATATTTTATCATAAATTTTATGAACTATCATACTAAAATGTTAGTGTATATAAAAACACAGCATATTTCTGCCAATCTTTCACTGGCATATATCACCCTTCATTGCTTTTCAAGGGACAAGAATGTAAGAGGACATGATTCATTATTGCTAAGCTTCAGATTCTGAGGCAATGATTCAATAAAAGCTTTTGAAAGCATCGCTATGATGGTTCTGATGGCCTTTACTTCCAAAGGGTCTTAAGATGTTTCAAATGAGCAGTTAAACTACAAGGTAACTATAAAGAAACTTGAGTGTTTGTTAGTAAATCATTTGTCACAAGAACCCACGGGCTTATGAAATATCCAAATTTCCTACAGGTATGGTCAAGAGGAAAATCTAGGTAGATGCTGGAACTCTTCCACATCTGAAATCCCCTACCCCAAGTAGATGCATTGTGAAATAAATCATCTGGACCACCACGGTCTTCTAAAGAGACAGAAAAAGGGCACAGGAAAAAGCTAAACAACCCATAGGATATCAGTGAAGATGCTGATTTTGAAGAGTTCTGCAAGTTTAGAAAAAAGAGCCACTGAAGATGTCATACACTGATGCTGACTACAGCAAACTGAAATGTCTTCACGTCCTTTTATTTTTTCTCAGTCATTTGAATAGCACATCCTCTTCTCTACTTCAGTTCCTTAAAACATTTGGTTTCTTTTAACAGGGAACAACATACTGGCAAGCAGAAGTAAGGGAAGGTTTCTGTGAAACAAAAACAGATTTATAGGCTTACCTAAACAGAAGTCTAGAATCTGGCATGCTCCAATTTCATGAAAATTGATAGTGTCTCCTGGGAAAAATTCTAGTGCAAAAAGATAATGTAGCTTGCAACATAAACAAAAATTTACTTCTACTGGGTGCATTCAAGTCACCATCTTAGTAATTGTATACAAAGAGAAATAAGTTGAAAAGAGCTTCATCAGCTCCATATAGACAGCAGAACTGGAGTTAGCTAAAAGCCATCTAACATGGTGCTTAGTCTCTGACAACAGCCAGCAGTAGGTGAAGCACTGTAAGTACTTGGTAAGTATAGAGATACATCCCAAGATACTCACTCAATTCAAGATCATCAAAAAGTATGAAGTTAGTGCAGATTCTAAATCAACACTGACTTGGTCTTTAATGATAGGTTACAATCATTACAATCACTGATTTTCTTAATTACCTTTTAACCTATCTAGAGAATCAAGATCAACACCATCCTCTTCAACACCTAATGGAAAGATGATCTTTATGGTATAATCTTTTATTTATATTGAATCTGACATTTAATGGTCTAATCTGATGCTTGTTTTTGTAATAGAAAAGTGAGTAGGACTTCATTGTTGTCTGGGTTCTTTCCTGGGAGGAGAGGGGTTTTCTCTGGGTTCAGGTTTTTTCATTTTATTTTTAATTTTTCTCTGTATCTTCCACAACTGGATGGATTCCCCCCCGCATTTTCTGCATACATGTTTTCAAGACTGATGGAGTCCCACTTATTCCTTTCTTTAACAAAGCCATTCTACACACATCTGAAACAAGAAGTTTGACACTGGAAAAAAATAATGCTTATGAGAACCTTTTCAAATCTACCTTATTCTAGGACAACTTCCATTCTTGCCTTGCCACACTTCAGGCAAGATTCCAAAGGAAAATAGGGCTCTCACAATATCTTCCACAAAAAGTCTCTGTATATTTCCAAGTGGCGGCATTATGGCAGTCTTAACTTCTATTAGTCCAGTCACAACCTCTCAAAAAGTGCTATGAAAGTAGTTTTTGCAGAGACCTGGGCTAGGGGTAAAAAGGGTGGTGAGAGGTGGACATACATCATAAAATATCAGTCCTTTCCTTCCAGTAAGTTGCGGTCCACTTAGGCAACATGCCCATTGCAGTTGCTACCCAGGAAATGTATGATGGCATGTTACGACCCAACAAAAAGAACTCAAAAGAAAACATTTAACACACTGTGAAGCTGTCCCACAAAAATGTCAGCACATTATACTTCCTTTTCTCCTATGGAATATCCCTAACGTGTAAAGAACAATGATTAATGAAAAAAAATAACAGCAAGGGAATGTTTATAGTCTGTGGATAGCCTGTGAACAGGTACAATAATTCAGATCATGTTTCCAAGTACAAATTTGATATATATTTTCAAAGCTATTTTGACCTGAGGTCCAAGTATTTCGTAAGTGCAAAATCTCACACCTGCAAAATGTAATTGCCTCTTTCCTGAATCACTGACAGGTATCCAACTGTACTGAGAACACGTACGTGTAAGTTGAGTCCGTCAGGACACAAACCTGCAATTTCATTAAATTTCATAAATTGAATCAAAGCACACTGGAAATTTAGATGTGTTTGTTTTCTTTGTTTTTATTGGGGGTATTTTGTTTGTTTGTTTTTCCCTAAATCCTTTCAGGATAATCTATTGCTGTAAGAAACTCCTCAAAAACTTCAAGCTACCTCTCACAGGGAAAGCAGAAGCCAGTTGCCTCGTTCAGCAAGACTGATCATCCAGATTGCTAGCTTTCTTTTTGCTCTCCAAAGATAAATCGAAGGCAGGTAGAAAGGATATCACTAGACAGAAATCAGTTTCCAACCTACATGAAATTTTGGCGTCATTCAAAACCAGCTAAACCAGTCCCTGTTCCAACCATGCCCCCAGAAAAAATCCTGAACTTTTAATGGAAAGATGTAGAATCTGTGTTTCAATGAATTCGGTTTATTTACGGCTTCCTGTGATGCAATACTTTCCAGAGAACATCACTTCAAAATATATTACATTCTTCTCTGTTTAAGCACAAATAAGATCAAGCCTTGCAGCACACTTTATACAGATTACAGTCTGTGTTCAATACCTTCCCTTAGGGAAAGGGAGCACTTTAGACTACAAGATCAGATTAATAATGTATTCTTTTTGCAGGAAAATTACTGTATATTACCACCATTTACCACCAATCAAATTTTCTTTGTGAATTACTACGTTCCTCCTCCACATTCATATATGCAGTAAGAACAAAAGACATAGCTGGTGGTCCACACAACTTTTTTCCTTTAGAAATTTAGGCTTGCAGAACAATTTGAAAGTCTGAAGTGCACCTAGGTTTAGAATTACAGAATGTCTCAAAGCACTGTGTTATTTGGTCTTCATGCCTCCCTTTTTCCTGTAGCAAGGTCACGTGACTCCTCCATTCTATCCTGCCATCTACCCCTGCTTGAGCCTTTGTTGTATTTAGATCTGAAAAGATCATCACCCTCTCTTCTTCTAGTTTATTGCTGAGAAATGAGGAGGCAGAAATGTAGAGTGGGAAGTCCTGCCCAACTGTTACACATCCATTCATGTCCAGATTGAAAAGCAGCAAGATCTTAAATAGCTTTAAAGTGTCTAAGTTTTAGCCTAATACTGTTTCATTCCTTAATAACCTTGAAAGATTTCTCAGCTGAGTCTGAAAGCTTCCTTATTTCCCTTCTGTTCTGTTACTGCCCAAGAAGTACAAAAGGATTCTCCTTGACCATCATTTCCAGTTCACATCCCATTTACTATTGCATGTATTAATTGCATACCCCAAGGATGCTGATGCAGGAAGTGTTTTTCTCCTTAAGATATGATTTGGCAACGAAGAAAAGGTAAAAAAGGTAAGGGTAAGCAACACATACCTTCTTTTGAAAAACTGAAAGCTGGTCAAGATTAAAAATATATTACAGGTGAAGTGCACTAATCCTGGTAGATGCATGAAATTCTGTTAAGTATTCAATTAATCATCAACTGTAGGATGAAGTGAGGAATTGTCTCCTAGATGAGGCTGACAGGAACTATTGGAAACATTTCTATTTATCTGTGTAACTGTGCCGAGACCCAGGGTGGAGCGCTTAACCATTAGTTCATCTCCCACAGAAAATATCTTCTTCTGGGAGTTTTTGATGCTCCAGTCCCTCCCACTCTCTTTCTAGAGAAGATCAGCTTTTCCACTTCAAATTTTAAGTTCTATCAGAGCCACTTTGCTATGGGAGTTTTAGTCAGCTAGATGACTAGCTCATGAGTCTCATCTCTAACATGGCTGTCTGGCATCACAGAGCACTCAAAGTAGTGTCAGATGAATTCTTCTGGAGACAGTCATGTTGTGAACGTGTAGGGAGATTTTCTATCCTATGAACAACTGCACAGACTTAACATCACGACAAATATAATCATCACCACCTTTATGTCACAGACTCCTCACAACATTTCCTCCCCCTAGAGATATTGGCTACTTGTTTTTTAATACTGAACTATAATTAACTGAAAACCACTAATGTAAATCAACAATTCCAAATGAAACCCAGGCCTATAGCATACAGGTTGTACTCAGTCGTGTTTCTATGAGGTTTATAAGGTCAACTAAGTCCTATCTTGTGCCCTCAATAGGGAATAATATTTTAACGTGTTGAAAATACATCCTGTGCTATGATAAGAGGAATAACGCCTCGCTTTATTCCAGAAATGACAATATCTTAGAATTGAACCTTATCTCACTGATTATCTCCAATGAGAAAGAATACAGAACAAATTGAGGTTCTGTTCCCTGAGAGAAGGTATTTAGCTGTCAGATGGAGTCTCTGACGCTAATTAGTTTATCCAGAAAATCACTATTTAGCAGATAAGATCATATACAAAATAGAAAACAATAACTAAATGTTTTTCTTCATTCTTTGTATTTGCATTGCAACTACATAGTTTTGTTTACATTCAGGCAGTGAGACAGATGCAAAATTAAGAATAGGAAAAAAAGCCTTTTTTTTTTTTTAATTTCAGCTAATCACTGTAATCACTAATTGCACTTATTTTTAGACAGTTGCTTTAAGATAAGCATTATGATGCAAGAGTTTGGCTAGGCTCCGTTGAAACCCCTCCACTGACATCCTCATCTAAAAAGGATTCAAGAACTGAAGCGTTTCAGACAAAGCAACCAAATAGTTATTTAGCTTTGAACACAAGAAGGCAGTAAAAAATACTGACAATGAGCTGATTGAGGAGACTAACTTGTGAAAACCTAGGAAAATAGAGAAGGTGCTGAGAAAGGTGATAAGTTTTCAATCAAAGTAACAGTAAGGCAAAACCAATTCATACCTCTCACCATTCAGCAGTGAGACCAGTTCCTCTCAACTGCATTAAAATCATACACTCTCAGATTCCAGCATTAGACATTAAGGGCTTTTTTCCACATTCCTAGAGTACTATTTTACCACAACTTGGCCTTGAACTTGTAACGCCTTACAACTGACTGGAACTGAAGTGGTTTTCTGAGCACCTGCATGACAACAGAATTAGCTTGACTGCACCTATTACACAGAAACCACAAGAATGCAAGTTCCAATGTACACTAAAATACCTGAGCACATTGCCTTATAATAATTGATTTGATATAGTATGAAGGCCTCATTTACAGTATAGAGTGTTTTACTAGGGGAGACAAGTACTGGGAAATCCTAGAATTCTAGAAACCATTTATCATAAGCATATGTAAGCCTTTGTAAAAAAGTGTCATTCTAGGCAAGCATTCCCTATTTCGTAAAAAACCTTATGTTTCACTCAGTCCAACAAAGTAAAGATTACCTCCTGCTTTTCCACAAGTTGGTGTGCCAGCAGTGTGCTTTATTATACATGCTGTTCTGAAAATCCACACCCAGGTGAGCAACACATGTAATTTTAAACACCTGCCTACTAAAACCTTCATATTACATGTTACCAACATGAAAGTCTCCCCACAAGAAAAAGTGATTTTCTGTATTCTAGTACACAAAAACAGAATTGTACCTATATACACCTGTTCTCATAATGTTTGTGTACTTTCATTCTGTGTACTTCTGCTTGCATGGAGGAGTCAAGCAGAATGGAATAGAGTTACTGTTCAAAGTCATTCAATGATAGTCTGACAGAATGACAGAAGGTTTTTGCTTAAGAAAAAAAATAAAAGAAATATCATGAACTCGTGTTTTGGGCATTATTGCTTCAAGTAAATCAACTAAAGCGCTCTTTGTTGCTTTTCTCAGTAATATTTTGTTAAAACATTTATGTACCAACCTAAACAACAGTTTGATTAAATGCTGTACCTGATGCCAGAAATTGAGCAGCAGTAGAGGAAAAAGCAGCACAGCAGAACACTTTGCACATCACAACCAAACTCTCAGATGTTACTCTTTCTAGTTAGCTATAAGCCCAGCATAGCTGCATTCTTCTTGATATGCTTAGCTAATAGAAGTAACAGATGAAACAACTTGGCCACGACAGCTGTTAGTGCTATTAAAAAAACTAACTCACCAAGATAATGGCTCATGGAAGCAACCTGAATTGTCAGCTAGAAATTATACCAATATCTGATGATGCTTCTAGTATTTAGTAGCCATTTCCAAGATGGAAGTGCTCTCCCATTTGCATAGATGTTCTTCTCCATTACGCTTCTAGTAAATAGCTACTAAAAATAATAGTTACAGCCTTTGGAATCACATGCTTAGATGCAAAGCAGCAGGCTGACTCTGACAAGAAGCATTTGATATGCTTTAATTCAAAATACAATGCACCTTGCAGAATCCACAATGGTTTGCCAACAGCTGCCTTTATTATCATGCATATAAGCCACAGATTATACAGGTTTATTATCAAACTTTCAAATGAGGAAAAAAAAAATCCCGCAATTCAGTAGTAGTACACGATACTGTTCACAGACATTTACCCAGAGCTCTATTTGTTGGTGTTGCAGTTTGCTCACTCCCCCAAAGTAGGTTGGGGGAGAGAATAGGGAAGATGAAAGTGTAAGAACTAATGGACTGGGATAAAAAGAGTTTACTGGGCAATGCAAAAGCCATGCATGCAAGCAAAGCAAAACAACAAATTCCTTTGTGACTTCCCATTGGCAAACAAATATTCAGCCACTCCCAAAGTGGGCTCATCATATCTATTGGTTTCTTGGGAAGAAAGACACCATGGCTCTCATGTCCCTTCCTCAGTCTGGGTCATCTGTTCCCCTCCCGTCCTCTTGTGCACCACCTCCTCACTGGAGAATTATTAATTCTATTTCAGAAACATACCTTTGGGAAGCTCACTAAGGACTTACATTTGATGAGCGGTGATTCTAAAAGAGCATAAGCCATATTTACCTAGACAATGTAGTCTTAGAAAGGTGATGTCTGCGTGTGGCCAACTAAAGGCACACAGAAACCTTTCTAATTGCCTGTGGGTAAATATTTGTTCCTCAGAGGAAGCTGGATCATCGCAACAGCCATGCACTGTTGCCCCTAATTATTGTTAATATTACTCACTCGTGCTGTTTTATTTTGTGCTATCCTTCTTACATAATTAGTGATTGAATCTCTCCTACTCCCCTCCAGATTCCATTGTTCACTCAGCAGCTGCTTTACCCCAGGCCATTAAGGACCACGGTATAGCTGATGCTAGAATGCAATATAGGTATCTCATGACAACAGTCTTTGCTCTTCAGTCTTTGCTCTTTGTATCTGAAGGAACTACTGATCCCTAAGCAATGATAGCAGATGCTCGAGTTTTCAGCACATGCAATGTACAAAATGGCTATTTCTCTATTTCTCTATCAATTTTGACACTCAAAAAAGTGTTTCCACATATCACAGGTTTAATACCGTGAAAAAAACAAACTAGAGGGAATATTTTGGCCAAAATAATCAGACTACATAACATACCCACATTTTCAATTATTTTTTTTGTTTTCGTGGCACCTCATTTCCTGGAGAAGAATTCATAGGAATGTAACAAGTTGTCATCATAGTGCTTTCTCTCCCTACTCACAATCACGTGTTCCCCTATCTTGAAAAGGATTTAGGGAAATATTTGCTATGGAAGCAAGCAGCAGTGAACCAGAAGATACATAAGCAAATTCTAGAACTTTAAGCGAGACTAAAGATGTTTTTTTTAAAATATATTTTAAAGGATTTTGAAAAAACATCTTGAGGCAATTTTGAGGTCACTGAGGTAAAGACTGCAATTCAGCACTGCACAGATATGGCTTCTGATTTGATTCCCAGGAAGCCCAAGCGCAGGCTTCATACGGTTTATCAGCCTTCACTGACAGCAGTTTCGTCACTGAGGTGCTTGTGGCAGCAACATATTTTCTAAGTGCCTCTAGCAGAGAACTTGGTGCCACATATTCAGCGCATGAAATATGAATATCCACTGTGATGAAGGAAAGCTTTGAGCATTCTTTTCCTTTTATGCCCCCCAATGGGATAAACATAGATCATTTCCCCCTGTATGAACAGTTATGGGCCACCTGACAAAGCTTTCACAATAAACCCAGCTAAAGAAATTGCCTTTATATTCTTACAGTCTGCAGAGTGGGAATATGTGGGACAACTCAGTCAGTACAACTTGGTGTGGCCAGTTACCAAAGGGAGACAAGATTGTAGCGCTGCTGTCCATGTGGCAAGAATGACCAACACTTGCCATACATTCCAGCTGACTTGCTGAAAAATATATTAAATTGCATGACTGACAGCTACCATGGTAAGTACTGAACAAGCATTTACTGCAATTGACACCTGAAGAAGCAGTCTAACAAGCACCTCCCTCAGCTTTACATATTTAAGTGATTGTAGATCATATTTGAGCCATGTTTATTGGGGCAGAAGCTCTAGTATCTTCTGCCAAGATAGTTAGAGCAGTAAGCAGTACTACATCCCTTCAACAAGGGCAATAGGTAAGTTTTTATTCTACTCTAGGAATGAGAATAGTTATTTTCCTCTCTTGCAGTGAGTAGTATTTGCTGCATATGTAGCTTCACCCACTTGCTGAGCACTCTGCATTGTCTGCCTACATACTCTGAGCACAGTAAGGCCCAGAGAAAACAAAACTGGCACTGCAGCTAGCAGTATAAATGGGAAGCATCACAAGCATAGTTCAGATTTGACCGTGATCACCTAATTCATTACTTCAAGCAGAACATCATGGAAAAAACTATGGAAATCACGCATACAGTTAATCAGGCTTATAGGCAGACATCAGCTTTCTCCCACAAAGGACAAGCAGAGCCTGAAGGGGAAGGGATGCTACTATCCAGCAAGTAAATCTAACTGCATTCACAGAATATATGCAAAGAAATACTGAATGCTGGTGGCTAACTAACTATTGTAGATGGCATGAATAAGAATCTTTTTTTTTTTTTTTTTAAATCTTCTTCGACATCATCTTGTGCAAACTTCCCCTTCTCAACAACGCAAGGACAGTAGAACTTTGTCCCTCTCTTCAGTACTTTTGATATAATATTGATCCCTTTTCTTCCTGTTTCTGAAATTCATTTCTAGCTATGCATTTTCTCCAGCTTTTATCCTGCCAGTACTGATATAGTTGTATAACTTACCTGAACATGAACTTTAAGTTCTTCCTCTATGTCCTCAGGGATACTTTTAGTCTCCAATTCTTATATTCTGTACTTCCTTGTGGTGAACAGCACTGTTTTCCATACTTCACATCTATTTACACGGTATCCATTTATTCTGCCCCCTGAACACTGATACTCATTTAAATCCCTCATCTTTTCTTTTCTTATTACCACCTCCAAAGCACATCTCCTTCAGGCACTACTTAGTATTTCTTCATTTACATTCCTCGATCTCCAGTGTATGGCTCTTTTCATCTTTTTCTCTTCTTGTTTTATAGCTGTGTGCTTCTGTGTGTCATGAGTACTACCTAGATGTTTGCTTTTTGCTTACAAGCCTAAGGTAAACTGACCCAGCAGTTTCCTCTTACTTCTGTCTCTATGAACCCTTATGTTTCCTGTCCCTGATTGCCCATCAAGAAAATGCTCACACATAGGCTTCCTGATATTCATAGAATACTACTGTGAGAGTAATACAAACTCTCTCAAATCCAAATGTTCCCCTCTATTTTACCTTGGTCAGGGAAACAAAACATTTGTTTAGGCCAGTTGTGGCTCAGCCACCCACCAGCTGTCTTCAATGGCTGAATGATTCCACACAGTCATTACTCCAGGCCTCCTCAGCTACACATCTACTCAATTTTAGAAGCATCTTTGTTTAAATTAAAGTAGATTTCAATATAGGAAATAAGTTTAGCTTCTTTTAAGGACTTCACTATCTGTTCCAGTGCATCCGTACCTGCTTTACCTAGTCATATTCCACTAAAATATGGAGAAATATGTCTGTCACATTACTTTAAAATCCTATAACATACAGGCCATGACAATTAAGACCACAAACAAGGGTCATCAAGTTTTAAAGTTGAAGTTTAAAAAAAAAAATCTATTTTTTGAATATATGCTATTATAAAATAAAATATATGTTACATAATACTGGACAGGCTACATGGTAGAAGCACCATATGGCTATACTCCAGAAGAATCAAATCAGGATTGTTGCTTGGTAATCTGTTGAAGGAATTAAAGAGTTCTAAAAGATAGGAATTCCCTCCAGTCTTCACTGAAGTCAGTGGGAGTTCAGAAGAAACTGCATACCTTACAAAACAAATTATACTTTTAACTCTCTTCTTACTTCTGAAGTCCTTTCATGCCAAATGTAATATTCTGCTATTGTCCAGAGACCAATCTTAAAACTAAGAAACGAATATTCATGTTATCTTCTCTGCATACTTACCCCATCAGCACCAGCTACAATGATGCTAGATGTAGAATAGCTGCTTCTATGTGATACTTTCATACAATCTGGCACTCCTTGTGCTTAGCACCCTCACATTTTCACCTTAAGCAATATCACCTCCCAGTTGCTTTGCTCTTCCCCCATCTATGTTAGTCTTCTTCCAGTCTCATAAAGCTTTCACAGAAAGAATCATCTTTCTTCTGTCCTACACAGTTCCCAGAACAATGGTTTAAGCTTTTCCACAAAATCTATACTGTGGAGTCTATAATGTTTCCCTGCATTTTTAGATCTGTGTACTTTCAACACAGCAGGAAGTACTGGCATTTTCGGCATGCTGGAACAAAAAGGAAAATGCCATTCACTCTTCAGTTTCATTTTGATTCTTTACATGATAAAATCTAGGATCAATAAGATTTTAGAGCCAGTTCTAGAAACCATTCAATTCTAATAATTTAATCAAATTCCTAATAACAGGATGAATAATCACCTAATTATGAAAGTATTTCCACAAACGGTAGTATTCTCCTATAAACTGCACTTAGTTCTTAAATTGGAATTCAAAACTAAAGATAACAATATTTTTGCAAGGCTGTGAATAGCTTTTTACCTTCATTATGCGGAAACAGGCACATAATGTGGAAGCAAATTACTAGAAGATGAGTACTGGCATAAGTAAGTATGTTTGTGGATGAGAGACAAAGTTAATTTTATTTCTGTAAATTTGCTGAAGGTCAGCAATACATAACATTCAAATTTGATTCTGTAGTCACAGCTCCACAGAAGTTGATAGGATGTTTACTCGCCAGAATTTAAGACAATACTAAATACTTCTAAAAAACATCTTTAAGTACTTCAAAGACCATTGAGAAAGTCAGCTTCATTATGATTAACTACACAGCCATATACAATTCTCATTATTACAAAAGATTTTCAAACAAGTTTGATGCTTTAAGCACATGAGTTTACAGCAGCTTAGCACCTGCCTAATTCAGTTCATCTTTAATTAGTAACATATCAACTTCAAATCCATTTTCTATCCTTAAGTGTAAACAATTCTATAGGTAGGCTACCTATAGGTCACATGAGAGGATATTGATCTGGAGCTCAAAGTCTTCCTACCACAGCCATGACTGATCAAGCCTACCATGTGTCAGAATATTTCACTATCTGGAATCAGAACTATTTCAGTTACATTGCCAACAGCTTAAAGAGAAGACATTACGTTAAAGAGCACGCAGAAGTAAACTGAAGGAGGAGGAAGAAATTAAGATGGCAATGTGGTTAAAGGGACAGAGTTCAGAAGCTGACTCAGGCTTTCCAATTGACTTTAAGAAGCAAGAAACCATTTTCAAGCACTTAAGATGCTTTCCTGTTTCACAAGGTACTTAGGTAGAGTCTATAACGGCTCAGATATTAACACTAACTGGGGAATTATAAGTGCTCAGATAGATATGACTATTTTCATTAAAGTGTAGAACATGCTGAGGAAGATAAGTGTTTGGTTCCATGGTACTCTGAAGCTCAAGCAACTAATAAACAAAATAATGTTACACTATTATCTAAGAATACATGTTAAACTAAAATATCATTCCTTCTTGGAGTCAGTAGAATATGTTTATAGAGCTGTAGAATAATTTAGTAGTAATTGAATCTATAAGTAAATTGAAGAAATACCACAGTTAAACAAAAATCACATTTTGTTTAACTGCCTTAGAGCTGGAAGCTAGCAAGACAGTCATATTGCATGTTTTCAGAGAAAATTTGTAAAGCTTGCTATGAGGTTAATTTTCCTGATTCTGGCACATCCTTACACTTCGTAAAGAGATGCTGTTCAACTAACAATCACGACATGATTTATAATACATTAATCTTCCTCTAGGTGCTTGACAAAAATTGCTGATCCAGCAGAGAAAGACCAAAGTTTATTTAAGTAAGCTGGAATTGACATAGGCTGATAGAGCTTAGGAAAATAAGAACACAATATTAGCCGTCACAGTGCTCCGAATGCTGCAGGCTCTCTCTAATCTTCCCCTTTCAGCCAAATTCCAGGCTGATGCGTGGAGGTGTGACAACGGTACTTTTAATGCACTCTTTTGCATACCTGGCCACTAAAAGAGATAAGCAGCCAAGTCTATTTCTAATATCTTTGATAACCACCAAGTTGTCAGTCTTAAAAAAAAAAAAAATCTAATGGCTTCTAGTATTATAATTTAAAAGTTGTTCCCTTTCTTTCCCCCCTCCCCCCACTTTTAGATACCACAGCTAAACTGCTCTGCATGATAGCCTCATCAGACCCTTTTTAATAGCTTTAACATTGAGGTTGGAACAAAGCTGCAGAGATGCTCAACCATCATGAAAGCTCTGTGTGACACTGAGTGAAAAATGGATGAAATAGCCATCTCAAAGGCAGACGTACTAAGAAATAACTGAACAGCCATTAAAAAAAGCAAGAAAAAAAGAGTTAAGATCTTGGTAGTAGGTTTTGGTAGGCTCTGCAGAAACTCATGAGACAATGAGGGTAGGCTACAACAGGTCAAGAAAAACAAGAGGGCAACTTGTTCAGCTGGCATGAGCTCAAGTGCTGTGGCTGCAAGTCAGCTCATCTAGAGAGAGAGAGAAACATGTGTTTGTTTTCCTTGCACAATGAAAACATCTGACTTCAGATACAGCTTAAAATAAAAGCAACTCATCTGTTAATTGTAAAGCACAGCCCCACGCAGCTAATAACCCATGCATATCACGCATGTAGTCAGGAGTCAGAGGAATAAGCTATTTTCCATGACTCATCAGCAGTGGGCACAGAGACTCTTGTAAACATCATCAAACAGAGTTTTACTCATTCTGAAGTACGCGTTAGGGAGTTTAGTGGACGCTGTTAAAATTCTTCAAGCAGCAGTCCGGAAAATCACGCTAACAAATAACCTACCTTTGTAATCTGCTGTGCATTGAACATAATAAGTCACAACAGGCTGTGCATCAATAGGCTATTGGTGCATACTTTGGAGGCATTCTAAGGACCGAAGCAGAAGGGAGAGTGCCTCCAGCCATCCAAGAAGAACGCTTGCAGCTTACTAATGTACACCCTGATTGCACAAAACACAAATTCCAAATTTCAGGTTTTGAAAAATGTTCCTCAAAACACTTAAGTAAACATTCATATCTCTTGAAAAAGATATGCGGATACCGCTTAGTTACTATTTCTCATGTGCTCTCATGCGCTGATTTTTAAAAATTATTACTAGTTTAGACACTATTACATGCAAAGTTTTCTACTGTAGCATAGGTTTATGGCCCCTGATACTGGTAATTGTAATTACTGGGTTCTTCTGTTCCTCTCCTTGCTATAACCACCACCCTTAGATAGGGAACAGAAAATGAAGGGCCTAATTGACTCTCCCAGTGCCACAGAATAATCAAGTGACAAGATGGTCTTAAGTCTCCACTGAAGACTTATGGGTGAAAAGTGTAATAGGTATTAATCACCTAAAGTTTCCTCGGCCTTTCCTAGCCCTCATATCCTTTTTACAACCTGTATAGGGAAAAGTTTATTAGACATACGTCTGCTCAGTTGTTTTTGTAATATCTATGGTGATAAGATGGTGATTCTTTGCTGTACTTGCTTGCTCTTAGTAGAGTACTCATTTTATTTTAGGGTACTGTACTTAAAAGAATCTGGAGAAATATTACAGGCTGAAAAAACAATTAGTCAAATAAACCTTAATACCAAATAAAAACAATCAACAATTTCTTTTGTAATTATATAGTACTTCTGTAATTACAGGGAAGATTAGGAACCTCGAGTAACCATTAAAAAAAAGCAGAGAGCAAGACAAGCTTCCATGGAATATTCTGCAGTCACAAGTATAAGCAACAGAATGGAAACTTTAAGAGCTTAAGAATGATA
Organism: Callipepla californica brunnescens; assembly: GCA_023055505.1. Classification (NCBI taxonomy): domain Eukaryota; kingdom Metazoa; phylum Chordata; class Aves; order Galliformes; family Odontophoridae; genus Callipepla; species Callipepla californica. The sequence goes on along the minus strand of JALIRH010000003.1, from coordinate 36,570,264 downwards.
CAGTAACTGAAGAGAAGTTTACCACCTGGCCTCTCCATCTCAGAGATGCGCAGAATTGCCTTCACCATAGCTCCTCTACTGAGAGAAACGTTTCATAAAACACTGCATTATCCTTGGGGAAACAACAGTTGTAGTGTCATCATACCTGTGCTCTAGCCACCCAAGCAGAGCAATGCCAGCATTCAGTAAGACTTCTCAGGCCAAAACATAAAGCAGTGTAATTATGCTGATAATTTATATCCAGGTATCATTGGAATACCCTAGGAAGCTGTTCTATTACACCAAGGAACACTTTAGAAAAAAACAATCACTCAAATGGAGAAAGCGATTACTACTAGACAATATTACATTAGTGGTTTTCCTTATTACTCAAGGCCATCTCACCTACTACAAAAAGGTGTTTCTGTACAAGCTCGAGTACAATGTTACTATTACAGCCAAATATATTTATTGAGCCCTCAGAGTAAATACCACTCATTTGTGCAGAACGTCTGTGAATCTGAACACAGTTCCTTAATCATAGTTTCCCATTTATCTAAGCCTGACAACTACCTACAGCAGTTAAATAGTAATATCCATGTAATAAATTTTCTACTACTCTGGAATATACTGTACTTTTCCACATTTCCTCTCCAAAACCACTGTTTTGACTGGTTTCATCTTCCACCCATGACTTCCAAACATGTCAGTCTTTAGTAGTATAAAGTCCCTTAATTTTGTTCAGATTTTAAGAAATTAAGCTGAATATGTAGATGCACATCCAGAACTGGATGCTATAGTCTATCAAAAATAAGAATGGCTTAGGTCAAGGAAGAAGTTTGAATCTACCTTGAATGTAACCTGAAACGATGGCTTCCCACAAATTTATTATTATTAGTTGCTTATTTCAGCCTTACCTATTTATAGATGACTACACAATGCCAATAATCTGACTTCTCGGCATAGGATCTTGGCCCTGTGCTTGTGGCAAGATGGCGTTTCTCAAACTGTCATGGACGAGAAAAGGAAAGGCTTTCCTCCTCAGTGTCTAGATGTGAAGATTTAACAAGTGTACAGCATGCATTTCAAATGATATTTTAATTTATTCCAGCCTCTCATGGACCTGAAGAGCCCACACAAAGCTCAAGGATAGTAAGAACTTCAATCAATGTGAACTGCACCTCCTCCAAGCATATGGTAACACAGCTCTGCTGGTGGTCCTTTGCCACCCACAGAGAACTCCCCTGCAACTAGCTAAGATGGAAGTGGTGAAAAGGACTGAAGATATGCCAAATTTTCACTAAATGTATAAACTATTCTCACTTCAGATAAACATTTGCAAGGTGGGGAAGCTGCAAGAAGCCTCTGCATAAATAACACATTTTTAGCCATGCTATGGGCTCCACTCAGTATGGCATGAGGGAGGATACATTTGAGTAGAATAGAAGTCTGCCTTCCTCTCCATCTGAATGGAAGCAACCAGCCCCTTTACTGGGAGAAACATATGGGAGCTGCTCTTTTTTCAGAATTATTTCTGAGCCGTGCGTTACCCTGAAACATGTAGAAGACAGGGAAATTGGGTAGCAACGGCACCTTACAGGAGAAGACTTATCTCCCGTAGTGATGCTTAATCATCTAGTTCCTTCTCTTCTGGTTAATGGAACTGAACCTTTGAAAATATTCCTAATAAAATGCTCCAATGTCCATTAACTACCTCTAAAAATATTAACAGGCATATATTAGAACACAGCAAGAACATCTTCCAAAAGAAAAACTTTCCTAGTGTATACTACAAACCATTCTAACAAGGTTTGCAAAGCAAAAGGAGAGAGCCCTGTACTGAAGATACCGTAAGAATTTAACCTCAAGAAGATGCTGCAGTTCAGAAATTATCATGGAAAACTCTCCTGGATTGATTCTCTCATATTTCCAACTGGCAGCACATGGAAGTTTCCATTCAGGTCCATTAAATGGCTCCAGACCCGTTGATGCTTTCTGCAGTGACACTTGCTCTAAATCTTGAATTTTAGAACCTGTGAGTCTCCCTCTCAGCCTAGGGAGCCTGAGGCAGGTGCAGAGTAATCTTGATCTTGCATCAAAACAACATCATTCTATGTCATGAAGCACCAGTATTTATTATGTATTTGCCAGCTACATGTGAAAGGGCAACAGGATTGCTGCTCATGAACCTTAAGGGCATCAGGGAGTAATACACATTTAACTGTCATTAAATTCTAAGTAGCTCTTGTACCAAAATAAGTTCAGATTTCCTACACCTATTAGACTTCTTTCCTCAAAGTCAACAGGTGTTTGTTTGGTTTTTTAATCCTTAACTGTGCTGTGGGAGTTGAGATCAGTTTTCTAAGACCTCATGTTCCTGAGTTGAGTGCAGAAGGTCACCAGACTGTGCTCTTTATACTGACCTGTCTACCATAGGAAAAAAAGTGAGGATGCTGGGTTTTAAGTCAGATGAAAGCACTTACAATTCATCTTGCTGCAAGTTGATTTGTTTAAGGACTCTAGCTGCATTTCTCATACTCATAAGGAGTTTGTTGTTTCATGAAATGGGTATGCTTCCTGCCCACTGCTCACCACTTCTGCTGTGTATGAGGGGAGACAAGTCTGGGCTCTGATTCCTGAACATAAAGAAGCTGTGCAGTCATGTCACAGAATATAAAGTGCAGTCAAAAGCAGAAGTGACAGGGAAAATTTTAGTCAGAACCAGACTATGTGACTACTAAACATTCTTCTCCACCCCGCAGCATCCAGTCTTTGCTCAACAGTAGTCCCAAGGGGTTAAATGATGTTATGTGCACAATAAATGCTTTTACATAAGTCATAAAAAGCAGCTGTAATTCTTCTGTTCCTGATCATATTTTAACTAACTCATTTCTCGTATTTTTTCTCCAGCACTAACCATGTACTTGCAGCAAGTAAGCATTCAGATTAACCACCGCAAAAATAGCTCCACAAATTTTCTATACTGAAGGTAAATTACAGCATACAGATGAGCTACAAATGTAGACAAGGATGGCCAAAACCTCACCTAGTCACAGTACCAAGAAGAGAGATGGAAAAGGATTACCTGTGTCATGCTGATAGTTGCCACCAGACAGCAGGTATCTACCTGCAGCTTCACTAGCAACTCATTGTTTAAGAAAATAGGGAGCAGAAGCTTTATTATCAATATGATCAACAGTCAGGCCACTGCTACACATGCCTTTCCATTGAGCTTCAAAACAGGCGCTTAAATCCTACTCTTAATATGATCTCCTTCTGGCCATAAGCATTAGCCTGGCAGAGGCAAACACTACATTCAACCAGAATGGTACATTGACTGTTTCTGAAGCCGTATCAGCAACTCCCAGTAACTGCCCTAGAAAACAGAGCCCACACAAGAGCCTTTAATCACATTTCCCCGCTATCCTGTTTCCACCTCCTGAATTTTGTCAGAGTATTCTGATATGCTATTAAAAAATCATCTTAAAGTAAAACTGCACAGAGCTCTAAACTGCAGATTAATCCTTCTAAGAAGGGTTATTATTCACACTAATTCAACTTACAAAGTTTTGCCCTTGCCAGAGAATCAAATGGCAGATTTTTTTTTTTCCTTTCTTGCCAAAGACCAATTACAGCAAGGTTTTACTAATACAGTTTAAGCCTCTATACCCCCTTCATGTTTTGTGTGCTGGGAATATCATATGTTTTGATAGCTTTGTATTATGCAGTTTTGCACGGCTGGAGATTTCAAACACAGAGATCGCCCTGCCAGTATTACACAGGGGGCTTTCCTTTAGAAATTCAGCTGCTATGATTGTCCTGCCAGGACTCATAGCTGTGTCCTGATGTGGAATGCCCTACAATTTTACTGTGTTAAAAATTCAACTCCTATATTTACCTAGAGGGGAAACACAGGAAAAACAGCAGTGAACTATTTCCCTTGGACTTGCCTGGGTTCTAGGATGTGATTCCAACTCACTTCGCAGGGTTTGTACCAATTAGCAGGCACTGAGGGACCTCCTTTCTGAGTAAGCTTATAACAGCTCTGATGGAGTCCTGTTTTTCCAAGTTCTCTATTGGAAATTCTCATGCAGTCCCTCAAATTTTCAGCTCCCTTCTCAGAGCAAACAAGTGTGCTTGAGTGAAGATCCTGTGTACACATCAGTCACATTTCTGCTGCTCCTCTGGCTGTATGTGCCACCATGCTGAGACATAAGAAACATCCCCAGTAAGCTGGGTTTAGAAAGAAAGGAGGCTTCCAAAAGGACACATTTGCCACAAGCCAGTACATTACAGGCTTGAAAAAACTCTCTCCTCCCAGCACTTAGCAGTATTATATTAAATAACTGCAATTAGTAGAGTTAAATGAAGTGCCTTTGCCACTGGGAACAGAGAAGAAGTCAGGGGGAACAGTAACTGGAGCAGCGTACTGCAATTTCTGCTTGCCATGGGAAGGAAAATGTTCTCCTGAAGGCAAGTAGATGTACTGTAGGAAGCTTTGCTTTTCAGCCCTTTGCATTTTGAGGCTGTTATACATCTCACACATAGAGCTCCTATGACTAAAAAGCAATTTGAAAGTTTGTGTTTATTCTTTCTATCTAGCAATTCAATTGCCTTCTAAAAAGGAACTGCGGTGCCTCTGGCTGTATCTACACCATAGGATGCCTTTCCACCATCTGCTCTTTGAAGACAGAGTGCTATTTTGTGCCGAGGAGAGAGAATTCCCTTCTAAAAGGCAGACACCTGCCCAACAGTTGCCACACTCCCTTTGTATAGTCTGCCCCCCACAGCCTGGACACATCTGCTTTTTTCTGATATAGTGCATCCATGGAGAAAGAAAACCCTAGAACTTTTCAATATCAAACTGACTTATTTAGTCCACACAACACAAAGCACTTTTGATGGTGTAGAAGCAGAAGTCTGGCAAGACAGAAGTCAGCCTTGCTGCTACAAGTTGCAAGTAAACAAAAGATCACAGGTGAAACAAAAGAAAAAAATCTTTAACACAAGCATAAGTAAGAATTATAAGAACATCTCTTCCACAGCTTCCAGTGCCTTACCCCTTTCTCCTACAAGAGAACTCTGAGCACCACGTGCTACCAGGTTTACACTCATCCTACCTCAGCACCTACACAGTGCCTCATGAAGACTGGGCATTGGATATAAAAACAAACTCCTGAGTTTGCTCCTATCTGGAACCACGCACTGTAGGTAAGTGAGCCCGGCTTCCTAGACCTGGCCCAGACTCAGGGTACCAAACAGGCCATACAGTGATGCATTAGCCCTTGACAGCTCTTTTGACAACCACTCACTGTTGACATTTAGGAAGGATTTTCTTGTTTGTTCCTGGCTGTGCCACCAGTAGCTTACAGAATTGCAGGGATTGAAGTCCCCTGCAAAGCAGGCCCCCTGCAGCAGGCTACACACGTAGGTGTCCAAGAAGGTCTTGAATGTCACCAGAGAAGGAGAATCCACAACCTCCCTGGGAAGCCTGTTCTAGCGCTCTGTCACCCTCACCGTGGAGAAGTCCCTTCGCATATTGTTGCCAAACTTCCTATGCTCAAGTTTATGGCTATTTCCCCTCGTCCTGTTCCTGCAGATAACTGAGAAGAGGTCAGCCAAGTCTCTGACTCCCACACTTAAGGAATTTATAAGCATTAATAAGATCACCTTTGAGTCTTCTTTTCTCAATAGAAGATGACTCTTTTTGACATTACATCAATTAGTAGCTACTACATTAATAAAAAATATTTTACAAGACATGCACTACTGTATTATTGACATAATTATTTCTACACCTTCAAGAAATTTTTAAGGAGTCTATACGCAATACTACAGCCAGCACAGATATTGGAGTTACTTTGCTAGAAGCACACCCCTCCTCCTTATCTTGCATCACACGTTGCACATCTAGAGTATAGCATCCAAGTCTGGGCCCCAAGCACAAGAAATATGTGGAGAAGTTGAAGCAAGTTCAGAGGTGGGTCATGAAGATCAGAGGGCTGGAGCACCTTTCCTACAAAGACAAGCTGAGAGAACAGGGCTTGTTCAGCCTGGAGAAACCTTACTGTGGTCTTCCGGTACTTGAAGGGAGTTTACAAGCAGGTGGGAGACAAAGATTTTATTACAGGCAGATTGTATTAAGACAAGCAGGAATTAATTTAAAAGAAAAGAGGAAAAAATTATCTTAGGCATTAAGGGGTTATTTTTCACTGACTGGCCCTGGCATAGGCTGCCCAGGGAAGTTACAGATACAACATTCCTGGAAGCATTCATGGCTGGGTTGGATGGGGCCCCAGGCAGCCTAAGCTGGTGGGTGGCAGCCCTAGCCACAACAGGAACTGGATGGCCCAGGGTCATTTCCAACTCAAGCTATCCTTTACTCTTTCCAGAACAGAAATAGTAAGTTTTCCCAAATAATTCTAGAATGTGAAGTCTTTGCAATCAGTATTTCAGCTAAGAACCTTTAGGTAGCCTGTCGCTTCCAGAATTTTGGGTGGATTTTATTAATAACAAATGCCTCTAAGTGAAAAATGTAACTGCATGCCATCCAGGCGACTTCTAGATATTCTACTGCATATGAGATTACCTGTTTTGTTTTCTTTCTTATTTAGTAGAGATATGCACATAAAAATACCTGCAAGCTGCTTTTCATCCCAAACCATTTTGCTCAACAATGAAATACTACCTGAGTAAGGACTTCTAGAAAAGATACTTCACTCCCAATTAATCAATCCTAGCTCTAAAACACTGTATGTTATTCAGAAGAGCAGAAATTTCCAAGTATTAGCAGACACTGAGATCTTGTGTCCATAGACACATAGTTGCACAATAGGTTACTATGGAGGTTACTACTTGTGCATGCATTATAGGGATATGTAACTCTGTTCTTCAAATATCAATTTCAAGATCACGCACAGCAGACTCAAGCTGTACCAGCTATTATTTAGAACAAGAGCATTTGCATCACTGAACATTTGCTTCTTTCAATTATTTGTCCAATTACAAGAACACAGTTCATCACTAAGCTTAATGATTAAAAAAAAGACTATTCATACTGCTTTTTATATAGGATATTTCCCAGAAAAATGCTGGCTGGCTCCTCTTATAATAGCCTGAGTGAAAGAAACCTACTACAAAGAGGTGTGGACACTCTGTGCTGATTTCTAATCACACAGGGACACCTACGTGTACAGCTCTGAGCAGATTTATTTAGAATTCAAGCGAAATGAAGCCTCTTTGAGAACTTCAATGAAGAAAGGTAAGGACTTCAGTAAAGACATGCATTTCATCTTCCTAGCTTTGAGTTTTCTCAGAGCTATGATATAGCAAATGCTTTACTCACTATAACTATAGCATTCAGGAACTTTTACACCCAAATCACTCCGTAAATTATTACCCTCCTCCACAACGTCCAGCTGAGCAGATACCATTTAACTACAAAGGAGAGCTATGAAGGAGCAGGTAAACACTCCCACTTACTGCAAGTATCATAATGACTTGCAACAGTCTCAACCCAAGTGGGCTCCACTGTCTGCCAGTAGAACAAAAGGAACAGCAAGAAATGATTTGAAGAATTATTTCCAAGCTTATATCCAGTAAGATAAATTTAAAAAATGCTACACGTAACAACCCCAGTGAAATAAATACTCTGCAAATATTTAGTTCTTGAGGGAGAGTTATTGCTCTCAAAGACCTTTATGTCAGGAATAGTCCATCTCATAGGAAAGAGTATATTCATGTAAAAAAAAAAAAAAAACACCTATTAAATGCTAGATATATACAGAAAGGCAGTACTGCAGTAATACTACAAATATACAAATGTCAGCATTTGCCCAGAAAGGGGTAAAAAAAAAAGTAACATCATATCCTTTGCTGTTCCCAGAAAAAGGGCTTTTTGTGTACATTTTTAAAGCACATTAACACTATTAGAATTCAAGTTTGTTGCCTTCATAATAATAATACGAAGAGCCAAGCTCCTCTTTTAATCTGCCTGAAGGAGGTAAAACTCTCCCGGGACGAGAATTATGGAACAGCTGCACTCTTTCGTCTATCATCTTTCAGCACAATCCTACCAGTCAAAACCTTGACTATATGCCCCTATCATGCTTCAGCTTCAGTTCCCTTCTCCTCTTCATGAGGTAAGCTTCTCAGTTGTTTGTTGTTTTTTTTTTTTTTTTTAAATCAAATACTGGTTAAATATAGGTTGAAATTATAGCAATAGAAAAAAGAATCTCTTCCAATCTGATATTTAATTTACATAATGTCAGCTATCTTCAGCAAAGAAGTGACTCCATCTACAACTTGTCCCAGTCTTTGTAAAAACTTGGTTTTATGTTACATTCAGGGGAAAATATACATTACTCATTTACATATCTGTAACAGTGCCTAGGGCTCTTACTTTAGTGCCATTATCACTGTTTCTAGTATACAGGCTCCTGCCCAAACTGAAAGGAAGAATACTGGCCCATATCAATTGTGTTCAGGCTGACAGCCTATCTCCTGTATCAGTGTGACAGATGAGAGAGCAGAACCACTCTGACAGAAGGACCACATTCCCTTTTGTCCTTCCTATGCACTCTGGTCTATTGCTTAGAAATTCTGATAGTGTGATAGCACTGGTGGCAAATAAGACCAGGCAAGATGGATATGTGTAAAACCACAATAAGCAGCACACTTTGCTGGGTTTCAGATTCTTCTCTTTCTCTAACTCTCTACCTACAGTCTTCTGTACTGTGCTATTTGCGATCATAAGCAATTTCCATGCTTCTTCATAACAGTCTTCATGATTTTCAGCGTAGAAACTACTGGATAATATTTTCCTTGCTTGGTGCCAGTAACAGCTAGCTTTTGGGCTTTCAACAGCTGTATTGAAGTGGGCGGCCCCAAAATCCTGCCGTCATCTGACTTCTTCCTGCAATTCAGGAAATCCGGGTGTTCCCAGTACACAGATATTGTTCTCTTGACATACTCTGCCAAAAGGACAGGTGCCACAATTTGAAAGAACTTGAAATACTATACTAATGCTATTTATTCCCAGTAAGTACTATCTAGTCCTGGGGACGCTTGTGCGTGATTACTGAGACAAGAAAACCAGAGAAAGGATTTTTACCCCTCTTCCCCGACTCAAATGTCAGTGTGAACTTTGAACAGAAATCTAGATGTGGCGTACTTTTGCCTTTAAATTAAACCCATTTTACAGCTCTCCATAGATATTTTCTGCTCTCCAGATACTAGCAAAACCTGCTGCCCTGTTTAGTAGATCCCCTAGAACAATTAAGGTCTTGTAATTAAACTCACTGGGCCATGATTCACATGTCCCTTTTCACATTCACCCCCCTTTTCTCCAAGTGAGTATATTTGTCCTTTGGAAAACTTACCTGTCCTCTATGAATTATCCAAATTAACTGAAATTGAATCCAATTAACCAGTTCACTGAGCACACTAAGCTAAATTTCATCTGTCTGCTGATTTGAATATGCTCAGATCCTCCAGAAATTCATTAACAAGCATTTTTCTAATCTGTGACTTTCCTTCCCATCAGCTTCTAAGCTACTGCTGCATTCATTTTTAAATGAATGTTGTAATATAATGGTTAAGCACTTCACCCTTTAGAATTTTCTCCTAGAGGACAAACTGGATATGCATGTTCATCATCAAGTGGGTTTTGTTGATTGCCAAGGAAGAAATTTGGCTCTCCCATATAGATATAAGTCTTTGCTTGATAGCATTACCAGCTTTCACAGCCCAATTCTCTGCTACAGTGACCACACAGTGAACATAAAGGACACATCCACCTATAATCCAGCTCACAGCCTCAAAGCTGCTACCGGATAGTTGCTACTTGCTTTTTGTCGTATGAGGTCCTTAGATGGTTTTCTTCAGTGATTAATGTTTTTAAGTTTGAACAGGCAGTTGAATACAGCTCAGAGCCAAGATCTGTATCTTCTTCATTTCATTCTTTAAAGTATCCATTCCCAGTTTATACCTGTTCTTAGTCCAGAAGCCTCTGATGGATCATTATTAAGCTTAATTGTAAAATACCATCAGTTTGCTTAAATGCCTCACTCTTATGCTCTTATCAGCACTTTCTCTTTCAAATTTATTTCAGTAGATAAACGTACCAGAATACAAACACAGCCATAATCTCAGTAAAGGATTGTACATCAAAACAACAGCGCTGTCCTGTCAAAGAAAGAACCTCATCAAAATTCTGTCAAATGATTTTGATGAAGGAGAAAGAAGTACATCAAGTATATACGAATGTGCTTACAATTTGATATCAAATGACAGCATATACATCCTGAACACTGTGAAGAAGACTGCTGTAACAATGCAACAAATGATATTCCTGTTGCACAAAAAGAACTTTCAGTAAGCAGTAGGAGTGAAGACAACACAAAAAAACAAGAGCCCTGTGCCTGAAATCAGTTCTCAGATAATAGGAAAATACTGTTAAAAGCTTACTGAGAATTCAAATACATTTACAGTCATGTAAGCAGAAAGTAGATGATTCAAAACTTATGGTAATTAAGTGAACAACACACTGCTGCAGCAAAAGAGTTATGTCTAGATGTCCTAGGTACCAGCAAGTTATTTCAACCACACAACTGTTTTTCTTTAAATAGTTTAATTTTTGCAGGCAAGCGAACAAGAATAGCAATACTAATGAAAAGTCATCATGGACCACTGACAAACTTCTTGCTTGAGTAGTTTTGGAAACACCTGGGAAATTATTTAAGTTGCACTCCTAGAGCTTAAACTTTTGTATTCTTTTCCCAGAGTACCTGCACCATGCTGCCATCGTTTTCCTCTCTTTTGTTGTGCAAAGGTATGATGAAAGCAGCAGCTGAATATCAGTTAACTAATTGAAAGTGAAGTTTGAGATTGAAGTTTGAGATTTTCATTAAGATATCATTTCCAAAAAAAGTTTATTTTCCTATGAATTCAAAAGAAAACGTGAGTGGAACCAAAGTTCACCACCTACAGCAATATAAACCCAGTAGCAGCATTTTCTATGATCTGCCATTCCAAGCAAAAGAAGCTTCAATATATTATTCCTATAAGGTACATGTTCAATGTGAACTATTACTTCCATAGCTGCCATCCTCACAGAAGAATCTACAGTCACAAACTTAGTCGATATTTCCAGTGTACAACAGATATCAGTCTCCTTAAATAATATCCCATTAGAATAAAGAGTAAACCTGTACAAACTTCAGAAGAGAACTGTGGAAGAAATGAGGTTGGAAAAGACCGGCAGAACCATCAAGTCCAGCCACTCACCTAGCACAGGTCCACCACTAAGCTACAAGCCTAACTTCTGCTTGTCCACATCTCTTAAACACCTCCAGACATGGCAAATCCACCACTTCCCTGGACAGCTTGTTCCAGTACAAAGCCACTCTCTCTATGAAGAAATTATTCCTGACACCCAATCTAAACCCACCTCCAGCACAGTCTGAGGAAACTGCCTCCCCATCCTACCACATGACACCTGAGAAAAGAGATCAACACCCTCCTTGCTGCCACATCATTTCAGGTAGAAAGCAATGAGGTCTTCTCTCAGTTACCACTGTCTTATCTCCAAGCTGAACAACTCCAGATTCCTCAGCCACTCCTCTTCTTGTAATATATCATTTTATTGCATTAAAACCCCAAATTCCCCCACCTTATAATACCAGAGACATTTTTTTCCTTGTGTAAGTGTTAACCTGTTAACCAGCTGCTAATCTCCTGTAACAGCTTTGTGGCCTCCCACAAGATTGATAGATGAATACCCCATATGACTAAGGTACAGTGCTAACATGCAGGCAAGAGAATGTAAACAGACATCATAGGCTGATCAATAGCTGAAGGTAATTCACTGCAAATCCTAGAGCTCTGTACACAAAATAAGAAGTACATAAGGCACCAGGCAGACAGCAGGTTGTCTTTTCAGCCATATAGCTGCTTTATGAACCCTGGATAAGAAAGCAGCAGCAGGAATCCTGCAGTGACTCACACATCAGTGACAGTCTTGCTAAAGTTCCTTGGATAGCTTTCATAGGTTAAGAGTTTCATTACTAAGGACAACCGTGCCAGCCTTAACTGGTACTGCCCCTCAGCACAGTCTCAGGAGAAGGGCAAGTTGCTATAATCCCCCATTATTCACGGGCACTTCACTAGCTGGCAGCAATAGATTAACACGCATTCACTGCTCATACTGATCTCTAGGATTCACTGAGGTAAAAGCAAAGGGATCAGCTGTGAATTTCTAACTCTCTTGCATCTAGAAGTGTATTTAATAGCAGCTGTGCTAACATACTGAGCTTACTTACAGCCTCCCCTCATTAGGCTTGATCAGGATCAGTCACTCAGCTGCAATAACTGAAAGGTCTAATTGATAATGAGAAAGGCTAGCAAAAAGGGTGGGATTTCTTTTTCCCTTTTGAACTGGAAAGGTTAAAGCACATGAAACAAGCACAATCAGTAAGTATTGTACTCTCATCTATTTTATACTAAAAGTCACTGTTTAAAAGTATCCAGCTCTCTATCAAACCATAGGAAAGTCCCAATATTGAAAAGAGAACTGGATGTGTTATAGAAGCCTGCTTTGGCCCCAGAAGAGAGAAATACTGTATTTTTATTATTATTATTATTATACAAATTTTCTTTTAAAACACTTCTAAACAACCCAGAACTGCAGTAAGACTTTGAAACTACATAAAGAGACTTCAGGCACAGATTAATTTTATCTGAATAAGAATTTTTACTACTAAAAAAAAGTAAAGCAGATATTTTACAGTGATTCACAGAAAAGTACTGAAAGCACAGAAAGTACATTTTTATGAAGTATGTAATTTGGCCAGCTTTCAGGAAGAAATAGTGTAAACTTGATATTTAATTATACTCTTTGAAGAGACAAAGATCTCCAAGGAACATTTAAACACGGATCTTTCATAAAAAGGCAGCACGCTGTAGGTGTAACAAATTAATTAGGTTTTGCACTGCTAAAGTACTAATTGACATAGAATAAGAATGGGAATTGAAACTGACCATAGCAGTCTTGCATTACAGTCACTGAATGCCTTAGAATCTTTGTCAAGAATAACAAAAATTACACTTTTTATAAAAGAGGATACTACTCAATGTTATTTACATATAAGTGTCTAAAAATTAACCCACAGTAGATAGAAATATGCCAATAAGAGCAGAATAAATAAAGATAATTGCAAGCGTTCACAAAGCCAGAATTAGGGCTCTCAATACAGTGAGATCATCTGTAAGTTTGTGAGACTCCAATTCACACAATTTAGAAAAAAAATTGTGTGGTAGCACAGAAGGACTCAAAGACAGGATATTTAAGTTTTCACTACTAGAAATATTGTTTGTGTGCGAAGTCTAGCACACCCTAGTCTTCTCTAGAACCTAACAGTTCAAACTTAAAAAGAAAAACCTCAAATTAAAAAATAGTTTTCGGTTGTTGCCTCACTGAGATATTCCATTTCATGATAATTGAGACATGAAGCACCATAGGACCTTATTTCTGAGGGAGCTCATTTCTTCCATAGGCCTTTGTTCTAAGCATAGAATGTTTAATGTTTCTCAAAGAGCATTTTTTATCTCAATACAACAGAGACACTTCTGGAGTATACATACATATATTTAGGTTAGAAAAGAATATGTAAAATAAACTGTATTAGGAAAAGTATCAAAAAAGTCATAAATAGTTACAAGGCTAATTTAGTTAGCAAGCTGATCACGTTCTTAATACTTACACTTCTATAACCAGTCACACAGAGTAAATATTTTCACGTGGAAAATCGGTTTTCTTGAAATCACTCAACAACAAACAGATTATCTATTATTCGCTTAAGTTTCCCTTTCACTTGAAGTTTCCCTTGAATAACATTAGACTAACCCTCTGTGGGGAACCCACTTTAGCATGAAGTTGGACACAGTGGTCTCTAAAGGTCCTGTCCAACACGTGCAGTTCTGAGATTCTGTGGTTTTCCCTCTTCATGAGAAGACACACAACTAAGGCTTTACCCAAAGCCTAGTGAAAGCAGTATTTCTCCGTTGCCTCAGTGGGAGCATACACTCAGACCCCTTTATGTTTAACTAAATTCACTTTCCTAGAGGCCACTTCAAGAATTTCCATCTTGGTACTGAGACACTGCCTTGTACTTTAAGAGCTGAACAGGCATGTAGTGTTCCACAGCCATTAACCCCGATGAGCTTCATCAGTAGCCAAGGTGTTTTTTTCAGTCATTCACCCACCTTAACACCAGAACCTGCTTCTGCAGTCAGCGGGAGCTTTGCCACAAATCACAGAGGCAGGAGGCTTCTGCTCTGCACTCTCCATCTTCACAGGAGCAAAGTTCTTTTCATAGACAAAACGTAGTCAAGCTCAACAGTTTGTAACTCCATCTCAGGCTCTCAAAAAGTCAGCAAGTCTCAGCAAGTCCTGAGCCTTCACTTCTCTGAAGCTTACACAAATAAGCCGTGCAACTCTACACCCACCCCAAAAAAACCTTTACTCAACAATAGGCTCCCTTCAGCCTATTCTCAAACACAGCTTCATTTAATCTCAAAGGTAATCAAGGAGTAATAGGATGCAGGTTATATACCTGTTTTACCTAATGCTCAATCAGGCTCAGCTGATGCAAACACATGGGAAGCTAGGGCAGGAGGGCTCTTCCTGCAGTGTCCCCCTCCAAGCCTCATTACACTCTACCAGCAGTTCAACATTAACACTATGAAAAAAAGACCTTGTAACACTTATAAAATAATGCCCACTTCTTCAGCATTTACCGCATACAATCATCTACGCGAAAATTAAGCAATGAATCTTAATTGTAACAATGTTGGAAATTACAGAGGACCAGGGAGAGCTGAGTAGTAGCAAAGGGAACAAAAGTACTTGCATTTCATCTGCTCTCAAAGAGTTTGTTAACAAAATGAAACATGAAGGCCTACACTCCACAATTAGCAAGAGTCCTCAAAATGAAATCTTCATAAATAACATTAATATAATTACAATCTATTGACTAGAACAAATTTAAGAATAAGCTGGCATAGGTAGATAAACAAATGCTTCTAATCTTCAAAGGATATAACACCATCAGGTCACACACTCTAAAATGTTAACAGGATTATACGGCATCAAGGACATAACAGGAAATTGCCTCCTTCTTTTTCTTGTCAATGCAGAATTATTTTTACAACATATTCTCAGTTTTAAATCAGCCTGGCAGTGGATTTCAGAGCTTTTCAGCACTGGGAGGTATAAAAAAAAAAAAAAAAATACAACCACAACACAGAAACCTTACATTTTTCTCCGCTCAGTGTCTTCTCCCTTTCAATACTTCTGAGATACTGAAGCCAAGGCAATGCCTGGACATTCATGGCAGGAGGATGTGAGACAATTGAAAGAGAAGCTCAGAGTAGGTAACAGGGAAAATCTTTTCACTCTGATGACACCCAGCAGTAGGACAGGCTGTGCAGCATGCATTCTTGGAGACTTTCAAGACCCAAATGAGCACTGAGCTCTGACCTGGTCTTGAGCAGGGCACTGAACTACAGAGCTCCAAAGCTCCCCTCCCAGACTGAATTACCCTGTGATATCATTATATTTTGTTACAATTGTGAACTGCCTGAAATAATTGTGTCTACTTTCTTGTTTTGTGCATTTTTTAAGAGTTTTAACAGTAATGGAGAGCTCTATGTGGTTTTGCAATATTCAGACAGGAGAATCCATCTGCTCCTGGATGGCCTCTTTCATTTGCTCAGCAACTTGTTTTCTAGCTTCCCTACTGACAGCTCTGCAGTGAGGCTGACATTCATTTCAGTGATCACCCATGGCTGAAATTTTCCTTTGTAAGAAATGAAGAACACACGTTCAGTGCTACCAACTATCACAGTGTACTGAAGCCTGAGCCCCTCGAGGTACTTGATTAAGTTAAAAATCTCCATTTTCATTTCTGCTTTTCCATATGGCCTATGTGTGAGCCCACACATCTTGAGAGGAAATCTTACAAACGTGTCATAGGTATAACATATCAACTCACATCCCAGAAGGTATATACAGCATGTGCTGATTTGTTTTTGCACCATAGGATTTTGGTGACTGAGTTCTGACTTCTAAACATACATAGCTAGCAGTAGTGACATTTCCCATATACTTAGGGTCTAGTAGTCTCACCAAACTAAACATCTGCAGCTAGAAACATAAAGGAGAACAGACAGAAGGGGCGATATATAAGCAGTAAGAAGTATGCATAACTGCAGATAGACAGGGGAGGCATAATTTATATGCAAAGTAACATTATAACAACTTCATTTGGCAGTGAGTTTATGAGGTAATAAACAAGCCCTGCAGAAGTCTTCAGAGAAGCATCACCATTCCCTTGGGATGAGGCCCTGGCATTTATTTGCCAGGACTTTATTGTCTCATAAAGCAAAAGCCAAGTGAAGCACAAGCAAAGTATTTCTTGCTCTGTAAAACTGCAATATTGCACATAGTTATTTACTGTATGGTGGCCCAATTATTTTCAATCTCTTCACAATGTTAGATGTTGACATTCAAAGAAAAGAGAGTTGCCATCCCAATTAAAGAGAAAATGACTCTTTCCCTTTTCAAAAAAAGTATCATCCTTACTGAGCTTCTAACTGATAGACTGTTTTGATAGTGTGACCACTTCATATAGATGCTGTGAATGGGGGACAGAGAAAACAACATTATCAACTTTCAAACTTTGATGTAATCAGATATCAAGCATTTTTAATATGTTTGTTTAAGGAGTACTATCAAGCTAAGGAAGCAGTAAGCTAAGGAAGCAGTCTAAATGGGTAGAGAAGTCAGTTCTTACGTAATAATATATTTGTCTGATATTATGATTAAGTTAGAAGAATTACATAATCAGAAAAAAAAACTTTAATTGGCTGACCCTAGGGCAGTACGTGGTCAATACACAACTTTGTAAAAGGAATTGTTATTCTTAATGGGCACTATTGGAATTGTATTTGTAAGTATCAGCATCAGTGCAGTGGTAAGTGATTTCTATCACGTTTCATCGGGGGTGGACCAAGGGTAATGAGTTTAAACTAAAAGAAGAGACATTTAAACTAAAAACTAGGAGAAAATTCTTTATGAGAGTGGTGAGGTCCCGGCACAGGCTGCTCAGAGAAGCTATGAACATCCCATCCCTGAAGGCACTCAAGGCTGGGTTGGATGGGGCTCTAGGCAGCCTGAGCTGGTAGGTGGTAGCCCCACCCATGGCAAGGGAGTTGCAACTAAATTTCAGAAGTTAACAATAGCAGGGAACAAAAATATGGAAATAAAAGTGAGATAAAAACAAGATCAAAAACAAAGGAAATAAGGGAAATCTTACAGAAGAAATGGCCAAAAGAAGACAAAGAATGTGCAACAAACACCATCATTAGGGAAGTCTACATTTCAAGTAGTAGATCATCTAGAAGCCAAACTAGTAATTTATACAGGCAACATCCATGAAGAAGCCAGTTCTGTTTCAATACCAACTGAACAGCTTGCTGAACCTTTGTTCCCATAACAACAGAAATTACTTCTCTTAGTTCTGTGGTTTCTGCACTATGATCAGAAATACTCCTATGTTTTATTAGAATATTGAGAAACATCCGACACCGTACTTCAAAAATAGTCACCTCCATTTTTCCTTAGGAAGTGCAGTAAAGTTCTGCTTTGTTAATATCAGTGGATTCTTGTACTATAAGTTCCTACGAACAGCTCTTCATACCAAAGTCTACATAAATAAATACGTAACAGTCTTTGGCCTAAACAGAAAAAGGAAAGAATAAAAGAAAAAGTAAAACAAGTCCTCTTATCTCTATTTCGTGGATCAAAAGCACTCCCTGAGAGAAATTTCCAGCTTTCAGTGGTTAAGGCCTGAGTTCTTCATCTCCTCTGGATGGTTTGCACTTTGCTTGCATAACCATCCTACATACAGGACATTAATTTTGAAACTCCAGTTTAACATCTGGTACTAACTATACATATTTTTCCACTTGCAGTATTCCAATGCCAGTAGTCTCTTAATTTATTCCTTTAGCTCATATCCCAATAGCAAATCCTGTGGCATATTAACCAAGAAACCATACACTTTTTTCCACAAAAGATACATACATAACATCCTAGGCCTGCTTTCACATGCAGTCACAGTGAAAAGAACATATCTTGCACTGTATGATCACAGAACTATTGTGAAATAAAAGGGAACAAATATTAGCTTTATTGATGTCAACACCAATGCTTCTCACTAATTTCTATATAATCAAGTTTTCATCTAGATTCTCCCAACAAAGTCTCTCAACACCACTCTTACTAAGAATTGGCTGTACAATTTTTCAGCTAAGTAAATGCATACAGACACGTCCAAGCAGAAAGATGCTTTTAAAAGCTGACAACAAGAGCAGTACATAGCTCACACCAGAAATGGTTAATACACAGCAAATTGCAAGATTATTTTGCCACTTAAAAGACTTGCCATTTAACCATGATGCTATAATAACATAGGCAAGGCTGATGAGCAGATGTTATATCTCCTTTAGTCCCACTGATAGGAGAGAAAGAAATAAACCATCAGTATCACAAACTCACCTTTGCCTGCTAGGCAGCCAAGGTAATTTCATTACTGGGGCACAGAAAGAAGAAAAAGCAAGTTTTGTAAACTGTGTATTTCTGGGCTTTGTTATAGTTGCACTGACATTGCAAAAGGCAAGGTACAATATCTTTTGCCCTTCTGCCATTACATTAGCTCTGCAGCAGCAAAACTCTGTTTTCTCAACAATAGTTCTAAGCAGACAGGAACTCAAAAGACGTCAGAGCATAGAATACAAGAACACATCACACTGAGGTAAACACTTTTTTTGAATGCAAACCATGCTTTCAAGTTTCACACTTCTGAATATCAAAAAAGGAAAAATCCTGTTCAACATAGGATATCAAAGGGCCTCTTTCTCACTGACAGAGATTTTAAGCAAGCAGTCAACCTCTGCCAATCACTAGCCTTATTCCACTTTAGAAAATGGAGTTTTCACAAATAAGTTGGCTGCCAGTAAAATCAGTCAGAAGAAAGAATTAAAAATACACCATTTTCTTCAGGATTCTGGCAAACTCTTCCAGCATTTCAGCTTCCTCCAGCTAATGCATTACAAGCTCCTCCTTGACAAGGGAATGCGTAAAAAGCACAAGGCTCTACCTCCTCACTGCAGTGAGCAGACAGCTTCAAAATGACACTTTTGCAAATAAAAGAAATTGTAAACATGAAATCATTAGTGTTTCTATGACAGCGTATAAAAGCTTACCTCAAGCTTCAAATTCCATTATGCTAGATGCTCTACAGAGTTGAGAAGAGTTGATTCTTTGAGGAAGACCTGAAGGAAAGAAAGAGTTGTTGAAGTTTCACCCAGCAAGGGGATATCTGGGCTGGCCAGGTCTAGACCTGACTCCTAACCCAGCTTACCAGCTACTAGAATGACCTATCTTGCACAAGCTCTAAAAATTCTCAGAAGCCTTTAAAATTTATTATTAAATTTTGCAGATGTAGACCAGCTTATCAGACATTTAAATATCTCCATGTTGGGATAACTGTTTGGGCACTCTGGTAAACTGCAGAGGAAGAAGGGATCTTCTAGGAGACTGTTCATATCTTAGGCAACCTAAATCAGATCAGGTTGCTATAAGTCCCTGAAGACATTTCATCAGTTCTGCTTAGTACTTGCAGAGGATAAATCTGAATTCCAAGTAATCACAGGATAAGATAAACACAGCTGATCCTTGTATTTCCCATCATCCCCTAAAACAAATCTCCCTGAAGGGTGCAAAAACATATCTTGTATAAAGGTATACAAAGAGAGTGAGAAGATCTTGATATCTAAGCATATATTTAAGTCCTGGCTACATTTTTTTTTTCCTTTACTTACCTTCACATTTTTTGCCTTTGTAAATTGTAACTTCTTAAGGAAAAATACCACGAGTAAAAGCCTGATTGGATAGGAATAATGCAAACACATCAAGTGAAATCAAGATCAGACTCTTAAGCAGGGTCTGCAGTGACAGAACAAGTGAAAATAGTTTCAAGTTCAAAGGGGGTAGATTTTGGTTAAATATAAGGAAAAAGCCTCTTACAGTAAGGGTGGTGAGGCACCTGGAACACATTACCAAGTGACATGGTGGATGCCTCATCCCTTGGAGACTTCCAAGGCAAGGTTGGATCAAGCTCTGGCAACCTGATCTAGCTGTGGTATCCCTGTTCATTGCAGGGGAGATGAACTGGATGGCCCTCAGAAGTCCCTTCCAACACTAAGGATACTAAGACTTCCTCACACATCTTTCTTCATATTCAGAAAGATACTTCTTACTTAAACAAGGTCCGTTTGATTTTTCTCCCCCTCATTTCATTGCACAAAACCTGGGACCTTTCTGTGGTACCCACCATCCATTCAGCCCTTTGGTCTGATACAAGCGTCAACACAAATGTACAGCTACTTCAATAGTGCTGGCATCAAATCTGTATTCTTTGTGTAATACTATACCACAGACATAACATAATCATGTCACAGACTGCCCTGCGGGAAAAGAAAACAATGAGAATAGCAAACGCCTGAACTGATGGATGGATGTTAGACCACAGTGCGTACCAGTGATAAGAATGATTATTTTACTGCTGTATAAATATTTAAATATGCATGATCAATTAATAACATCCAATATTTTCTTAGAGAGCTGATAAAAACGATTAAGCTTCGGGCTCATTTCAGCACGTTTAAATTAAGGTAGAAACCTACAGCACAAATCAATCTACCAGCATATTCACCTAGGATTTACAAATACAACTAGAGTAATTTTTTCTTATCTTATAGGAAACACTGTGAAAGGTATTTCAATTTATTGTGGATAACAATCTATCAAAATAAACCTACCTAGAACATGCTCTGAATATAAATGACGCAACATGAAAATAAAAGAAATACGAATTTTAATTAACCCTGTGATGGCTTGCAGATCCTGAATTGTTCAGTTTGAAAATGAAAGAGCTTCTAGACTATAGAATTTATGTGCTTCTATAGCAATGCATCAGGGTGGCAAGGTCCTAGGCTGCAACAAGCGAGGATATGCACAAACAGAACAGCTGTGGGCACAGAAACAAAGGAAAGAACATGCTCACCTTCAGAAAACCTCAGGTAGACAGGGCTCTACAGCAAGAGATACCCTCATCTCCACTGCCAACGCTTAAATGAGGTCTGGTAAGGGGTGGGCCCTAGCTCCAGCTCTTCTAGTCACTCAGGTACATTGTATGCACCTGAGTTCCCCTGGGTTGGCCCTGAATTCCCACCAGGTGCTCCATCACTGGTTCAAGCTCTGGCTTCACATTTTCATGACACCTTGGGATTTTTTAAGAAACTTGCATTAGAGCTGAGGAATTAGGTTTCAACTTTTTAATGTCTTGAATAACAAGATATTCTTGTCATTGGCTTGAACTATAGAAACACTAACACTGACTCTTATCACATGATCTCCTTTAGCAGCCCAAAAACTAATTTTCAGATGTGCCATACTAGGCTCATGCTTTCACAGCCTTCCCTATGTATACCAGCAAGATCATTGTTTTAACACCACATTCACACCATCTAACTTGGTATTTCTTTTAGTTAAGGTCTCTACGCAGTAAACAGAACAAACTAAATTATACCACAGAGGGAATCACATTACAAATCTTGATGTCACCAAGAATGCCATTAAGATACAAGGACACTGCATCATTTAGTCGTTCTCCAGGAAACCTCTCTGTCTTCTTCAGTTTTCGGAGAGCTACAAATACAAGAACAAGGAAACTAAATGTGACCCCTGTAAGAGGACAAGCCTCCAGCTGGCCAAGGTTCAATATTTCTATCAAATCAGGCAATGCACAATATAGATTTACTCTTAGATACCAGACTGCTACTACTCTTGGACTACTTCATTCCATGTGTCCTTTACTCATGCTGCCATAGCCAAAGGCAGTGAGTAACACCATGCTTTATTCAATCTGTCATGGTATGAATTCTGTTATCAGTATTCCACATCATAACATCTTGCAAAGCACTGGGAGTTAAAGAGTTAATGCTTCAGGTCGGAGGACTGCTGAATTTCCAGGTACCTGCTTTTCAAAAGAACTACATACCTCAGAGGACTCTGCATTCCCGTTTTCCACTTTGAGGATAAACTTTCACTTTGAGATAAAACTGCACTCAAGTCTCAAAACTGCCTCTTTTTGCTACATTGGTTACAGTGGGAAATTCCTAGCCATCTCATCTTCGGCTTTACAGTGAGGGCATCAGTTTTGGACACTCTCGCATTTTATTTGATTTTTTAGCTTAAATTCCAATTATATTGAATTAAATTATAATATTTTGCATTCTGATATCTTATTTAGTAAATAAGCTTTTCTCCTTAGATAGTCGCTGCTGCTTTGTTTTTAGGACCATTTCCCTACCCTTTCCTTTTTCCCCCCTTCCCCTTTCCCAGGGCATGGGTCCGTAGGTCCCCCACCCCATCTGTCACAGAACCAGGCTGAACCAACCCATAAACTGCTGACACAAACTGACAGCAAAACTCTGTGGAAAAGAGTAGAATCAAAGCTTCTTTCTACACCTAGAAGATTCTGAGAAGTACACTGTGTCAGTCCCATAGACTGTTCATAGCTGAGAAGGTCTGATGGACACTGATGTGAATGCAAAAAGCACACAACCACTCCTTCTCCACAATGCTGTGACCATATCCAAAGCATACATGCACTAATGAATAGCATCATTTTCACCTTGTAGCCATCAGTTTTCACTACTACCAAGGCTGAAGAAAATTCAGTATTTCTCAGCATCATTGCTCTGATGAAAGATTTCCACAAGCCAACAGAAAACCAACTTCATTAAAGCTATATGGAAACATACAGGTTTGGGAGAAACCAGGGGGCAGTTTAAAGACCCTCAAAGAGCTCATAATAACTTTCTGCAGAGATGTAATTGTGCAGAGCACTAAAGCCACTGACACAATAGCCAGCTGCCTTTTTACTTCAGTTCCAAAAATACCTGGATAAGGGCCTCAGAACATGTATCCTCCTGCAGGGTGGGCTGCCAGAGATCAGGGCCAACATGAGAACAGTGAAGCCAGGGCTGCCCCTTGCTCCTGATGGCACTGGAGAGGCTTCAGACAGCACTGCTGTCTGATCTCATGATCTCAAGTCAACGGCACTACTTTTAACTGAAACATCCACCCCTCAGTCATATTGATGCTTACAGCTTCTGCTGTGCCACAGCTGTGTTGGTATCAGCCATGGGCCCCACTGACCCACACCTGGACTCTGACTTGAAAGTGAACATCCAGGCCTTGTCTGAACCCCAGCCCATCACCATGACCCTGCCCAGCCGTCCCTGTGCTGTGTCTAACTCAGATTGTCCTCATGAGACCTGACCCCATTTCAGCCATGAGTTCATGTCCCAGCCTCGGCCCATCTCCATCATGGTCCCTGATGGATGCCCAGGGCTGCCCCAATACCCATAGTGGCCTGCCCTTGTCTGGGGTAGTGGAACCTTGATGGATCTGCCACTGCTGGCTCCTCAGGGAGCCACTTTTCCTGGTGGGGGAAGCTCTGAAAGCAGGCATTTTGTGAAGAGTGACAGAGAAGCCTATTCAGAAAATTGATTACATTTGGCGCAATAAAACCTGAGACATCACTATATTAAGCTAACGTTCCTTCTCTGTCCATTAGCAAATGCATTCCTCTGAAAAATGAAAGAGCTTTAAATATTAAAGTAATAAGTTGATAAATAGGAGGTTACAAACTATTATTTCTGGCTAAAATTAATGTAGCAGCAGTATTTTGATAAATTCTAAGAGGAAAAACTGGAAGCCTTATAGTATTTAACATAAGCCAAATTAAAGCACTGACATTTTTATGGTGTTTTAATTAATGAGAATCTAGACTGGAATTCTCATGCAAATACTGTACATATTGTATGACAACCATATTAATACCAGAGGAGTTAATTATGATTAGTGCTATTACACTGAGTAGCGAATGAATTAACAATAGTGAGGCACTCCTAATACTCTCATCACATTTCTGCATACATTTTAATGGGTATGTTTCACCATGATTAGAGCTGATAAATTATTAGCAGCAAACAAAATTATCTATTCCATTTATCGCTTTGCCTCTTCACTTTGTATTCAGAAATCAAAGCTCATTTCTAAGAAAAAAAAATGTTAACCATGAATATCCAACGTATTTCTGGTCTTTATCAAATTGTTCTCATAACTAGTAATTAAAGAAAACTTTGATCACAGGATTCTATTGCTGCTCCTAAATATATGAAACAAGGAATAATAATTTCTTCAAGTCCACTTGCTAAGCAGTCAGCTAGCCACAGCCTTCCTCTAAGCTGCTGGGCAATAGATAGCTGCTTTACCATTACTTAGCAACCTGAATTGCTAAAAGCAAAGCCAAGAAGACTGAACTCACTGGAAAATTTGAAAGATTAAGGTGTCAGTTTCAGACAGTGTGATGAGCAAGTAGATCTCAGATTTACAAGGCACCACAGCAGAAGGAGAGCAGCCGGTTTGGATTCATGTCCTTCTGTCCATATTCCCAGTCAGAATTATGTGTGCACATACTGCTTGCTTTGTGCACACCAGATCCTGTGTTCACAGGATATTTCAAATACAGGAACGCGTTCTTCATTCATGACACAAATCCAAAGTGTAGAGGGAAGGGAAAGGAGACATGAGCAGAAGCAACGAATTTACTGCACGGTTTAGAACATGAGAGCAGAACATATACAGTAAGTACAGCACTCCCTAAATAGTGTCAGGGTGAGCAGAGTGGGCCAAGCCACCTGTGTAAAACCATGTGAGATTTGGCTGCATTATCAAACACACACGCACGCACGCACACTTTGGTCATTTCTAGAAGTGCAGCATGTCAGAGCAGTACCTGCCTTGGCCAGACTGGAAGACATTCTCAAATCTTATACCAATTTAATATGTTCTTACAATCCATCTGTGCACAGTTTCAGCTTGGAAGATGAGATGCATCCAGTAAAACCCTGACAACCACTAGACTTAGCCTTTCATAGAATAACCCATGTTGGAAGGGACCTTAAGAATCATCATGTCCAACCTCTGCCGCTGCACAGGACCACCCAAAAGTCAGACCATGTGGCCAAGAGCGTTGTCCAGATATTTCTTAACATGGCGCAAGCTTGGTGCCATGACCACATCCCTGGGGAGGCTGCTTTTGTGCCTGACCACTCTCTGGTGAAGAACCTTTTCCAAGCTGAATATCCAAGCTGAATCTACCCTGTATCAACTCCTTGCCATTCCCCAGGGTTCTATGACTGGTCACCAGAGAGAGGGTGGAGCAGAAGACCAGAACCACTTCTTACAGAGGAGAAGACCGGTACTACTTCTTACTTTTTCTTAGTGGACTCCTGGCAATTGCCATGGTTGTCCCTCCTCACCAAAATAATTAAATAATTTTATAAACAGATATTAAATATATATATCGTAGAAGGACTTCTACGCATGTAGGAAAAGCAGGTGTTGGAAAAAACAGGAAGCTGTCAGAAGTCTGCATCAAAGGAAGCAGTAAACCTGAGTTTGAGCGGACTGCTTTTATACTGTCAGCTGAAAAGCATTTCACGGAAGGGACACTTCTGCATGATTTATGCTAGTTCCTGATGTTCATTTCCACTTATCTCTCTTTATCTAAATTATACCACTGTATGTTGTTTCAGTTGCTGTCACAAGATAAGGCAATATCATGTGCTCGTGAGATACCCTCTCACCACTTTTCCACTCAGAAATTCAATAGCCAGAGTACAGCTAAGTACTTCTTTAAAATAAGTTCAAAATCAATGTTACCAAGTGTTTTTTTGATAATTTAATGTATTGGTTTAGAGGAAATCAAATTGTTTCTAATGCTGAATGTTCAAAATCTATCTACTAACTCAGGAGACACAGTCATAAATCTTCTTCGAGGAGAGGTTCTCTATCTTCAAAATCCTATTACAGCAAGGCATTTACCAAAGCAGTACTTGCACTGCAGTGTCTAATATACGAAAGTACATAAAAACTAATACAGAGTAGTAGTTATATTGCTTTTTTACGAAGATAAGTATTCTAACAGTATTCTTTCACTGTTCATATTTCTGATTTGTATTGATGAAAGCACTCAAGGCACAAATAGATTTTCCTGTTCCCTGTAAATACTACTCTTCTCACTGACTTCTAATTCCAGGCCTATTAATGCCTTAAAAAACAGTGGAATAGAATCTAATTAAAACTTACAGTATTTTAACTTGCTATGATATTAAAGGAAATAGTTTTTAATCAGGATATATATCAGGAAGGAGGAAAGATGGATTTCATCTCACTTATTTTGGTAGACCAGAGGAAATAGATTTCTGATAGTGTAAAAAATAGCAATTGAATGAAAGGCAAATTGTTGCCAAAATCTGGCTTTGGATCACTACCTTCAAATAGCACTTTTTATCTGGAGTAAACCTGCTGGTTTCATTGTTACTGGTACAGAAAAAAAAGAATTTGCATTGACAGGAATGAAGCTGTCAGGTCATAGTATTTAGGTAGTATACCACACAATCAACATTTACTCTTCTGTACCTGCCTACAATGTCCAGTTTTATCAGATGGACAGCCAAATATTTTGCTTTGCAAACTTGAGGCAGACCATTAGATCACCTATTAGCTTGTCAGTGCACATTCTGGTTACAGTCGCAAACTTGGGATTAACAGTTTCAGGTAAAACTTCTGTTTTTTATGGCACAGTCAGGAAGGGCAGGATTAGGATCCTGCTAATCTGGATCCACATCCTGATGAGCATTCAGAAACAGCATGAAAGCACTGCTTGAGTTTAAGCAGTCAGCAGCCAGCAGCCAGCAGCAGAGACAATGGAGTATGTCTTTTCATAGCACACTTTCACGGGACAGAGGAATTTTTACCCCAGAGTAGACAGACATTTCTGCTTGTCTTCAATAGATCTGATCTTAACTACTTGTGAAAAGCCCTTTCCTGGTGCCCCTTGGAAGCTGTTTGGAGTAGTGCAAGAGTCACGAGGACATGATCTGCTGCTTGGCAGGTTGATGTGTCAGGTTTTGCCCTTCTTAAACCTTCCTCCTGATACTGTTTCTAATGCCTTTCTCCACCTAGTTTCCTACTAACTTAAAGCAATTTGTCGAAGTGCCTCCCAGTTATTCACTGCTACTGAATACTTTTGGCTTTGATAAAGAAAGGCAGACACACAAATAGTGCAAGAGGTGTGGGGGGAATCATGCAATTTAGCCA
Organism: Callipepla californica brunnescens; assembly: GCA_023055505.1. Classification (NCBI taxonomy): domain Eukaryota; kingdom Metazoa; phylum Chordata; class Aves; order Galliformes; family Odontophoridae; genus Callipepla; species Callipepla californica. The sequence goes on along the minus strand of JALIRH010000003.1, from coordinate 36,542,924 downwards.
CACAGGTTTTAAAATAGCATTACATTTTTTGCTTAAATGCTAGAAAGATTCTACACTGAGAATCTGAATTGATAAGGGAACATGAAAAAAATTAAAGGTCACAGCATACAAGAGAAATGAGGAATAAACTGAGGAGGTGGGAAAATAAGGAGGGAGGATAGAGAGATAGAGAAAAAAGTTAGCTGTAGCTAAAGAGGAATTCATCTCCTTTTGACATGTTTCAGCTTATCTCCTCACACTTTTTCTTTAATTATGTTTGTCCTCCTGGTAATTTTTTTCCGGTCTTTCTTTCTGTCTGACCTTTCACTAAGAAATTAGTTCTCCAATGAACTTGCTAAGCCATTTGAAGTTTTTAACTGTTATACTACATTATAATTACTTCACTCAGCAAGGCAGATGCTAGAACACTGTGGAAGGCCCTCACTGTGACATCTACAAATTATCGGTAAAAAAGACAAAAAAATATTATGCCATAAAAAGATACTGTCAACACTAATAACAACTGCATAAAGCCATGTAGAGTTGAGTATTTTAAGATGTTTGATCCTTGAAGGCTCCCTGTGATGAACAGTACTACAAAATCTGAACCCAGCACAGCAAATATGTACTTAACAACGCAGTTCTGATGGTCTCAGGCAAACACTGTCATGCTGCTCTCCCTAACATCTCAATATCCTACACACTGGACCATCACATAGTAAGAGGCCAAAAGCACTTACATTTAAGTAAGAACAAAATAAAAGTAGGAAAGAGGGAGAGACAGAAATGAAGCGTAATCCTATTTGGCCCATCAGGAAACATAGAGTGACATGGAAGCCAGGTAAGGACCACAAGGAAAATTAATATCTAGCTGGGAACCAAACACGGCTCTTAATACAGTACTGTTTCCAGTCACAAGGCCTCTCTTCCATTGTATGCTCAATAACTACAGAAGATAATACCTAATGCATATACTGGCACCATGGTAATGTCCACATAACAAAGGTGCTGCTTTGAGCAACATGATTCTAAGAAGGCTGTTTATACTCTGAACCTTACAGGAGCTAAAAAATATCATGCAAGGGAGAAAAATAATCCTGGGGAGCTCCTGTCTCTTATTCAAATGGAACTGATTATGATATTTTCATTTGGATACTTTCATTTGGAAGAATTTTGCCTAAAAACAAAAGACAAATGGAAAAACAGAATAAACTGTATGTGGGGGGTAATGAAGAATCCCCTTTTTGGAATTATGCAGCATGTAGAGTCGAAATTTGTTAGATAAAATACCAAGTATCTAGCTGTTGTTGTGCTCCAACTCTAAAGAACAAGTATTTGAGCAGATATAAATGGCAAAACACAACTCTCCAGTCATGTGCACAGGATACAGTCCAACACACCTATAAAAACTCTAAGACCGTTTTGTGCAACAGGTTCTTTTGTATGCACAGCTGGTACCGGACACAATATACATCTTCAACTGCATTTCAACTTAGCTTCTGCTCACTTATAGGGCATGCTGAATGTAATTACAACAGATTCTATCCTATGCTGATAACAGTGGCTTAATTCATGGCAGAAATACTAGTGATACACTTAGCTTTCCTCACAGCATGAACAAAAGTTAGAAGTTAGTATTACTTTCTAGCTCTGCATTCATAAAGTACAAATCTCAAGCTGAGGTACCTGTCAGAATATACATTCATATGGATGTGTTTATAAATATTTAGATGTACTTAGCCTTCAAAATAATCAACACACCTTCAGGTTAATGCTTGTCTAACCTAAATTACAACATTAAGGCTTTATGATGAAAAAAGAAAAAAAAAACAATAGTCAGTGACATGGACATTGCATTGGTCCAACAATAACGACAGTACACTTGCTGGTTTGTCTATTCCTTATTCCAGATACTTCTTACAAATGCACTGACTCACTGAGGCACTGCATACCTCTGCTTCCCAATGAAATCACAATGACTGCTCAGTTCTTTGTATGCCAAATGCTACAGAATTTCATTTGAATAAACTTTTCCTGCCTGTTCAGATGACCAATGTAAACATATCAAGGCATACTTCTCATTCATCAGAAAGCTTCCTTTTAAGCATCTGTTTGTAAATGATCATTGGTATATCATCAGTCAAACAGACCACCTGTATTTTCCCCAAGTCCATGGAAGAAATTGAAGTCTGTGCTGGTGGAACTTAACAATTTACCTTCCTTCTTCTCTGACAGGTACGACTTGGCAGTGAGGACAGGACATGCATCCCTCTCAGTCCAAACTGGCATCATTGTTTAGGTAGTATCTTTATGCTTCTTTAGAAACTCAAGTATCCTCAAGTATCCTTTAAGATACTTCTTAGTTAGGATCTTTAACTGTAGCAATAAGAAGATACTATGTAAAAGCCTGTTTTTTTTGTTTTTTTTTTTTGCTGGAGATTATGAGCAGTGAGACTACATCTCTGTTAATGACTGGACACTTCTAGTAGGCTACAGTGATAGATGAACTTGCTGTTCCAGGAAGACAGTGGATGAGTTGCCTACCAACTGAGTTCTCCAAGGGATCTATTTATTCTTTGGTGCCTAATTTGCAAATATATCCAGACTTCAGTACAGCCCTGTTAATGTAAAAAAACTAATCTATGCATTACTAGCCAGTGCTGAAGAAAATTAGTAATTTCAGTATATTAAACTGAATTACATTTTCTAATAGTTGATCTACATTCAAAGTTCACTTTTAATTTTCCAGTAAAGTATATTCTTTTATTTGTCAAGTCATTTATTCATTGTTTGGCTTTTCTTAAATGATTTTGAGTCTTCACAGCATCACAGTATCATCTTACCCACATGTTTAAAATCAAAGTTTAAGCAATTTCCCTTTTACCCTTTTAATGACATATGAAATCACATTCTCGATTGATAATGGTACTTCTTTTAATATACCAAATACAATATGTATGCATTCCATCATACTGTATTTGAAATCAAGTACATGAATGTAACTCTATCTTATTTCAATTCTTGACTTTCATAAAAGAACTATCTCTTTATAAAATGCTTAACTCATTAAAATTTTACAAAAATCCATTAGAAGAATTTCTCATTTTATCCAAATACTATTCATCAGCATTTCTAATTTCATTTTAATAGCCTCTCTTTTTATGATTATAAGAGTAATGTCATACATATATTTTACATTGACATTAAAAAATCCTGAAATGGTGGATAGCTCACTGCTTTATTTTTTATTCTATAAATATAAAAGAAGAAAAATAATCTCATTTTAATGTAATTTATTACTCCGGTGAAACAATGCATTTTTCTTCCAAACACTTAACTTGTACATCAGTCAGTATTCATTTTAGATTATTAAAAAGAATAAAAATACATTATTCTCTCACATTGTGTATATTTTGAAATGCATAATTTAGAAAATTAAAGCTTTCTTCTTTACAGAAGAGAAAAGCAGAAAGATGAAGTTTATTTATTTATTTATTTATTTAGCAGGTGTTTCATTAAAAGCAAGCTGTGATCTTGGAAACAGTGTTTCAGTGAAGCACTATTTCATATTTTTGCCCTTCAAACACATTTTAACTCAATATAAAATCTACTTCTCTTCATGTACATATAAAAAAAATCTCACTGTAAGTCTTTGTTGTTTTCTTTTATTTTTGAGTGTTGAGGGGCTTTTTTTTAGTTCTATCATAATGTAAGTATCATAAATACATAAAATCTTTGTAGGTGTAGTTAACAGTATGTTATACTATGGCATACCCATACAAATCCTGAAATCAGATGGTGCTTAAGATTATCTGAGAACAAATTTCACTATACAACATCAAGCTGTGCTGAATTTTAAAGTATTATTTCTTGGTATGTGCAAGCTACACTAACTACACGAAATGAAAAAATACTGCACTTCTGTGGGAGAAGTATTGTGTCACAAAATAGAAGTGCCTCATATAACAACTCTGCTGAATGAAAAGCAATAGAGCAGTGCATAATGTTTTACCTACACCAGGCCCTCATGGTTGTACTAATGCCAAAATAGGCTTGCGGGGTTTTTTAGACAAGAATTTAATAGCAGAAAAGGAAAGCTTACACTTTATTCTGTATAAACCATTACACCCATTTTCCAACTGCAGAAGCAGGCATTTCCCTCTCAGATTCTCAGACTCAGTTTATAAAAATGTATGGGTTTGTTGTAATTCCCGGATCAGAATAAATGCCTGGTATTTCTTGTCATAAAACTTGAAAAGATTACAAATCAATAAGTAAAAAAGGGAATTGTAGCACTAATAGACTATTAACATGCTTCTGGTTCCTATTACAGCAATAAAATTATAGCTTTCTATGATTAATGAGAGCTATCACTCTATTATTTTTCATTTCAGGTTCCCTCATTACATCTTCATCTCTAAACTGGGAAGAAATGAATTTAAAGGGTGGACTATTTAGTGGATAAGCAATTGGTTAGATGTAGGGCTGTGGTCAGCAGCTCCATGTTTATACAACAGTGGGATTGAGTGTACCCTCAGCAAGTTTGCAAATGACACCAAGCTGAGTGGTGCAGCTGATACAACAGAAAGAAGGAAAGACATCCAGAGGGACCTAGACAGGCCTGAAAAGTGGGCCCACAAGAACCTAATGAGATTCAACAAAGCTGAGTAGAAGGTGATGCAGTTTGTCCAGAGAAATCCCAGAGATGTGTACAGATTGGAAGAAGAACTTCTTGAGCTGGGGGTCCTGGAAGATAAAAAGTCTGATGAGAACCAACAGTGTACTCTAGCAGCCCAGCTGCATTCTAGGCTGGATCAAAAAAAGGGTAGCCAAGAGTGTGAGGGAAGAGACTGTCACCTTCTACTCTACCCTTGTGAGGCCTCATCTAGACTCACAACCAGGTCTGGGGCTCCTAGCGGATGCAAGATGTGGAGCTGTTAGTTTGGGTCCAGAGAAGGGCCACAGAGCTGGTCAGAGGGCTAGAACAGCACTCTTAGAAAAAAAGGTTCAGAGATATGGGTTTGTTAACTTGGAAAAGATAAGGCTTTGAGGAGATCTCACTGTGGCTTTCTAGTACATGAAGGGAGCTTATAAGCAGGAAGAAGACTGACTTTTACACCATGTGATAGTGATAGGAAATGGCTTTAACCTAAAAAAAGAGAGATTCAGGTTAGATGCTAAGAAGAAATTCTTCACTGAGAGGATGGTGAGGTGCTGGCACTGCTGCCCATAGAAGCTGTGGGTGCCCCATCCCTGGAGGCTCACAAGGCCAGATTGGATGGGACCCTGGGCAGCCTGAGCTGGTGGGTGGCAGCTCTGCCTACGACAGGTTGGTTGGAACTAGATATGCGAGGTCCCTTCCAGCCCAAACCATTCTATGTTTCTATGATTTCTCCAGTAGTACCAGCATATATGTGATATTGCCAGGTCGTTAAAATTCCACCTCAAAAGTTCTTCCATGTTTTTAGTGTAAAATAAAATATTCAAACTTCTCATAGGAATGCATACAGCTGCGTTTGAACAGGTTTCAATTAAAAAGACACAGTAAAAGTGATTAAAATTTCAAGCTAGTAAAAAAATAAATTGACCCCCCCCCAAAAAAAAAAATCCACTATTTTTTATTTAGAGACTGTTGAATAAGTCATTTGATTGTTTTTACCATAGTTTCTTTTTAACTATTTTACAAGTCAGAGGGATTTCTAAAGCTGATTTTGAGGTATAATAAGGTCTCAATAGTGCAAAGCTTTCTACAATGCTCTGGTAGGATATCACAAACAAGGAATTATGCTGTAGTGAATTAATAAACTTCAGGTCTATGTATTGATTTAGTTCTGCTTGAGGGCAGGGCAAAATAAAGTAAGGAAGAAGGGAGTGGAAGATGGATAATGACTAGAGGAAGCTGCCTGTGAGGATGTAGAAAGAAAAAAGAAGTGGGGACTATTACAAATTCAAACAATTTGACTGTCCTAAAGCTGGTGTCTCTGAATACCCTACGCTACCCTCAATAACTGAAAGCAAAAGCTAAGCAGCCACCTCTCAATAAGTTCCCTGCAGACTGCTTCTGTTTTTCATGTAATAGATTCACTACTGCAAAAATACATTAAGTTAGAACAAGTCTGCAATGAGTTGTACCCTGGGGTTCACTGACACAGAAGGACAACAAAGGGCATACAAAGGAGCTGTGGTGATAGCAGACCTGTGTAAGAATTGCACATTGGCAAAATTTCATAAATATGGCTCCATCACTCTTTAGAAGGCAGGTTTGTTTCTCACCTCTCTGGGACAGTTCTACCCTTCAGGTTTTCTAGGCACCAAATACTGACTTGATCAAGAATAGCTAGGATTGGCAGTAAAACAATTGGTCTGAACTATTCTTACTATTTTGTCTACTTCTGAACTTAAATTGTTTACTCTCTCATCAGAGTATTTTCTTTGAACAGCAATATTTACAATGCACATCAGAAATGGTTTAACAGGAGAACAGTCTGACAGATGATTCTAAATTGTACTCCCTAGATGATCAATATCTCATCAATTCTGCTATAGTTAGTATCATATTAACCATAAATCTTTTAGACTAGGCACTCAAGTGATGTAAACCAAGGTTAATTTCATCTTGTGACATTTTATACAAATTAAATTGTTGTGTTCTTTCTGTTTTCTAGTTGTGAAATTCACTGGAGCTTCACAGATTTTCTCTGATCCCGTAATATTCAGGGCAAATCCTCTCACCATCTGTATATACCCAACATTGTCCCTCTCTGGAATTTGTGAGCAGATTAGAATTCATATCGTCTTTCAGTCAGCTGAGGTCCATTGATTCCTTACATGCCTGTAAATGCCATGCTACAAAAACAAAAAGATTTGTGTGGAGAACACACAAATTAAATGCAGTACCTGTAACCAGATAATGAAATACTAACCAAGACAAATCGTACATTTTTTCATTCCGGGGAAGTAATGCTATTGATTGTTAGTGGTTAACAGAGGAGTCTTCTACCTGTGAGGAGTCTGATCCTGATTTGGCCATTATCTCAGTTGGTTTGTTCTTTTTTTGTTTGTTTGTTTTGTTTTGGTCTCTGTAGAGAGTACTTTATTGCCTTTATTTCCAAACATGCAAGTAAAATCAGGAGACCTCACTAATTACATGCTATGCTTTATTAGGAAATTCCAAATTAATTTAACATTTAATATTTCTGAAAGAAACAGTTATTCAGTAATTATTTTCACTTTTTTCAGCCTCTGTTTGAGATTAACTACATTTAGCAATTATTTTGCTATTCTTTTGGTAAGACCCATTAATTTACTTTTTACTGCTTTGGGGTATAATACTGTAGACAATTAGCATGTGAACACTAATCTCTTTTCTTGTTGGTTTTACAACTTCATGAATCAGAACTCTTTTCAGTGAAACCTGTGGAAAAAAGCATTATAGATTTCAATAGAAATAGGAATGTCCCTCCAAAGGTGAGATATTCAAGCCTGCATGGCTAGGTACCTAACTATTTAAAGAGCTTTCTTAAAAATCGAGATGAAGAAGAGAGATTCAAGTTCTCCATCACTAGTTTTGCAGGATGAGGTGAGTAGTTCTGACTTAAAACATGTGTTTCAAAGTATTGCACTGCTGTAGGACAGTCCTAGGCTTGTATATGAAAAGAAAACCGTTACATGCACGTGATACATACACTGAGGATGCCCAGAGCCTAACAAAGAAGCCAGTAACCCCAGGACATATTGACATGATTAACTGGAAAGTGGCCTGCCCACACCATGTCTCTGAGCAGTCTGCAACCTCTGCATCTGTCTTCAGACCTTCATCAACTTCTAAACAAGAACTCTTTTTCAGATACTGCAGCAAGGCCAGACTCTTCATGGTAAAAAGTGATGACTTTATTCATGCTCAAGCAGAAAAATCAGAGTGCTAAGTGACCCACTTAATTAGGAGTTCTGCCTTTTGGCACTGAGAAAATAATTATGGGCAGGAAAATCCATGAGGAACTCACTTTTGACTCAGAAGGGTTATCCCAGTTAGTATTAACTGGAAAATAGGAACTGGCTTTGTAGTAACGGAGGTAGAAAATATAAAGCTATGATCATTAGATTTATCAAGTAGAAAGGAGTATAGAGTTATGATATTCTTTTTTTAACATAAGGTTGAATTGTAATAATGATAATATAACCATGATAAAGCTGTTACTGCAGAAGTGATCTAAATGTAAATGAGAAAAGGTTTAATCAACTGAATAAATCCCCCAATGCAATGTGGAACAAAACACTGACTGTGGTTTCTAGAAATAAGTAAAATGTATGTCTCAAAATATGTATTCTACCAACAAAAATGTGGCTAAGTTTGAAAAGACAACAAATTGCTAACAGACTTTGCTTTCCAAGGGTGTTTATTTTGATGTTGGCAATACCAAGTGTTAATTAGTGTTTTGTTTGGCTTCAGGTGAGAAACTTCAGAAGAGACAGCACTGGAGTGAAGTTGACCTCTCTCTACCATATATACAGTTTGTCAGGTCTTACAGTGGGTTTGGCACTGTTGGGTTTAAACATCAAGGGAGCAGATCTCAGCCAGATCAAAAGTGTCAATGGTTTCCACCTACTACAGCAATGTTCATCTCTCCACAGATTTCCACTATTTTGTATTGTAAAAATCTAGTCCAGTAGCTATGTCCTATGAGATTCAGTTACTTCACAATACTTTAATCACATTAATGCAGCGCAGATATGAATAAGAACTCAGTCCTGCAAACAGTTCCCATCAGATAGATGCAATAGAGGACAATCCAAATCGTCAGTGTTCATCCATTAAGCCTGGACAATATAGAGCCTTTCTTTACTATTACTCAAATACCAGAAAGGTGATTTTTCTCACACATTGTTTAGTAATTTTGTAATTAGAAATGCAAGAATAGACACAACATATTCCTAGGGTAACATGCAGTTCCGCTAGCACTTCAGTTATTGCCTAGCACAAGGGAAGGATTACTTGATAGCTAGGATGACCCTATTCTTTCTAAACCATTTATATGCCCAAGACAACAACAAACATGTATTCACAGCCAAAAACAGCTTAGAAATGAATAAAAACTTTATATGGTTTGTCATTACCGCTGAGCAGAATAGCGTTTGTACTATCACAGAGCAGTAGGGGTTGGAAGGGAGCTCTAGAGATCACTGAGTCCAACCCCCTACCAAAGCAGCTCCCTAGCCCAGGTTGTACAGGTAGGTAGGTATCCAGGTGGGTCTTTAATGTCTCTAGAGAAGGAGAATATCCTACTATCAGGAATGAAATAGGGAAGGACGAAGAAAACACAGACTAGTGAAGTAACTGCTCCATATGGAATATATCCAATAGATATATTCCAGACCTCCATCACATTTCCCCATTTTTTTATGATGTGGCAAAAGATTTTTCCTTCTTGCACATTTATATAATCGTTGCTTCATAAGGGATGGAGAAAAGATTCTGTGGGCTTTAAAGATAATTTTATCATCCTTCCAGTAATATCAGAACTGGAATTTAGAGCTAGAACCACAGAATTTTAGGGGTTGGTGAGAAATCCTATCAATTTTCATATAATGACTCCTTAGGCAAAGTGCTTCTGGGGAGGAGGAGGAGATGGGAAAGTCTATTTCTAGGTTACAAGGCAACAAACATCCATCCTTGCATACCATATTGCCAGGAGGCCCAAGTTTGAAAAGAAAAAACAAGCAAAGTGTGAACTGGACATGGCATCGATAATAATTTGCACTTTAAAACTATAACACATTGACTGCCCTACCTGCATGCCTTCTGCTTTATTGATGTTTTAACACCTGAAGTCATTGTGTTGGTTTGAACTCTTGACAGTTTTGCAAACTAAGTTCAAAAGAGTTTAACATTCTGCCCTTAATTTTTTTTTAATGATGATCACTTTACTGCGAGCATCCTTGGATGTCATGAATGCAGTATTTTTTAATGTGCACTTCTATGCATTGCTCTGCAAACGTGAGAGATCTTAGCTTTAAATTCTACAATTGCAGTGACTTCCAGTCCCACTATCGCACGTTGAAACTGACAAATCTATAAATGCACTTGGAAACTGCAGTAATTTAATTGGTAATTTTCTGATTATTTTTATTGGAATCCTGTCAGGTATACTCATTGTATCAGAAATTGGACGGGATTACACCACTTACCAGAAAACACTTTGTGAGCTGTTTCTCACATTTCCAACGATACTCGAATTCCACAAATGAGAGAATTAGATAGGTCTGTGGAGCATACATAGCTGTGAACATAGCTATTTTACTTCTGTATTGCTCCTTCAAAGCACTAAATACATAAATAAATAAATAAAACAGAAAGCTCGAGAGTGCTACCAGAAAATGCAAGTCAGCAACACAAAATTTAAAAGTTGTTTTTCTGGGGGGAAAAAGAGGGTGGGATGCTGGGAGGGTAAGTGGAGAGCTCTCCAAATGTTTTAATTCCAAAATCAACATATTCAGATGTTTGTATTTTGTTTTCTACTGAGCAAAGAATACAGAACAATGATTTGTGATTCATATAGTTCTGCAGCCTAGCAAGTTATTTTTTCTTCAGAATGAGTTATGGAATTTTTTGTCTCCTAGTCTTAGTAAATTAACATTGGTGATAAGAAGCAATGTTCAAGCAATTCAACCATGCTAGTTTCTTTCCTTGTACGTGCTCCATAGAATGAAGATATCCATCATCTTCATGCCATTGAAAAGTTGCTCATAGAGTTGAAATGGATCTTCTAGTACATCAGTGAAGCATTTTAGATGTAAGTTGCTGACTTAATCTAATTGCTGACTGCTCTAATAAACTGACTTAAGAAGCAGCAATCTTTTTCCAAACTGAAATCCTATTAATCAAGCAGAAGTCACTGTTCATTTTAATATAAACACATTCTTTTGCACTGGTGTCTTTTCTCTCACTCACTTTTGTTTCAGAGATTCAATTGTTGTCAGTGTTTCTCATCTCCAAAAGGGATCTTTCAGTTTATCTTTGCCCTGAAGTAAGAAAGAGGAATCTCAGTAAAGTACTGCAGGTAATTCCAGTTATTCTGGAATATCTCAGACCTGGCAAAGCATGAAGAAACATATCTGAGAAGGGAAAAACTGAGAGAAGTGGAAACCAACTTTTTGTGTACAGCTCAGTACCTGGTTTGCTCTGCCTGAGCACTTGCCTGGGTCACACTTGCAAATTCATCGGGCTTGCTATTTGTATCTTCTGCTTGAGAAAGAATCTGTGCAAAGCTACGTACTCAGATTTAGTGACAATCATCTCCCTGAGGAGATGTCTGTTTAGACTGTTCTGAAACCAAAGCTCAGTGTGTGTTGTATACATTTCCTCTTGTTGATGATATGTACACATACATTTTAAGGACATTTCATGTGCAAGGTAAATACTACTAAATACTAGCCAGGCACTGTAAATTTAATCAGACTAAGGAGAAACTCAGGAAATGTGAAAAACACCCCTGCCTTGCCAATATCACTATCATATACAAGCTTGGAAGAATGGAAAAAGAAATGCTTCAAAATTTATCTTCAAGTCACAATTTATATTGAAAATTGCTTGGTCACTGAGACTAAAATCATCGTCAGCAACAGTGGAAGAAAAAGGGGTAAGTTATATAATATGAAGCATTGTTCACGCTCAGCATCCAGACAGATGCGAGGGTGCAAAGCACTGCCTATGGAAAACACCAACACTATTAACAACAAACCATGAGTTCTGCAAACTGCAACACTTACAAGGAAAAGCAGCATACTGCTGTGATCTGCACAATGCATTGCAGATGACCCTGGATGTTCTGCAAAGTAATTTTGGCATAAATGCTGCAGGAATAAAAAAAAAAAAAAATTGAAAAGAGCACTTTGCTGGAGCATGGCAAGTTGCCTCCTCTAAGAAATGAGTATGCACACCCACTATTCCAGGCACAACTCTTAACTTTGTACATAAATATTCCAATGTACATTGTATAAGTAACTGCAGTATCTCTGCTAAATCAGGAGGACAGAGATGATTTATTAAGGTCAGATTCTGGCTCTGCAGTCTCTGCATTACCTGAACTCATTCACACCGTTTTAAAGGTTTCTCACTTTTTGACCCCTCATGACAAGCAGTGAATGATCTGGGAGCCAGTTTCTATGCTTGATTTGCTATACAGGAACATGGGTTTTGACCCAGATAGCACTTGCTGAATTTAGTATTGTGTACTATGCATAATACAGTGATGTACATGCAATGCAGGCATGTAAATCACTCTCTGCAAAGCTCCAGCAGCATTGTGCACTACTATAGCAGACCATAATGTCAGTGACTGTGACAGTGCTGACAAACCAATGCTGTGTAAAGGGTCTGTTCACAGAAACAAAATGCAATCTAGTGTCTTATTCACACAATAGAAAAGATACAACTCACTGGTTGTATCCCAACCTACTATCTGCATCATAACTCTCTAAAAATAATCCAAAATAACATTTCTGTTAAACTGAAGTTTCAAAATAGGTCTTGCAATAAAAGTCAAAAAGCCAGAAATGGTGCATCTTTGAATGTATTTAAGGGAGCAAACCAAAGCCACATATTTCACGGAGAAACAGAATCGATATTTGCAGAATGCACAGAGATGTCATTTACCCTTGGTGTTGTGCATTGCTACAGAACAGTATGCAATTGCAAATCATTTCAGCACACATGATGGATTTCTCCATTTTAAATGATTATAATGCACAGATTTTCTGCCTCACCCAGTACTTTTCAGTGAGTGGCAGGCATGTTTCTCAATTATCAGCGTAAAGCCCAAATCCAATTGGGAAAGCATTCTCAAACCTGTCATACAACCCTAGCCGTGCCATGCAGTGCCCAGCATGTCTGCAGAGAGGTACAAACTAAACTTTACCAATCGCTACTTCATGCTGGCAGGCGCACTTTGTTTTGGTGTCTGATGTCTTCAAGAGCAGTAAAAATTCAGAACAAACAAATATTATTACAAAAGGTCCACAAATATATTTTGGCCTAATTTGTGTGATATTGTTTGCTGCAACTTAGCTGTGCATCTGCTGCACAATTATTCAGAGTGAAAATTTGTGGAACTCCAGAGATCTGAAGCAAAGAAATGCTGACTTACAAACATCCAGGAATTTATGTCATTCAACCCTGAGCTACACATCACTGTGTCTTTGACACTGCCTCCAGTTACAACCTTGGACTCATACTTGCAAAACCCTATGGGACATTGCTGAGAGGCACTGCTGTTTGTGCCTAGACCATTTGAAAGTGAGGGAAAGTACAGAAGCACAGACCAAAAACACATGCTCTGCATAGCTACAATAGCAAACCTAATTCAGGGATACAGATTGAAGTGCTGTATTGAGTACCAGTACTATTGTAAGTCATCCAGTAGTGCACAATATTATATCTCTCTATGTACAATATGGAGTATAGACCTTGGACTGGATGTGAATTTCTGAGTGTTTATCATTTGTACTATGCCTTCACTGTATTTACAGAGATAAAGACAAAGTTGCACAAATAAAAACTTAGTCATTGGCACCTATGAAAGAAACAAAGTATTCCCTGCATAAGATGTACGGTTCAACAACAATGACATGGCATCATGACCACAAAACCTTCAAATTCCATCCTCCCTGTCCAGCCCTACCTACTGCTTCCACTACAGCATAATCCTTCTCTTCCACAAAGCTATGATACAAGTTGCTCAGTGATTTATTGCTCTAGAGAATTTACAAATACACTATGATCATTTTTATGTCTGAATTGTGAGCCATGTCAATGGATTTCAGAACAAAAGAGTGCTTATAGAATCTGTACAGGGCAAAGGATTTGGCAAGGGAGCAGTGGCTAATGCATCACCATTGCAGCCTGTGCCTTTACTTGATCATCATGTGGAAGGTTTGCTACTGATATCAAAGATCTATTTGTTCATGCATCATTGACTTCTGCTGTGCCATCATCCTGAGAGATGCTTCAGTCAAAGGCCAGAAACTGCATTTACGTCACAAGTCACACCCGCTACTGTAATAACTTTCCTGCCCAAAATTTCCGACAGAGTGAAGCCCAGAAGACTTAGTATCCAATCATGGATCACAGTTCACCCCTGCAGAGTCTGAAACTTTTCCGGGGAAGAAAAACATCATACATAGAAGATCAAACACTTCAATTAAACTTTGGAAGAAACGTGGAAGGCTTCCTACAAAATCACAACAGAATATACTTCCAAAAGTTTAACACAGTAGATACTTCCCAAATGGCCATATATGAAAGAGAATTAAAAAGCTAAATGCTACTGCATTATAGATAACCTATTCTGAAAAAGAAGTGCAAGTGAGCATAAGATAAAACAGGTGCGGTAAAAAACACAAAATGTCTAGAAGTTATCTCGTGGTGCTAAGAATCTCCATGTGTCCCGCCTGTGAGAGTATACAAACTTTGATTTCTTTAAAGGGAGGAATCAAAGTTCGTGTTGCTTCTCAAAACTGCCTGAAAAGCAAAGAGAAAAGAAAAAATTGTACACTTCCAAACTATCTGATAAGGCAGATTAGAGTGTTTCTCCCTGACTAATACATGAAGCCCAGGTTATCAGCTGATAACAGAGGATGCATAACAATCTCCAAACAAGATACACAGCAAGAAATTAAGACCAAATGCTACCAAATCCTGATTAATCATCTGCCACACAGTTAAATACTGGCAAATACAGTTAAAAGTTCAGATTTAAAATTTAATTTTCTTCTTTATCAGTATCTTCCTAAACATATGACTTCTCCATGAGTGGTTCCTTCTGAGACAGAAGGATAATAAAGTTACTACTTCACTGTTGCTTTGCCATTGCAGTAGGCACCACCTTTCTGGAACTGGAGCATACAGGAATGTGCTGCTCACATGCTTGGCATGCTGTCTTCTCTCTGTAGACAGCTGGAAATTTTCAGGCTTGCTGCCATGGCCATCCCCTACCACCTTTTACTGCTCACACAGTATACATTCTGAAAACTGTCCTTCATATTTTATATTGTCTGCACTCTTAACCACACTGGGAAATTCTAATGGGTCAGATTTAGATAAACAGTTCCAATATTATCTGTAAAAGACAAAGTAGTGAAGCTGGAGAGACATTACCTGGGTTTTTGCCTAGCCTCTTCCTCATAGCACTTTTCAAGTACATTTGAGACCAGTAGAGATATATCAAAGACAAACTCTTGCAAGTTTGTGAAAACAGGCAACAAAATACACAACAACTGACTAATGTTCCAGGAATAAAAGAAAAAAGAAGAAAAAAAAAAAAGCCTTACCCTAGTAATATATTAAATTAGACTCCAACATGTCAACTTCTGAGAAAGCCCACATAAGCCTTCAAACTTAAAAGAGCTTATAATCATGAGATGCAAATCCAAAAAAATTATTGCTTCAGTTTCCTAAAATACATCACAGCTGAAAAGAACAAAACAATTGTACAGAATACAGGGGGCAGCTCCTGCTACATTGGTTATCTTTGACAAGTCAATGTTCCACAGGAGGATTTGAGAAGCTGCATTTAGCTGCAGTTGTCACTATGAAAAAAGAACTGGCAATGCCTCAGCTGCCTTACCACCATGGAGCTGCGGAAAAATACTGATATTAATGGTCTGAGTACAGCTGTTAATATTGGGATCAGATAACCACTGAACTGTGTTGGCAGCAATGCATTGTTTTCTTCCATTCCTCATTACCTGTCATTGAAAGCGACACTAAAACATCAGAAAGTAGAAGGCATATAATGCTGTAATGTCCTTGCTGGTAAGAATACAATATTCAGTTTCTTTTGTCATATCAGTACTCACTGATCTGAAATGTCCATTTAGCTTTGATGGGGCACACATCCACACTGAGATTAAAATTTGGAACCAGACATTGATAAGCTATTTACTGCAACCACAAATCTAAGGAAATATTTTCACTGAAGAATAGGCATGCCAACAGCAATAGCCACACACCTGCCTTGTCCAGGACAGAGTCATGTGGATGCTCAAAGGATTTAAGGATAACAAATCTCTACCTGTATTGAAATGTTTCTTCCTAGCCTCTTTGTACAGAAGCACTCTACCATGGCAAGTCACACAAAATTTCAGCCTTTCCAGATTAATTGCCCCCCACAGCCCTTTGAGCCCCTTCACACTTTGACATTAGTGTCAAGTATCTTCTTGCAATGCCTTGAATACACTCATGCTTGTAAAGTGTTTCTCAGAGTGGGGGAAACTTTCCCCAGCTTTAAACCATTCAATTGTGTACTTTCTGAAAATGAAAACGCCTTTACCATACTATCGGCACTAACACTCTGAAGGTTAAGGTTGCATACCACTGGATTTCAGACATCTTTTCTTAAAATTTATCATAATGGCTTTAACATCATCTGTTTCTCCTGCACTGCTTGCCAAGGATTTAATTAACTATTGCTTCAATTAGCTATAAATCCAAACTATAAGGATAGATCAGATTGGATTTTGAAATAAAAGTCTTCCACGCTTTCAGGTTTTAGGACTTAAATTTTGATTTAAGCCTTTGTTGTACTGAACATGGTCAGTATTGCCTTCATTTCAGTGTTGATGGAGAATCACAAAAAGAAAAGACATCATTATTTCTTTGGCTTGTCTAGAAAGCAAATCTTAAAACAAACTTTAACTATGTATACATATATTATTTTTTTTAATTGGTTAGGGGGCATTTATATGTTGTTAAATATTCAGGTGTGTATCCTGACTGAGAGATTTGCATGTTACCAGCCAGTCAAATGAGTCATCCACTCTTTTTTTTTTAATGCTGGGATATATAGGACTACAAGGTATAGAAAACAGATTTCCTGTCCCTGGCTATACCCACCTTGGCTTTCCTTTCATTAACCTAGTCTCCTGGCTACAATTTAAGTCTAGGCTTTCTTGAAGTACATCTGGGTCACAAGCTAGCAAGGGAATTATGGTAGCATTTTTCTGATGTGCTCCAAGTTAAAGCTTTCCTTCTCTGGCAGACTGGCAGCTGGTCCTTTTATAGAGCATCTCATAGCTGCAATTGAGAGGGGGCAGTCCAGAAGCCCATTATGCATGCTTTTGTTTTTATTGCACTAGCAAAGTTCAGACATCTGTCAGGTATTACTGGTGATTATATATATTCACTGGACTATTCTGTACAAGTAGAGAGAGGATTGGGGATACATAGCTGTTAAATGCAGTACATAGTAGAATGTGTGAAGAAACATTTATTTGGAGTACAGACTGGAAGCAGCACTTAATCATGCTTCATGAAGGGACTCTAACAGAATGTCTTTGTTCAAGCTCTCTCCCACTCAGTGCAACCTATGTAAGTGCTCATGCTGATGTAAGGTTGCATGTCAATGGCTAGCATGCTGGATGATCTGTTATTATCTCATAAGAATGTAGACCATTTCATTTTTCTACAAGCCACATGAGGATTACCTTATCCACTATTCATGGTTTAAAAGCAATCGACACTGTGTAAACTAAGCAGATTTGGATGCTGAAACACTTTTATCTCAGATGTATGCAGCTAATCAATTAGATAATTTCCCTGTGCTGTGGGAAGAAAAGGTGGAGGAAGCGAGATAAGCTGGGTGGGATGATATTATGCATCCTTAGGCAGCCTTTCTCAGGAAGGAAAAGTGATTCCTTTTTCAGCAGGAAAAGTGGTGTTCTCCAGAAGAGAAAAGTAAAGAACATTACAATTAACAGATCCAGCTGTGATGAGCAGGGCACGCTCATGGCTTCTCCTGGGTTCTTTATAGCACTGTGAGTTTAGCAGATTTTGGAGGGATGGTCCCATATATCAGGGCAGGGTTGTGGAGTCCCTATTTTTTTATTTTATTTTACCTCTCCTAGTTATTGGGCTGGGTAAAGAGTATCTCTTTGGTGACTTGTCTGCTCAAAAAGCATTGCCAATTTCTGATTTGTTGGTGCTAAGCTGTTGGTGCTAAACATTTGCTTATTTAGGATCTTTCTGGATGCATTTACAATTCTTTATGATTAGTAAGCATTTTTCATAGTTTGTCTCTTTCCTTGAGCAAATACAAATTGATGTTTTGAACAAGGAGCTGATCATATTTTGTATACTTCTGACTGAATCGATTGAAAAGCTGATTAAAGCTAACAGCCATGCTAGCCAGATTTAACTGCTAACTGCAACATGATACTATATCTCAGTAGCAAAACAAGCATCAGAGTCCATCGAAAAAAAATGGCTGTGTGATTTCTCTATGCCTGATCTATCCTTTGGAAGGTGTAGAACTGGCAGAAACCTTTCTGACAATGTTTTGCTTCTAGGAAACACCATTTTACAAAACCAAAAACTCTACAAGAACATATTAATGTAGCTGATAATGTTTTCAAACAGGCAAGGCAAGGAGCTCAATAGTCAGCATGCAAAATTCTCATTTTCCTATTCCCACAGCCTGGCAATCTATAAGAATTATAGCCTGTCAGGTTTGCTGGGCTCCAGTTTGCTTAGCTGACTTTCCTGCTAGTACCATAGTTTGGTGGGCTACCTCAGCTCACTGTGAGAAACAAGCTAGAAATGTCCTGTCCTCACAGAGCAGTACATTATGCTTACCATCTCAGTTTTTGATTATTTTTGCCCAATGTCCCCACAAAAAGAAAGACTTAATAATGAAAAGAAACTTTTTCTAGCATCATATTGCTCTTTGCATCATGATATCAGTGAGAAGAAATGTAAGTCTTCCAACCAGCAGGCTCAGTCAATAATCACATATGTCTAGAGAGGATGAAGTTTTCTTAGAGCTGGAAGGAAGGAGTAATTGTGACCAGGAGTTTTTGTGGTTACAACAGAAAAATTTGCACCACAACTCCTGGTTCCCTCAGCCAGACAGGGAATGGACACCGTGGTATGCTGATTCCAAACTCATTGTCACTGGGAATTTTAGGATACTGCCTTCTCTCTTTTCATCTTATGATATTTTATCTATCCTACTCAACCTAACTCTGAGTTACTTTTTGTTTTTCTCTCACCTTTATACATTTCTCAGACCACTGCCAAAACCCTCACAGGCTCTCAAACTCTCCCTTTGATCAATTCTTTTCTCTGTTCTCAAGTAATCCAGGAATACTAACTTTACTTTCTGAAATTGCTTTGAAAGTCCTTCTCTACCACTTCACCTAAGAAATCGTGAGGTTTTTAACTGTCTGGTTCAGGTTCATTAAATTATCAGTAGTACCTACACTTTGTTGATGTTTGCCTCAGGGATAGTCTGTGACGAGGCATTAAAAATTAGAACACAATGAAATTCACACGGAACTAAAGAAGGCAGGAGCATGAAGAAAGGAGAAAAAATATTGTGCCAGTATTTAAAGAGGAGAGCAACAAAACTGATTACCTTCTAATGAGTCTAACCTGATCCAACAGAAACATTTTAGATGTGAATGATATATGAGAAATCTGATATGTGCTAAACTATAACTGAGCCAAACTTCCATTAACGTGACTGGAAATTATCAGGGGTTTGCTCCTAAGAAGGAAGCCTTGCAGGTTCTCAAGGAAGGTAGATTTGCTGCTTAAACAGAAAGGGATTCGAATTTTTTTTTCCTTTTGCTTCTTATATATTTTTTTATTTATTATATCTCTAAACAGTGCATAAAAATCACAAGGAACTGTACCACTGTAAGCTATAAAATGGGAAGCTTTTACTTAAAGACAAGCCCTAAAGTGCTATATTGGAAAATATTTGTCTATAAGTAGCTAGCAACAGTCAGCAACAATCTTAATGATGTAATTAGACTTGCCTCTGGCAGGCCCTGTAAGGCTAATATTTTATCATTATTGGTTTAAATCTCCAATGTAATGATAGCAGGTATCACCATAAAGTCTATGGTTCACAGAAGACAAGAGAACTACATACCAGAAAAAAATCATAAACAGTAAGGCACACAGACAGAAATAAAACTAATTAAAATGAGGATATCAACATTTTGGCTAAGAATAAAATTGAATGTCTGGGGCCAGACATTAATGATTTGCAAACTAAATCAAAAAATAACTGCATTTTACTCACGAGGAATGAAAAAATGAAAAGACAAATAACATTTCCACAGTTCTCAAGTATTCTCCACCTCTCTGTGGATTTCTCTTCTTTGGACTAATTATAAGAAGATGTTTTCTGGATCTTGCCCAGTACATTATTCAAATAAGGAGTCAAATTAAATTCAAAATAAGAATTACTCCAAGATAAGATCAAAGAAACACATCTCAGTCCTGTAAATTACACTGTCATGCAAAACACAACAAAATATTTTTGTATCAGTTGATAACTACTATTTTCAAGGAGATCTTGTAAGGCCACACCTAATGTATAGGAGACAAAAAAGAGAAACTTTCAACTATGAAAGAGCAAGAACAATCTGAGGAACTATAGGATGATCAGCCTCACCATTCTCCATAAGAAAACAGTGGAACAAGTCCCTGTGAAAGCTATTCCTGAGCACAGAAACAAAAAGATGATTGAGATAAAGTCCAGCATGGACTTTCACCAACCCAATTGTCTTCCATAATTAAAAGACTGGTTCGATGGACAAGGGGAGATTGAGCACTGGCTAACATGTTTTTCATCTTGACTTCATCAAAGCTTTTGTTATTAGAAACTCCCACATAATCCTTGTAAACTATCTGAGGATTTTCTAAGTGTCATTTACAGACATTAATTTAAACATTCTCCTACATAGAATCACAGAGTTGTAGGGGTTGAAGGGACCTCTAGAGATCATTGATTCCAACCCCCTGCCAAAGCAGCTCCCTAGCCCAGGTTGTCCAGGTGGGTCTTGAACATCTCTAGAGAAGGACACTCCGCCACCTCTCTGGGCAGCCTGTGCCAGGCTAAATACAACTAATACACCATTGTGTATTAGAAAATGTAAACCTCAAGACTGCACCAGTGTGAATGTCTAGTCCAGTGTTATTGCAGTTACTTAGGTGGGTCTCCACAAAAACTGATTCTGACAGAATACAATGGGATCCAGGTAGTTCAGGAGAGGTTCTTTCTCCATATTTACACTGTGGCAACAGAGCACAACTGAGACCTTGTACTCAATGATACAATTTTATTCCTTAATAAGTAGAGAAAAATATCTTGTATATTTCAGAAAAAAAAAACAAAAAACTGTATCATAAAGTCAAGCTATTCCACTCCTCCAGTACCACCAGGAGAAAATGTAAAAGAGAAGGTTCAACAAGACTTCAGTCACGTTTCCATTTTCAATAAAATTTCATCTTCAGTCTTTTCATTCACATATCTTCCAGCATCAGGTCCTTAAACTACAAATTCTGGAACAAATAATTCCTAGACACAAGAGGCCTAGATGGATTATAAGCAATTTGTACTCGAAGTAGAGGCACTAATGCTGTCACTGAACTCATTTGTTTTCTTGCCCTTCTACTTCTTCTGCAAAACACTTCGGAAAAAAATACCTTATCTTCATTCATGACCACTTTGAAAAATACAGAAGTGTAGAGGTCATTAACTGAAACACCAGCATAAAAAGCTGTAAATATGCATTGACTCTGGTAAGGAAAGAAAGTAGCAGGTTACTTAGAAGAAAATAACAACAAAAGAAAGCAGTCTCCTTCTTCAGTCAATGTTTTAATTACGACTTTGTGAATAAGCTTATTCTAAAGTACCCTGTGACATTTCCGAGGGGAACTTCCAGCATAAAGCTAGATGGATACAAAATACAATGGGTAAACAACCAGCTGACAGGTCAGACTTAAAGGGCAATAGTAAATGGAGTTGCACCAGGCTGGTAGACAGCCTCAATTTGGACTCTCCAGAGCCCCATTTTAGGGCAGGTACTCTACAATGTTTTTAGACCCAGGACTTGAATCCATATTTAAATAAGTTTGCAGATAACAATAAATAAGGAGGAGATGTTGACTCTCTTGAGGGTAGAGAAACCTTGCAGAGAGATCATAACAGACTAGGCAACCACCAATAACATGAGTTTACCAAGAGCATGCACCTGAGATGGGGCAATCCTGGATATAGGGACAGATGGCGGAGGTGAGACAGGCGATGAGGGGAGGAGAGGAAGAGGCCTGAGAGCAGACCCACAGAAAGGGATGTGGGGGTTCTGAATGCTGGTAAGTTGGATCTGAGTCAGCAGTGTGCCCTGGCAGCCCAAAGGGCCAATTGTACCCTGGGATGCACCAGCACATCACGGCCACCAGGCGAGGGGAGGGATTGTCCTGCCCTGCTCCTGTATTGTGCAGCCTCGTCTCCAGCACTGGGTGCAGGTTGGGTGCCACAACATAGGAAGGACATAAACCTATTAGAGAGCATCCGAAGGAGGGCTACGAAGATGGTGAAAGGTCTCTAGGGCAAGGTGCGTGAGGAGCAGCTGAGGTCCCTGGGTTTGCTCAGGACAGAGCTGAAAGGAGCACTCATAGCGGCTGCAGAGGGGCAGCGCTGAGCTCTGCTCTGTGTGACAGCGACAGGGCCCTAGGGAACGGCATGGAGATGTGCCAGGGGAGGGGCAGCTGGGGATTAGGGACAGGGTCTGCATCACAGGGCAGTGAGCACGGCTCCCAGACCATGGTGCCCTATTTCCCCAGCGCTTCAATCACATCTCCAGTCCTGCTGGAGTTCAAGAAGCATTTTGACAATACTCTCAGAAATAGTGTTTGAATTTTGGATGGTGCGGTGAGGAACGCGGGGCTGGACCCAATGATCCTTGTGGGTCCCTTACAACTCAGAATATCCTAAGATGCTGTAGCTTGGAAAATGAGCAGACAGTAGTATAAATTTACTGTACCGCTGATATAACTGTGTTTATCTGAGACCAACATAGCAGGACAGATCAAAGCGTGACCTGTAAAGACCAGAGTTCAAATCCCATTTCCATTCCCAGACTTCATAGGATCTAAGCAGGTTGTTTCATCTCTCTCTGTTTTATTTTACAAAATGAGGGTCTTAACAGTGTTAACAAGCAGCAGTAAGACTGCTCTGCTAAATGTTCAAACTAAATATCAAAGAAAAAGATTTCATGAACACTAGTTAGAATACACACATTTTGGAACATTAAATGCAGTCTTCCCAGAATAAATCTCCAGAGCTCTTTATTTGCCAGTACTTTTACCAGAAGAACGCAACTGTGGACTTCAGAATTTGTATTTTATATGCAAGGTGTTCATAACGAAATAACTACCAGTGTATTTGCTTCAAGTCCTACAGTTCCTCAGATTTATGAACCATACTGCAGTAGCAGAATTGAATCAAAGATCAAGAAAGTCATATAAGATTACTGTGAACTTCTGCTTGACTACAACTGCAAAATCAGCACGACAAGGCCAAGGAGTCTATCAGACTGATACCTGATGCTACACGCTCACAGTAGCTTCCATTACAAGAATGATTCCAAAAAACATTCAATATTATTTAATAAAATCAAACAAAGCCGTGCACTCGCATCTGACCTCACTTTTAAGTGACCCCCAAGGATTTCTGAGCACCAAATGGTCCGTTTACACACGATAACAAAATCAAAACAAATTCTTTTTCATCACTCACAGAAGCAGGAACTTTTACAGAAGGATTTCCTCAAAGCTAAAACACCAACGCTTTGTCACAGTCCAAAGACTGACAACTGTACATCAGGGTACTGCACACAACACTCAAGCGACAAAGAAAAGATGCGTTAATAGATTTGCACCGCTCAGATTTTATTGTGGATAGCATCCACGCTAATCACAGAATTATTTGTTTTCACAGTCCACAAATCACTCCACTCTAGACTGAAAGAACAATGAATGTCTGCAATCATTTCTTATTCATTAAATATAATTGAATCTCAATTTTGTTTCAGACAACTTTTTCAAGGTTATTAACCAGGTGAGATGTAAGTGGGTTGTTTGCGCCACTCAATATCTCTCTCTTGTTTTCCCTTTCTGTTCCTGTCTGACAGTTTTACAGAACAGCAATTATCAGCATATCCATAGTAGTAACACTGTGGCTATTAAAAATGTTATAACTTAAAGCAATATTTTTAATAATTCACCAGAGCCCCATTTAAGCTGGGCTGACTGCTCAGTAATTTTTTAACCAAATTTCTCTTTTCAAAAGCTTTGATAAAACATTTTAGACACAGATCCAGATTATTCTGCATTTTCTAAGAGAAGGTGTTTTCTCCTTCCCATGTCTTCTACAGCTCTATTAATGATTCAAATCTGAATATTCCTAGGATAATCAGTACTCTCTGTTTATAATACTCAGTGATGTCTACAAATGATTTTTGTGTTTATCAGTGCATGAAATACATCATAAAGTTTATGAAAAGTGAGGAAAGTTGGGTTCCAACATTGACCACTATTCTCTGGATATGATCTTACAACCAGTTCCTCATCCACTGAATGGTCCACCCGTCAAATCCTTATCTTCCCAGTTTGGAGAGAAGGATGCTATGGGGGATAGTGTCAAAGGCTTTACAGAAGCCCAGCTCTTCCCTCAGTGGCTCTTCCCTTGTCCAATGATGCATTTATGTCATCACAGAAGGCCACTAGATTGGTCAGGCAGGATGTGCCTGTGGTTTTGGACAAAAGAAATTAAATGCAAAAGACTAGGAATGTATTTTCAAGTTGGAAACTGTCTTAACAACCACCAGTATAAAGCTATAGCACAGCTATTTAAAAATGTGTTATTAACCCCTAAATGACTGAGAAATGTTGGGCAAGTTTTGATATCGAGGTACAATTAATAACATCTAAAACCTAAATCATTTATTACACAGCATTTGTCTACCTGAAGTGGAAGTTGTACTAGTTGTACTTGGAGACATGAAGTAGCAGGGCAATACTAACTGGATTTAGTAATAAACCATTTGTTTTAGCAGAGCTTAGAAGCCAGCTGAAGATATATAACCTACTCTTTTCATTTCCTAAATGTTCCAAGGGATATTTGTAACTGTGTCTCTTTGGAACTTTGACCACGCATTTCAAATGTTCTAGTGCTGAAGGTGGATGAAAAGGAATGATGGATGGTCAACTACCTGATGGATAATGGCGCTATTTTCCATCCCTAAAACTGAATCCAACATAATTAAAGTTTCTTTTCATTATTTTTTCCTTTTCCAATGCTCACTGTCTTCAATTTCCCCAACTATCATGATTGTTCCCAACATACAATGGGCACTATTTATCAAAAATGACATTTTCAGATAAAAGTAGCTCAAGAATGTAAGTACAAAGACTACTGCCCACGGAGTTCACTCCCATTATTTTCACTGCATTGACCAGGCCGAACTTCCTAGATAAGCAATGGCTTCCCCTGTCAATCAATTCAAGATCTTTGCATTGACACTTGCATTTCTGCTGCCATTTTTTTTGTTTGTTTGTTTGTTTGTTTGTTTTTTTTTAATGTTCAAGCAGCGAACAGGAGCAGACTTGCCCTGGACATTTGTGAAGCACTTAATGAAGAGGGACCCCCTGAGTTCTACATTTGGTCACTTCTCCCTTTCTTTCTTTCTTCTTTACTGAATCTCTACCTTACCCAGGTGTCTCGTGTCTGTAGAAAATGCGTCACGCAAACATAAGAGTTTTTTTTCCAGAACAGCC
The DNA here is from genome assembly GCA_023055505.1 of Callipepla californica brunnescens. Classification (NCBI taxonomy): domain Eukaryota; kingdom Metazoa; phylum Chordata; class Aves; order Galliformes; family Odontophoridae; genus Callipepla; species Callipepla californica. The sequence continues at coordinate 36,517,321 of JALIRH010000003.1, read as the reverse complement.
TGTGGAAACACTATCAGATGTGTGGCATAATTATTCCAGTAAATAGAAAAGCTAGGAAACTACTATGAGAAGTGATCCCACTAAGCATTTTCCTCACAGCTTTTATATTTCTGATACAGAGTATGACAGCACTGAACACTTAATGGCACACAGGGGAGGGGGGTCTCCCCAGCCCCAATTACAATCATGAAAGACTCAGTAAGTATTCCCTTACTCAGTAAGTATTCCCTTAACACTCTTGTAATCCCATTGCATCACAAATAGATCTGAATCTAGCAGTTCTTTCCCAGATGTTTTCCCTGTGTTCTCCAAGTAATTTATCCACTGACACTTTCATGTATGTCAAGGGTAGTTCTGATGAATATATTTGCAGCAATTATAAGGCTTAGCTGTTATGCATGTAAATAATTTTGCAATCTTTTTTTGTCTGCTTTTAATGAAAGACAACAATTTTCATATGCTACTGTTGATAATGGACCTAATTTGCTGAATATGAGTCTCCCAAAATGCTGAAATCCAGCATTCTCAAAGGGGATCGCAGGTGCCCAATGTCTATTTTATGCATCCAGCATCTAATTCAGTAAAACATTGAGAAGGGCTCACAATTTTCAGCTCCCAAAACTATTTGCAAAAATTTGAGGGAGTACACTCTTGTAAAAGAACCATCTTAAAAGTGATGGCAGCCTGAAAACTCAAGAGAAAAAAAGTCAGCTTTAAGCAAAGCTATTCTGGGGTGTATGGAGAAGGCAGCTTGCTAACTGTCACCCTGGAGATTCTAAATGAGTAAATCTTTACCCCACCAGCAGACATAATTTGCCATTATGTTCTAACATAAAGACAATCTACTTTGTATGACTACACATCTACATCATGTGGTTATACCACCGTCAGTCAGCCATGAGGACAACTTCACCTTCACAAAATGGAAAAATCCTCAGATGTTAACAGAACAGCATAGGTGGCAAGTGACTACTGTCTCAACACGTTCCCAGTTTAATTAAATACACAAGACACTGTTTTCTAGCCAGAAGGTTTGTGTTTTCTATAATTCTGCTACAGGAATGAAGCACAAAATTGAACAAGTTAGGCTCTGGCACAAGCAAACATAAGGAGGACTGTGGGAAATGTTCAGATACAAAAAAAAAAAAAAAAGGAAATAAAGTTAAAAACGAAACCAAAAAAGTCTGTAATTGGCAAAACGCTACTTCTGATTCAATTGTGAGCCATTTTTATTAAAGAATGCAGCAGTGCATGATTTTCCACCAATATGTTTCTTCTGATTAGACACAACCAACTGAATCTACAGAAGTTTACACCTGAGGAGAGCTTAGCTAAAGACTTTTAGTACCCTGTGAAAACAGCAAAATACTATCATTAACTGTTTTTCTCCCTCCTACAAGAAGTGTCCAGGACAAGATACTACATGCTCCAATTCCACTGACAGTCATTTAGATCAGAGTTGACCAGAAAATGCTTGGGTGGTTTTCAGCACTGACACTTCCACAATAATGAGGGTAGAAACAATACTTCCATCAAATTGATCCATGCAGAAGTTCAACTTATTATCAAAAAACAAAGTTGCTTTTGTTTCCAGCAGCCCAAAGCCTAAACGTGTTGCCTCAGGCCATCAGAGAAGGTGAAGGAAAAATCAATCTCAGAATAAAAAGTATTCGAGTTCTGTTTTTTGTTTGTTTTGTTTTGTTTTTCTGAGGAGAAATGGAAAACATTTCAGACAGAACTATTTTTTAAAATGCAAATAAAATAATTAGCTATAAGCTCAGTCTTTCTTTTAAAGAAGGTATTTTGTTTCTACATCAGACAAAGCCTGCACTGCATCAGATGCAAGTGTCATATCATGGAGAAGAAGATTAGTTCCTGCCTTGCTAATATTAAAGCAGTCTTTAGATGAAAACACAGCATGAAAACATCTCCATTAGGCTGTTTATCCAGAGAAGAAGTATAAGCCTATCTGCCACAGATTTCTGCAGACTTTCTTCTCTTTCAGCAATTTCAGGGCTTGTAAATCCGAGCCTGCAAATGAAAAACAGACTGTTTGTTTGTTCCCTTGCCTGAAGTACAAAAATCAACACTGTAGAGAGCACACCTTTCCGGAACAGCACTTCATTATATTCTACTAGAGACTTCACAGACTCTTGGTGACTTCTTCTCTAGCCATTCATAAAACATTCATAAACATCTACATTCCTAAGACATACCTAAAGCATGAGTCAAACTGTGACAGTGAGCTATCAGGACAGAAGAGCACGGGAGAGAGAAAGCCTGCAGACAGCTAAGTGGGTGAAGAAGTGCCTTGAGAAGACAATTAATTGTCCTGTAAGAAGCAGATAGTAGCTACAGCCCACAAAGAAAAAAAGAAAAGAAAAAAAAAAAAAAAAGAGCACTGAGACATGATCACGATCTTGAATTGCAATGTCTCAAATTCAGAAGTCTGTCCTGAAGCAACTCAAGACAGTGGCAAGCACACAAAACCTTTCAAGAAGTTCCGCTTAGGTTATTCCTGTATATGATGATGCCAATTATATTGCTTCAACATTCAACACACTCAGTTAATTTAAACAAAATAGATTATTTAGCACTGAATTTTTTATTTTTTTCTTCCTCTATTCTTGTATAGCACAGTTTAGTTGCTTTTCTGACTCAGTAAGTCCTAAGGACAGGTATCTGAGCTGAGTTATGCCCATCATTCCTATATGCTTTTCTGTTTCCATAACCTGTTTGCTTCTTAAACTCTTCCCAAGCCTCTGGTCTGACCATTCCCTCAACTTTCCCACTTTTTAGATTTCTGCTTTTATCATATTTGTAATAATTTATTTTCCACCACTACTCATATCTCCTTTGCATCCAAGCCCTTCCACATACCAGTTTTGTGTTTTGCTTTATGTTTTCCTTTCTGAACAGCCTGCCCCAGCCAATCATTCTCGTACACTCAATTTCTTGGAGGATTTTTCCACGTTAAGACCAAAGAAAACCAAACCTAAATCTTAGGATTTATCCACAAACAAGCGCTGAAAACTTTCAATTTCTATTTGCTTCAATAAGAAATGAGCTATTCAGCAGCTAAGGATTTCAGATCATTATGGCTTTAAATAAGACCCCTATCAGCAGTATTCTAAATGCACACCTGGAGAAGTGTAATCCTACAAAATCTGAGCACCATAAGCTCGGATATACTTTCCAATATGAAAACACCAGAATCAAATACTCGGGAAAAAAATCCACTGATCTGACGTTGCTGTTAAAATTCATCATCAAGCCTGTTTCATTTTGTTGTTTCTTCTTTTGTGATTCCTTAGGTATGCAGTCCTCCAGGTGCTGTTTCTATTTACTGTGTCTCACTTCATTTGTTGTTTATGAAATGCTTACAGTTTAGATCCCTTTGGATGAATTATTTGCAATCTCGCGCTTCTGTTTATCTCAGCTGTTCTCTATGCTTGCACAGATTTTCAAGAGTCCTGTTTTCCAAATACATGAATTTAAATGGTACAAAACTTCCCTGAACCGTCAATAGCTTGTTTTTAAGAAGAAATGTTCACTTCGCTTTTAAATGAGCAAGAGTACACTAGCAAGTGTTTTAAACAGTTGAAAAGCACACACTAGACCTTTCTAAACAAGAAGCCTTTCCTTCTGCATGACAGAAATGCCCAGAACAAAGCAGAGGAACATCATCCCAAAGGGAAGAAGTTTGTTCTGAAGTCCTATATTTTTTTTCTCATGAGTGTACAACTCATCAGGGCAGAACCTAGCAGGACTGTGTTTGTAGAAAGACTTTCAACATTGTTTAACTGGACCCTAATCCACAAGTGTTATAACAAGGACAGAAATGTAGAATTTACATATAGGTTGGATTTTAGGATGCCTGGCTGCCCTTTGCTCATTCTGTGTTCTGCCCCAAAGTTAGATCCTCACACCGTATTTCAGTCAGCCCTGGACATGCGAGGGTTTTCATACATGCTTAATTTATAGCAGTGCAAGTAACTTCAGTGTGACTGAAGCAGCTCACACACTGTGCAGCTATATTAATGAGTAACACTTCAAAGGATCATGGCCTAAAGTTCTGGTAATACAGTTTCCTCCTTTAATGCTTATGTTCTTCTAAATAACTATAACTCCTCTCTTTCTTCAGCTTTCATCAGCATCATCAAGCAACCAATGTGGGACTGATTAGCACATGAAGAAGCACCATTAAAGTGTAGCTTTATGTTTTGCATCTAATTTAACTCAAGAAGTATCTTCTATACCTATGTTTTACTTTTCATCAGATTCATTTTTCTCATCTGAAGAGTTCAAAGGTTTTATCCAGAAGTACTCAAAACTGGAAATACTATCTGCACAAAACAAATAATAGGCAGACTGCGTCACTATGTGTATCTCAGCTCTTTTGAGGAATTTAGCAGCTCCGCTCTCTGTTGGTACATACTTTCCACTAGAATTCTATCTCACATGTTCAGCATTACGCATTATGTTCATGTATACTGTTATTTTGTGCAGAGCAGTTGTGGGCCATCTGATAGTCATAGTATTTTCCTCTAGATGTGACTGCACATGTAGAATGATTGGAAAGGGTGCATGTGTAGGTGTGGCACTTGGCAGTATTTCAGGGATAAAGAATTTACATTGTTACACGTATTTGAAGAGAGAGGTAAGTACAGTCTAACAGCTTTAATCTGAAATGGATTTCCAAGATTAAAAACTGGTTAGAGAGAGAAGATCACGGGCTAAGGGAGAAAGAAAAGGTGCAAGAAGGAAAAGATAATAGAAATGAGGCATAAAAAAAATGATCCAAAAATTGATTATAGAAAGGCAATTCCCAGTTGCCAAAGCACCAAATAAGAGACAGTTCTTATCAAGAAGGTTACTTGATAACAACAGTCAGTGTGTTAAAGATCAGAGAGATTGAGTAATTTTGTTGAGTAAATGCATAAAAAAGAAAAGCAGACAAATACAGCCATCAGAGTCTTTGCAGGTAAAACCTTGACCACATGAAGAGAGTATTATCAATAAAAAAAAACACTACGTACAGCATTAGGTAGGAATTGGAAAGATAAAACCTCTAGAGGCTAAACTGAACAGAAGAAGATAAGAAGATGAGCATCAAGACCCAGAAGAATTCATAATGAAGATGTAAAAAGGGAAAGGAGGAATATGGGAAACTCTCTTAGAAGAGAGAAAAAAAAGACAAAAATTTTGGAAATTGGAAAGGAACTTGAGCTACCAGAGCTAACAAGCCCTCAGTGGAAAGAGATTCATGGCAGATGCTCTGAGAAGATGAACAGGTCAGAGGAGGCAGTTCCATACACAGGTAATGCTACACGTATATGTATACATATGTATCTATATTATATATTCCTGGGTAAGTAAAACCATATTCCTTTTGCAATCAAAGGATGGTCCACAGGTAAGCAGATCACAATGACACTGGGAACAAGAGAGTAGTGCTTTTCAGGTGGAAAAAAAAAAAAAGTCTGTAGAAAAAGAAATCAGAGTAGGATAACAGCAGGTTTGGAGCAGTAAGCATAGAGGGAAATTAGGGCAACAGATTGGGATATCATAGGACTTCGTCAAAAGAAAAGGCACAGATATGAATAAAGATGATCATGGAAATAAGTACCCTAAGAAAAAGTACTCTTCATGTCTGGGATTCCTTGAAAAGGTAGATGAATACTGAAACACACAGAGACATTGATCAGATGACAAGGAAGAAGAAGGAAGCACATGAATTTCATCTAAACATTAGACAGGAAGAATATTTATACAAAATATTTATATAGACAAGTTTATAGAGATTAGTCCGTACAAGAATACAAACAAGTGTTAAAAGAAAATCTCAGCTGTAGTAACACACTTCACTATAAACAAAAACACAAGCTAGGAAGAAGCTATGCCAACCTTCATATAAGGTCAAAAAACAGTTTATGATACAGCTTATTAATGGTCTCTGTGACTGACTTATCCCAGACACAATTTTTTCTCAGCATCTGCTCTATCTGTCCAGGCCTTTGTGTTTTAAAATGTATTTAATGCTTCCAACCCAGATCCAAGCACACACAAGCACATCTGCACATGAACAGAAGCCATGTATCCTTATGCCTGCAGAATGCCCTTCACGTTTTTAGTTTACAATCAGAGCTTGTCCGCCTTCATACCTTATAGATATGTCTTGCAGGAAATACCTGGTTTCTTGGGCCATGCTGACCCAGGACAATATCCTAGATTAGTGCTGACATAAAACCTATAGGCAAAATGATATCTTGACATCAAGCACATAAAAAGTTTTAAAGTAGAACACGTGTGGAGAAACATTAAGATGCATAATCTTCAGTATGTGCTCTCTGGTCATCTTTGTCACCAAACTCAGACAGGGAGCCGTAGATCTGTCATACAAAGATTGTTTCATAGCTTCTAGTGTAAAGGATTTATCCACTTCTCCATTTCATCTCTTGTCTGACAGTTCCAGCAAAAGTCCTGCGCTCTAACTCTTTCTATGAATCTAAAATTTAGAAGCCTTGCTGGCCATTGCTCTTGGCACTCTCATATGCCCACGTTGTGATCTGAACCAGAAAATAAAAGGAAAACTTTCTGAAAAAGAAAGGTCACAGCAGAAGAACTTGGCATTGTGGTGTGATAATGTTTGAAGCTGCCTACTGAACTCACTGAGCTCTCCCAGTGCTTCAGACAGAGGGGTTATGCAGGATTTTTCTTTTTTTTTTTTTTTTTTTAAAGAAACTCCGCTGTTCAGAAGCTTTTCCTAGCTTTGATGACAACTCCTCTGAAATTGCTTATTTTTCAGATCAGTGGAGAGTGATACAGAAGGTCTTGGATCATTACAGAACATGAAGATCCTTACATATCCGAGCATATTGCAAGTGACAGCAGAACACAGAGCAACCCCCCGACAACACTGTCAGCAGCCGGAGCTAAGAAAATAACATTCACTGGAATTTTCCTTCCTTACAGATGTTTTCTGACTTCTTTACTGACCCAGTACTCTGGTATGTTTAAAGCAGTCAAAGACATATTACAGCAGCCCTAGTGCTTGAAGCAGAAACATGGGGAAAAGGTCATCTAATGAACCACACTGATGGTCAAGTCAACAGTGCAGTCAGAATGGATGGCAGCTATCCTAACAGCAGCACCATTTCCATCTCTATTGAAATGCAGACTTCTATAATCTCAGAAGACTGCAGCTGAGGGAAAGACAATGGAAAAAAAGAAAAAAAAAGAGAAGAAAAAAAAAGGAGAAAAAGAGAGTCTACCTCCTGTGGAAGAAATTAGAAAGGCAGAAGTCTACCTTGAACTCAACCTTACCATTACTGTAAAAGAGAACAAAAAGAAAAGAAAAAAAAAAAATGTTTACAAATACAGTAAGAGGAGGACTAAGAAGAATCTCCACCCTTTACTGGATGTGGCAGGGAACATGACCACTGAGGATAAGGAAAAGGCTGAAGTTCTCAATGCCTTCTTCACATCTGCCCTTAAAAGTTAGACTAGCTATCCTTGCGGTACTCTACCCCTGACCTGGAAGTCTGAGATGGAGAACATAATAAACTCCCCACAATTCAGGCAGAAACAGAGACCTACCACTCCACCTGGACTGTCGCAGATTCATGGGTCTAGATGGGCGCTGAGGGAGCTGGCAGAGGTGACTGCCAATCCACTTTCCACCAGTGTTCCCGGTCAGAGAGGACCCAGGGGATTGGATGCTTGCCAGAGTGACTCTCGTCTACAAGGTTCTTAAGGAGGATCCAGACTGTCAACCTGACTTCAGTGCTAGGGAAGGTTATGGGACAGATAACTTTGAGGAAGATCACACAGTACATGCAGGACAGACAGGGGATTAGGCCCAGCTAGCACAGGACTGTGAAAGGCTGTTTCTGCTTGACCAACCTGATCTCCTTCTGTGATCAAGTGACCCACCTGGCAAATGACAGAAAGACTACCTGTTGTCTACCTTGATTTCAGCAAAGCCTTTGACACTGTCTCCCACAGTATTCTCCTAGAGAAGCTGGTAACCCATGGTCTGAACAGGTACACTGCTCACTGGGTAAAAAAAAAAAAATGGTCAGACCCAGAGAGTGGTGGTGAATGGAGTGAAATCCAGCTGGCAACTTGTCATGAGTGGTGTACCCCAGGGGTCAGTACTGGGGCCTGACCTGTTTCATATGATGATCTGGATGAAGAGACTGTGCACACACTCAGTAAATTTGCAGATAACACCAAGCTGGGAGGAAGTACTGATCTGCCTGCGGATAGGAAGGCTCTATAGAGGGATCCGGTCAGGCTGAATCACTGGACTAAGGCCAATGGGATGAAGCTCAACAAGACCAAATGTATTGGGGCAGAGTGGCTGGAAGACTGTGTGGAAGAAACAGAGCTGGAGGTGTTTATCAACATTTGACTAAACACAAGCCAGCAGCATGCTCCGGTAGCCAAGGAGGCCAATGGCATCCTAGCCTGTATCAAAAATAGCATTGTCAGCAGAAGCAAGAAAGTGATAATCCACATGTACTCTGTTCTGGCGACACCACACCTCAACTACTATGCTGAGTTTTGCCCCCCGCTCCACAAGAAATATGCCAAGACCCTGGAGCATGCCCAGAGAAGGGCAACAAAGCTGGCGAGGGACCTGGAGCACAAGCCATATGAGAAGCAGCTGAGGGAAACCCAGACTGATTAGCCTAAAGAAGAGGAGGCTCAGGGGAGATCTTATCACTCTCTGCAACTACAAGAAGGGAGATTTTGGCAAGGTAGAGGTTGGCCTCTTTTCCTGTGTAACTAGTGATAGAAATACATGTAATGGCCTCAAGTTACACCATGGGAGATTCAGGTTGAATATTAGGAAAAATTTCTTGTCCAAAGCAGTGGTCAGGCACTGGACCTTCCCAGGGAGGTGGTTGAGTCATTGCCCCTGGAGGTGTTCAAGAAACATATAGATGTTGTAATAAGGAACATGATTTAGTAGGGAAATACTGGTGGTCGGTATATGGTTGGACTGGATGATCTTGAAGGTCTTTTCCAACCCTGGTGATTCTAAATTGGGCAATGGAAAGAAGCATACACTGCAGCCCTCCTATAGAGCTATCAAAGCTCAAGGCTCTGCCTCAATGAACAGAGCCCTTTGCACCACAGCCATGCCACACTGGAAAGAGGAAAATGGGCAGTCTGGTGCAGCACTTCTACAGGCACACTGCTGGTCTGACCCACAGGTTAGATGCAGTAGAAGGCTGCCTCTCTAAAGTATACAAAGCAGCATGCACAAGAAGCCTCACACTGCTTCTTTCTTACACCTCCCCCCTATTCTGGTCTATGCAGGCTTGCACATAAATGTTGTCTTTCGCTTGAAAGAGTCTCTGAAACTTCTGACATAAAAGTTTAAAATCTTAGCCACCAAAAGGATAAAAGAACAAGAAATCTTTCTTCTTTTTTCTTGAAGGCAAGAACTTAAAAGATATTTCCTTCATTTTCATGGCATTTGACACATGACTTCTGACTGCAAAATCCATGTCACTGAAGTTTCTGTGTTAAGCAGGAGATATTCAGGGCCTTTCCATAAAACTTCTTGTGGGAGAAGGTGAACATCCTCATGGGATTTCAGCAACTTGGAATACCAACTAGAGGAGGAGCTGCATGGCATTCATCAGCACCTACACTCCTTTAGGTTCTGGCACACTCCACACTCAGGCAAGTGAAACAAACTGCTCAAAAGTTGCATCAGCCACTACAGAGCACAAGTCCACTAATCATATTTTACAAATGTTTAAGCAGAAGTTTCTTGCTTTCTTCTTGAAATGTCAAGCTGAAAAAACTCACCACAGGCTACGATCAAAAATAAGGTTATCATCTGCATTGCAGCAGAATTCTTTCTCTTCCAGTGTCCCTTTAGAGCAGGGCACAGACCACACAGCCTGCAGAAGGGCCTCTAGCTGGCACATCTGTGCTGATAGTGTTTGCTGCAGAGCCCTGCAAACTCTTGCCTTTGGTGGGGAGATGTGAAATAGGGAGAGAAAGGGACAACCTATGGGAATGATACAAAAGAAGCATTAACAGTTTAATAGAAATGTCAGGAGGATAACAAACTGAAGAGTTACAGAACTAAGTTACAAATCCTGAGAGTCAATGGAACCATTCCTGGAAGAAGAGAGAGCACAATTTGGAAGTATAAAAGATTTCTGTTGGTTTAAAGGTTATTTTGGTCATCTACTCTGACCTCAAGTTGTCATCTTAAAGGTTGGCTTCTTTTCATAGCGTGCTCCTATTTTCCTCCTTTCCCAAATACTTCACTTCTGCTTTATAAGTTAACTTTAACAGCTCACAGAATGGGCCATTTAAACACCACTCCTGTTCCTGCTTATTCAAGTAAGTTGGAATACGTTTCTAGGAAAACTTAAAACCACTCTGCAGCCTCTGAATTGTGTTTTGCAGGCAGAAGGCCGTTGTTGACCAACTTAACAGACCTTCTCAAAGGTGAAGGGTATTTGTTTTTATTTTCTCTATACTTACAATCTTCCACTCCTCAAATTGCTTTCTGGGAAGATGAGCAACAGAGAAGAGAGAACTGCAGTACCCTGTGATTGATTACAGCTTTTCTCCCAAGTTGTTCTCCTCATTTATTTCATGTGACATTTGCAAAAGCTAACGCAATGTTAAATTCATCAGTTTCTGGAGGAAGAAAACGTCTAGCAATGAGAGATCAATTTGTTTCATCAAAAATAATTCTATTTCTTCTCAGTCTGTCTCGGGAAACATAATGAATACTTTAAAGCACTTTCCAAAATATTTCTCAGATATATTCTCAAAGCTATTTCACTTCAGAAATATTTAATTTTGTTATCAGTTGGTATTGTTCCTGAGCTTTTATCAGTCTGGATTTTTTTTCAAAACCTTCCTCTATTTGACTCCACAGGCACCTGTATAGCACATACACATTCCCATTTAATGCATAAAGCCATTGAAAAGCTGACCAAAACTACAATATATAATTTCTAGTTTTGGGGCTACGTTCTGTCCTTAACAAAAGACAGGCCCATTCTGAACTGCTCCAGACACACCTCAGGAGGGATCTGCAGTACAGGCTGAATGTTATTTATTGTAAGCACAGATGTATGCTAACAGCACATATCTGCTCTGAAGTTCAAGTCCACTAAGTGCCAATTGTGCTGGCTCATATAGTGGCAGAAAACATAAAGGTAAAGAATTATCCCACATGCTGGTTTTGCTACTCTTGCAACCTGGGATGGCACAGAAAGGACAGATGTACCTGCCATCTCCTGACATAGCACGCAGCCTTCCTTCATGCCCACCTCTGGCAGAATACCTGGGGCTTTAACCAGTCAGATACAGGCAGTGTCTGCACTGAAGCTGCCTAAAAGCCCTATCTCCTCTCAGCACACAGGCTCAACATCACAGCTGAATGATGGGTAAGTATTAGTTGCGAGATGCTCTCCCTTCTCTTGCAGTAATTTGGGAACTAGATAGAGAAATAGAGCATTAACGGGAAGAGCAAATGTGTACCTGAGGGCCTTCCAGTGCACTCAGACAGACATCAGCTTTCCATCTATAAAACAGCACCTGAACTGCCATAAAATCTGCCTGCACATGCCCCAGCAGGCCAGAAGTCTAGTCAGTTGCTGAGCCTGGCCTCAAGACCCCCAAAGGCCACCTGAAAATACAGCGTAGGAGCAGTCACTGAGCTTAGAGCTTCTACTGAACAGGAAAGATCAGTATACAAAAGGAAAATTTGCTCATAAGGACAAGAACTGCCAAAGCACCAGTCAGGGCAATCTTTAGCAGCAGAACGCATCAGTAAAAGGCAAGGTGGACAACATCAAGGGCTTAAGGCAGGCACATTTTATTTGTTTTTCATTGTACAGTGCTATCTATTTACCATTTCAGTACACCCTGGGAGAACAGAGTTGCACGCAGACCCCTCATTAGCCAGATCCTTCCATGAGGGCAGGAAAATTGCTGATTCCTGACAGGAAGGCACATGAACCAGCAGATAAAAAAAAAAATAAAAAAATCCATCCTTCAGCAAAAAACATGGAAAGCAAGAGAAGTCTGAAGGAGAGATGAAGTCCAAAGAAAGGACTTTGGAAAATTCGTGCCTACTCCTATAGCCTTTAAAATCCATCTTACAGCAGCTAAATTGACACACATGATTTTCCAGACCAAATTAATTGTTTTCTTCTTCCTGCCATAACTGTTGCATTTGCCACTTTGCCCATTTTTTGAGTCACTTAATATGTGCCCCTCCAACTCTGTGCTGGTGACATACAGTGCTTTCCTAATTTTTCTTGTTTTCATTGGCAAGCTACTAGGTAGCTTCCTCTCAGTTTCTCTGCAGTCAGTCACACTGTGACTCTGCTTGAGAGCAGGAATACAGATGTGGATTTGTTACCAACGGATGGCAGCATCCACTTCTGGATGAATGATGCACAAGCAAGCCCCTAGTGACTACATTTTACAGACTCAGTTGTAGATTTCCAGGATGAGGAAACAAGTATCAGGCCAACAACAAAAGATACGGGAAGAAACGTGGCTCAGAGGACACTCACATCAGCAGCCCTCAGAGGCCTCGAATATAAAGTACAGACAACAGCCACAGTCAAACAGACAAATAGAAATTTGTCTGTGTGCCAGAGTACCAGTATTCAAGGGACAGTGACAGAATATCAGACAAGGATATTAAAAAAAAAAGTCCAGCTTAAATAAATAAATAAATAAAACAGTTTTCCTGAAAGCAGACAACTCAGAAAAATCACTGTATATCACACACACTGCAGACCTAGCTGAGCTTCCTAGGCTTAGAGTATATCCATGGGAGAGTCACAAGGGTGGCATAGCCACACTTTGCACAAAGCCCAGGCAGCCAGCACCACTGCTGGGCATCTGAGCAGCCCCACTGCTGCTGGGCAAGAGCAGGCAGGCAAGAAATAGAGCAAACACAGTCAGACAGGTTGGCCACAGACTTAATCTACATTAAAGCAAATAGCCCACGTGGAGGCAGCAGCAACCTGATCTCAACACGTTGTAAAATGTAATTTCCAGGAGTTAACTGGGATGGTCAGTGATGCTACAGAACAGGATACTGTGATACTGACTTGATGATGTCCTCTTTCAGGATGCCATTTTGCCCAAGATCATAGAAATTAGACAAAAAATTACCTCTGTCGCCTGTCAGAAAGAATGGGAAATTTACCTCATCCTACTGCTGGTGAATGAGTACATCAAGCCCTGCCAGGTTCCCAGCTCAGCCACTGGCAGGTGCCATGGCACAGCAGCATTCCTACTCAGCTGCTTGATGACCCCAGCCTGCAGCACTCACCGCATCCAGCTCCAGGCTGAACATCCTGTACATCCCCCATTGCAGCTCACTCATCTCATAGAAAGTGGTTTAAAAGTACATGCTACTACTTCATTTCTAATAGGTACAAGCTCTGTACTTGTTTTCCTTTGTGAGAGAAAAAATTAGATGGACGTACATCTCACTCCGTTCTTTTCTGGGATCAATGCCCAGAAATCACAAATGGAAATATACACCACATCCAATGGTTTATAGAAAAAAAGGTATACAGAAAGCCACAACTTCCCCTCTGTGCAGCTTCCTGCATCTCTGTCACATTCAGCTACCAAAATGTTCAGGTCGTGCTGTGGTAAATGGGCTCCCCAGCACTGCTTCCTGCTGTGACAGAATGCAGAGCAGAGCACTGCACCTAGCTTCCATGTTGGGGAAAGGTCACTGATGAGTCTCCCTGACCACAGGAAGACTGGATGAGGCTGTGGAAGGTGTGTATTAAAAAAAAAACAGCAAAGGAAAAAAAAAAATCTAGGTTCAGTAACACTGAAAGAAACCTCATGGAGGCAAACTGAATATCGTTCTGATACATGGGTGCTGGGGAGCACATGGCATGGAATCCCCCAAGCCAACATATTCAGCATACAGCAGCAGGATCAAAGACCCACAGCCAAGCCCAGATAAGCTGTTTTACCTGTAGTAATGCTATGCATAGTGCCCAATGATCATCAGAAACATGTGCAAAGCATAGGAAATCTAACTGCAGCTGTACCCACCCCATGGTGGGGCACAAGGGCAGCATCACTGCTGGGCATCGCAGGACCTGTTGGCCTCCTGCTCTTTGTATAGGAGCCACCAAAAGGCTCTGTCAAAGAAGAGGGGCTGCACAAGATGGACTAGGGTTCCCGATCCCCATGCCATAATTTATCTTCAGCAGAAGCTATAAAATCTCAATTAGAGAAGTACCAAACAAGCATGGGTATCCCCAAAGTTCTCCTAGCATCCAACTGTTTCACTTCATGACCTCCTGAGGTGCTGTTGGTTTCTGCATTGTCAGTAAACCCCCATCCCAATTTTCTCTTTCCTGAACTTAGCCAGTGTCCCTCAAGCTACCACAAGTGTGCCCACACCACCCCCTTACAAGAAGGCACGTGCGTCCAATAGCCTTTACACGAAGAACCAATTTCACACAACTCCTATTAGCTTCATTTTGTTGTCCACCCATTCTTGAATTGGAAGACACAGCGAACATTCAGCAGAGCATATTCAGCCCTCCCCACGCCACTTAGTTATCACTCAAAGACTCCTCACCTGTCTCATTTCAAACTGAAGAGTCTTAACCCAATCGCAGCCTTTTACAAGAGACTTACAAGCCTCTTGTCACTCTTGTGGTCCTTCTCCAAATATTCCAGGCTCTACTATGTTATCTTTTAAAGAAGGAGGGCAGAGTTTCACATACCATTCATAGCACCACTGGGCCTCAAGGCAGACATAGCCACACCTCTATGTGCTTTCTAATCAACTGCTCCAGAAACCAGCAGTCAATTAGCACCTCAGCACATGATTTCTACATCACAACTCATTACCTTCACTCAGTCAAAAAGAAGGAAATAGAAGTAATTGCTTTTGTTGTTCTTGTCTCCTCCAGGCTTTCTGTTTTCCAAATGTATTGTGCTGGTTGCTGCATCCTTCACTCTGTTTTCACTCCTCAGGAAATTCCTTTTCCTTGGAGTCATTAGAAGCCATAGCACATTTCTTCTCAGAAGCTGACTAGTTCCCCAGACAATTTGTCATGTTATTGATGCATGTCATGACCAACAATGTAATGATGGACATTTATTCACACCATAAATAGAATAAAAGGTACAAAGAATCTGTGGTAACAGTGGAGAGACTGCTAGCTGAAGTGAAGGCTTTGGAGTAGAAGACATAACCACAATACCAGCCAGAGTGCATAAAATGATCAAGGACAGGAAAAAAGAATACAAGCAAAACTAATCCAGGGCTATATTCATCCTTTTGCTCTAGGACTTGTCATAGCCTCAGTGTGATCACAGCTCCAGCCCTTAAAAGGACAATAATAACAATCATCAGGAAAAAACAGGAATCCACATACAGATAGGAAAAAAAAAAGATTTTAAAAAGTCTTGCAATAAGGAAACGCAGTGTAATGAACACTTTATGCTTCTTATCTCTTACAAGACAGTTACATCAGCCATTTAGGTTTTTTTGTGTGCTTCATAGCTCTGTTTGATCAGAGAGATATAGTTTTCATCAACAGAAACAGCAATTCAATAATGTAACAAGATGCAACCATGTAGCCATTCCCTTATTTTGTAAATACAATAAATAACTGCAAGAAAAATAATAATCATCTTTTCAACCCACTTGTTGGTGTTGTGTTTAGTAAGCAATAGTTCTTCCTTACCAGTCTTCTGCACAAGAACTACAGGAAAGTGAATTTACTTTTATGAAAGCTCCCAGTGATGACAAGTTCTGGAGCATTTGCTTCCTTTTGCTGCTTCTGGAGCCCAGCCGAACAGTTCACCCTCCACGTATCTACAAAAAAGGTAGCTTCCCTACAAGGCAAGCTGCATTAACTTCGGATTGCCTTCTGCTCAGGGGAAAAAAAAAAAAAAAAAAAACCTGAAGGAAAACTCTATCTGCAAGGAAACCTCTAAATAATACTATTTAGATACTCAGTGATTTCAATAGTGTAAAACTCCCTCTAAATAGAGGAGTTAACATGCAGCCAAAAACACCTTGTCTGCCAAGTGGCCAAAAGTAAGGCATGCTGAGTTTGCCTGCTGTCTCCATCAGACTCCGCAGCAGTTCTTGCAGCTCAGTGCAAAGAGCCTACCTTTTGTTTTATTCCATCAACATCCTTACTAGCTCAGCCATGAATAAAATGCTGTGATATTACCATATAAAATGCCTGTCCCCAAGTCATAGCACATGCTCTCTTTCAGAAGACACCTCTTTTATTACTTGAGAGAATCGTTAGCACCCAACAGCTCGAGTTATGCCACCTTTGCTGACAAGTTTTAAGTCACTTTATTGCAGAAAATCCAGCATAAACAAAAACATATCCTCCAGCAATTACAATACCAAATTCAGGGCCACATCAGGGCTATTTTGTGACATTTTCATTTATCTCTTTCAGACCACACTTACCAGTTTTACTTACAAATAAAATTAGATTAGACTTAAGAGATCAAAGAGAACCTCATTGCTGGACAGATGTAGGCTAATTGGCAATGCCCTGACCCCCACAGGGGTCTGCAGTCAGCATGATATATCAAGAGCTATTATAGTTAATGGGTTAGTCCTAATTGCACCTTCTTTCCCCAAAACACTGCACTAAAAATATGCCCTGCGGAGACGGAATGTGCTGCTTGGTCATTCACACAAGACTCGGGTACTCCAGCAAACTAACCTAGTGCTTATAGCAAGAATTAACAGCAAAGCTGCACGCTTTAGAAGTAGGAGACAGTAAATGCAAGGCAGAGAGGACATAAAGTGGTTGACTTTGTTTCTTCCTGTAACTTTCACCTTCTCAGTTGCCGCAGGTTTCTGAGCTGAACCCTCCTTTACACAGACCATCACTTTCCCATTATCTCCTTGTTCCCGTAGATTACTCTTTCCAGAAATGTTGCATTACCAAAGTATTCATAGGATTTGAAATGCCAACACCTCTATTTACACATGTTGCATATTGAAGCCTGATCTGCCACAAAGTCTGTCACAAACCAGAGCACAGCCACTAAACACAGAGGAAATGGAAACCACTGTCTTTCCCATCGCATCACATCAGAAGCTGCTTAAATCTTCTCCTGGACCATAAAGTACCAGGCACCAGCAGAAACAGCATTTTGTAGGATGGACATTTAGATCCATCTTGAGGAGGATTCCTTCACTCTTTGTAGAAGTACACGAGCAGAATCAAGAGGCCAGATTTTATCCCTAGCACCATGAAGCCCCATCTCATTTTCATCCTGAACAGAGTAGCAGCTTCTTGTCAAGTTGCAGAGCTGATCTACTTACGCTGTGCCTTCTTGTGCAACTTCACTTTATAAGAACAAAAAACATATTTCTGGCAGCTTTACTGTTCCTGCAGTAATTGTAATCCCTCAGGAATCAGAGGGATTCAGCCTTAGAAATGAAAACTTTCAGGAGATATACTAGAGCACTTTCAGATGCTATTGTTGTTTTCTAATGCAACAAATCAAGATAAGCAGAAAGTGATCCAATGACCATCAAAAAGAAAAAACATCTGGAAATGCAAAACAAATTTCCTCCTACCAAATATATTTCCTCACCTTCTCAGGACACATACCATCTTCTTGACTTAATAAGGCTAAGAGGAAGGTAGAGAGATGAAATTTCTTGAATTTGAAGAAATACATTCAGGATATTAAGACTTGGAGCTCGTATCTTTCGTTAAAGAACCACAGAACACAGTCTCCCAGTCTCCTCTGGACATTTAGCACAGTGACAGTGGCAATGTTTGAATATACAACAACAGGATTGTTTCATCACCTGCTCAGGTGGTGAGGAGAGCACATATTTCATAAGATTTCCTTATGTACTTCTTTCAACAGCAAAGTGTCATATTTCCCTTCTACCACCATTTGGTACTTCAAGTTAAACCCACTGTAAATAGCTCAGACCCAGAGGTAAAAAAAACCTGATACTGAACTTGAAATCTGGTAACTAAAAAGTCTTGCCATGGGGCCCATCCATCTTCCACAATCAAGAGACAGTGTCTACTACTTTCTCCACAGGTAGCTGTAAGACAATATAGGATAGTTACAAAACGCACTCTTCTTTTTCCTTAGGCTTATCTCTGCCATGGGTTTGAAAGCAGAAAGCAATCATTCCATAGGGCTCTTCATTAGAAGAAAGCTGACGTTTATGTCACATCTCAATCGCTACAGGGCTTTCCACTCCTCCAACAATAACAATAAGAAATAATAAGAAACGTTATAAAACAAAGATAGAACTTTTTCCTCCAACCTGGCAGTTTCAGATTAGTAAACTGCCCTCAATGAAAATGATGGTGCTTGAGCTACACATGCTGTTTTGTAGTCTAACCCCACAAACTGCCCTGAATCACAGGCAAATACCAGACGGAAAACCGAGGGCTGAGGATTCAAGATACAAAGTTTCACCAAATGACTGAATGTAAAATTCCCACTATGGAGCAGTGTAGGAGCTTATCAAAGTTAAGCATTTAACATCTCTAATTCCTTCTACAATATTAATAGGGCACCAGAAGATGGCATTCTTACTGAACAATGCATTTTCATACTCAGAACGCCAGGTTGTACTTAATGGGTATAAGATGAAGCAGAACAGACATAATCAGCACAGCATCTTGCCTTTTAAAATATGCAAAATTATAATAGCATTGGAAGAGCAGAGCGTACAAAATCCTTATTCAAAATCATTAATCGGACTTCAGCACTAGGCAGCTGCCTCGCTTAATGACCTGTTTAATACAAATCATATTTCTTATCTAGAAGGTTCTATTTTGCTTATTTGTATAAATCTTAAACCAGACAAAAAGTGAATGAAATGTTAGTAGCTCTGTAGATAATGTTCTGGCCTCTTGTTTCAGGCTCTACCTCATCTCCCAGTACAAAAACCTCACGAGAGCTGCTTGTGTTCTATTAAAATATCAGCTGTAATTATTCAAGACAATGTGCTGGGTGGTTGACATAACATAACTGGAAAAGTTGCCTTCTTTTTATTTATCTCCTGCTTGTGCTTCCTGCGTAAGAGCCACGAATACCAAACAGATGTGGTAAGATCTATCCAGGAGCTCAGCAGCACAAGATCCAGGGTCTAAATCATTTCCTAGTCCCAAACCTTCCCTAGAAATTGACACCTGAGCTGGTGTAAACACATCTAGTAGACAGAGCTCTTATTTAGAAAAGACCACATTCAAACCAACACACAGTTATGCAGAGATGCACACTAGATCACTCTCTGTATTTGGGTGTAAAATTTCAGAGCAGTAACACCAAAGCTACATTTGGCCCGGTCTCCACACATAGTGTTGAACCTTTCTTTCACTACTACTTCATGCAAACCTTTCTATGTTTCTTTCTACTGCTGGCATTTAGGATTGTAAATCAGTCCAGAATAAATCTGGTGAGTGGGGAGAAGTGATCGATACAAAGCAAGATGCTGATCCTGACCTCAGAGCTACCTGGAAGGGGAGGGGGTTGCTGCTAGCCATGCAGGTATTTCACTGAGCTGAAGAAATCCTCTTTGAGCCTTTGACTTAACAACCTTCCTCACCCTGCTGTTTCAAAGGAACTAATTTGGCACACCAGAAACTGTTAATTTTCCAGGTGTTTCCTTAGAGGCTCCAAACTATAACCTTTCGTTTTTTATTTTTAAAGCAAACAGAGAATGAGGGGGGAGCGTCCCAATTAGGCAGCAAAGCTGTAGTCACAGATGAGTGATCTCTCTCCACTGCACTACAACCCTAACATTCACACCAAGCAATAAATGGTAAGAGTCTTATGAACCCAGAAACCTGAAATGAGACAGAAGTCACGCCTCCTTCTTCCTCACAGTCTCAAGGGTTATAGCAAATTCCTCACAAATCTGGCATTACATTCTCAGTTGTGCCATACAGGGAGAACTAGGAAGCACAAGAAGCTCATAAAGGCTCAAGAAGCACATGAAGATGTGTGGAGCTTTCCCCATCCAGCCCTACCCAGAAGTAAGAAGCATTTTAGTAAGGGGGGGGGTGAGGGTGCAGCTGAAGGTAACCATGAGCCTAACCCCTGTACTCTATCTCTCTGCCCAAGCTGAGAAAGAAGCATTTACTCCAAATGCATCTTCAAAACAATCACAGTTTCCAAATAAACCTCTGCTAAGTGGACTTCAGTGTCCACAGTCTCCTGCTCCAGTAACATGCTTCATGTCAGCACCTTTTGAGAGAGAAGTGTCTGCAGAGGTAGCCCAGGTGAACTCAAAAACTTGAGATGAGACCTTCAATGGCATGCCCTCAGCAGATGTTAGAATGGCTCCTTGGGCTCCATGTTCAGAAAAACAAGAAATTGAACCCCATTTACAGAGTTATCTCTGTTTTAAAGAAATAATGGCCTCTTCCCAAAAGATTGGTCTTCAGAACTCAGGGCTGCTGGTGCAGAAAGAAGCAAAAAAAATTCAGTTGGAGAGAAGACAAAAGTACACGGGAGGGAGAGAAAGAAGAGTGATCCAGCATGAGAATCAGGTACTTGATTACACTTCTGGAGAAACTGCCCGAGTAAGCACAACTCCATGTTGCCTGTTTGTACCTTAGGCAACACTGACATGGATGTGATAATTTATTATAGACTTGAATAGCTGTCTTTGTTTTAGTCACAGCTCCACACTAACAACATCACTTACAAAATGCAAGTTATTGCGTTTCAGCACCACCCATAGCCAGAGAAGAGAAAGAAAAAAAATCTGATTCTGGAATAAACAGGAGGGCTAGCAACTTAAACAGCAGAACTGAGATGGCTTAAGTTCATTTTTATTGCCTTTCAAGACAAAACCACAAACCTGGTTTTGTTATTCATCCAGACAAGATGAAAGAGACATCACTAAGGAAATCTAACTGAACACTGCATGATGCTGTCTTATCCCACTGAAATCTTCAGAAGAAACTGAAATGAATTGGGCTAGCAAAGAACACAAGCACTTCAATTTAGAATAGGCTTCAGAATCAGAGGACCCAGATCTGTGTTCTTTGCAAAGCTCAGTGAACAGGTATTTCAGATGTCTATGAAAAGCAGAATCAGGTTTGAAGGAAATACCGATATTACTGGAGCAAGACACTGGTGAGGGGGAAGAGGGAAGTCAACCTCATTTCCACCACAAACTGACAAAAAAAAAAAACACAAAACCAACAATAACAACAACAACAAAAAACATTAATGACAAGGACAATTGAAGTTCTTTAGCCATAAAAGAGCTTTCACGTAGACTCCAAGTTATTCTTTTTCCATTCCATTAGTTACAAGCAGGCATCCTTGAATTGCTCGTACATTTAATCTTAGTGGCTAGTTTAAAATGAACCAATTACAGATGTGAGCCAGTCCATCAGCCTCTGCACAGTGAGGGTCTTTTTATATGGTACATTAGTATGAGAATCTAAAAAGTGCTTCATAATGCTTACACTGAAGCTGGAAAGATTTTAAGTAGCCACAGCTTGGAGACTTGCTCCAGCAGGGCAGAGGAATTCAAAGAGAACTAAGTTTGCAAATGAGCAAGACTACACTAAGAAGAAACAGGAAGGTAGAATTCTTCTCCTAAATTCAATAGGAACACACAGTAGGCTGCTCTCTCAAGAAAATCTCAAGCCAGACATCTCCATAAACTCTTGAGAGGAATCAAAGACTGATTTTTGAGTCAATGCCCTACAGAAGTGCCCATCCTCTATATCCAGCCCCTAGGCAGCCAGAAACTCTTCATTACTGGATGTGCGAAGTGGAAGAGCCTCCAAATCAGGCCCTGCATTTCTTCAGTACTCAAAACCCTCCACGATCCCCACAGCACAAGCTCCTAGTCATTTTTAAGAATACAGAGGGACTAAGGGTTTTTTTTCCTACTGAGCTGAACTAACTGTTTGGTATAATCCCTCTCCAGAGGCTCCTTGCTGGTGGTCATTATCAGCTTTTAACATTGTACTGAACCTCTCAGTGTCCCCAGGCAACCGCGAAGTCACATTAGCTTCATTTTACAGATGGAGAGCAGAGGCAAAGACGCTTACCTCAACACAGGCAGGGAGCCTGATAGAAGCAGCCAAGGCGCAACGCAAATCTCTTGACACCTACCCACACGCTGCTCCTTTCCATAACCACAAACGAATCCTTCTTCATTACAGAGCCACATAGAAAAAAAAATGTCACAACACACTTAAGCCTCAACAGAGGCAAAGGGCAAAGATCCCTACGGTGTTCTGTAAAATAATTATTTCTACTTTCCACGGTCCACTTGTAAGAAACTACTCCAACTAATTTAATGGCTCAAATTTACCTCTGCATTTAATCAATCACAGAAGACCAGATCATGCTGGGACAATCAGATGATGTTATCACTGCTAATGAGAGCTGTGAAACAGAGTACAGTTTTAAGTAGGTATAAATGAAAACGCTGTACTCTGTGTGCGTTTACTTAGCAGTGATGAACAGCTGTATATCCTTTCCCCAGAGGCACCTGTGTCCAGGAATGGCAACACTGATATCACTAAGTCCTGTGAACATCAGGATCTCCTGGAGCCAGCTCAGACATCCCTCCAAATCAACAGAAGCACTGCTGTTGCCAGTGCAGACACATTGCTGTAAAACTTACATGAGCTAGATCAAATAGCAGCTACTAGGGCCGCCCCAGAATAAAAGTTCAGTGAGATGAGAATTAGGCTTCTAAGTGAAGTCAACTACCTCAGGACATTTGATTCTGCAATGTGCAACAGAAAGATAAAAGTAAGGCTTTAAGAACACGTTGGTTCCGTTCTTCTGAAGTATATTTGTGCATTCAGCAGACAAGAGGAGCGGTAGGTGATTTTAGAAGGTTTCACTTCAATTCCCACTTACATTCCAAATGTGATTCAATCCGAAAACGAAAAATTAAAAGACCCAAAGATGTTGATCCCACTCTTGTTGATATCTGGGGAAATTTTGCCTAATATGCCAGAACAGATTAAATAGGAGAGGGGAAGGCAGGAAGTTACATAACCATGACCCTGCCATGTTTCCAAGCCATTCTGTCCAAGGAAGCACATTGCTCTGCAAAACCCCGCAGAACAGCATCACGCAGAATCCCCTTCACCAGGCTGCATCCACCAGTCAGTGGCAGATGTCCCAAAGCAATCACCAATCTGCCTTCACCCTGGTAGGCTTGTGTCAGCAGTGCAAGTGGAGTCATTCCCCAATTACAAAACTCAAAGATGCCTAATGCATCCCAGGATATTCTC
Organism: Callipepla californica brunnescens; assembly: GCA_023055505.1. Classification (NCBI taxonomy): domain Eukaryota; kingdom Metazoa; phylum Chordata; class Aves; order Galliformes; family Odontophoridae; genus Callipepla; species Callipepla californica. Next base: position 36,494,030 of record JALIRH010000003.1, on the reverse strand, counting down.
CTAACACATAGGTAGCCACAGCCCTCTCACGTGAGCCAGTACATGGGAGACCTTTTCACGGGAAGAGCCCAGCTTTGGAACAGAAAGCAAGGACAGTTGTGGCCCTTTCCCTACCGAAAGGAAACAGAGGGGCAGGCACGAGGCAATCTATCCAGTTTCACAGCAAACCTTTGGAAGATCACAGAGCTGAAAACACATTTCCTTCGTCCTTTCTGATACATTAACTTAACAGCAGCTAAGCAACAATTTTCAAAGAGAGCAGAAGGAAAAGAAAAAAGACCCGATGCCTGTGCCAGTTAATGCCTATTACTTTTCTTTCTGAAGCTATCAAAAGGAAAATCTTGGTTATAAGAATCTGCACTGCCTACATTCTATCCAATGTAAAAGGCAATGCACTTCCTTAATATATGAAAGCGTCCTCTGTCCTCCCACGATCTCACAGACTAAAGGAAAATACATCATTTGATGAATATCTTCAGAAGGAAACACAAACGGTCCCTGCAGAGAGATAACCCCTTCTTCTATCTGCATCTGTCAAGTTTGACTCGTGACAGAATTATGACCCCAAAATCATATTTTAATAAGTGTTTACATACTACCATTCCCCAAAGACTACGCTGATAAAACTCTTCCTCAGAACTAATCATGCTTCAAGCCGAGGCCTCGGCCCTGAGCGGTGCGGCAGTGACAGCATGGCAGGGCTGCGCCTTCTGCGGGCGCGGGGCTCCTCCCGGCGGACATCTGTGCAAAACCGCACGGATTCCCATGAACAGACAAACTTGTGCCTACGTGCTCAGAATTTCCACTACCTAGATAAGCTACACTAAAAATGTGGGAACATAAAATGCCTCCCCCTCCTTTCCCATCTCCCTCCTCACACCAGGCGAGGAGTTCTTCCTTGCTGCAGAGCTCTGGATCAGAGCACTAGAAATGTAACACAGCAGCAGCTGATGTTATCACCTTGTGTTAGGCTGTGATGTGGACATCAAACCTTGCCTTTTTGGGCATACAAGTCAGACAACACAGAGAGCTGCCACGCAGACCTTATGATCTGGGTAGGAGATGCAGAAGCCTTAGCACTCTCCATTCCACCTGGCAAGTCTCAGGCCAGTTTCTATCTGCCCCAGATCACTGGAGCAGTGTGAAAATGAATGGGGATTTAAATCTTGCCTTTTAAATCTTCATTTCTAAAACAGCCAGCTTCCATTGCTGACAGGAGCTCTTCAGCTTTGCAGAGACAAGAGGAAAAAATAAGTCCACCCCAGTATGACCATCAGGAGATAGGTGGAGTTCAGCTTTAGAAATCCCCATATTGAGACTTAGACATATTAGACATATACATGCTATTAATAAATACTCCCCCAGCAGTCCTGCAAGCAACAGGTGTCTCAACACAATACTGCTTTGAACTATCTAGCACACAACCCTTTCTAAAACAGACTCATACAGAGCCAGACTATAATCTGCTATTGCATGATTATTCACCAGAGCATCAAATATTCATTCCTCAAACACAAGCAACTAAAAAGGAGCTGACAAGATCAGTTTTCTCAAACAAACATGCCCCATAATCCACTCAAGAAAAACATCAGCCAGATTTCTGTACCCAGCAGCGTGCCAATCAGAAGCTAATGCAGACCTTTCTGCCCCAACAGCCAAAAACACTTTGTAGCCAGAATGCATGCTTAGCTTACATCTGCACGTTGTTCTTTTACTACTGTGATCCTTTAGCTTCTCTCTCCCCTTCTACCCCTCCGACACTGTTTCCTCTAAACGCTCAGTTGTTTCAGCCTTCCTTTTCCTGGTTAAACAACAAAAGTCATCTTAATCTCTTCTCAAACCTTCTGGAACTGTACCAACCTGTCCTAATCTGAGTTTACCTTCCTTGAAGATGGGATGATCAGAACTATAAAACAAGTACCAGAGATAAACATCTACAGAGTACTAACTTTTTTCTGCCTACAGCTGGAATAGCTTACCAGAAACACCCTACCCATACCTTTGAGACCAGGATCCCATGACTACATACAACCTAACACGTATACATGGTCTTCTACCAGTCTAATTTCCACTATGCAGAAGAAATGCCAGTGTAATATGGTGAATCTGGAACAAAGAGCTTTTGGGTCACTCTCCTGACAAAATTTACCAAAAATCACTATTTTACAATTTTATTTTTACTGGGGAGCCTTCAATCTCCATACTGTATTTAACCCACAAATGAAGTCATTTTGATCTGTTATGATTAAGAAGTAATTTTCCCCGACTTCACTAGTAATGTCTGTAATCTACTTCTCTAATACTGTACTTGAACATTTCAAAGAGATTGTGTCCTCGTTTCAGGAAGGCACCAATGCAGGAACTGAAGATACCCGGTACACCAAGAAGCCTCATGGAGACTTTTGGTCCTAGTAAGTTTCTGCTTGGTACAACTTGTGATGCTTACCAGAACCTCTGACCAAAAGCTCCCAGAAATCTGTAACTAAGATCCTGGATCATAGTTGGCCTTAAGCCCTCCAACACATGCTTCCTAAGAAATCCACATTGCACTGCTTTCAGCACAAGGCTTCAGCTGGAAGATAAGGTTCACTCTTCCTGGCACATACAATTTGTTGTGTTATCACATTAGAGATTAAGAATCAGACTTGCACGCTATTCATCTTCAATTTGTTTACTTGTAGAACCTAGAAAGCACTTTACTCATATAATCCTGCAAAATGGTTACATGAGAAATCATACTGTTTTACAATCAGAGCAGACAAAACAGCATCAGTGCATAAGTCCTCTATCTAAAACTAGGCTTAGAGTTGTCAGATAACATTACAACTTTAGAAGCACACTGTAATTAGGAAACAAAGCATGAACAGCTCCTTCTTTCTTTAAATAGCATTCTGAAAGGATCTTTATCCAAAATACAAGCCATTACCCAAGGAACACTAAGTAGAGCTGAGCTTGTCACTGGATTATGCTGGTGCAAAATGGCCTGTCCTTAAGCCACCTGAGAATGATTAACAGGATGCATCGACACAGTCACCCAATTCCTGAGATAGGCTGCGTAAGCTACAGCAGGCTCATGGAAATCTTACACCCGGGCTGAACAACCTGAGCCAAAGGAACCATTTCATCCGCTGCTGATAACAAGTTCTGCATTTGGAACAGGACCACACGGGCCCTTTCGGCTGTGTAACGTTGCCACCTAGTGATCATCTGTAGATATAACTCACGAAGGCATACGTGGTCCCGTTTACATCTCCCAGCCCCAATCTGATTCAGCAGCAAACCTCGTGCCTGTAGCTCCATCCTGGATGGATGAAGCCAAACCAATTTGTAACAGACTGTTGTAGAAACACGTTTTCTATATCTTGTACATATATATACACACACATATATATTCAAAGCAAACAGATAGAAACCAAGTGTTGGCTCCCATTCAATTGATCTAAGCAGACTGATTACTACACTGACATTAATGGTGCTCTACAGAGATGGATAATGAAAGAAATTACCTGGAAGTCAACTGCAAATGTCAGAACACAGAAGATTTTCACACAAACATATTCAGATTTGAAGACTCAGCAAATAAACATTCACTATCACTAACTTTGGCTAAAGAGTATTTTTACATGGCCGTCATTTTCCAATAATAGAGCTACCTGAGACATTGCAGTGGAAAGAACAATGGGCAACAGTGGGGGTTGGGAGACACCAAGAGGAGACAAAAAAAAGAACCAGAAAAAATAAAGACTAAGTTTAAAGCATACCAGAATCCACTCAGCGCAGAGAGTTTTGAATCATCCAGCAGTGCCAGCTCTGGGAAGTATGAGTGACTGCATTTATGCAGTGTATCTGAATCACAGGATACCTTGAGAGCCATAGAATGGCAATATTTACCCTGCAGTCTGCCTGTGTTTGTCTCAGACAGTGGGAGCTTGGGAGACTCCACATAGGCATCTCCAAAAACGTACTTCTAATCTGAAACTCTGCAGTGCATGAGAAGACAGCAAGCACAACGAGATCCACAGGGAGAAAATAAAAGGAATCACTGACCTATATACTGCCTCTTTGCCAAACCCTAGGCTGCAGACACACAGTAGTTTTGTTAAAGAAGAATTAGGAAAGAAAAGGAAAACAGCATTTTTCTTAAAAGGAATTTACTCTCAAAAACAAAATTCTATTTCAGGGACACACACTGGCTAAGAATTATTACTTTAACTTACCTGTTGAACAGAACTCAGGGATGACCAGACTGAGTGGAAGCCACCACAGTCTACTGCTGAAGCTGTAATGCCAATCAAAAATTCAGGTGAGGGAAAGTCAGGTAGTAAGGTTTTTTACTTCTGACCATCAGACACGGTTTAAAATACATACGACATCAGAATTAGGGCAGATGATCAGAAGTAGAGTTGAGTTTAAGTCATCACACTGAAACAGCTCAAAATGAAAGGCAGTGAGTACAGTAATACAATAACACAGATGCAACAATGAAAACTTGTTTACCTGATGTCTTGTTATCCTTGACTATTTGACAAGGCAATTACTGTCAACATTTAGCAATCTCCCATGTCTTCCAGGCAATGAGGTCTAACTTTAAATTCGTTTGAGGAAGCTCATCACATCAAAATGTCAAGAATAACTAATGAGCTTTTTGTAAGCACTCGGCAGAAAATTCGTTTATAGGTTCAGTTATGTGCACATACAGCTCACTCCACGCAGGCTTCTAGTTTGCTATCTTTGCTTCCCATAATTTGGGCACTTCAGTGGGAGCACAAGTATTCTTCAGAAATAAATAAACACAGAACAAAAGTAAAATAATGTGTGGAAAGAAAATGATCACCTGTCCGCCTTTTCAACAAAGAAGTACTGGAAAGATCTATAATTACTCCCGGAGAAAACTCACAGTGCCCACAAAGACAACAGCAGCAGATATTAAGGTTACTCCTTCCCCACATCATAGATACAAAATTTAAGAATACTTTTAACCAAAGACAGTGAAAGTATTTAATTGACCTAGAAAAATAAATTAATTTAGAACTAATTTGCTTTGTTTTTCTGCTTCTCTGAATACCATTTTATTGTTGCCATTTTGAGTTCAACTTTCTGATGCGTTTTGGGACTGTGAGTGAAAGATTCAGAAAAATAATAACTGCTACTGGCTCAGGGCCTAATCCAAAGTACACAACAAAGATTAACTAAATTGTTTCTTATGGCTTACTGTTTGTGAAAACACAGAGTAGAACTTTTTTTCAACTGTACTTTACTCAAGACCGACTTCCCCTACAGTTCTGCTAGCTGATTTTTCAGACAAAGCCCATATTTTGGATTTTGTGCTGAATAACTGGGTGAATTCAGCTCCTTGAATCCTAGAAGTCCAACATTAAACACCAGTTCTGACTTGCACCTGGCCTCATCTCTACTACCTTCCCATATAAAGAGCCTTGAGCTGTAAGGGAGGTCCCCAACCCTGTGGGGCTGCTAACACAATAACCATAGTCTAGAGCTGTAGTAGGATCACTTAGAGATTGGAGCAACCCTGCAGCAAAGAGGAAAACAAAACAATTCACATGCAGAAGTCATTAATCTACAGCTAAGACTGTAAAACTGCATGCCTCAAAATTGCTTCTCATGATCTAACAAGCCTGCTATGGAGATAGATTAATACAGAAGCTGTGAACCATCTTATTCCATATCTGCAGCAGTGCTCTGCAGACTTTACAGCCATCCTACGATACTCTTTTCTTTCTGTAATTGGCTCTGCTCAATACTTTACAACCACTGTTGTTCTATCTCCCCGGAGAGTTAAAAGGATTTTATATTTTAACTTGGGAGAGAAATTAAACCTCTAATTAGACCAGGTGTGTCTAGGGCTGTATTCCCCAGGAAACCTGAATAACTCTGCTTCCATTTCACAAATGTATAAATCATTAGAATGCAAAACCTGTAAACAGGAATCCGTCAGAAGCTTAAAAGTGCACTGAAACACCAGGAATGAATGCAACACTGAAACATCCCACAAAGCATTAAATTCCTGATCCCAAGCTCAGTGGAATTAGTGAAAAGAGACCCATAGGGTTTTGGATCAAACCTGAAACCCTGCAGGCATACAGTGTTTGACAAGACAGAGCTGCCCTGGCTTGACAGAAACAGCTCAGGAGCCACAGATTAGCTTACCCAGTGAGTTAGATGAGCTTCCAGAAGCCCATATAGAGGCTTTGCCCAGAGGATGAGAGCTTGAATAAAGCTGGACCTGTTGTGCCCCTGAACAGTAAACAGACTGCTCGCAGCTCCAAGAAAATTAAAGTACAAGAGAAGAAACAATTTGCTCGAGGCATGTAACAAAATCAGGATTACTATATACATTGTATAAATCCCCTTTTCATGGTTCATGTCCTAACCCAGGCCATCGGCCTCTCCAGCTAACATCAATGCAAGAAAAAGCAGATCTTCTTGAGCTAGATGCTAAACTCTCACTTTACAAGGAATAAATGGTGATCTTGACAGCTCTCCTGAGCAGACAAAAGGCCACTCGTGTCCTAAAGGCTATCCTGTGCTATTACTCAGATTGTCTAAGAAAAAACGCACCCATAAAAACTGAGCAAATGGCAATTATGGTTACCCATGCTAACCAGTGAGGGTGAAGTCTGCTTACACTGGTCCATTAAGCACCCACTGATTTACTTAATCATGGAACAAATGCCAGCACGTCAGTAATTAAAAAATGCCTTTTGAGCCATTTGTCAGCCTAAACATCTGCCAGGGAATTCAGAAGAGTAATGGCCCATATTAAGGTTACTGTTCGAAAAGGTTTAAAAGGGATGCAATGCCTCTGCTTTCTTTGAGATCTAATAAAAGTTAAACATGGAAAACAATTACAGCACATACCTCCAAAAGGAAAATAACTTTCTAACGCTGGTTCCATATATTAGAAGTTAGTACCTAACTTTCCTTACTACCTGTCTCTATTCAGTTTCTTCATAAACCTTCTCCCTAAGCAAAGAAGCCTGAAAGCTTGCAGGCATCCCAAAACATGAAAGCAAAGAAACTGCAAATGAAGGTGACTCAATCACATGGCAGCTAAGGACAAAGCACATGACTTATATTAACCAAAGGAACAAAGGCTTTAGTTAAATAAGGCTCAAACTCTAGGATTTTTGATATACATAAGGAAAAAAAGAATACTATTAAAAGACAGCTCTCAGAATCTACTGCATAATTTGCTACTAATTTAAACAAGTATTAAAGTAGATGCTTGTTATCAACATTGTTTTTGTCCTCAAACCAAAATACAGACCAATACCAGACACTCTGAAGGAAATAATTCCAACCCAGTTAAAACTAAGAAACATGGCAGAGCTGTAAGGAGCATCCAAAAGCCAGTAGTATGAATAAGAGGGGCAGTCACTGATTTCAAGATCCTGGGCAGCATGTCATACAGTAGTATTTCCATAGAACATTGGCAGAAAGTAAATAGGTCCTCAAGATACCTATATTTTCTTGAACATAAGAAGCGTCACAAGCTACTTGGACCAAGGATACAGAGGGAGGAAACCTGCAATCAGAAGGAAGCTTGCAGACTGGCATAACCACTCTCAGAGTGTTCACAGTATCCCACAAAAATCCAGAGGAATGTATGAATATATATTCCACATTCTGTCATAGATAATTTTAAATCCATCATAAAAATGCTTGCTGTTGCTTAATATACCACATAATGCCAGAAGATAAGAGTACTTCCCAAAACACCGAGGTATTTAGAAGTTTCAGTGAATACCGAAGTTCAATTGCACTCAGTTTCAAAAGCTCACCAAGGCCTTGATACCTCATCTGTAAATGAACCATTCTTGAGATCTTTATCTTGTTAACATTCTGTATATATTTTGTAGTCCCTGACCTTTGGCAGTACACACAATAGCTGTACCAAAGCTACATTTGAGCTCTGGGTGACCACTAATACCCCGTGTCACAGGCACAGCTCACACTTTTACCAAGTTACAAAGCACTTAGATAAACAGTCTGAAGTGAAACCTATTTCCACTCATCCTAATAACGTCCTAAGGACAATTCAAACCGCGTTAACTGATATAAACAAATGCAACAATATCTGAACTGTTCCAGTGCTTCAAAGCCAGTCTTTAGCTCATTACACTATTAGGGGTTACACTGAAACTTCTAATAGAACCATCTCCTGCAGTCTTTTTATCAGCTCTCCAAACCCTAAAGTACCCTGATCCCAGGAGTAATCCTGAAGGGGCAGTTCCTATATTTCTGAAATAGTGAAAGAAATATCTCCCAAAGATAAACAACAGAAGTTTGGGTCTCTGTGAACAGTGAGTCTCATATGTTGTTAGAGGTCAAGGGATGGGAAAGGCTTTAATTAGATCTGCAGTGAAATGAGAATTTGGTCCTAAATGTCAGCCTGAAATACACTATGTAGGGTGTCCAATGAAAACAGTAATAATAATAAATCAGTAGAGGTCAAACTTTCCACATGTAGCTGCTGTAGAGATGAGAGAACACAGGGCAGAAGTCATCACTTCCCATTGTGGCACACATGTTAAATATGGAAAACCTTGCAGAAGGTGGATGTTGCCATTCTGTACAGCAGGACGGAGGGTGATCTGCTGTAATAATCAAGTAAAAGAAGAAGGAAAGGATTCATCTTTGCTCCATTACAGTTACACTGTAGTTTTACCTAAAGAAGAAAGCTGATACCTATTGTACCAAGCACTCTGTTGCAGTGGAAGCACCTCAGCCTGTAAAACCTTTTTTCCTACCACTCTCCATTTACTCCCCTTAATGTTCTGTGATGTTCCGTGTGAAAAATGCAATTATTGACATTTTACTAAATGTCTCCTTGTTTCTCAGATAAGAGAAGTGATCATTCATGACCTGGCAAAGTGGCTCTTGAGAAACTGGTGCCCAAACCTGAACTTAATTACAAACATTCTTTGTTAGTGAGCATGGTTTAATTCCTAATCCACACCTTTTCAGCTGGTCACATTCTCTAGAACAGGACAGAGCAATTCCCAGATATAACTATGCCCACATCTTAGGGAATTCAGCTACTGGAATTCTTTCCTAAATAGGAATTTGGTACATCACAATTCAGGTAACATTACATCATAGACAGAGTATGTTTTCAAAAACTACCAGTATGGCTCCAGTTCAACAATGCCTTGTGTGCAGAACTTACAGTATTTTTACAGGGTATTGTGAGAAATGAGACATTCTTTGGCAGTAAACCTTTGGCCCTCATACTGCTTTGGAAGGCATCACCAGACAACAAGCAGCTGTAACTATTTCCATCCAGGACCGACCAGAACTCCTGTAGCCCTTGAGACAAGGGATCCCAAAGCAAAGAAGGTGAGAAGAGGAGGAAGCACACTTATCTTCAAGGAGAGCAGTCTAGACAATCTACTGAAGGACTTGGGGGTTAGCCCACCTGTGAAACACCAACTCACCTGAAGAGAGCATTTTTATCATAATCAGAGACCAAGGGGAGTGGTGGATGAAGGCTAATAGATACCATGACTAATGGACTTAAATGCTTTCTAATGCAGTAAGAAATCCATGTGGCCTACAGGGGACCTTAAACTAAGCCCGTTCTCACATGTTTTCCTGAACAGGGATTGATTCAAACAAGCGTTTAAGTGCTTTTTCTTAAAGCAGGGCTTTAGGTACTGGAGAAATCAATGGAAGCATTTTATCAGGAAGAAATTTAAAATCGGTTACTTTTGATTCCAAGCGAACACCGGGGACAAACTAAGTTCAGAGCAAATTTCAAATGAATCTGTAACAGAAAGCTGTGTAATATAATTAGCTAGTTCTAAGCATTAATCTCACAACACCAGTATAAATCCTAAAATCCCCCTACAACTAAAATGTTGTCAAACTTCATTAGTGGTAAAGCCCAAAAAATCAGTGAACTCAGTGCTGGAGATAGACTGTTATTTAGCTGGTCAATAAGCAGTTCCAGCTTTTATCTGGGGATTTGTAGGACTGATTAGAAGTTTACATGAGTAATAATTCCACACAAATTGTTTCTGAACGTCCTTTTGGGTAAACAGTAGAAAGAACAAGATGGTTTAGAAACTAGGAATTGGGATATCGGTGTTGCCAGGGATGCCAGGAGAGGCACTGGCACATCCTGGAGCTCTTCTGTCCAGGACAGCACAAGCCAGAAATTGCACCGTGAACTAGAAATCACCCACACATTCTCCTTCAAGGCAAACAAACCACCTATTTTCTTCTATTTTCCATGCTGCTTTATGTGTACTGAAGCTGACACAGAGCAGGGGGGAAACGCAACAGTAACGCTACGCTGCACTGTCACATGCATGAGAGAATGGGATTCTTCACATGAGGTGGGATGTGATACAGGCAAGTCACACTGGAGGCTGAAAGCTACAGAACAGATGGACATAAAGGTGCCAGCAGAACAGTGGGTTGTACAGAATTTTTGTTAGCAACCCTCAGCTACGTTTTCCTACCACTCCTCTGTCAGAATTTTTGTTTCCTCAAGCTGATCCAGCCTCTCCACCACGTATTTTCCAGCAGTCCTGTTGCTGGTCCCGAGGGACATCAAGGTGACAGAGACAGGGTACTGCTGTCACATCCAGCTAGCGTAGGAGGGAGAGGCAGATGAGCTTGTCCAGATAAGCTTTACACTGAGAGTATAAATTTCCATTTAACTGAAGATTCGTATGGTTTTCATGCCCGCATGCCCATGTATTTTCATTCTCCCATGTCTAAATCTGCAAAGATAAGCATGAAGACATTCCTCAGCCTCCCTGAGGACCTCTGAGCTCACATGCCTGCCTCATAGGCACACGTCTGCACCCATCAGACTGCTCTGCACACCAGGCACAGCACAACGTAGAGATCAGTGATTAATGTACTACGCAGAATACAATAGACACAGTAATTTTCCTCTCCTTCCCTAATGTTTCAGACCCTCAACTCACATCTCCCCAAAGCATGTAAATTGGCACAGACAATGTCGTGTTCCCACTGTCTTACCCAATTAATTTTAATTGTTTTAGCTAAGCACAAGAGCTTCGATTGGTGAGTTGCTCAGTTCCCTTATATCACAGGCTCCTACAACCTGACACTGACACTCTCTCCTGGGAGATACAGGTTCAAACCCCAATTAAGGAATTAAAATTTAGGATATTATCTCCTATGGAGTGTCCCAAAAAGAAAAGAGGGGGAAATTGATATCATCATTCCAGGTTAGAAAGCGGAAAGGTAAAGACCCTGTTTCATTCTCAGTTTGTGGGTTGGGCAGCAGAGGTGGGAATAAAAAAATGCCTGGCTTCAGCACAACACCTATATCCCTGGGAATCTACATCCACATTTCAGGGAAAACAGTGTAAAGAACAAACAAGAAGTGCAGTACATACCTTGTACTTCGTAACCATTAATAATACCTAAATGCTGAAAGGTTTCATCCCCAGGACTACTGCTCTCAGGTGAAAAGTGACAAAATTATGTACAACTAAATACAATTTGTTGTCCCTCAGAATTTCTCCTTTAATTTGGCATCTCTAGCCTGCAATAGTGTTAAAATATACTGGGCTTCTTTTCACTCTGCACTGCCGCACAAACAGCATCACACAAGCCTTGATGCTTACAGGGCATGATCACATCATATTTTGCTCAAGGACATTTTCACAGAATCGTAGGAGTTGGAAAGGACTGCTGGAGATCATAGAGACCAACCCCTGCTAAAGCAGCTCCTTACAGCAGGTCACACAGGAAGGCATCCAAGTGGATTCTGAATACCTACAGAAAAGGAGACTCCAATAGCCTCTCTGGGCAGCCAGTTCCAGTGCTCTGACACCCATTGGTCTGATAGATCTTCTCAGATATTAATTTGGTCTGAACTTCGTAATCAGACAGATAGAATGAATGCTGGCCCCTCAACAATCTGACTGTCCCATGACAAAAAATAAAGAATCCAACATGAATTCCTGTCTGCTCCCTTTAATATAAGGGCTGGTAGCATGTTTCAACACCCACAAGAGCACACAGAGGACAAATTTATCCCAGAAGACCAATGCTGTTTCTAAGGAGAGCATTTACCTGACAGCAGAACATGGCACAGCTCTCCTACTGCATTTAATTTCAGATAACATTTACAGTCCAAAGGAAGGGGAAAAAAAAAAGAAAGTCAGTTTTGTTCTTGTTGCTGTTGTAACAACCCATGCTGTTCAGCTACACTCTCTACAGGAAAACACGGGTCTAAAATCTCTCCCTATTCCCAAATAGCTCCTAATTAGAGGATAAATTGTATGCCAGTGTCCCGCAAATGGTTTTATAGGATGAAAGCTTTATAGGAAGAAGATGTCTACAAAGTTGTCAAGAGCCTGTCCCCTTAGGATGGCTCACTCAGATTTAAGGGGTCAAAATAACAAATTCATTTTACTGAATATATGGCCAATTTATTCACAGCATCAGAATGAACACAACTCAAATTATAATGGATTTCTTCAAAAGTGGACTGCTGCAGTAATTACGTAAGACATTACAGATGGGAAACAAAGCCACTTGTAAATTTCAGATGTTATTTTATGCAAATAAAGCGGCTGCAGTTTTCTGAAGATTTCCATTGTGAGCTGAATTGGCCATTTCTGATGCTATGAATAAACGTGTACCAATTTATTTCTAATAACCTATTATTTATGTGCAGTCTCTTTTGTCCTCTAAATGCTATGAAGCCATTTAGAGAAACCACCTACATGACAGCTTACCAATTAGCTTTATAAAACCCAGTATTGCTTTGGATTAGTTACATGCATAATTAAATGCCAACTAACCATTATGTTCTTATAAGTTAGCAGAAGTCTGCAAAACTCAGCAGTGTAATATTTCATTTGATTCTAAACAACCATTTCTAAAAGGAAGCAATTTACATATAATCACCCCAGAATGCAATCAAATTAGACTCATATTTCCCATTAAAAAGATTAGTGACTGCATGTATCAATATTGAAATACACAAATAACAGTCACCACCCTCCAGACTCTCAAAATCAGACATGTTTGCTGCTTTACTTTTACTGAGTGTACACTCAATCCCACTAAGTCACTGATGTAGATATTGAGGAGAACCAAAACAAAGATGGACCCCTAGGGGACAACATTCATCACCGGCAAGAGATGAATGCAGCGTGGAAGGCCTGTGACAACATGGAAAAGTGGCAATGAGAAGGTAGAGCTGCTGTGCTCTTCCTCAAGCTCGCATGATAAGGCACTGACTTTTCAGTGCAAGCCTTTCCATGCTGCAGAATAAGTCAGGACAGCTCCTTTGCAAAGGGCCGCAACTACAACACCTCAGCGTAAATGCATGAGAGCTGTTTTCCTTTGCAAGATTGTAGAGAACTTTTTACTCAAACCAAACGTCTACACAACACACGCACGCGCTCTAATAGATTTCTCAAGGTGAGCAACTGAAGTTTAGAGCAACCAGCCAACAAGCCAAACAGCCCAGCACGGCAAACTGGATCTCCACTCCACATACAGAGAATGTAAAGTAAACACCCAAGAAAAAAGGTGCACATTATCCAGCACACTGCATGGGAGAGGCAGAGCAGACATCATTACAGCAAACTATTGGAAGAGTCTGCAAAACACAGCATATCTGCAAAACCACCCTCCCAGAGGCAGGTGCAAATGGGAAGCTGGAACATACAGCCTCAAAGCACGTCTTGAGCTTGGGCATCCACCTCTCCCTTTAGGCTCCAGAGATGTAAAAGAAGAAAGCAGAACTTCTACAGGGTTGTAACCACCAAGTGTAAAAGGTTATTCAAAGAGAGGGGAAAATGGATATGTTTATTTTCAAGTTCCCTTTCTCTCTTTAGGCTCATCTCAAAACCACTGTAGCATTTCAGTAGTTTCTATGACCAGGAAACAATCCCTATTACTGGCTCAGGGGACTGTGGGGCAGCCATGTGCAGAGGACACAGCAGCAAAGAACTGTGCTGCCACGTGTGGGTTACAGAGGCAAAGAGCAGGGTACAGACATGTATGGAAGGCAGAATTCATTAGTGCTTGTGTCCTTGTCCCCCTCAACACTGAAAGAGACGTGCTGGAAGCCTCTATATCGTAAAACAGAATTTCATGTGCATTTATGTAAATGAATGCAAATTTAATGCAAATATAATCCGTGGGCAGGTAGGCAAGAAAAACTCAATTGGCCCAAAGGGATCATAGCCTAACTTTGGGTTGTTTTTTTTTTTTGTTTCAACTCATTCCATATTTATGTTCATTCTTTTGTAATCAGATGCCACATTTGGTTTGATTTCTCTTTTTTTATTCAAGCTGAGCTGTTTCCTACTCAATGAATGCAATTTGCCATATTGATTCTTTTCATATACATTCTTCTTTGGTACATCAGCATTCATCTTCACTTTTGTACTACAAAACAGCAGCAACCGCATCACTGTACCCTAGTTAACACTGTCTCTTTTATTACTTTTCCCCTCAATAGCTTTGACTTAATTCAGAAATTTGAACAGGTCCCCTTCTGAAACCAACTTGAGCTGCATCCATTATTGCTATTCTGGAGAGTCTGTCACACTGGCAAATAGCTTTGTGTTTACAGCAGTTAATAATGATACCTATTCCACTGCATTACATAGTTGTCTTTTTGTATTAATGCATTTTTCTTCTCTTTCTGTGCCCTTGGGCTTTCAGCACACAATTCATTTATGGACAAAGCACTTGTATGGCCCTATTCTGTAAACTATTCAAAGCACTGTCAGTAAAAAATGCAACAAGAGAGAGCCCTAGAGGGCCCATCCTGCATTGCACTGGAACTCTGAAATCATTCAGGAACAAAATACGTGCTCTGTCTCCCGTGCTTCAGATCGCTTATTTAAAATGACAATAGACAGGGTACAGGGGCCAGAGAGGTATAAAATATTCGCAAAACAATTATATGCCACAGAGAAATTCACTTTTGATAACTGCACACGATTGTTTATTGCCTTGTTCACTCCTCCACCCTAAGCATTATTCTCTGCTGTATGGAAGACTGAACAAGCCACAGCACTCAAATACATTTGTTCCTCTACAGAGGTTCTGTAACACACACATGTTAAAGGTGGGATTCAAAATGCTTTTTGCTCTGTATGGGCACCTCCATTTGTGTAGGAATACAGCCACCACACATGCACAACAGGCAGGAGGCCCGGCTCCACCACCACACTGTGACCACAGACACCAGAGCCTAGATGACAGGGTTAAGTCACGACAGATTCCCCTACATATTTGCCCCAGTAGGGTCTGAGAGCTGAACAATATTTCCAAAATAGAGAAGAACAGTTTATCTTACCTTCAAGAGCAGACCATGCAGCATCCACCAGATAGCCCAGGAGAGCACGACCCCTCCCCAGGCAGCAGGTGCAGGCCATCAGCCCAAGGCCCCAGCCGCCCCTCACACACACCTGAACTGTAGTTGCTGTCCTCTGCCCCTACATCCCAATTTTCCACTTTTCCTGAGAAGTGAACTTTTCTTCCTCCCACAGCCTTCCCTTGGGGGCAGTGAGGGCCACAGGGCCCATGTCTGAGATGGTACTGCTGGCATCTAGGCCTCCACTCCACCTTAGGGCAGTTAAGCACAGGGAAGCTCAGTCTCCATCGCTGCCTTTTTCCCTACTCCAGATAGTTTCCCATCCTCCTGAACCTGTTTCATGCAGAGGTCTGGATGGCTGTTAAATGCCACCTTGGCAGAGGCAGGCTCCACCAAGCAGCTCAGCAGCACTGAAGTCAATATTCCACAGTGACACGCAACTGGCTAACCCCACGTATGATGCTAAAGCCTCAAGAAAGACAGGTGCTCACAAGCCTGCAAGTTGCAAGTGAAGACAAACTCTGTAGCTCACCAGAATAAAATAAAACAAAAATTAGAAAAGGAAAGTTCTCTAAACAACTAACAGTCAGAAAACAAAAATAACTCCATGCCAACAGGAAAAAATAGTGGATTGTGTTGAAAACAAGCGTATACAGCATAAGCACTTGCACAAAGAACAAAAGAAAAGAGTAGCCTGGAAATCTACAGAAACTATTCCAGTAACTCTCTGTGCTGAGAAAAGATATATCCTTTTTCTTCATAAGTACTCCTTTTGGGGGGCTAGTTGTTTTCAGTAGGTTTTTGTGGCTGTTTTTACTTTTTGGGGGGCACATGGTTAATGTGGATTACCTTGTTTTTTCCTCTGAATATAAATTTTGCCCACAGATACAGCAGAAATAAACAATAATGAATCTATGACTTATTTACCTGCTGGGGGAATGCTAATGAGTGTTGTAGTAACAAAAACAGCTTCATTGGCTTGTAAATGCAAAACAGCAGGAAATTCACTGGAGACCCAACATGCATATGCCAATAAGCTTACATTATTCACAAGTACACAAACCTCCCAAGACACTAGTTTCAGAGCCTTCTTTCATTTCCTGCCTGCTTCACATTTTGAGCCAAGTCAAAGAATTTTCTATCTTCCTCAAGCTTCTAAAGGTTTTGCAGAAGCCAAATGATCTTACAGAAATTTTCTATTCAGATGCAAACTGAATATTTGTAAGATTAAGCACAACAGCTACACATTTCTACTGGCTACATTTTCATGCAGCTGGGAGAAGTGACAAGTTGGTGCCCATTCCCAGCATCAGCTAATTTGGCTAAAGAGCCAGACAGTGCCAAGCAGCTGGCATGAGAAGATCAAACACACACCCTGGTAGGCCCACACCCTGATCTCCCTACTGTATTTTTCTTCTAGCATCTTCACAGCTTTCTAAGGAAAGGAGGGAGGGCAGAGAGTCCAGCAAGCAAGTTCATTGCTTGCTCTGCCTTTTAATTTGGACAAAGAAGATCTGGTTTTCACCATTTGTGGCAAGGAGTAAAAGAACCACATGAAAGAGGGAAGAGTGCCAGGAGCACACCCTCATGCTTTCATAGGCATGTGTGCCACAGCACCTTCCCCTCATATGATGCTGCGAGCAGTTCTGCCATCATTCTTAACCAGGACTCCCACACCGAGTACTGATCTCTCACCAGATGGTCTCCAGTCCCAGTGCCACGTCAGGAACCTCAATTCTAGCTGGTTTTGGCTAACTGTAGTAAATTAGCTGCAACCTGGACTGTGTCAATACTAACCATCTCTACACTATTATGTTGGCAATTGCTTCATCTTATCCAATCTACAAAGTATGACTGCAACTCATCATAATTGTATCCACTTCCATAAGCAACTGAGTGTAAACAACATTTTATCAGAGCACTTCAGCATGGCACTCAGACGCAGCATTGATAAAGTATGCTGTCATTCATTATGTTTTCTATTTCTCTCCTTTGCATCAATCCTGATAATATGAACACTCAGAACAACCACTGACCAGACTAATTTCAGCACCTTCTGTGTGCATTGCCAAGCTCTGCAGAATGTTAAGAGTAGAACAGAAGGTGTTATTCCCCACCAAAGGTGATCTTTCAGTCAAAATAAAAATCGGTGTTAGGGCTTTTCCTAAAGAAACAACATTAGAATACAAGCCTAAGCATTTGCTATTATAATGAGATTGGTATGACTGTGTTTCACATCCCCCTTCATTATAAATCCATTTGGCATCCATTCTAATAACCAGCATATCCACAGAAAATAATTATTTGATGTTCCTGTGGATGTCATATGTGCCTTGTACTTTTAGAGCACTTCTTTTGTAATTCAACATTAATTATCTTTCCAATTAATGTAGTGCATAATGCTGCAATATAAAATGTGTGCATTTTGTAAATGAGAAAATTGAGCTCAGTACTGTCTGCTTTGATCTCATTGTACCTTTATTACAATTCAGTACCAGAGTTCTTTTCCTTTTCCATTGGGTTATTGACACTCTGAACACACACAAGAGAGCTATCTCTCGCATTAGAAAGATGCATTTATGTTTCTCTTTTCCAAGAAGACCTCCAATTTCTCTTTCTCAAGATCACTTTAATACACTTTCCCGCTTTACGATTGTTATTGAGCAGCTCATAAGGGAAATTGAGGTGACAAAAGTACTAATAGAGCAGCATTTACCAGTTACCATCATATAGATATCATAAATATTTACAACTGCTAGAAAATTTAAGTGCGAAACAAGTCACCAATTAAAAAAAAAAAAAGCCTGTAGACAAGGAGTGAAAAATTTCCTCTTTAAAAGGCAAACGATTCAACATATTCTTTAATGTGTCAAAAATACCATTTAAAGTTTAACTCCTACATTCCGTAATAAGTATAAAAGGGAGCACATATATAAAGTAAAAAATTCTAGTGGAAAAAGTAAAACCAAAATCGTTGTCAACATGTATGGCTGAAAGAATATTTTCCACAATAGAGAGTTCAATTTTTCAGTTGGTTTTGATTTTTTTCTGTTTAGTTATTGTCAAAACACCATGGGCTACTGGGTTTGACCTTCAATACCACCATCTGAAAGCACTTCACAAGGCTTTTCCATTCTAAATGTATTCGAGGAAGATAAAAACACCCCCTTTCCCCAGTGACATTACATTCAGCTTTCACCTGCGCCATGAACCTGTGTTCCATTTCTAACAAAATGGAAACTAAAACACACAGAAAGCTGCAAACAAATCAGCTGCCCTTCACACTCAGCAGTCTTATATTCCAGATTCCTTAAAGCTCATTTTTAGCTGGTAATCACTGAGTACGTGCATATGCGCTGAGAAGTGTCTGCAGATTAAGAACGTGAGAATGTCATCTACGAAATATTACTACACATGTCTAAGCAGCCTTAGCTTAAATGACCTCGCTGATCTAAAGGTGCAAAAGCATGAGTAATCTATTTAACATCTTGATAAAGGTGTTACGAGAAAGAAGAAAACACAATGCTCACCTGTCTCCAAGGGTCTAGGCTCATAAGAAGATCTCCACAAAGGAAGGATCTCCAACAAAAGATCCTTCCTCTGTGACAGTCAGCCCTTAAATGAGGTCTAAGAGCAGTGGAGCCTGGCTTTACCACTTCTGGTGGCACAGCTGAATTGCCTTCACCTGTGCTCCCAGGGCTGCTGGGGGTCTTTTCTCCAGGTGCTCAATCAGTGGTTCAGGCCATGACTCAGCAGTTTCCATACACTAACCTACTGTTCCAGAAGGGTCTATTACAGCTCAGGCAAATACATACAGAACACAGCTGCATTTTCCAATTATAACGATCCTAGTTTGAAAAGCTGCATCAACTTCACTTGTGTGTTATTAAGACAATTCATTCTGATATGGTTTGGTTTTGCATGTTCTACTTTGCCCTTCAATCCTCATTCCAGCGTCCATGAACAAATTCTGCCCCTAGCAATTCCTTCAGTTGCTCAGGATTAGAAACTTCCAGTACCAGAAGGATGAAAAATATTCATGCCAAAAGGGGTAGAAACTTTCTACCTGACTTTCTTTACTTTTCTCACGTTTATCTACACAGAGGAAGTGGAAACAACAACAAAAACCTTTTGAAATTTCATTTTAAACTGACATACTACACATTTACAAATCGGAAAATCAAGAAGACAGCTCATGATTGTTTTAATAAAACCTCTTGAAAGATCACTTCCAACCAACCGAACGCATTTCCAGTGATTTCAGCAGGTCCAACTTCTGCATAAAAATTTCACACAGAATCATGACTAAAAATCAGTTTTAAAACCAAAGATAAAAGTCAAGTCAGTGACTCTATAGCTGTACGAGTGAAGATTGCTCATGCAAGTTAAGACAGTACAAACATGCTTGCAAATTACACAGAATTTCAAAACAAAATTCAGATCGGGTATTGTTCTAATTTCTCTTTGACTACAAGAAAGTGAATGAGAAGCAGCCTAGATGTTAGATTTCTCCATAATGGAACCTCAAGTCTTGCAGTACACATCATATTTTAGCTTTGCCCCTAGCTTGGTTCCTTCTAAGCATGCTTTGAATTTGGCATCCATTTCCTGATTCTGAGCTTCAGTGAAAAGATTTTTCCAGTCTCCAACAACACCTGGAATAGAAAGAAAAGTAAAATAATACCCTCGCCTGTAAGGACAAAGGAGTACGGTTTGAAACGAATAAAATCACATCTCATCATATTTCAGGATAATCCACTCTCTCTTTTTTTTTTTTTTTAACAAAATTAGAATTTCTGACCAAAGAATATACTCTGCTGCTTTACTTTCAGTGCTTTTAACAGAATGTGAACAGAAGTGGGACATAGGAAGCTACTGGTCTACCTTGTGCCTTATACAGCTGCAGAAGTCTATAAAAGATGATCAGCAGTTATGAAAAAACTCAGAACGTTCAAAGATGTGGCTTTTAACTGCAAGAGGGTAGTGTGCCACAACTAGACACCGCCCTAAGCCGCAGTCTACTTTTGATCAAGATTTTGGAGAGTTCACTGCCTGACTTATTGTGGGTCCACAGCTCTAGCTTGACCCATGACTAAAAGGCACGGCTCAACCTGTGGTGTGTCTGGAATCAACAAACCGAGCAAGGTTCCTAGGCAACCATAAAGGTTATTTAGGAAATTCAAGAAGAAACTCTTTGCTTTAATTGGTGGTTGCTGCATACCATGACTGAAGGGTGTGCTACCTGGAAGGCACTTCTGCTAACAACATTATACAGGGCTTTACTGAATGATACTGGCACTTATGATGAAATCAGATGATAGCATCCTGAAGCACGATCAGTGTTTCTTAAGTTCCAACCCTGAAAATTATAGATAAAGATTAATCACTTAGTCAACCAAATCCCTGTCTGTTCAAGACGCAGCACTACCATTCACCAACCTTGCAAAATTTGAGCTTGTTTGCTGTAAACAAATTTACCTTTGCGGAAAAGAATGGTGCTAACAGCACCATAAGTCTCCTGAGCCTTGTTCTTCACTGCCTGGAAAGTAGCCCTGTCTGCAACAGACTGGATCTGCTCTGCTGTTAGGGAGAATCCAAAGAATTCCGCTATTTGCTTTACACCAGAAGTCAGATTCTGAAAACAATGCAGTGAAAGGGGTCATATAATATGCTTCCTCTGAAAAAGGACCTACTCACTTGGAACACGCATGGACACCAGCTACTAACACAGTCTTCCTTCACAGTACATTTAGTATGTCACACTGGAGCTCAGCTTTCATACAACCAGACTTAGCTTGTTCCTAAATGGATACTTGATTTTGCTTTCAGAAACCTGTGCTATTTGCTTCTAATTACAGCAGTTTTCAGGAAATTGGCTCAGATTTGTCTTGACTGTGAGTACACAGCAGCTGCTTTACCTCTTTCAGATCTTCGTATGTTACGATCATATTGTTTTCATCCTCAGTGTGTTTGTTCCAGGTGACTGCGTGGTCAAAATAAGATCCCCAGCCAACTGTGAAGAGAAAAAAGCATCAGTGATTCCTTTTTATTATTGTGTACTTAATTCCCTCTGACTGAAGGATTGCTTTCTGTGGCCCACCAGTTACATTCATGAAGAAAAACAGAACAGTCTGTCCTTTAAGTGGTACCATACTGTATATCAGAACAATAGAGACTTCCACTGCGCTTCTGTGGGAATGTGGCTTCCACAGAAGCATGTACTTCCTATGTGCTTCCTTTCCATTTCTGTATTGTCATTAAAGATATCTCTTAAAAGCCAAAGCTAGACATCGGTTTAAATCTAAAATCTGATTTCCTTACAAGGCTTTTGGCCTCATGTGTGGGAAAGACAACAGTCATTCCGTTACCACCATTTCAGATTTGTAGCACTGCCTCCGTCACTTACTGACAGTATTTTGTCCCAGTGCCATTATCAAGCTGCCAGGCAAGTCCCCTTGCTTGGAAGAGCAGAATATCCAGAAGCAAAGAATCTTTTGGGTTTTCTCCCCAGTTTCGCATTCATTTGCCTCCTTTATCATGAAGTATGGCCACAAGTAAACTAATTATGACACAGCTGTTTTCCCACTGGTCCCATTTATTTGTTTTCAAATATTTTCTTCTGTTGTTTCTTCAGCTACATTCGGTTAACTATAACCATACCTTTCCCATTCATGAACTCTGAGAAGAACTCATCCCAGGAGCTGTAACTGGGGATATTTGGCACGTTGTTGTGGAAATGGAAAAATGAAACAGCTGTATCTTTGGGGTTTCGAAACAACTCTAGTATCTGGAGTGGGAGAAAGAGATCAACAACTTTAGATCACTTATTTCCCCTGGCGACCAAACTGACAGTGAAACTAAACATTCTGCAATCAATAACTTAACAGGGACTACAGAATATTTTCATTATTAGGTAAGGCATAGAGAATAAATTTGTAACATGGTCATAATAAAGACCTTGTTACCACTCCAAGGAGTTGCCTATGGTCCTGAAGCAACTGTAGAAAAGAGTAGTTGGAAAAACTGTAATACTGTCATGGAAAACTGTCTCATAACTACCTAAGACCTGGAAAATGTATAAGAATCATTTTCCAGTCCACTGGTAGGAAAAGCTCTGTTTGATCCTCCTTCAGGAAACCACAGCTGCTACAATCATCTCTCGTTTTTCAAAGCATGGCAACAATGTATGTGAAATCCTAAGAGACTCCTTGGAGGAGCGCAAACACTTCTGTAAACAAGCGATACATAAAACAGGAAAAAATAATAGTGGAAGATGGCTAAAACCCCCATTCCTTAACCAGTCCCTCCCTTCATCTGCAGTACATTTCCTAACTGCAACGTACCTTTCATTGTTCAGTGACTTGGAACCAGAAATATTGGAGTTTTAAAAATGTGACTCTGCATGGAGACAGTCACTGTCTCAAGAGGTACTGCTGTCACATTCATTCCCACCATGGTTGTACAAAGACAGGAGTAGCTTAAAAGCAAAAAAAGCATGACACCTCAACCATTTTCTGAGCACTGTTACAGCCTCTAGATCTGTTTTTTGTTTATGTACCACTAGCACGCTTGCAAGTTATAGTGGGTGCTAAGCCAGTCTAGGAGACATGAGATTCCTGTTGCCTCCAAGTTCCTTTCCCTCCATGACACTTGCTAGAGTGCAAGAAAAGAATGTGGCCCCAAAAATTATTCATGCATGTTGGCGCTGTCAGTGAAATTAGGCTTGTTCTTAGGAAGGGGAAGGATTTTAAAAAACAAACAAACAAACAAAAAAAAGCCCACCTTGGCTTTGTTCTTGAAAATAGACTTGGGAAGGAAATCATAATTCAGATGTGTTGCCAAAATCCTTGGAGACGGAATCTGCTTCATCCTCTTTAGAAATAAACAGAACAATAAGTGAGAACAGGTTTATTACATGGGTGCAGCAACAATCTGTGAGCATGAGCTGCCTGCGTGAAGCAGCTTCTAATCAAAAAGCATTACTCATCCAAGATTATCCTTTCTTACCCTCTCAGGAGAAATATCTTGCTACATGACTTCATTATAATAACTTGCACGCGGGGGTGCAGGAGAGAAAACTACAGACTTGAAGTAGGTTCTTTTTACTAACCTGATATTTATCTGGATCTCCGCATTCAATAAATGGTAGCTCTGTGCTTACAGGTTTACTCTGAATTGTTGTGAATATCAAATCATTTAAAATCTGGATAAGCCAGTTCACACCTGGACAAAGAAACCCAGAGAACAAACCAAAACATATCAGAGGTTTATATAAGACCTCAGAGCCTTTCTCATTACGTGGTTTAATTCAGCATAATAGACAATAATAGTCATCAAATTACAGATTCAAATCAAATTAAAGCTCTCAAATGACTATACACAAAATAATGTTTTCTGTTAACAAGATCCTCAGCAGCTTCTAACTGTGACCTTCTTGGCTCACTTGCAAAAGCACTGGGAGTAGAATTGACTCAACAACATGCTTAATACATTTTCAATACAGCCATAAAACAATCAGTGACAGACAATAAAGGCAGCTTTCCTGTCATCTACAGAGAAACACTTGGGAAGTGTCTGGGTAGGAGAAGGAAGGAATGAGCAAGGAGTTTCATTCACCCTTCAGAGTCCTTCTCCCTGCACTGGGCCGAGGATGAAACAGAGCCATCTACTCAGCTTTACCAGCAGTGCTCATCCCAACCTGTGCCTGTTGCTTTCTCCACCAAGTGACTGCCAGAAGAAGGGCTAGAGGAACTGTGACCCACCAGACACCTGCACTTTTCCCTCTGGAAAAGACCTTGCAGTGAAGCCCTGCCATGCAAGACAGGCTGGGTGCCAGGCCTGCTGGAACAGCACACCTTTGCTCCATGCTTCACGCCCATCTGCAGCTGCTTTGTGTTGCACGTTTGCCTCAGGTTTCCCAGAACTCTATGGGTGCCCCAATGACAGCAGGTGAGACAGACTGAGGGAACAAATGGTGTGTTTAGCTGCACATGCACAAATGCTTATTTTATTTTAACAAAAATCTACAACTGATAAACCTAAAATGCCTGGTCCCTAAATCCCCCCTTGGCTTCTGAACCATGCTACTTGTCCTTGAGAAGTATGGCAGCCAGGAGCATTCTTCAAACCCACCCTCACAAATGTGTCTCTGCCTCAGTCTGAGTTTTCCTCCCCACTACATACAAGAGAGTTGGGGGAAACATTACTTATAGCAAGACCTCATTATAACTTAAGAAATAAGGACAATATTAAAGCTTTGAAGGGCCATCAAACATATTCATTATCATCTAAAAATTCCATATGAACAAAGAGTTTGAGCCTGGCATGGAGAACACCTGTGAAGCTGGCACAGGAAGCCAGCCATCAGACCTCAGATTCAGTCAGTACTATGACTCCACATCTGCCAAACTCTATGAGAAATCAAAGCCAGTGCCAAGCTCTGTTCATACTCTGTCTTCATAAGGTCCAGCAAAACCCTGGACACAAAACCAGCAAAATCAAAGTCTCCTTAAAACAAAGATGCATATTTTACTCATTGTGTCACCTCCTTCCTTTTGTGTGCCTTCTTCATCTCTTAGCTCAATGCTGTCTCACAGCTAGCATATATTTACTCTAAACACCACAGGCTTATTCTTCAGTGCCTAAATGCACTACAGTTTATTTTCAGATCAGAACTGGCCCTTCCTTGTAAGCAAACATGTCACAGAAGATACAGCACTGATCAAAATCAGCCAACTGGTGGGTTGGTTAGTTGTAGAATGTGGCTTTTTTACCCTCATTGCTCCTGTTGCACCTTTCTCCCCTCCTGCTGACCTCCGACTACAAGATTTTTTTATTCCAGTATGTTACAATCTATCATGTTGCTATTACAAAACAAAAAATAATAGTGATACTAAATATAGTAATGACAAGAAAATGCTTATCATCTTGCAAGTAAAGATGCTGCACACTGCCACATTCTACTCCTCAGAATCGAATGTGTAACTTTATTGCTTCTGCACATGACACTACATTATATTACTAATATCCTTTTCAGAATGCAGTTTATCACAGACAGAGGTATCTTGCTGCACTGATAAACTATACTCTCTACTCTCACTTCTTCAGCCAAAAATAGTTTTGAATGCTAAAACATTTTATCCCTTCATAAGGACAAATCATGCTAAAAACCAGTGGAACAGATTGCACAGCTAAGATAAAGCAGGAAAAAAACCTGCTGCCTCTGCTTGTAACAGAAATGCCCATTATCCTTACACAACATAAAACCATAATCCATTTGTTATTTTCCTTCCTATTGTGTCAGCTAATTAGTTACAGTACCATAGACAACAGCAAGTAATTTATAATGTGTTCACCGCATTTGGGGTAAGACACCAGCACCATATCATCTCTTCTGGCTTCCAGGTTCTCCAGGGCTTGGAACGTCTCTGCACTGCACACTGTGACCGGATAAGGAGTCCCACAGTAGGAGAACAGCAGTTCCTTCAGGGTAATCCCTTCTGACTTTGCCAATGCTTTATTTATTTCATCTACAAAGGCTTTATTTTCCTCAGCCATGCTCAACAACTTTTGCTGGGACATGAAACTGCTGATCTAATGCCATTAAGTGCCTTTAAGTATACATTTTTAAGGGGCGGAGTAGAAATTGTTGGTATTATTTCCACCTCTCTCCCACCCCCAACCTGAAAAGAAAAGGAAAGAAAAGAAAGGGAAGGGAAGGGAAGGGAAGGGAAGGGAAGGGAAGGGAAGGGAAGGGAAGGGAAGGGAAGGGAAGGGAAGGGAAGGGAAGGGAAGGGAAGGGAAGGGAAGGGAAGGGAAGGGAAGGAAAAAAGACACCTAAGAATTTGATACATTTCTTCACCTCCTCCCTTCCCACCTTTCTGGAAATGAAAACTGCGTTGATCTTGCCTATTTATAGTCTGCAGAGAAGAAATTGCTTTAGGAACAAATTCCAGTGAGAGCAAGAAATACTAGCAAGCTCAGCCACCAGAGAACACTGAATTGGAAAATTGCTCTGTAAGAAAAAGCGACGAGATATTAGAACCAATCCTACATAAAATTAGTAGGAAAAAAAGCACCTCAGGAAAAAAGTCCCTTAAAAAATATCAGAGATATTTCATTTATTTGATATTTGAGATAACACAACCTCATACCACGAGTTAAAAGAAACAGACAGCAAGTAACAAAAAACAGCGAAATCAAAACCATGGAACAGAAAGAACAATACTGAGAGGGAAGCGGCGTGACCATTTTGGCTTCAAAATACCATTGTAGGAGCTCCCCACTGCCTTTAATAACCTTATTTATGTTAAAAAGGACAATCACTGAGCGATGGCACAGCACAGGCTTTTCCAGTGTACTCAAGATTAGACAAGGATCCCTTTTTAAGGGTTGGCAGCCTTATGTATCAAGCTGTGGTTTACCCTGGTGGGTATCAGAGGGGGACAGGGCTGGTTCAGGAAGGGCAGAGCAGCTCCCCGACGGAGCTCTGTGTGAGGGGAGGAGCAGCCGGGAGTTAAGGACAGGGTCTGCCCCAGAGGGCAGGCAGCCCCAGCGGGCGGGGCGGGCTCACTGCGCATGCCCGGCCTGTGAGGGCGCTACCGGAAGCGCGGCCCGGGGGCTGCGGCGGCCATGAGGCGGCGGTGGGTGGTGGGGCTGCTGGCGCTGGAGGCGGCGGGGCTTGGCGGTGCGTTGCTGCTCTACCGCGCCATGGACCGCAGCCGAGGTGCGGCCGGTCGGGGTGCCCCGGGTTGCGCTGCACCCGAACCGCGCTTATTCTACGCGCGGTTGGGTTCTGTGAGGGAGAACAGCGCGGGTTACCTGTTGCAGGATCGGGCTACTTGTGATTTTTCGTAGCTAAGGGGAAGCGGGATGCGATGAATCCCGTTTCAGGCATCCGCTCTGCAGCCCCTGCAGGGATCCTCGGGTTCACCTCGGTCTCGCAGCCGCTGTGATCTGACGTTTAACAGATGAGAGCAGATCCAGCTGGCAAGTGCGGGGGGCAGCCAGGGTCAGCTTCCAAGGATGTAGCGTCAGTCCCTGAAGCCACTCGTGCTTCTGATTCACTGCTTAGGGAATGCACAAGTAAGTCAGGCACCAGCTTATTTATACAAGAAGGCTCCATCTGTGCTGCAGCCGCCTTGTTCTGCACTCAGGACCCTGCAGGGCTCAGCAGTGCTGGGACAGCGTGCTCTGGCAGAGCTGTGGGGCACCAGCACCCCTTTCCAGCAGGACAGTGATTTTAGACCGAGTTCCTACGGATCTTCACGTACCCCTTTCAGTACTACATCCTTGCATGCCTGCACAAGTTCTTCAGCTGCAGTTCTGCACAGTGTGGTGACCTGAAGCAGCAGCTTCCTGTGCTCAGAATAAGGCTTTCATCACTCTGCACTCAACTAGCACTTAGAAGTTCTACAAACTGCTGCAGTTCATTACAGTGGCATAAAGCTGTCATTTCATGATCTTCTGCTGGTCTCATCAAGCTGCCTAAAGAGGGATTCTGTGAACACCCAAGGCCAGGAATCATTTTCATTCTTCTGTGTTTCATTCAGCTTTGTGTGAGCATACAGCTCATCTGCAGTTATCACTAGTGCGAGGAAGCTCAGAAAACACTCAGCTCAGTTGCACACAGGAGGAGCCTCGATATGTTTTTGATATGATTGGAAAAAAAAAAGTGGACCACAGAACTCAGCAACGCCTGTAACAAACAGCTAGGACAAACTTAGGTAAAAGTAATTAGAAAAATAGTGTATTTAATTATTTCTCTTAAACTGTGACTTATCTTTCTTGTCAGACTTCAGATACACAATGCAGAAGAGGTTTCCATCAATTCTGGAAGGTAGGTTTGAGACTGCTGCCTTCAGAAAGACAACTGAAGCTTCTCTTGCATTTTACATATAAAATAGATTGTATTATTGCTTAAAACCACAGAAGGAGAGATTGCACAAGTGTTTGTTGTTATGTGTAGGTGTGGCTGGAGTGTTGGATGGAGACCTCAGAACTGGAGGGCTCTACGTCCAAACAAGCTGCAAAATCACTAAGTTACAGCTAACAGATTTTCTTGTTTTTCAGTTTATTACAAATCCAATGAGTGGTCTGGAATTCATGGCAAAAGGGAGAATGACCAAATGGCATGGTTAAGCAGCAAGAACTAAAGTAAGATAGGCTGATAAAGAAAATAATTATTTTGCAGTAGTTATTGTAAAAATGTCTACGTTATGATACCCAACTCATCTTTTTGACTTCTTGCCTCTGTACTTCTTTTTCAGCCCTGTGTGCCTGAACTGTTTTTTCCTTTTGATGATGCTTTTCACATCCCTGTTGTGAAGCCACCTGTCACGCTCTATTTCCCACTTGATCTGCTTGATATCTGGAAGAGGAAAGATAGAAGATTAAGAAGTAAGGAGCTGATGGATACTTCTGAACATCACGTGGAATACAGATAAATCATTTAAAATTTAAAACTGTATTTATAAATATGAATAAAGTGCAAACTGCTGATTTTTTTTCTACGTCAGACAATTTTTTTCTCCACAATACATGCCCCACCGTCTCAAAATCTTGGTGTTTAAGACTGCTCTTGCCATTGATTTTCATTTCTTTAATACTAAATGCTCGCCTGTACAAATATGCTGCATATTACTGTTTTTGCAGGTGACACCACAAAGGACTGACAATTCAATGAAATATACATTTAAGTCATCAGTGTTATTTCTGAGAAATTGCTTTTGCTTCATCAGTACCACAAGGAAATATTTCCAGTAGGTAAATAAAGCTAGCCATGCTATCTTCCCTTCACAAAGATCCAGGATACTCTTGATCAGAGCAAAATTCACATAAAAGCTTGACAAATAGCACACTGAAAGTTTTATTTACAGCATAAAATGAGAACACAATACCTCCTTCTTTCTTCTATAGCCTTATTAAGTCCAGTTGGCGCAGTTAATTAATAGCACTGCACTTCTTTTAATTGAAAGAAACCAAGTCATCTCTTAATTCCATTGAGCTACCATCCCTCCTGCATTCTAACCTCGTGTACCACACGTAAAGTATAGCACTTTTAGGTATGGAATATGTACAGAAAGAAGCAGAAGAGCACTGCAGCTCCCTGCTCTTCATAACGTGTACTTACTTGCATTATCTCTGTTAGCCATGGCATTCATTCCAATATTGTCAAACTTGGACCCAGCATTTTCATCCAGCAGATAGCCAATCTTTAAAACGAGAAATTTTATTATTTTACTACAAAGAAGCGTGTAAAATGCTTGAACTTATTTATTTTCCTAAGCACTGAAAACTCACCTCTTCAGCAGCTGCCAGTATTTTGGCATCTCCGAGTTTTCTCTTCTTTCCTTGGTTGGATCCTTCAAACAAAAAGTACAATTCTTACGAGACAGAAATGGAAATTCACAATGACACTAAAACAGAAGTGTTTTAAACAGGTTCTGTTTGTGTTTTAATTGAATAAGACCACCTAAAATAACTGTAATAGAAAACTGTATTCACCGCTTCCCCTAAAATGAGAGGGAGAAAAAAAGCTTTCTGACAGGAACTAAATAGCATAAATCTATGCAGTGCATATTAGGAGCAGATGCAAGCCCAAAAGCTACTCTGCTAATACAACTCTATCCTTCAAATACACCTCCTTTGATCCCCAGCCCTTCAATAGCATTGCAGGTGACAGAGCACTGGCACAGGCTGCACAGAGAGGTGGTGGAGTCTCCTTCTCTAGAGATGTTCAAGACCCACCTGGACACCTACCTGTGCAACCTGGGCTAGGGAGCTGCTTTGGCCAGTGGAACTAAATGATTTCTGGAGGTCCCTTCCAACCACTACAATTCTGGGATCCTTTTTTTGTATTGTGCCTTCTCAAATAAAAATAATACTTCCTTACCTTCACGTGATCCCATAAAATTCATATCTTTCTTTCTCTTGGTCTTTTTACTGACAGACTTCAATTGATTGTCATTGTCTGTCAGGAAAAAAAGGTCAGTTTATCGTTCTCACACTTTATGCAGGTATTTAAAAGCACACTAGCCAATAAAATATATTTATGTCTAAATAAATATCTCAGATACCTGAGCCTACTTCAAAAATAAGCTTAAAACACAGTGGACACTTGATTTCTTGATTTCTTAAAGCCACAAAATTAAAAATTGTTCAGCGATGTGTCTTTATGCCTTTTTCCCAAAGCACCAAACAGTAATGAAGTATGATACTAAGACATATAACATAGGAAGGCTAGGACATTGAGTCAACTTTGAATGTCTGCTTAAGTGTGTTGAAATAACAATCTTATGAAAGATTCAGATGTTAACGGCTGCACAAATAATTTACCTGCTCTATCTTCAACCATATTCCCGTGACCTTAAGCCCTCAGTTGAAACCCACTGTCAGCTGAGATCCATTATCTGTGCTTTGCCAGCTACAGAAAGTATATTCTGAGTAACCAGTGCTTTTCAGTTGAAAAAGACAATATAACCATAAAAGTGCAGCAGTTACTGTTACAGTGGTAATAAAAACAGGGCTGCGTAGCTGCCTTAGAAGAGTAAGCTGTTACCTATAAGCCAGCAACACAGAAAGTTAACTCATCTAAAAATTAACATTAACTAAAGAAATAAAAAAGTTCAGAAGTAACAGATTTCTTTTTAATTCCTCTTTGAAATCTTTTAATACATTTGTGTACTGCAGCCATTTATTCATTTATAAAGCTACTTTTGTTCTGCCAATGCTTTTAGAATCAAGAAAACTTGTCCTGTATTCCGATTCTTAAACCCTGATGCATAATTCCCACTGTCATTTAGGAGACAGTGCAGGAAATGTGTTTTTTCTGAAGACTTTAATTGTCAAGAGAAAGACAGGTCATTCCTTCTCTTAAAATTTGAACCTTTGATAACCAAATATAATTTAAATATGTAATTATAAATTAAATAATCTATTTTTAAAAGATTTTTCTAGTTGTAATTTTTTTTTTTTACATTAAATGTTACTTTACCTGGGTTATCATCATCAGACACATCCATAAATACACCCCCTTCCTCGCCCACATCCTCTTCAAAGTCATCTTCTTCCATGCTTCCTAAGGAGACTTCCTCATCATCCAGGTCACTGAATTCACCTTCATCATCAGAATCCTCCCAGTCAGCACCGGATTCCTCACTTCTTTTGCTTTTCTTATTGCTACTGGTTTTCTTTTTTATGTTACTAAAAAAATACATAACAGGATTTAGCACATCATCTGGCAGAATACTGTTTGCCGGATAACATCCATCTACCTGCAAATACTGTGGCAGAAAAGTAAAACAGCACTGCAAAATATTGTAAATACAGGGTGAGACTTAATAGAATCATAGAATAATCTGTGTTGGAAGGGAGCTTTAAGGTCATCTAGTTCCAAGCCCCTGCTACAGGCAGAGATAGCTCTCTCTAGACCAGGCTGGTCACAGCCCCATCCATAAGTGTGCTATGCACGCAGGTATGTTCTCAACATCAACATACAAAACTCTGTTACAAATTAAGCCATTTTAAGAAGTTTCACAGATAATCCTATTCTGAAATAAATGAAGTCTTCCCACATGCCTTTAATCCTTTTAAAGTCTTTTCCGTAAAAAAAAAAAAAAGACATATGTTGGATCCCCAAATGAGAAAGAAACTTCTTTTTTTTCCCCAGAAAGTAAATGTGCTCTTTAGATACCAGATGCTTTGTTGTTGTCATATGTCTCCTCTTATTTTTAACTCCTGCCAATCTGGATCATAGAAATGTTTCAGTAGTTTAATTCTCCTTTCAATTCTTAAAAAGAAGTTTCTATGCCAATTTTAAAAGTATACTGAAGAAACTTTAACTAAAAAAGAGATTACTTAATCACTCATGGAACTGCTGAATTCCTGAAAACTGAGCTGTGTGATTCTGGACTCCACAAAGTCTCATTCCCAACCAATCCTGGCAGCAGCAGCACCACTCTCTCTCAGCCTCATTCTGTTTCCTTCTGTACATGGTAATTCTCAAACAGAAACCACAGACAATGAAAAACAATTAAGATTACACTTTGTTTCCCACACTGCTGCACTGTACAGATAAAATACTAGAGGTCTCATGCTTCAAGCCAAGGTACTGTAAGCACCACTGAATCATGATGCTCCACTCTGAGGGACGCAGAAAAGCAGCACTACCCAGCACTCAACTGCTACTGCCTTTCTTCTTTTCTTTTCTTCTGCAAAAGTGATAAGCTGAATGATTAAAGAACAGATTTAAAGTCTTACCCAGCAAAATCAAGGTCATCCTGGCCAGCACCAGCAGCACTATAATCAGCTTCAAATTCATCTGGGGAAAAAAACACTTTTTACTACAAAGTGTCAAACAAAAATTATGAAGTTATTGCACAAGAATAAGTACTGTTTTCCCAACAACTTCTATGACCTTCATCAATGGCAAAAAGAGCTGCTATTAAAGAATTCATACTCCCATGGAAAAATATTCCACTGAACAGTCACTTCAAAGATTTTTTCTGAAGAAAAATAAATAAATAAAACAAAATGAAAACAGATAGATGATAGATTTCTCTTTAATAATAACAACAGTTTTCTTTGCCCTGAATGTGATTTCAGACCAGGACCAGATGATAACCAAAGCAGACACCTTTGTTCTTAAACTCTTGTTCCAAATCAGATAAAAATTCCATTAGGATACTTCAAACAAGTGTCCAGATAGCCAATCTGTTGGCTAATTTTCAGGTTAGAAGTCTGCCAAGGTCCTAATGAACAACTTGTCTCATGAAAGGTGTCAGAAATTATGATAGAATCTCTAAGGAAGGTTTAAAAAAGACCAGGCATAAAAAAAAAAAAACGGGCTACAATAAAAAGTTATTTAATTAACATAGAAGACAAGGATCTCCTGGAAAGAGTCCAGCTGAGGGATACAGAGATGATAAAGGGCATGGAACACCTCCCGTATGAGGAACGGCTGAGAGACCTGGGTCTGTTCAGCCTTGAGAAAAGAAGACTCAGAGGGGATCTGATCCACATCTATAAAGATCTAAGGAGCGAGAGGCAAAGGGACGAGGCTGGACTCTTCTCAGCAGTGTGTGGTGACAGGACAAGGGGAAATGGCCACAAACGGAAGCATAGGAAGTTCTGAACAAATGTTTGTGGGAACTTCTTCACAGCACAGTGACGGAGCACTGGCACAGGCTGCACAGAGAGGTGGTGGAGTCTCCTTCTCTGGAGACGTTCAAGACCCACCTGGATGCCTACCTGTGCAACCTGGGCTAGGGAGCAGCTCTGGCATTTGTATACCACATTATTTTATACAAAATGGATAAATTAATAATTCGTAAAAGCAGTAAATACCAGGATAACTACAGCTAGGAAAAATGCAACTTTACCCAATGCTCTTTCAAACTCATCATCATCCACATCTTGCACGCTTTCTTCATCCTCCTGGCGCTTGTGTTTCTCTCTCGTTTTATCAAACTTGGTATAAAATCTGAAATAGCAAATTACTCTCAGACACTACAGGTGATCCTTCATAAGGTTACAAAAAAAAAAAAAGTCTAAAAAACAACTCAGCACATTGATTCAATTGTGTATTTCCGCAGATGAAAAGAGCAAGTCATCTGTTTCAAACACATCCCAGAACACAGATTTGTATTTTCTTTCTTTTTCAAAGTGTAAGTCACTACTGTAAGATTTAAAACAATAACATTTCTCAGTTACATTTGCTATAAATCATCTTGAACACAGCGAATTTATAAAAGGCCAAAAGAAAGATGTGCAGCTCTGCTGTATGCAGATAAGGAAGAAAGTGACAAGTTTAACTTGACTGAAAAAATAAAACAATCTATCAATTAAGTTATATTAAATGTACTTCTGATACTTCTGAAACTTAAGAATTACACCGAGTGCTTTCATTCTGCCATTCTTTCCTTTTGATAAATTCTGAAATTATGTTCTAAGGAATCTGCCATCACAAGTCAATCAAATTAATCGTTATTTGCAAGCACTTGAAACACTAGCAAGTACCAATTAAATGCAACACCCTCAAAAAACATGACGTTAATAAAACTCTTAAAATGAATGTTCAGAAATATCTCATTACCTGTGAAAAAACAGTTCATCCACTGGGATTTTGCTTTCATCTCTGGCAAGGAATTCCTTACTGTTGACTGCAAAAGCCAAAAAGAACTGATTTTACTTCAAGTTGAAATTACTGCTATTCTTCTGAAAGGTTAAGCAGCATTACAGACAGAACTACACCAATGCTCAGTGCCATCTGTTACATAAAGTGAGTTCATCACAAAACCTCTTCAAACCAACAGTTCTTTGCATATGCTGATCCCTAGATGTGAGCAGGCCCCTTGCAAAAACTCATCCAGGTTCTCATTTACACACTAACAAGTGAGGTTTTGCAGTCACCTACCCCAGGGATACTCATTTTTTAAAATAACACTTTAAAAAGAAAGGTAGGAAATAACGTGAGCTAGCTTTCATCCACTGAACAGTAGAACCACTTCTGTCCAGCACCCCTGGCAGTACGGAGCAATGAAGCTGAAAGGAGAGCTGTGTATCAGAAGACAGCTCAGCATGCTGAAGAATGGATCCAGCCCCACTCTGCATCCATTTCTGAGGAAATGGGGCAAAATATGACAGCTGCTGCAACAGATCAACTAGGGTATCAACGACTGTCCCTGTGAGGAAGCTTTCCCTCTCGTATCTTCCACTTCCCTTCCTCACCTCAGAAGAAAGTGCTACTGCTTATCCCAGTCCACGTACATGGTAATATTTCTTAAACTATAAGGGTTCAAGTTTCCAAAAAGAAATCAGCATACAAAAGGACTGTTCAAATGAACAGTAGAAGGTACCAGAGGATTTGCAATCTCAGTTCTTTATTCCTCAGCAAAACCTGACTACAATATATAAATACTGCATTGGACATTTTACTGGTAAAAAAAACTTCCTCAACCTGTGGTAAGTGTTCAGTTTGCTTCTTCAAGTAAGAATAAACTAAGTAACGCAATAACAAAATGCATTATAGGTAAGAATTCTTGAAGCTTTCATAGCCAGAGAAAACACGCATCATTAAGGGCACATCAGTTGATCTGTATTAGCAAAGCTCCTGCTTAACCCAGCAGATCTGAAGTTACAGGAAGTAACGTGGGAACGTCAGAGGCTCCAGCACAGATTCTGGTGCCTCTTCTGTCCTCACGGAACGAGTCTGAAGTTTTACCCTAATTTTAACTACTGGTTCTTACCACCAAACCTTGCCCTTAATGACTGTAAAGAGTGGGAGAGGACAAAACCCAGCTTGTTTCTGTAGGCAGGTAGCCTCCTACCCTAGTAAGACTACAAGAGATGCTGTACACAAATCCTAACAGCCACAGCTGTGGCATTGTTCAAAGTAATCCACATAATCTAAGGAAAGAGCTTAGTACGATTTCCATTGTTACATAAATCCATTTTCTGAGATTATAAAACACTTTTCAATTATATTAAGCAGAATGAATGTAGTTATATGACAATTTCACAACAAAAACATTAATGGCATACTACTACTGCATTAACTAGTACCAGAGCAGCTTACATTTTAAAGATTTTTATATAACTTTAAGTATATTTCTAGGAGTTTCATAATGCAAAAAAAACAACCTAGGATACCAGACAAAAATGGCATGTCATGTGAGCCTTTTGTAAACATATGTACCTCTGAAGTTACTATCCTAACAGATTGCTCTTCTAACTAGAACATTAGCCAGAAGAAACTCTAAAGCTGTTTGTGTTTTTTAGCAGCATTTCCCATCCCCCCAAGGTGTCACGCTGCCAGCTACAAGCCAATTCGTAACAATGCTCTAACCTTTTTATACACAACTGCAAATTTAACTCTCTACCCAGTGAGTGTATCACCTTGTATGAGATGCACGAAATAAAACAGTAATTTAAGCACCAAAAAATATAGAAAATACATGCAGGTGACAGCAAAAATAGCACTTAGACAGAAAGGCGTGCTGCTTTTAGGCACCCTGTCCTTTGCTGTTATACATTTCCTAATGGTTAAGGAGAAGGTATGAGGTAGATGACACACTGCCTAAGAGAAAGGAATTACGATCAGAAAATAATTGACAACTAGAGAGAAAATATAGAGAAAACAGGTTTTAAAAATGATTTGATGTGTAAAGCTAAGCAGAAGTATAGCAGAAGATAAATCGTTTTTCTTCTCAAATGGACAGTGGCTGAGACAACAGGAACAGCACAGACGATGGATGTTCACAACAATCAGCCAAGATATATTTTTTTAAACATTAAAGTTACAGTTTCTTAATCATAATCTTAAAAGAAAAGGGGCCAGCCTACCTGCCAGCTTTCGTGTATCCATCATAAACTGCTTCTTCTTCCGCTGCATTACCACACTGCTGGTGTTCTCTGTAGCAGAACATAAATCAGAAACCAATTACTTTATCAGAATTGATACAAAGCTGGGAGGAATGGCTGACATACCAGAGGGACCCTGACAGGCTGCAAAAACGTGCAGTTCAACAAAGAGAACTGCGGGAGCTAATATATATGCAGAGGGTCACCCAGCTGGAAAGCAGCTTGGCAGAAAAGGCCCAGAAAAGGACACACGTTCACCAAGAACCATTGGTGTGCCATTGCCACGAAGATGATCAGCGTTAACCTGGACTGTATTAGGAGTGTTAGCAGCAGGCCAAGGCAAGGGATCCTTTCCCTCTGTTCACTCCAAGTCAAGCAGGGGAGCTGGACTAAGTGATCTCAACAGATGATTTCCAACCTCAGTCACTCCATGCTCAGTCCTTACACTCCTCTACACTTATTCCTGCTAGTTTGGCAGTTACCAAAACTCTGGTCATGAGGCAGCAACATGTGGCTAGCAGCTGGTTCTAAGTTAGACATTCTCTCACACAGCCCTGCAGACTGATGGTGCTCCTCTAGTGCACCACATGCACTCCAAATATTTGACAAGCATAAATGGTACACAGTCTGCTGGAGTTTCACTATCAGCAATGAAGACTAAACACAAAGAAGTTCGCACCTTTTCCTTTGTGGACTTTGGGATTTCTGTACACAAAGCGATCCAAGAATCTCATTAACGTGAAATCCTGCAAAGGGTCACCGGAGTACTGAATGGGATTTCCCTGGAAGAAGAAAATGTCTTTGTGTTCTTCATCTTCAGAAGACAGCAACATATAGTTAGAGGGCTCAAATGGTCTGAGAACATTAAACCACAATCTGAAAGGCTCAGGGATATCCCATCATTTAAGCCTGACAAGTTAACACACTCCTTCACACACTTTCATTCTTGGAATTGCGATATCTTCTTCAAAAAAGCAGCTCCCTCACTTTGTTTCAGTGGTGAACTGCCTTGCAGTGCACTGTGCTAAAAGATAAACATTTTTATTGTCAGAGATTCATAGTCTGCGACCATGAAGTTGCCAGTGCAACCTGAATACCATATATTCAAAAGAAAATAAAAACTGTAAGTAGGCTCTCGTGCGTGATAAAACTAAACAGTTCTGCTTCAAAAACAGAGCCTCTCACATCAAAAAAATAAAACACTCTATGCAGACATCCAAGATAACTCTAAGGATTATCTAATACGCACTTTCCAACCAAGTTATTTACTCTTGTGTTCAGTCTCGTGGATATAAAACACTAACTCAATGGAAAGCTTTGTATTTGAGTCTGTGTTACTCGCAGCATTGCAGAACTTCTGGCAACCTGGGGAGTGCAACCAAGTTTTATCATTTACGTTTTTTTAATGGCAAAAGACAGCTAACATAAAAAACACAGACCAAAGCTGCAGACAGGTAAAAGCACTTACTTCTAGAATTGTTTTTGCAAAGAGAGCCACAGATGGATGAAAATGTTCAGAAAGCTGAAAAACACAAACCATTTGTTTATTTCTATTTCAGAAATAAATGCCATCGTTTCTCACGTTGTTACAGACTTCTGACAACTCTGTATTTTAACACCACTCTGTAACTCACCAAATAACACACAAGCATGTTTTAGAGCTCTGCTCTTGAACAACTAAGGAATGTCAAATTCTTATCTAATGTTAGCATTAACCAAACGTATCCTCAACTATAATCTCATTTAATTAAACATTAGAAGGCTTTTTTAATAAAAGTAAGGGTTCAAAAGCCTAAAAAAGATCATAGATCAACTCTCCACTTAAAAATTACTACTTCTACTTTGGAATAACAGCACTGAATACAGCACACACAGGCTTACAGCAGAACAATACGTCCTTTAACCTTTCTGTCACACCATGAGGTAGCTGCTCCAGAAAGAAGCAAGTTCATTTTCTTTTCCTGATACAAGGACCACACTAAGAAACACAGTATGCAGTAATACAAGAATGCTTTACCTTCTTCAGTTCCCAAAGGCTTGTACTTTCAGCACCACAGTACAAAGGACTTCGGTGCAAAGGATCGTAGGAAACCCCATTCTTTCTCCCTGGGGAACAGAAGAGAGAAAAACCCTTCTACATTTCCTCAGGCAAATTTAAGAGAGCATTATTTTCATTTCACCGTGACAGCAATGCTATCATTCTTTGCTAGACAGGTCACAGATTCATAAGGCAGCAGAAATGGATTACATCCAGGAGCCCATGGCATGATCAGGTGGTACAGGTGAGTTCCTACCTGCTTCCAGGGAAGCCCTTGAAAAGCCTTGCTCTGTTCCAGAAGAGAAGCACTGCTAATACACAGCACTGGTGAGACTACACCTTGAATACTGTGATCAGTTTTGGGATCTCACTAGCGAGATACTGAGTTGCACAAGAGTTTGAGAGAAGAGCAACAAGGATGGTGAAGGGACTAAGAAAGTAAGTGTTACAAGAAGTGGCTGAAGGAACTGGGGCTGTTGAGTCTGGGGAAGAAGAGGTTGAAGGGAGACCTCACCGCTGCCTGAAAGCAGTCTGCAGGTAGGGGGACACTGATCTCTTTTCTCGGGTGAAAAGTGATGGCACGTGGGGGAATGGCCTTGCATTGTGTCAGAGGTTTAGACTGGACATCAGAAACAACTTCAGAGGGCGGTCATGCACTGGAACAGGCTGCCCAGAGGTGGGGGAGTCCCCATCCCCAGGGGTCTTTAAGAGACGTGTGGATGTGGCACTGCATTATATGGCTTAGTGTTGGTAGGTTCAGATGGATGGCTGGAACTCGATGACCTTGAACATCTTTTCCAGACTGATGATTCTATGACTGTATGAAAAGGTCATCAGAAAAGAGCACTGCTAGAAGCAGGCCCAGAGCTAGACAAGCTGTTCCAGCAAGGTTCAACTGAACACTCACCTACACACATCCTGACAATGGCCACATTACTTTCAATGTCTTTCAGGTTGTAAGAAAAAAATCCA
Organism: Callipepla californica brunnescens; assembly: GCA_023055505.1. NCBI lineage: Eukaryota > Metazoa > Chordata > Aves > Galliformes > Odontophoridae > Callipepla > Callipepla californica. The sequence goes on along the minus strand of JALIRH010000003.1, from coordinate 36,454,308 downwards.
ATTTGCTTATTACATAGGCACAAATGCACTAACCTACTAGAGAAAACAGCTGGAAGATGAGCACAGCCTCTTCATTATAGCTGAGCTAACAGACAGAGGAAGAAAAATGATTCTGACTGCTTTGAATCAAACTTCAATTTGAAAAACTAGGATTATGTTCTAATTAATTTTACCAGTCTTGATCAACATGTCACTGTCACTAAATATTAGGACTTGAATGCATTATGTTTTCTTGCCTATTTACCTCCCATGTTCACATGATGCACCCATGAGGCAGCTGAACTCAGACTATTTGTCTTAGAATTTTCTGTTGTGCTCCTCTCTTCCCTTTCTGCTTCTTTGTCTGCATCCACAAATGTTTCCTCGTTCTCTTCAGCCTCCTCTTGATCCTTAAAACACTCTTCTTCATCAGACTCCTAAACAACAAAGAAAATATGTTTGTGAACAGCTTTTCTTTTTCAGTTTTATTGCAAACTGTTAGAAAAATCCACATATTTCTGAAGAATCTTTATCCTATGGGATAAAGAAGTCATACCACGTGATCCTGTAACTGGACCCTGAGCCCTGGTTTTACTTTCAGAAGCTCAGACAGGAGGTACAGGGTTCCACACACAAAGGGCGGTGTCTGTCCGCTTGTGACCTGAAGCAACCTCTTCACGAAGGCCTTCACTCGCCGTAACACCACATCTGCCTTCAGAGATTTATAGACAAGATTAAGAAACATGGATGGCTTTGAGCAGGTTGCTAAACCTGGATCCAGGAGCTTCCTGTAGAAAACAAAGGAGAAAAGAACATTAATTGTCAGAATGTACATCAGAGAATAACTGCTATCAAAAACTCCCATCCATGCTTTTCAGACAGAAATATTCACAATCCGGCCAGATATCTGTGTTGGCAAGTCCACTTTCTACTCACTTTCCTTCCGAGCCAATCTGGTACAGGAAGGCCTCCAAATACACTGCGTGGTCTGGGGGAGGCCAAGTTCCCTTCATAAAATCAGCATCAACTAAACAGAAGCGTGTAAGGATCCTACCAAGTGCCTCAATAATCAGCTGGGATCAAAAAGGAGATCCTTTTAGAACCTTCCCAACTCTACAAATCAAGTTATGCAGGGATTTTGTGGACATAGGGTTTTCCTCCCTTATGAAAAAGAGAGGACAGGATTTGAGGCTATTACATCACTGAAACACGCCGTCTGTAAAAGTGATTTCAGAATAAGCAATCATCAAATAGTGTAAAAGTGTATCTGGAATTAAAACACACTGCCAGAAAACAGTGCAAAGTCACGTTCAACCTCCCACTGTCCTTTATCCCCAAGTTAAGTTAAAAAAAAATTGTGTTTTTTTTCTAGCTCATAGCAAACATCAGAAATGTTGATCCAGTGGGACACAAAGCTTGAAAAACTTTACAGCAATTAAACTCTTACCAAAGATCCAAACCTGTCACTTACTTATAGAGCGCTGCGTAGTACCTATCAGATACGGTCTGCTGGGAGTCCATAACCTGAAACAGTAACATCAGGGCCTGGACACTGGTGCTGAAGTTCACAAGGTGCAGAACTTTAAACAAGGTGTTCATTTGCTCTTTCACTTTCTCATCACCGATCTCAGCGTAAGGGTAAGCTCTGTTTACCCCACTCAGAAGAGCGCTGAGCATTTTGGAGTCAACGTCTTTCTTCTTAATGCAGTTCCGAAAAAAGGAGAAATACAAAGTTATCAGCTTGTTGGCCAACGGAGTTTCTTCATGACTGAGGACTAGCTGGTTTAAAAAGCACATGGCGTAATACTGAGTTTTTGCACTGATGTTCGTGCGGTACAAAAGTCTCTCCACCTCACTGCACACCACTCCTTTCATATTTGGATGCCTGTGAAGGAGAGTCTCTAGAAGATAAGAGGCTTTGGTGGCTATTTTGTTCTGAGGGTCCCCCAGTTTATTTACCAGCTGAACAAGCAGTAACTTCTCCTGCTCAGGCTTGTTGCAGAGAAGCTCGTGGGCAGCTGCCAGTGCTCGGGTTTTTGTTGCTGTCAGGGAATCGTGGCTCAGTATTTCCAAGGTCTGCACAAACTCTGCCACCTGCAACTTCAGCTTGTGCTCAAAGTACCACAGTATCAGCCGTCTGTCCCTTGAATCTCTGTTGCCGCTCGACATTTTCTCTATGTTGTTAAATGGACGCTGCGAGAAAGACCACAGCTTGCGAGTATCTGGTAAGAGATCAGAAAGGAGAAGCTCCCTGAAAGTATCCAGAGCCATGAGGCTCTGCTGCCTGCTGCCCTTCTTCTTCACGAGGTTCACCAAGTTCTCAACAAAGTGAAGATTGTGGACAGCGCTGTCCTGAATGAGGAGGGTCATGGCTGCCATCCTGTCAGCGAGGGTGCCTGACGACACAACGGTTTTCATCCACGCTGACGAAGCTCCCTTCTGATACTCTGTCTTGCTCTTGTATAGCTCTGTCTCGTGCTGGTACAGCTGCTGGGCCAAGGCCTTGTACTGGGACAGGAGGGCTGCATCCTGCGGCTCAGCAGAAGTCTCACCGGTGTACTCGAGGTCGTACCACTTACCACCAGGTTTGATCAGGATCGCCTCCCTAGCACGAAACGCAAAGACCTCTTCCAGCCTCTCCTTCTGTACTGCAAACTGCAGGGTCGGACCGGCCCCAGTTAGCTTCTTCTTGCTGTCTTTTCTACTGCCCACTTGCTCGTTGGCTTTTTTTTCCTTCTTCCCTTCTGCTGAAGGAGAAATCGTTTCCTTCTTGCTTATCTCCTTCTTGCTTATCTCCTTGCTTTTTTCTTTCTTGTTTTTCTCCTTCTTGCTTTTCTCCTTCTCCGGGGCCTTCTCTTTCCCTCTGCCGCCCTTCTTCTCCACACTCTCCTCCTCCTCCTCATCCACGCAGCTCTTCGCATACTTGCCAAGCCCCAAGGAGCCGATGAAGGCCTCCAGCTCTCCCTCCTTCAGATCGTCGATGGCGCCTTTCTTGCCGCCGTCCACCATCTCCTCCGCCTCGTCCACGGCGCACAGCATGAGGAAGTCTTGCTGCGGGCGGCATCGAGGCGGTTACACGCGGGTTACACGCGGGCCCCACGCGCCGCGCTCCCTCCCGCAGCCCCCTCACCTTGGTGCCGCCGAGGCGGAGCACCTCGTCCAGCGTGAACCCGCCGGCATCTCCACCGCCACCATCATCATCGTCTCCATCCACTTCGTCGCCGCTCGACTCCTCGGGCCGCCGCCTCACGCCCCGCTCTCCCAGCGCCGCCATGTCAGCCCGCCGGAACCCGGCTCCCTGGCGCAGGCGCGGTGCGTACATCCGGCGCGGAGTGGCGGCCGTTGGTGTGGCGGCGGTCATGCTGCTGTGCCCGGCGTGCCGCCCGCTCCCGGCCGCGGCGCTGGGTCTCGCCGCCCGCCGTCGGCTCCTCCGTCACCGCCGGGCCGCCCCGAGCCCCGCTCCGGTGGCGGCGCGGCTCCGTTCGGCCGCGGGGAGCGGCGAGGCCGGCGGCGTGCTGCGGCATCTGCTGCTGAAGCTGCGATCCACCGGGCCGGTGACGGTGGCGGAGTACATGCGGGAAGCGCTCACCAACCCCGGGCAGGTGCGGCGGGGCCGGGCGGGGGCCGGGCTGAGCGCCGCGGCCCTTGGGTGCTCATCTCCTCCACACCTCAGGGCTACTACACGCGGAGGGGCGGCGTCGGAGAGGACTTCGTCACCTCGCCGGAGATCAGCCAGATGTTTGGAGAGGTGATGTGTGGCATTCAGTTGTGCCAGAGGATGTTCAGGTTGGATATGAAGAGAAACTGATTCCAGAGAGCGGTGATGCACTGGTGTTGTATCACACTGGCACAGGCTGCCCGGGGAGCTGGTGCAGCCAGCGTCCCTGCAGGTGCTCAGGAACTGTGTGCATGTGGCACTGGGGGGTTGCGGGCACAGCGGGGGTGGGCTGGTGGTTGGACTGTGTGACCTCCGTGGTCTGTCCAACCTCAGAAACCTATGATCCTATAGAAGAGGACATGGTTTGGGGAGCGGCTCGAGGCTGGGGAGCCCGTTCCTGTTTTAGAGCTTGGGATACTGTAAGTTCAGAGAGACAGTGCTGTCACTTGTGTGTTACCAGACAGAAAGCAGGTGCTGCCACTTTCCACAGGTCCTGAAGTGTAACTTTTTGTGTTGTTTCTATCAGTTAATAGGAATATGGTACGTGAGTGAGTGGATGGCCACAGGCAAACCGAATGCGTTCCAGCTGGTGGAACTGGGCCCAGGGACAGGCACCCTCACGGGCGATATACTGCGGGTAGGTGAAAGCTAACTGTCATGCTCCTTATTTCTGGCCTTGCTCAGTGGCCGCACTGCGATCTGAAGAAGTAAGGTTCTCCCGTTTGGGTTTAATGTTCTGTAGTAACCACATCACTGCAGACAGACGTGCAGCACTGAATGTAACTAAAACACGTGCGTGTCTGTGCTGCTTAGAGTAGAGCTCAGGCTTCTGTGCTGACAGCAGCACAGCGCAGGCACACTTGTAAGTGCACAAACACTGCTTCACAGGGAGGGCAGGAACATTACATCACAGATTACTTATGAAAAGATATTTTCTGGGTTTGTAAGGCCTTAGTGCCCACAGCAGCAGGGAGGACAAGAGTAAAGGGCTTGCTAGGTTCATTGCTCGAATTTGCCCTCCCTGTTCTCATACTGGAGCACGGCTATCAAGCAGTTAACACACTAGTAATTCAAAAACACACTGATAATGGGATTTTGTACCTCAAAAAATCACCACAGGGAAATATGTAATACTGAACGTGTTTTGTTTATGCTGCTTGGGAAAACTGAAACGCCTTTCTTTCAATGCTCAGTCCTGTACAGATTTTAGAGGAGTTAATCGCCTTAAAGCTCCTACTTTTCTAAATTAATATTTCACATATGTTGTAGTCCTCCAACTTTGTTAGCAGCCTGTCAGCTTTTATTCAATTCTTATTTTCCTCCTGGAGAAGCGAAATGCAGTCTTTTTCACTCATACTGATTTAGTGAATGAAACCTAACTATATATCTTTTATCTTCAACCCTTAATCACATTATTATATAGGTATACTGAATATGACTGTGCCTAATGACACTTATCTGTCTTTGCAGGTCTTCAACCAGCTTGCAGCTTTACTTAATAAATGTGATGTTTCTATTCACCTGGTAGAAGTGAGCCCCAAACTCAGTGCGATCCAAGCGCAGATGCTGACAGGAGGAAAGGTGCAATCAACCCCTGAGAACAAAGCTGCTTACATGGAAGGCATTAGCAAGGCTGGAATTCCCATTTACTGGTACAGGGACATTCAAGATGTACCGCAAGGTGAGGGCCTTAAACATCCTTTATGGGGTAACTGAGGACATCTCTGCTAACCTTCCTCATGGGTAAAAAAGCAGTTATACGTACTAGCTCCTAATTCTTGCGTGAGACCGAGGCAGGATCTTAAACTTACTAATGAGAATCATAACTTCAATAACTTCAGTTTGGGATAGCTACCCAATTTCACATATAAGCTTTTTAATTGGAAACTGCTATGAAGGCATTAATAATTTAATATAATTTTATGCTTTTTTTCTTTTTTTTTTTAAACCTTCCCCCAGGTTACAGTTTTTACTTAGCACACGAGTTCCTGGATGCCCTGCCAATACATAAGTTTCAGGTATAGTAAGAAAAATACTGTAAATGTGACCATAGACCTAAAGACCTCTTCTCTTTGGAGAAGAACAGAATGATGGTACCAAACCAGACACGTGCATTGACTATGGTGATGAAATATTTCTAAGCTTGGGCAAATAAGGCTTCAGTTCATCCAACAGCTGTAAAATTAGTAATTGTTCTTGCATGGAGAAAAGCCTTAGAAATCTAAAGACTTCTTTTTGCTTACATAAGTCATTTTTTTTTCAACATTTCATACACAACATGAATAAGGTTTCCATTTCAGCATTATTTTGTGTGCTGCTGGACAGTGCTCCAAATGACTTTCACTTGAACAGCAATAGGAATAGCAGAATGGAGTCTAAATGTGATTTGGAAGAAACTTTCAGCTTCAATTTTAGAATATTTATGAAAAATTATTGCTAGCATAATTTTATTACATTAAATAGTGAATTGACAAAAGAATTGTTCCCATTTATTCCTTTTAATTCAACCTCTACTTATTAAATCTACTGACCAGTTTCTATCACACATTTTCAAAGGCAGTTACTGAAGTTAATTAGCAACAGGTAGCTATTAATAGCACATTATGTTCTTAATTAAAACTTCTGAGAGAATGCTTGGCAGAGCAGTTCAGTCAGAGAAAGAAGATACTGCATACCTATTAGAGAGTCAAATGGGGTTGTCTGGGTTAATTAAACAGAGAACAGAGAAAGGCTGGCATGAAGTGTTGGTTGACATAGATCCAGAAGTCCCTGACCAGCTGCGCTTCGTCCTGTCACCATCCAGGACCCCTGCAACAGAGAACTTCATTCAGGTAAGGTTACCCCTGTCAGAGTTTGTAATTAGGTCATTACAGTCTCTTTAAAGTCCCGTGCTGCCTCTCAGTTACTTGGACAGGAAGATGATGGCTCTCCCTCCATCAATGAGTAAACACAGCTTACAGCTCTTAGTTTACAGAGCTTTCACCAGCACCAAATCTCGTGTGCTTTGAAAGCACAGCACAGCAATAAGCACGTACATCAAATTGAGCAGAATCAGGGCTTAGACATTTTATGGATGCAGCAAGCACCAGACAGTTCTGTGTTGCATTTGTCACATCACCACTCTTAACACTAACCCTAATTGTTGAGCCCTAACAGGCTCTGAACCTCCTGTGTATGTACTCAGTGGGAGCATGTGCTGTGCTGACCTTTCATGGCTAGAGTCTAAGACTCTCACAGAAATTCACTGGATTCTTAAAATAACTGAGATGAAAGAAACTGAGAACCTGGAAGAGACTATCAGCAAAAAAGTAGCTCAAGCTATGGGTAGCCTGGAGTATGGCTCTGTAACTCTGTGCCCAAACAGTGACAAGCCCCAAGAAGTCATGTGAAATACTCTTGCCCTGTACTTTTTTGCTAATACAGGTATTTTGGTCTTTGAACTCTGCACTAGCCTGAAGAAACACGAGATCATGTGGAAGTATGTCCTGAGGCTGGTGTCCTCATCCAGAGGCTTGCCTGTCGTATAGAAAAGGATGGTGGGGCTGCACTGATTGCTGATTATGGTCATGATGGAACCAAAACTGACACTTTCCGGGTAAGTCCGCAAGTACTATGCTAAAATGCTCAGTTACCTTTTCTTTCTCCCTTGGATTTTTAAGTTCCTGTGCAAAAAAAAAAAAAAAAAAAAAAAGGTATTGGTTATATTGGTTAAGACATAAAAGCAAAAACTGTACTATGCCACAGCCATAAAACCGTACAACTGAGTTGTTGTTTAATCTGTACCTCTCAGGGTTTCTCACAGGAAGCAGAACTTGAGCCTCTGCTACATTTCTATCTCTGTTAGCTAGGAGTACAGCAGAGTGTAATCTTCCAATTTAAATTCTTCAGGGTTTCCGGAATCACAAACTTCACGATGTACTGAAGGCCCCAGGTACAGCAGACCTGACAGCAGATGTTGATTTCAGCTACCTTCGAAGGATGGCAGAGGGAAGAACAGCAACACTGGGCCCCATAAAGCAACGGGAGTTTTTAAAGAACATGGGTATTGAGCTCCGACTGCAGGTACTGCACTGCTTGCAGGTGTATAACGTGCTCCTAATCCACAGGCATTGGATTGCTCTTAAGCAGCACGAGAGCTGCTTTTACAATCAGATCTTTATGGAAAGTAGTTAAAAATTACTTGTTGGTCTGAGGTAGCAGAGAGTTGTTTCCCTTAGATGTATGTTACTCTGGAGCCCTCAAGTGAACTGATCATATTCTTCATAGGAGAATTTAATGCAAAACTTTACGTACTTAATGTGCAAGTTGCACCAGTGAGCTCACCCATTCCACCAGGCATTATGGGATTGTTACACAGGATAGATGAAAGGATGCAAGGGCAGGTTACAGGTATGAGGAATGTACAGGGAAGCAGGAAAGGCTGCAGCCTACCTTCTTTTCCTTTTTAGGTGCTCTTGCAGAATTCACGTGACTCAGCGACTCATGCACAGTTACTCCACAGCTTTGATATGCTGATGAACCCTGAGAAAATGGGAGACCGTTTTCATTTTTTTGCCTTACTGCCTCATCACAGACTTGTACGTCCTACCAAGAAAGATAATCCACAATCCAAGTCTCCCCTGCCGCCTGTTGCTGGATTTGGTGAACTCTCACTCAAGTAAGTTCAGGTACAAACAATTTCAATCACTGTACCAAAATTGGCAACTTGTTAAATAAATTATTTTTAATAAAGCATTCAATGCCTGTGCATTTTATGTTTTTGTGCACTGAACATTCTGCAGTTGTATGCAGGAGGGTAAGAACTGAGCAGTAATAGGAAGCATGCAATTACCTGTCAGAAAGCAGCTGCTAACAGAATTCCCACAGCAGCATATATCTGATGCCAGACCAATCCACAACGAGAAAGTATGAAGAAACATTTACAGGAGGCAGAGTTCGTGTAAATAAAAGGAACGAGTCTGATAGGGAAATAAATTTTATTTTCAAGCTTATCAGAGGATATTTACAAACAATTGGATGTATAAAAATATAAAAGTACTTGACAGTGTCCATTTGAGGCTATAAAATTTTACATGAGCTTTTTTTCTAGCATCATCATAGCACTACTGAACGTAACTTAATTCATCTAGGGGTAAGGATATGAAATGCTATAACCTACTGCTGGCAAAGTTCGCAGTAAAGGTAGAAAAAAGGGAATAAAGGAATTCAGCTATTTTTGCTACTCGGTGAAAAAAGTTTACTTACAATGCACGCCTGATTTGTATTTGGTTCCTCAGCTACCAGCTTGTGGCTTTTATTGTCTGGCCCCCATGTGTTATCAGGCAGTCCACTCCAAAGGCTAACAGCATTCTTTTTAATACGAGTTAACAATAAATAGCTAATATTTTTTTTTTGGCAGCACAAAGCAGACTTCATGGGGAGAGACATCAGCCAGGCCTTGTTTCTTACTGTAGCCCTTTCCTCTCTCATCTTGTGCTTTTCAAGCAACTGAGCTGGCTTCTTTTCTCCCTTTAAAAAAAATAAAAAGGTGACTACTGAAACTGAAGATCTGAAGCTTAAAATCAGAATGTATCTCTATTACTACAGCTGGAATGGAAGACAGCAATGGCTTCACTGAAACTTGGTTAGTTGGGTGGGGGAAGTTAGAGGGGAAAAAATACATTGCTTCCCTTGTCAAGCCTAGGCTGCTATGAGACTAAAACAGTGCCTCTTAGAGAAGAATCTGTCCCAAAACCTCACCAACGCAGGGAGGAAGGTTACGGGTCAAATTCTGCCCTTTCAAATTCCTTTACACTGCTCTGACAGCATGAAGGGGAAAGAATGACCTCCCCTGGTGCAGGAATGGCACAGGCTGCCATCAGACACGTCCCTGCATAAACCTGAGAAAAACATGCTAGCAGAGAGGATGCACCACGGTAGGAAGAGCAGAAATACGCTGCCTGCTGATGGCTGTAGCAAACTGCTGTGCAGATTCAACCAAGATTTTTCTGCAAAGTTAAGTGTACTCTAATAGGGAAGCCAGACTTGAGAATTAATTTACTTAGATACTTGTAACGCAACAGCAGTTACACTAAGAGCAACTGGAAAAGTAAAGGGACATTCAGGACCCAAACCTGCTCACCTCCGTACTCCTGCAGCTGCCACTGACCTTATTACTAGTTTACTGTCACTGCAAGCAGCTGCCAGCCCCAAAACAACTTGGTAACATTCTGTGATAATCTAACAGCTTAGGAGACATCTGCTCACCCGATTCCTTACCTGAACAACACTAGGAAACAAAAAAATCTCTCTTTACATACACAAAAGAATATTGTAGGAGAGAAAGGAGCTACTCCAAAGCCTCCCCCTACCTTTGCTCTTCAAGTCTATATCAGTACTAAAGTATTTTAAACTAAGTTGTGTTGAAGCAGCTTGGCATATCAGGGATGCATAGAGCCATCCAGCACCATTCAGCAGCATGAAGCAGCTGTTTCCACACAAAAGGAAATCTTTTCTTCCCACTTTTTCAACAGGTGAGGAGAAAAAACCCTCTTCTATCTGCCTTTAGCACTCAAGGTCTCAAACTTCCTTGAAATACAGTGAATTTTAACTGCGCGCTTTGGAAATGGTTCCCTAAGAATATTTCTGCTTCCTCTGTCTTGTGCCAAAGTCCATTAAAGTGTTGGGAATCCATCAACTGAAGCATCTACAAAAAAAAAATGAATTAGGAGTTGGATTTGGACTCTCCATTCAGATCAGAACAGTTCCAAGCACAACGACAAAGATGGGAGAGGCTGCAGGTTAAGGCTGGAAGGCAGGGAAAGCCCTTTCTCCTTCAGTCTAGCTGCCCTGGGGCATTTTGTCACACCCAGGTATGGAACAGAATTAAGACACAAGCTAGCAAGCTACAAACTATTCCTGATGTAAGTTGAGGGAACCTTAAAAAAAATTAGAAAAATACTAGAACATTTTAAAACGTTGTTATTCCAAACAACAGAAGAAAGCTGCATACGTTTTTCCCTATTTTTCCATATCTTTCTGCTATAAACATTTTCGGGAGTGAAAGGATAAGCTACATCAAAGTCTTGTGTGCTCTCTGCACTACTGCTGTGGTTTTAAGGCAAAACGCCTTTGGTGTGTATCAGTGACACACACCAGCCTTGCATAGCAACACACTACTGTGGCTTATTGCTCTGCTTTAACAGAGAAAATCAAGGACCAGCACAGCTCTGATTGTCATCTTTTCAGATTGTCAGCCAGCATTTCAAGAGGAATGTAAGAAGTTACTTGTTTTCTCTTTTTTTTTCGGTATCTGGAAAAAGTTCAGTTAGGGCAAAGACAGGCAAGCCTAACCATCTTAACAGCAGCAAATTACTCCTTTGCCTCTGAAGCCACATTCAACCTTAAACCACCACATTTATCTATTAGCCAAGGTACTCTGCACTGATTTCCTTTTACAATCTCTTTTCACAATGCACAGTCTTTTAAGAAACAGGAGATGTATCTAAGTAACAAAAAACAGTCCTCTACGGCCTAGTAAATAAGGATAAATAGGAATTAGAAAACCATTACAAAATTCTTACTGTGTAGGCTACAAAAAAGAAAACAAAACAAAACAACAGAAAACCTTGAAAAACGCAAAGCGTTCCATCTGTACACATTACACTTCAGTAATGGCTCTGTAGCCATACAGCTTGGTGCAGCGTTACCCCATGGGGCTTATCCCACTGTCCAGTAACTATTCATAGTTTAGGTCAGAGATGGAGAAAAGCTTGTCAGCTGACAGTCAATCCCCACATCAATGCAGGATCCGCTGAGGCTCTGTACACTGAACTACATGTAAAGCATTCAGAAAGAGCGACATTTGCTCCAAAACTTATCTTCAGTTTCTGTCTGGAGTGTCAGTCTTTGCTGCAGTTTAGAAACATGAATAAATCAAGGGTCCTCTTCCATGTCGTCTGGATTCGGAGCCATAATGAAATGCTGGGGGTATTCCAGGTTGTGTTCATACGCATGTTCCTTCCAGCGTGCATCATCGCTCTCGTGAGTTATGTAACGCTCTCCAATGCGTGTTTCGAATTCTCTGAGGTCAAGCCAAGTCTGATAATCCTAAGGAATAGAAGAGTTAACAAAGCAGCCATTATTTCTAAAGATAAATCTGACAGTTTGTCTCTTTTAATAGAAATAATGGCATAAAACAGAAGAGGAGCTGTTTAAAAACAGAGTACCACAAAAAAAGAAGGGTTCAAAATGAAGTAGGCTGGCTCCCAAGGCTCTAACATTATTCCATTCTATTTGTCCATTATAAGCATAGGGATGAAGGCACGTCATCTTACCTGTAACCACGGGTGACTAAGGGATTTGTCAACACTGAAACGCTTCCTCATCTTGACTTGAAGCAAATTGTTTATTAAATCAATGGCTAACAAGAGAAAATACATATATATTGTTTAAATATGAATCACATCTTTCACACGCTGCACTGAAAGTGAATTGTGCATATACTGAACTCTTCTAGAGCGAATCAAGGCCCTGAATTTTATATGTAGCTTTGCTTATACTAAATTAGGCTACAAAATAGGCATGGGGAAGTTTGTTTTTGTTTTTTTGTTTTTTTTCCCTTTGACAGAAACAATAAAAGCTGTATTATATTACCTGTTACAATTTCAGTAGCTTTCAGGAGCATTTAAGTAAAGCTTGAGCATAATCCTATGCCCCAGTGTGACATGGGTACTTCCAGTATTTGTGTAATTTTGTGTGTCCTTCCACACCTACCTGTGTTAATCATATAATCACGTCTCTATGACCATACAGTCACATTTATATGATTAACAAAGCTGGCATTAGAAAGTTCTGAAGACCAACCTCATACATTTCCAGATTGCTCAGATCTGACATACAGATCCAGGTTTTCTTTTGCTTATTCGTGTACAAAATGGAATTCCAGATTCAACTTTGAACCATTTCTGTAATTACATCACAGTTTAGATGATAAAGTATGTTTTATGGCATCAGCGTTCAGCAAATACTCAGACAATATTTAACTCTTCATTGGGATTTCTGAGGAGTTTGGTGTTATTTATCCCACTCCCTAAGAATGGGATCATCATTACATCATTTTTTTCCCACATAATCTACTGGGTCCTTCTCTGAAAATGATCTAAGACACTGTATTTAACATTTCACCTTTCCATGTCTATGGCAGCTCAGTTTAGCCATACTGGCACAGCCTACAAAACCAGAACTATTAGAAGATTTTTGCACTCCTCTCTCAGTGAACCTTTTGGTTTTAGCATTTGAATGCACTACCTACACATAAAGTCGTTCTAATAAAGAAAGTTCCTTACCTTCACTGGAGATTTCCTTCCAAGGATTTGGCGGGTACATAAATGCCGCATTCTGAATCTGATCGTTTATATCCTCATCTTCGTTAAACGGGAATGTACCACTAAGGCTCACATAGACTATAACCCCAACTGACCACATGTCTAGTGAGCGGTTGTAACCTTTACTCCTGAGCACTTCAGGAGCAAGATAAGCAGGTGTCCCCACCACAGAGCGCCTGAAAGACTTTTCACCAATGATCCGGGCAAAGCCAAAATCACACAGCTTCACCTGAAAAAGAAACGTATCTGTCACGCCTGGCTGATCTCCAAAGTGTACTGCTGTGCAAAACCAGGGTGGTACTTCACACTATTCCTGACATCATTTAAATATTCCATGCACCAAAACAGAGAAAAAGAAAACCACCATGAAGTGAGGAAGTAAGTATTTGTTAGTCCTCACTTACTTGAGGGAACGGCTCTGCTGATGCTAGTAGTACGTTTTCTGGTTTTAAATCACAGTGCACAATATTCTTGAAGTGTAAATTCCTCAAAGCGACAAGTATCTACAAAAGCAAAAGAAAAATTCTCATAGCTAAAAAAAAACCCAGACACTAAGCAGTACAATAATTTGTTTCAATGTAGCCTTGAAGAATTCATATATACTGTGTAAGCACTACTTTTCCAGTCAACAGGCTGGAAACAATGTTTTTTTGGCGATGTTTAACCCGTCCAAAACCTGGACTTTTCTTTTTATTTTTTTAAACTCCACCTTTTTGAATGTTCAGAGTTTGATGTACATCACTGGATATCCTTAATGTTCATTCTTGTGAAAGAAGAGTAAGAAAAAGTTAATATTCAAAATTATTTCCATGTTTATTCAACTGCCATTAGATACACAACTCCTTATGCCGTCTCTCATAATAACACAGGGAAAACTCTTCTCACATAACCATCAAAGACAACTCCAGCCCTTCCTCTCAAGGAGAGAAACCAAATGCCCACCTGAGTGACCATGAATTTAGTTATTCGTTCTGGAAGTCGACTTTTCTCACTGGAAAGAATCATCTCTAGCATATCACCATGCAGCTTTTCCATCACAACAAAGACCCGTTCCGGGGTTTCAAACATACATTCCAGGTTCACGATCCCAGGGTGGTGCAAATTCTAAAACAAAGTAGTAGAAGTACAACACTAAAATAAAACAGTGTGAAATATTCTGAATTACACCAAAATATTGTACTACAGATCAAAGAGTAGTTAAGCAGAGAGTTAGAAATAAAAAACAAAAATGTCAGAGGCAAGAAAGTAGTCAGAAACGTACATGATAATCCAGGAAATACATCAAATATCACCATTAAGAGTTTTGTAAAGCACAAATTATCTGTAATAATTTTATAGTTGATACACTCAGTAGCCTGAGTACAGAACATGCAGAAACATCACTCAGATAGAGCAGTCAGTAATGAAAGATAACCCATAACACTACAATTTCCTGCTGCCTGAGGGAGCCGTGGGACCAAAGTACACGTCCTCAGATCATCTCCTATTGCAGCATATACCACCCTTAAGTTATCAATACCATCAAACAGTCAGCAATTCCCCTGCTTACAAGATTCCTTCTTACAGAAAGACTCAAAAACCACACGCACAGATTTAGAAATTAATTCAGAGCATTCCAAGACATTTGAAAATCTTATCAATGGCTTACTTGGGAAAACCTCAGACACGATACGGAATTAATTTTGTACCTGGAGAATGGCAACTTCGTTACGAAGCTGACTTTCCTGCTTAGTTGGAAACCTCATCTTGTCAATGACTTTGATAGCTACGTCTCTTCCAGTCTTCCTATGTTTCCCTGAACAGAAAGTCAACATGAAACATGGAGAGGCACAAGCAATTCATAGCTATATAAAATTACAGCAGTAATCTCTTTTTGGAGAAACGGTTATATTCTATACAAACTTAACAATATCACTCTATTTGTATTTAAAACTGCAGCTGGTATACGAGTAAACAGAAGTGACCAACCTCAACAGGAGGGTTGTAGATAAGTTTAAACCATTTGCTTCACTGCTTTTAGACAGACATGTTGATGTTAGCCCTGCTGAAAAGGAAGTGGGGTTCCTGGCGGATGGGAAGCTGGACATGGGCCAGCAATGTGCCCTCACAGCCCAGAAAGCCAACCATGTCCTGGGCTGCATCAAAAGAAGCATGGCCAGCAGGTCAAGGGAGGTGATCCTGCCTCCCTGCTCTGTGCTCCAGATGTGGAGTCCTCGGCACAAGAGAAATGCGCACCTGTTGGAGCACATCCAGAAGAGGGCCACAGAAATGGTACAAGGGATGGAACACTTCCCCTACAAGGGCAGGATGAGGGAGCTGGTACTCTTCAGCCTGGAGAAGAAAAGGCTCCAGGGAGACCTGACAGTGGCCTTTCAATATCTAATGGGCGCTATAAGAAGGAAGGAAACAACCTCTTTATCAGGGTCTACTGTGACAGAACAAGGAGAAATGGTTTCAGCCTAAAAGAGGGGAGATTCAGACCAGACGTAAAGAAAAAGTTTTTTACAATAAGGGTGGTGAGGCACTGGCACAGGTTGCCCAGAGCTGGTGGATTCCCCATCCTTGGAGATATTCAGGGTCAGACTTAAACTGACTCTGGACACCCTGATGTAGCTGTACGTGTCCCTGTTCATTTCAGAGCAGTTGGACTAGGGGACCTATAAGGGTCCCTTCCAACTCAACCCATTCTATGATTCTATGTTAGAAGCATTAGGTAAAGTTTTGCCTTGTGCAAAGGACTCCCATATTAGCGTTACCTACTTCAGAATCTTGCCACTCTTCTTGTATAAAAAACATACAAAGAACACACCAAGAGAAAAAGTAATAAACAAAAAATATTCAAGACAACGGCAAAGGAAGATCTACAAAGCCTTCTCCAGTCGTTTCACTAGACAATTCTATGAGCTCCATGTGCTCAGGACATTACATCTAATAGTCCAGAGAACTGGGGGAACTATGTGCCATAAAAGGCTAATACCCATGAGGTAATTGGTTATCATCAAAAAGCTACGGAAGCTTCTAATTTAGGGAAAAAGAAAAGAAAAAAAGGGGGCCAATGATGCCAGTATGAATCCTTTGCTGCAGCTTGCACCAGCCAAGTGAGAAGCATCCTGCATACACAGGACATTTCAAGGGCTCAGTGGATAGCTCAGCCAGGGTTCCTGTAACTTCTCGTTTCTCTCACATTCAAATCAGAGAGGTTAATGGGAGGACACACTGAAAGACTTGGATAATTTAGAACATTTAATATGAAACTAATACAGATAAAGCAAGTCCATGCCAAATAAAAGGAAAGTAATTATCTGTTCCATGTAAGGTCTGGAAGCTATTTTAAAAGAAGGGATGACGCACACAGCTACAGCACAAAGGAACACAAAGGATTCTACTTACTATCACAGCTACAGACATGGCTATGGAGAGCCCAGCTACAGCTCACTACTGACCCTGACAGCCTCACCTGCTGCTCTGCAGTCAGTGCTGCTGGCCAGGGCTTAGGCAAGGCAGAGGAACTGCTTCTGAAGGCTGCATGGAGCAACCAATGTGCTTGCCTTAAAGATCCTCATGAATAAAGGCTCAAAATCAGGCTTACGTCCATGGGAGGAAGTAAAACAGTGAAATCACTCAAGGTCCAGAAGAGTTAAACAAGGTTACCAAATAGAAGTAACAATTGGAAAACAAATATTTTAGTGAATTACATTAGTCCTAAGGAAAACAAACTATACAAAGGCAAAAGCATAAAGCCACAAGTCTCAAAAGAGATCTGTGGAGTTTTGCCATTTCTTTCTGTAGCAAATCAGCAATTTTTAGGCAAGATGTTAGGAACTGCAGCTCCTGACTGCGGTTTAAGTAAAACCTCAAAATAGTTAGGGAAAGTGACTCTAAGCCCTAATAAACATCTAATTACACTGAAATGTAGCAGAAATGCCATCAGAAAACTGAGAAACAAACACAAGGTTGCAAGAGAACATAAAACAACACCAAATTATCAACACACTTAGCTACACAAGCTAGAAGTACACAAAGAAAGATTAACAGAAAGGCAGTCTGAAATTCCTTCTCTGATGCAAAACCACCCCAGGTTTTGAGGCAAGTTTAACTCCAGTAAAAAATTGGCAAGAATTGTTTTTTCCCCTATATGTGTCCCCAGTTTTCACACCCTTCAAAATGAAGCAAAATAGAAAATACAGGGGGGAAACTATTCTCACAGAAAGAAACACCAGTTGGATATCAATATCCTATAAACTTCTTGACTTACAATTTGCAAACATCTAACATTTGTCTAGAAGAAGGGAAAAAAAAAGACAGTAATAGAAGAAGTAACTTAATTATACCTTTGCATTTCTTTAATTGCTTTGATTATTTCATTAAGTCTGCAAAGGTGGGGAGAAGATCACTCAAAACCACCAGATCCTGTATCCCCAAACACCAGCAACAGTTAGGCAGTGTGCAAAGCCAAAGAAAGAAAATCATGTTTTTTCTTTGCACATTCAGCTTGTGATTTTATCTTAAGAAACTGAGTACGCATGTCTTACATGCTTTAGGACATCATTAAGTAAGAAGAGTGAATATGATTAAAAGCCATTTCTAAGTATTTCTTATGTAAGTGACTCCATTGAATCAAGAAAAATACTCACCTAAGGTTTATCTAAAATGCAGTTTAGGAGAGTATATTTAGAAGGAAAATTGAAACATATAACTACTGCCTGTGTTTATGTGCATTCTGTTCAAAAGAAAGGAAGCATAATTCAATTTGCAATATGCTTTAAGAAATCCAGGGGTGGGGAAAAGGGGACCTCTCAAGTGTCATTGAGACATGGGATTTATAAGAAACAAATTAAAATAATAGGGCAGGAGTTCATGATTTATTTCGAATAGCTCTTCTTTTTTTGTGATAAAATACTATAAGTTATATGTTGCAATGGAAGCTTTTCAATAAAAAAGTGATAAAATTACATCTGAAGAGTAAAGCTGAGTCTTCACTAAAGAATTCCTCTGACCATTTTATCCTGCTGATAAAAATTGGTAGTGAAATCAACTGCATAAAGTGCTGTTAAAGACCAAATTAGAACATACTCTTCTAATTGTTTTCAGCTATTTCTCTCAGATATCCATGAAATCACAGGTATACTGCACAGCCTCTTTAAATATGTAACTTCTTACACTGTATAATACAGACAGCAGTGTTAGAATTTGCAATTGAAACAAAAATCATCAAGGCCAAATTGAGTCCAGTGACTGCTCTGTGCTTAATTGTAGTCAAAATTCAACATGTACTCTGAAATGGCTTTGAAGCAATGCAGAACTCCATATGCAACACAAAAAGGGAAAAAAAGGCCAAATTATAAGAAATTCGTAATCAAAATAATAAGAAAATTGTAATCAAAATGCCAAGAGGCTAAACCATAGTTATCCAAACAAAACTTTTAACAAGATAAACTTCACCAAGACATTCTTGATACAGATAAGCAGATATGAAAATGCCTATTATAACAAGCTTAGTTAAACTCCACTTCAGTTAAAAACATAATGAAATCTATTTACCTCCATATACGATACCAAACTGACCGGAACCCAGAACTTCATCAGCAAATATTTGGTACACAGAGCTGATATCCTAATGCATGAAGAAAAGAAATCATAAGCATCAGGCATACTCAAAATGTTTGTCAACATGTTAATTAGTACTGGCTAAGCTGCATGTAAATTTCTTGTTAAAATACATAAAGGGTGATATCATTACCCTCTAGAGAAGGGAAGAAGAAACCTTTCCTGAAGAGGTTCCATTTAACCGCACTGTTTACAGAGACATACAATAATACAAACTAACAGTTGAGTCAAGTAAGCAGATTACCTCCTGTTAGGTACATAATAAGGTCTTCTCTAGCTACAATACCAGAGCGTTGCTTTCTCTGTCATACAATGTTAGTACCAATTACATTAAAATACTCAGATTAATAAGCACTGTTTTTTATTACAACACACAACTCACCACATTCTCCTGGACTTGGCAGTTTGATACAGAGATGCTTAGAGATAAATCTTCTGCAATAAAGAAGATGGAACAGAATTAGAAAACAGAAAAGTTAGGTTTTTGATAGCAAAAAGGAAAAAAAAAAAAAGACCTTTGTTGACTTTTAACACAATCAATGAATTCTTATGGATATTTTGCAAAAACATCATAACCAGGAACACAAATTTCACAGACTGATTAGATGAATATATCTGTGAGTTTTGCTGGGATTATTTGTCCACCTTTGTCATATCAGTGATTTTAAAAATGACAGAACAGTATAGGAGGGTAGACAATATTGCTGGAGAACCAAAAGCAATAGTAACATGGCAATTGTATTAGAGTTCATTGAACTACAAAGAATTTCTGGTAGTAATAGGGAAACGTACAGGTAAGAGGATTAGGTGGACCCCCTACCCTCAAATGTGTGTGACTACAGATTTTGTGTACTAGCAGGATATACAAAATTAATGCACAAGAAAAGGAAATCAATCAAGCAAAAAAAGTAACAAGACTTTATAGTTAGAAAAAAAAATCTGTAATGTAAACAAAGGTTTTCAAAGTGTTTCACAGATATACTACAGAAATATTACCAGTTTTTAACAAACAATAGCACATCTAGGAAGCATCATTTTCAAGTAAAAGCACTAGAGAAAGGTGCACAATTTATTTTCAGCCTGAAACAGATGATGGTATGAAGTTTTCATTATAGAAACAACATTAAGATAAGCAGGCAAGTAGAGGTACATGAAAGCATCTTTATCCTTTGACTTCAAGATGGAGGTTGGACACCTCAAAAGAAATAGCAGGTGTCTTTTATATGTTAATTACAAAAAAAAAAAAAAAAAAAGAGCTTTAAGCTTCAGCAAGTTTACTGATGATACAAAGCTGGGAGAATTGGCTGACACACCAGAACGCTGTGCCATTCAACAAGACCTGGACAGGCTGCAGAGTTGGGTGGGGAGAAACCTGATGAGGTTTAACAAGAGCAAGTGCAGAGTCAAGCACCCGGGGAGGAATAACTGAGTGCTTCAGTACAGGTTAGGGGCTGATCTGCTGGAGAAGAGCTCTGCAGAGGAGAACCTGGGGGTCCTGATGGACAACAGGCCGGCCATGAGACAGCAGTATGTCCTGGTGGCTAAGAAGGCCAATGGCATCCTGGGCTCCATTAAAAACAGCATGTCCAGCAGGTCAAGGGATGTTATCCTCCTCATCTACCCTGCCCTCATGAGGCCATGTTGAGAATACTGTGCCCAGTTCTGGGGTTCCCAATTCAAAAAAGACAGGGATCTCCTAAAAGGTGACCAGCAGAGGGCAACAAAGATGATTAAGGCCTGGAGCATCTCCTGTGTGAGGGACAGGCTGAGCAACCTGGAGCCACTCAGCCTGGGGAAAAGAAGACTCAGAGGGGATCTGATAAATGTTTAGAAATGTCTAAAGGGAGGTGGAAGGCAAATGGATGAGGCCAGGCTCTTCTTGGCATTGCACAGCGATAGGACAAGGAGCAATGGCCTAAAACTTGAACATCAGAAGTTCTGCAGAGAAGAAATTTATGGTAAGGGTGACAGAGCACTGGAACAGGTTGCTCAGAGAGGATATGGCATTTCCTTTTATGGGGATGTTCAAGACCCATCCGGATGCCTACCTGTGCAACCTATTACACGGAACCTGCTTTAGCAGTGAAGTTGGACTCACTAATCTCTTGAGGTCCCTTCCAACCCCAGCAATTCTGTGAACAAATACCTGGTTTTTGTCACCTGTTCCTTATCTCAAAGAAGTAATGTACAGACTTAAGATAGAAAATAATATTAGTTCTCAAAGGACTCAATCTACATCTGAAATACTAATCGGAATTACAGCTATGCATGTCTACTGACTATTGATTACTGCCTTCCTCTTGAAGTTAGTCAAGTTTGTATTGGAGCAACACAGAACACAAGGGAAAACAAAAAAGAAGGTATACAAAATGTAACTAAGGACAATTTGTTTCAATCTCACTACAGTTTAACTAGAAAAAAAAAAGTGAAGGTTTTGAAACTGTTTTAAGAGAACAAACTGAACTCTTTATCCACAGATAGCTATGGAACACACAGTATCTGTTTCCCCAGTTTAGTAGGGATTGAGTTACTTCAAGTTAGTTTTCTGAAGCCTCTGACGTGCACATGAACAAGGGCTGAAAAGCCGATGTCTATGAAGAAAGCAGTACTGTCAGAATTTAATACCTAATTTACACCAGGTAATAGTTTACATAATTGGTTACTTCTACTTTTAATCTCCCTTTCCCCATTTCACATCAGAAACATCCTACAGAGAAACATCCCATCCCAAACACTACACAAAGCGTCCAAAAGGATTCTTACACACGAGTCAGAGAAGAGTATCCTCATTATTAATGACTTGCTGGCTAAAATACCGCACAAACTGACTAGTTGGTGCTTTGTGGATATTCTGACACTATACATTCCCTGCTGCTGTAAGTATTTCAAGCATTAGCTTGGTCTACTACTCATTTAAGAGAACATATCTGAGGATATGGGTATTTTTTTTTTTATTTTTTAATGTAAGTACAATTTTCTTAATGGTTCTTGGGACTCATGTGATGGCTCAATGGGCAGGAAAAGGTAAGAACAGTTTGTGTTAGAGTTAAGAAAACAACTGCCTGCACTAAAAATGTGGAAATGACACTCCAAAATTCACGGTAGTTTCTTACACTCCTACAATCCTAAACATGCAAAAATACTTACTCTCTGTATTTAGCCCATAGCTCTATCCCCTACTACTGTCAATTTTTCATTAAAAATCAGGTAAAAAGAATGGTTTTGGAAAAAGTAACTGTGTTAATGTATCTCTCATGAACAGTAAGTAGGCATTCAATTTTAAAGAACAGAGTGCTTTGTATACAGGCATTTGGATCTCATATTTGCATATCAGAAGTGGCACTTTACGTAACTAAAAGACACGATACAAGGTACCTTCTTACAGCTATGTTTCTTCACTATAATTAATTAGAAATACGAGGACTTGCATTTTATAGTTCACCATTTCAGAACATGGTTGCATTTGCAGAACAGGTCTTTATCTGAGATCAGCATTTACATGCTCCTAACTGTTGCTGATGCAGAATAATGAGATAGCAGAGATAGAGAAACCAATCTCAGGATCTCCTACAAAGAAAAAAAAAACAATACTAAAAGAAGATTAAAGAGTAGCTGAAAGATGAAAGGAGACTAAAGAATGAAAGCAAAAACGTCAGTACAGAATGTGCATGAACACTGTTGCAAAGGTCTTAAGAGATATCTGAAGAGAAAGAGCACAATGTGCTCAGTGGAGTCTTGATAATGAATATGATCCTATGCTAGAGAGAAGGGTAGAAAGGGCACAGAAGGAAGAAAACGTGTTCTTTTTATTAGTACCCAGAGCTCAGCAAATGTTCTTTCCATCACTACCATCATTTACATTTCATCACTAACTTCCTTATCCTTAGCTACAGACCTCTTTTTTTTTTAATGGATGATGTCAAAAAGCATCAAATTTTTCATATATATATATATATAAAACGTGATGGGAAGATATGTTTATAGTTTATTAGAAATATCTAAACTATGGTCCTCTTTTACATCCAGCAACTATGAGTGAATTCTTAATGCTCACATGATAGAAGTTCTGTAGTATGAATTAACGTGGGAAATCTGATTCTTTACTACTACTTGCTGCTACAACAGATTAAGAGATTTGCTCACACACCCTCCACAAACTTGAGTGCCACTTCTCAGAAACTTGTGGAAGATTACAGACCCAATTCAGCAGAGAATAGACAAATATACTTCATAAGAACTTTCCAGAAATTAAACCTCTACCATTTACTGCTTCAGAATATGAGTAACAGTGCCTTGTCTGCCTGCTTACTGTGATCTTTTCCTTGTCCTGCAGCAGTGCAAACGCTAGTCTGAGGAGTGACCGGCATCAAGGCCTGACGAATGGCTTTCTCCCAGCCCTGAGCTACGTCAAGTCCAACTCCGGAGGCAGCAAGAACAGGACTGTGGTGACTGCTGCCATTGTTTTCGCCAACAAAGTACACCATCGTGTCAGTGATGATCTCAAAACAGTACGGATTGCTGCCCTGCACCATGTTTGAAAAATCT
Source organism: Callipepla californica brunnescens (assembly GCA_023055505.1). Classification (NCBI taxonomy): domain Eukaryota; kingdom Metazoa; phylum Chordata; class Aves; order Galliformes; family Odontophoridae; genus Callipepla; species Callipepla californica. The sequence continues at coordinate 36,431,154 of JALIRH010000003.1, read as the reverse complement.
CGAGGCTGAGTCACCTGAAGAATTTCTGAAAGCGGAATCTCCTGAAGAAAAATATCAAAGATTAAAAAATGAAAACACATACAATACTTTAACATACTATCGTTCAGAACTTAAAGTGTTTGCAGAGAAATCAAAGCAAATATATAAAAATATCAAAACACCACACTTCATAACCACTGTTGAAATGCAGACAGACACCCACCCATAGCCTTCCAAATTCCTCTATATGTACCTAGAGAGCCCCACCACAGTTCCCTCTGCACAACCATTACTCAATACACAAACTGTGTTCATATTCAGCATCATCAGCCAGCACACATGTGACACACAGCTACTGAGTGACCATTTCCCACTGCACCCATAGAGTATATAGCTTAGCTAGAAAAAAACATGACAGGGATTTTTAGAGTGACACATTGGGAAGAGGATGTGGTTGTATAAGCTAACCAAAAAGCATTACTTCACATTTCTGAATAAATCTTGGTAAAGATTATTTTTCGTAAGTGATTTCTATCAATTTATCTACCTTGTCAGTTTAAGAACATGTTACAAAGCAGTACTAGGCAACAGATCTGAAGAAAGGAAAGGCTGTATGTTCAAGCTAGTTGGAAGAGGACATTCTATATATACAGAAGGGCTTACAGGCGCACATCACTTGCAAGAGTAGTGAACAAGCAGGTGAACACTGGGCTGGCATTATGGGGTTAAGAAGCTGTAGCTGCTTAAGATGAGGAGTAAATAAATATAGATAACAACTGTGAATGTTTCTAATAGCAAAGACAAATAATCCAAGATTTAAGCAGTAAAAAAAAAAAAAAAAAAAAGGGGCGAAGGGACAAGATAAAGGACTAAAAGCAGAGACAGGATGGAGCAACAAGCAAGGAACATATTTTACCAGCTGTGTTTTGAATGCACAGGGCAATATATAAGTTATCAGGGAAGTCTGAGAAGAAGAAACTGCATTGGTCAAGACAGGGATGAAAAGGATCTGGGCAAGTTTAGCTGGGTGTACAGAGAAAAGGCTTGATCTTAGAGATGTTATAAAGGAAGGACCCCCACCTAAAGGTGAAAGAAAAGAAAGGGAAAAATCTTGTTTATACATTTGAAGACATTTTCTGAGTATTCTACCACTGAACACATTACTATATTAGTAATGTAACATACTTATTGCCAAGCTTCATTTATATAATGTCAAGCTGTACAGTAAATTTTCCTCTAAATCTTGCTTGCAACTTTCAGTCGTAGAGTTGGGAGCAAGGAAATAAATAAGCATGCAACTTTCAGTCACTACTTACTGAGAGCAAAAATCCTAGCCTGAATCTAGACTGGCAGCCAAACACATTTTCTAGTAAAGGTTAAAAAAAAGCATAATACGTGAGCAGAAGGAAAGACATACTCAAGGTGATTAAAACAGGAGCAACTTCTGAGTAGTAGGCTAGGTCTTTCTCACTTATAAGCGTAGCCCAAAATTTTACCTGTCACAGTTTTTTCTGTGATGGGGAAGTTAATTAGAAGTTACATTATGTTTATTATACTACTCACAAGCAGTTATTTCAATTATACAAAACCCCCTAAGTAAATCAAATGCAATACAGTTATTACTCATCATTAATTACCTTGTAATATTTTGTTCCAGATTCATTTTGAAATAGTGTGAGGCATTTGCTGTCCAGTCTCCAGTAATGTCTTTTTCTCTACAAAATGCACAGTACAATAACAAATTATTAGAAGGTCTTACATTATCCAATTAGGAGAAATTGTTTAAATAACTAAGATAATAAAATGATGTTTATCTATGGTTCCATCTCACGCTGTATACACGAAAAACACATTTTGGAAATACAGTTATTTGCTTGCTTTTTCTAATTCAAAAATAGGCTCACAGGAGTATTTGCACAAACCAGAAAAAATATCACTCACAGCAACAGTGTTGACAAGAAAATCAACCTGAGCAATTCTTTGCTTTTGGAAAAGACCTTCAAGATCATCAAGTCCAACCTCAACCTAACCGTTCTACCCTAACAGTAACAACCCACCACTAAATCATGTCCCTGAGCAACACATTCAGATGGTTTTTAAACATATTCAGGGATGGTGACTCAACTGCCTCCCTGGGGAGCCCATTCCAACTCCTGCAAAGAAACAACTACCTATACAAGTTTCACTCTGGGTGCACGTGCTCATAAAATCCAAATTATTTTCACTTAGAAATAATTGTGAGAGACATGACTTCTCCTTCTGTGCCCTCACACCAACATGCCATGGGTTTAAGAACTGAGCAAGTCTAACAAGTCCTTCATTTTTTTGTAAATGGCTGGACTCGATGATCTCTAGAGGTCCCTTCCAACCCCTACAAGTCTGTGATTCTACATGAACCAAGTGCACAATAGCAAAAAAAGATAGGCAGGTCATGACAGTCAAGTGGACCATCTATCTTGGGGAAAAGTTGAAAAAATTAAGATAAAAATGAAGGCAAACTATGTAGCCATTTTTGAGAAGTCATCAGTGAGAAATGTTTTCCATCCGAGAATAATATACATAATAGTTCTTGTTCATAACTTCCTAATAATCTTAAGCACAGGAACACTCCTCAAAATAGAGAATTATTTGAAAGTTATATGACTTGAAAGACATTTGGTTTCATTGATATAAGTGACTCCCTTGCAACATGCTCATGTAGTCAGAAACTTCATTTTTCTCCCCAAGAAAAATCCAACACCCCCTAACTCTGGACTAGAATGACAATGCTTAGAAAAATAATACCCTTATTATATCTAATGCAGAGCTTTAATCCCTTCAGTCACAGGCAAGCTAAGACCATCTGCAGGAGTTAGATGAAAGCCAGGACAGGATTAGATTTAACTAAATGAAAGTTCAAGTCAGCACTGAATGGAAATTGGATGAAGGCATAAGGGTGAACTCATCCTTTTAACATATATGCTTTTTTTAAAAATCATAAGTGAAGGAAGGCTTGGAGTGTAAAAGGAACTAGTTGGTAGGTAAGCTCAGGAACTCAAAATATGCATATATTCAATACCGAGGAAAAAAAAGTCTCAGAGTGAAACAAACAAACAAACAAAAAAAAAATACAAATGATGACATAAAAATGTCTCCCTGTGATGGAGAAATTGGATGAAATACCAATGCCTGGATGAAATACCTTACCATCCAGGCTCACCAGGAAGTATGCTGATATTGCTGTTAGAATGAATCTCTTTTGAATTAATGGAAAGCCCAAGTTGTTGCAGGAACAAGGAACGGTTTGACACAGCTGAGAGATACTGGACAAGGGATATAGCTGATGCTGAAATGTCTAATTACAGAAGCTTCCTTCCACCAGGAAGCCCTCTGATATTTTGCTTGGCTGAAGGTATCTTGCTTTGGAACAGAAAACTTTCCCTTTTGGTAGCTATCATCTAGGTAGCAGCTAGACTGATACATGAAAAATCTACTTAAGAAAAGGTGTTGTCCAAGAAGACAAAAAATAAATAAATAAAATAAAAAATTCCACAGACAAATATATTGGTTGTGCTGACAAAAGCAGAGCCGAACACCAGGTCTGCCCTGAGCACCGCTTTGAACTATTCACCTTCTAACTATTATCTGGCCCTAATTTTTTCAGGGCAAGCAGACGATAGCTGTGCCTATTAAGGAGCCTAGACTGAAATCACATCTGAAATATGTTAGATGTTTACTTGTGATAAATACACCTAGTTAATAAAAAAATGCAATTTACATACCACTTGTGATTGTTCAGCTGACAAACACAGAAAGTGAAAACACTAAAGTACCCTGAGCTGACTGATTTCAACACAACTGTAATAAACTAGATTCCTGAAGTCCCTCTTCTGACAGATCCCTGCACAGGAACAAAGAATGCATGAATATTTATGCTGCTTTTCGTGAACAGTCTCAATGTGACAAACTGGGCTGCATGAGCTCTGGGAACTCCTCCACTTCATATTTTATTTTCGTATATCAAGAAAAGTGGATTCACTCTCTCGCAGTAGATAACTCTAAGGAATCTGGCTAATCAAATATTTCTTCACAGGACAAAGGCAAAACAAAACAAAAATGCACCAGGGGGAATAGTGTTCAATAATGTTTACTCTGAGATAGAATGAATTGCTAGAGGAAGAATTTAAGTTAACGTAGGAAGAAACCAATGTCACTGACCAGATTGTCTCTACTGGTATAGTGAACCATCCATCCTTCCTTCACCATCGTACTACTCTTCCTCTTCGTATGCTTGATGGACTGTACAACCCTCATCAGAGGAATATTATTGCTTGTTGAGGGACTAAAAAAGATAAAACAGTTGTTTTTTAGCTTAAATATTAGAAGTACAATGGTGATAATGACACATTATATATTTAGCCCAGGATTTTCAAGAACAGGCACTTTTTCCTCTCATACAACTTATTTCACTTATATATGGTAAGAAATTTGTCCCACTAGGCTCTCTGAATGCAAGTACTGCAGTACCAGTATTATACTACAGGAGGGCAAAGTAAACACTCTGGAACGAGACATCTACATAAATCATCCTTTCAAAACAATTTACTGCTTGAGTCTTAATCCAACAGAGAAGTAATTATCATCAGCACTGTTACTATTTTCTCTTGCCTAAGTCAACTTAATTATTTCTTAATATTTCACTACTAAAGCACACTTTCATTTTATGAAAACAGAAGAGCGTTAATTCAAATGATACCTGAAAATATAAATTGTCATTTGTATTAATTTTCTTGCAGACAAGGACTTGATAACCTAACATTTTGACAATCATTAGTTAAACATGCTTTAGACCTGTTCAGTGTAGAGTGAGCACATTACCCGCTTAGTACCAGAAATCCTACATGTAGTCCTATCAGAAAAAGATCATACACCACAATTCAAATCAAAACATAAAGAGGCTTTAACACAGTGCAGTCAACACTGTAGAAGTGGCTGACATAAGATGCTGCACATGCCAGAAACTAATTACTTCAGATGTAACTAGAAATAAATGGAAAACTTCTAGGTAGAAGCAGAACACAAAAAGATGCTGCTTCCAACTTAGGAAGTCCTTGAGCTATAAATCACTGAAAGTTGCTCTTCCTATATGCTCTTCCTGTTCTTATACTCTTCCTTATAGAATTGCTATGAGACACTGGGCTAAAATTACCTTTGTCTGACCTATCACAATTGCTCTTCTATTTTTAAGAACGACACTAAGAAAATCAGGATGACACTATTCAGAGTAAGAATTCCCCTAGGGACACAGTGGAGACTTTCAAGATGTGATTGGAGATAATCACATCTAGGCTCCCTTTTCCCACAAAACATTGGACCTTATGATTCTTTGGAGTCCCTTCCAGCCTGGTCTGTTCTATAACTCTATTAAAAAGGCTGAACTTGATTAAAGGAACTATCACTGGAAGCGTTCAAAGCCAGGTTGGACAGGGCTTTGAGCAATCTGATTATGTGAAAGATGTCACTGCACATTGCTGTGGGTTGAGACTAGATGATGTTTAAACATTCCTTCCAACTCAATCCATTCTATGACCCTGTGGAACAGTTATATGATGAAAGACTTCAGAGACTTACATCCTAGTTAAAGCAATCTGCTGCCTAGAATAAACTAAAATATAAGTATTAAAATGTCTCTAGAGTATTTTTAGATCAACACATGTACACTAGTAATTAAATTAGGCTCATGTCATAAAGATCTTTCCCACATCTCTGCCTTAAGCAATGCTTCTAACCATGGTTTGATAATTTCATTTTATTTATTTAATAACATTCATAGGCCAATAAGAAGAGAACACATTATTTTAACTTAGTTATGTTTTAGGTTAGCCTTACAGAGCATTTTAAATTAAAAAAAAAAAAAAAAAAAAAAAAAGCCACCACAGGCAACTTAAAGCTGGGCAAATCACAGACGCTTTGTTTGAAACTTTCCTTTAGAATATTGAAGAAGGTACATCCACGAGCATTAAAAAAACAAAAAAAATCACATCGTGGTTTACCTGATGGTTTTGACAGCTTCTTCATCTTTGTCTGTATCAAGGTCAGATGGATCCATAAAAAAGATTTTGTCCTCTGGAGTTGAGGACTCCTCAGTATCATCCAGACCCCGGCTACCATCACTGTTCATTTCACTGCTATCAACCTCCATTGGCAGGTCCAAATCCTGGCCTGGGCTAGCAGGTTCTGGAGCAACATAAGATGCAGATATTTTAGAGCACAATCCAAAAAAAAAAAAAAAAAAAAAAAGGCAAAGAATTGTTCTCTAGTTCACATTTATGCAAGTAAACATCATAGAGCAACCAGAATTTAAAAAATCCTCGAGATTTTGCTAAATGATTCAGTGTGCTAATCAACATTATCAATTTGTTTTTCCTAAATACCAAAGGAGAACCAACCAAAACACTCATACTGAAAGAATCATAGTGAAGACGTCAAGGTCTAAACATGGGTCCCACAAAGTGATTCTGCTCCACAAGTGATCAGTAAATCAATATACTATTCCTTCTAGATCATAAATTAAAATATAAATGCCAAGAACAAAAATTATTTTCCATTTTGCTGGACTCTCTACAGCATGTCCATATCTCCCTGAGGAGCCCAGTTGCAGACAACACTTCAGGTGTGGCCTCAACGGGGCTGAGAAGAGGGGAAACATCACCTCCTCAGCAAAGCGTCACTGAAATGACAAAGAGACTGGAGGAAAGCCTGAAAGAACTGGGATTGATCAACCTGAAGAAGAGAAGGCTCAGGGGGATCTCATCAGTGTATAGGAATCAATGCAGGGAAGGTGCAAAGATGCCAGAGCCAGGCTCTTGTTAGTGGTAACCACTGATACAACTAGAAACAATGCAAACAAAATGGAACACATGAGGCTCTGTCTGAAAATCAGGGAACACTTTTCAACTGTGAGGGTGACTGAGTGCTGGCACAGGTTGCCAAGAGAGGCTGTGCAGTCTTCCACCCTGGAGATATTCAAAAACCGTCTGGACATGGTCTTAGGCAGCCTGCTCCAGGCGGCCCTACTCAAGCAAACCCAGCTCTAACAGCCTTTCCTCATAGAAATTCTCCAATATCCTCATCAGTTTCACAGTCCTTAGCTGGACTCTCTCCAGTATGTTCATGTCTCTCTCATACCAAATGACATTTGCCAACACTGATGAAGTAGAATTAAAGTAAGGAAAATAAATTTCACAGTGAAACCTTTTAACTGACAGCAATCTCAAGTGAAATAACTGGAAAGGTAAAATAAAAACATGTAAAATAGTTGAGAGCATCTAAAGCTGATGAATCTTTTTATGCCTCCAAAGACCTGTAAGCATTTGAAAGCATGTTTCTCATCTTACCTCCATTGAAAACCACCTCTCCAAGACAGTCTTTAGGTACTTTAGATGCACAGCGTTTGTGACAATTGAATCTGCAATCTAAAACAAGAGACAAATAAGCCCACTATACGAGAATTCTACTCCTACTCAAGTAGACACTAACATTCTATCGCAGCTTCCATCACACGCTTCAGTCCAGATGCATACACTTGCACATAAAAGAAGACAGTACTGATGAGATCACCTCCAGAAGGAAACGGACAATCTTGTCCCCATCTCTTATGTTGATGTGCCAAATCAGTTTACTATGTCAGCACTTTCCAGGACAAAGGTTTTCTAATCTCTAGCCTTCTCTCTAGCTATTTTTTCCATTATGATGTAATTTTTCCCATCCTCTAATCTGCTCCACACCCTTTTTTCCATTGCTACTTGTTTTAAATGTGTCATCTCTATCATTTTTCCCCACCTCTGCCTAAGATTTGCAGCCATCATAGTACTAGGATCACACTCCAATACTACGGAGCGAGAGTGCTTTGCAGTAAACCTCGAAGTTCAGCTCCCCCATCATTCAGATCATAGATTAGGCAGGCAACAATGAAGCTGCATTTCTGCCTGCCCAGATTTTCTTGAACATCAAGCTGACAGAGTAAGATACATCAAGCCCAATGTGGAGATAGAACATGAACTTGGATGTGTGCCATTTCTGCGTTTGAGTAGGCAGTATCTGATATAAAACAGTCCAGCACACATTAATGGCATTCCGGGAATTTCCTATATTAGTAGCATCACCCTGATTTTTGACCACATATCCGCATCACAAATTTTAAACTCTCTACTGTCTCTACTGCTGCTTTGAAAGTAACAATTTAGTCCTTTTCTGCTACATAGAAACATAGAACGGTTTAGGTCAGAAGGAACTTCAAAGACCATACAGTTCTCCCACCCCCAACCGCCACAAGCAGGGACATCTCCCACAAGAACCATTTGCTCAAAGTCCCATCCAACCTGGCCTTGAGAACTCCCAGCGACGTGGCATCTATAATAAATCACAGTAACCAAATTACAAAATACAGGATCTGGATCTGACTTGCTAATCAGAAGCTCATTGTGCTTTCCTTTTACATACAAAGAAATTATTGTCTTCCCATTTTAAGTAGCTGAAAAGCCAAACCCTGAGGCCAGCTACAATCCTATTTAGTTTCCAAATGCCTAAGAGGAAGCATTCAAGAAAACCAATTAACCACCCATCCTCCAGCAGCATTTTCAGTCTGTACTGTGGAATATGGTTATTTCACTAGCCTGAAGGGGGCTGTAAGAAACAAGATCCTACCAGGAAACTACTGAAAAGACTAACTTATTAGGATAGATTCATTCATAATGGCCATAGAAACACAATCTCAAACAGTTTCCAGGTCTAGTTAATAAATTAGAGCATCCCAAGACACTTTTCCCAAAAGGTCGTTTGCATACAACCACTCAGAAAACTTTTGAGTACAGGCCATTTTGTCCTAGCTTACCTAATTTATTAACACAATTACAGCATTAGCCTCAAGGATCAACTCAGAGTTCAAGTTCAAGTCTGGGTGAATTAAGAAATCCAAGGCTCTGAGATACTTGGGAATATGAGACTGCTGAAAAGTCAGTAAGAAACAGTAAGAAACCATAGGAAAAAGGAGTATGAAAATGTGTTGATTATTTGCCATCAGCTGCTGATATATTAAACATACGTTTAATATATTTAAGCACCATGCTGCTTAAATGAGTATCTCTTAATATATCTGTTTCTCTTCTTCTGTGTGTAAACGCTCTATACCTAAACACTATTTTCTATCTAGAGTTATTCAGTTTCCTGAGAATGAAGTGGCAACCCTATCTGTTTGGCCAGTAGCATTTAAAACTGTAAAACATCTTCCACAGGCTTCATGATTTACTGCAACTATCCAGACTGAAAAGTCAAACAGCTAGGGATGCAGACTTCTAGCAAAAACTGCAAATTAATAAAAAGTAAAATAAAACTACTTCCCATTATATACAAAACAGCAGTATTTTTAGTCAGCAGAGAGTTATCACAGAGATAAGCTTACAGTTTTTGCTCTAAGTGACCTCTTTCAATGTGTTAATCTTTGGTACTCACATTTGATAAACTCATATGAGAGAAATGGAAAATCCTTACCATATTAACATTTAGGATTCTCCACTAGTTTGTTTTCCTGCAACAAAGCTAACAGACCTGTACAATTCAGTAATGAAGAGCCAGAAGAAAAGCACAATGCCATAGTTATGCCCTGGGATGAGTGTGGAAAAGTCCAAGAGCTGAAGTCACGTATGTGAGCACATGCTCAATAAAAACCACCTGCTGGAGCCTGATGTAGTTCAGGAAAGGTACTCGTCTTTATAATTTTTTCCAAAAGACAATAATCATTATCCTGTATTAAAATAACGTAATACATTCTAAAGTCTTTAGCGATGAGTGTAGAAGACAGACATTAAACAAAGGGAAGGATTTCCTGTTTTTATTAATAGTTTAGCACTGTCATTGAATTACGCCATTCCCATTCTACATGTGATTAGATCTCAGTTCTCATAAAAACACATAGTGCATAGTTCACTACACCAAAAGGAGGGGTGCCATAATCCTTTCAAAAAAAAAAAAAACAAAACTTTTTTTTTTTTTTTCAAATATTATACTGTTCTAATTCATACCTGTGGCAGAAAACTAAATGCATACCTTTGCATTGCATTCCTTGACGAAAAAGGCCCTTGAGCAGCCGTTTGCAATACTGGCATATGGTGGGACGAGTATAAGAGTGAACAGCAAAGGTGTGTGGAACCTTCACTCTGCAAAGCACCATCTTTTCCATCCAGATGGGACGGCCACTCCAGGAGGGAATCCTTTTACTAGGCTCTGGGCAGCAGCGCTAGAATAAAGAAGGTATACAGATAGGACCTGAACCAAAAGAATTCCACCTCATTCAAAAAAAAAAAAAAAAAAATTAAAAAAAAAAAAAAAAAGGTGGAGTAGTGGCCAGATGAGAAAGTGAAACTTGGCCAACAGGCCTTAAAAGGACATTCTGGCAATATATTTAAAAAATAAAATAAAATAAAAGACGGAAAAGCTTCGTGAAACGCAGGAAAGTTTGTATGAATATTTATTTCCACAGGAACTAAAATCCCAAACAAGGTTGAAATTTACTGATGACAGGGCTTGTTTGGTTTTTTAGAGCAACCTGGTAAAGTTCACAAATAGCAAATACAGATCAGCATATATGGACCCCATTTAGATAATAAAAGGCCACTATTAAGACCCCCCAGAGCCTCCTCTTCCTCAGGCTGAACAGTCCCAGCTCTCTCAGCCTGCCCTTGTAGGGGAAATATTCCATCCCTCGGAACATTTCTGTGCCCCTCTTCTGGAGCAGAGGGGCAGGACCACCTCCCTCAACCTGCCGGCCATGCTTCTGATGTAGATACAGTTGGGTCTCTGGGCCACGAGAGCACAAAAACACTATGTTATTCTGCCTTCTCTCCAGACACCAAGGGCTTCACCTGATCACCATGACTCAGTTTAAGTAAGTGGTAAAAACTCCCTTTATTCTTTAGTGAAAGTGGCAATGAAACAAGTGCATCTAATAACCATCTGCCCTATCTCACAAGTATATCCAAGGAACTCTGAGCAGTCATAATACCCATAATAACAAATAAGTGTTATAAATGATGGCTTTATTCTTAACTCCCTGCAGCTTCTTTGAGAGAGAACACTTTCTCTGTAGAAAGTTTAACAGCGTACCAGGAATGTTCTTGCCTCTCCCAAGATAAAAGCTTACAATTTCTTCTGATTTAGCCAAACAACTATTTTATACTGCTACAATAATTACAGAATAAATGTGTATTACGAAGGCAGCAAGGTATTTTATCATTGCCAAATTCAAGGTTCTCATAGCTCACATAATCACTAGTGATAGAATAACAACAAAGTAACACACAGCTTACAATTTCCTTCAATTTCTCACAATAGTTATCTGTAAATGTCACAGTCTAGGACTCAATAGAGTTTTAAATATGAACTAAAACCAATCACAGTAGCTAAGTTCAGCTCTCTCATACTCATTTTTAACCACATACAACACCAGCTTCTTCCCCCAAAGATTAAACACTTCAAAATGAGGAATGGTTTCTTCTTTCACATTACGTACCTCTTCAGAAGCAGAGGATGTGTATTCAGCTTGTGCTGGTCTTGGAACTGAAAGCCCTGCTCCTGGTAAAGACACATTAGACAAACGCCTTTTCCTCACTCCACTACAGTTATTTGGAATCTTGAAGGCACACCGCTTATGGTAGTTTAATCCACAACCTGAAATAAATGATTTTTCGGACAAAATAAAATAGAATGAAAGTAATGAAAACAGTATCTGTATTTTGCTAAAGCAGTTTGAGAAACGGGATCCAAAAGAATGGTAAAGAAACAGACTGTTCTGCTGAAGTCTCTTATTTTAGTGTTCTTGATGTGATTCGTGGAAACAGCTTTTTTTGCACTGCTGGCTTTATTTATCAATTTCCAGTAAGTGCAGCTCTAGAAACAAGGTACAAGACTCAGAAGCTGCTGATCTCCCTTCTCTCTTCTCCTCCCACCAGGAGGTTTTCATCACTCTTTTGCTCTGGAGAACAGGAGCCAAGCAGCAGGGTTGGTACCTGTCAGCAGGCTGCAGAATGTTCTGCAGCCAGCTGGATGAAGGCCATAAGCAATGGGATTTCCCTTCAGGAGTCTCTCCAAAGAACGTGCTCCTCATGCAAGGAACAAGTTTGTCAGCTAGATATTTATTCAAAGTGAGAAACAAGTACAATTCTTACATTGTTTGCCCAAGGTCACATACAATCTGCATCAAAGTCAAGATCAGAGTTCGGGTTTCCAGATGCAGAATGCCTTCCAACACTACTAAATACTACATGCTTCCATACTGAACAAGATGCATTTTCCTCTTCAATATCTGATACAAACACACATAACAAAAATACAACAACAGCAAACAAATACAAACTTACCTTCACATTTCAGTCCTTGTCGTACCAAACCCCAAAGCATCTCTCCACAATAGTCACAAAAAGTAGGAGCCTTGTAGGAATGCACATAAAGCGCGTGAGGACGAATCTGGAAATCTTCAACCGTAGCCAAAGCTTTTAAAAAATTGCAGAAAGTTACAGTTCTTGTCATGAGATCAACAGTATATTATTTCCACATTCCCTTGTTGTAAAATGGCAGATTCAAAGAACACTAACGAGCTGTTTACATATCAGCATTACGCTGTATAACATTTAAATGCATGCAGATTACTCCACACGATTTTCAGAAAGCTTGTTTATTGAGGGAAAAAAATCCACCAGACTTTGTAGGCTAAAGGCCACAACTAATCAACAGTCTGAGTTGGAATAACATACGCAATTTTCAGCATTTGCTGTTCTCTTTTTTCCATTTGATGTTGAAAGGGAAATCTCCCCCATTAAGTTAAGAAGGAGTAAAAAAAATACAAGCTTTATTAAAATCAGCTTAGAGGTAAATAACTGTTAACTTAATTTTCAAGCCGTTTGGTAATTTACAACATTTTCAAACCAAGGACAGGTTAGACCTTTGCCTTCTAAAGGACTTTCTCGGTAAAAAGTTATTAGATTGAAATCATCCAAACAGAACTATAGATAGAGTTTCCATAGAACACTGGAAACTTCACTACTCCTCTTCTGGTTTTTAAACAAGTACAAATACATTTAAATGAGTTTTTGTCCTCTTTCTCTGGAATGTAAAAAACTGAATTTATGGCAACATCACATTCCCTTATGGCTATTACTCTTTGATTAAAATATATAATAACACTTAATATTCGGGTTCCCATGCCTCAGTTTTAAAAAATCCTACTGAAAAAGATTTGTCTTCGAAGTGCCTCAGTTTCTCACAGTCTGTCTCTATTTACAAGGAAATTGTCAGAGATTGTCACGAAGATACACACAAAAGTTTCCCCAATGTGCCATTAACCAGAAGCAATGAAAAGCTCAAATGAAGATGATCAATTACTGAACATCCTAAACTTGCCTAGAACAGTGGGTCCTGAACTGCAGCCAAGAAACTCAGCCTTACGACTCTGGAAATCATACTTTATTGACCCAAGTAATAAATCTAATCCCACGACAGCCAAGACTTCTGTCTTTCTAGAATACAGCCTCAGTCTGGCACTTACTCCTCAAAGCTTCTATTTGCAGTTTAACTAGCAAGTACTCTACAGCTTACTTTTAGTTGACTTCAATGGAGTACTTCTGAAACACATATAATCCAGGTTTGTTAAGGGAATGTTTTGATGATGCTACTGAAAAGTACTACACGTCAAAACCACCACTGCTACAGACTTTATTATTTAAAAGAAACTGTTTTCAAACACTGTGCTAATTCTTAAGACTGCGTTCTTATGGGTATGATCCAGCAACTGCATTTACATGAAGCTTTCAAGTAATATAAGCCATCAATGCAAAAGCTACAGACTGAAAAGCTGTCAGATCTAAGCAAAAGAAAACCAACAACACAGCTGGAAAAGCAAATCCTGAATACTACCTGCATTTCACCTTCAATAATTCATAAACTCGAAGGAAATTAAAACCTGACCATGAAACAACAACAAAACTTAGTACTGAGACACCCATACTTTCTTGGAAATCTCTACCCCAGAACACTGACCTTGTGTGAGACTAATTAATCAAAAGAGTTCAAGGAAAGCATGATACTAATAATCCATAAGGGCCCGTTTTCTTTTAAGTAACTCAATAAAATGCTGTTCCACTGTAAGAACGATACCTACCAGAGAGAACAACCTCAACAAGATCACCCTCGTGTATCTCTTCTGCTGATGTAATCCGTTGCAAAATATTATCTGAGTTCAGGTCGTGCCGGAAGAGGAGAATTTTGTCATACATGCCAAAGAAACCACACTCTGGGAACTGTAACAGAAAGCAAAATCTAAATTAACACATGGTTTTTGCTAATCCTATTCACAAACTGAACTTTTTTTTTCCTCTTTGATAATACCTACAGAACTTCTGTGTTTCAAATGTCCTACAGGGAAAAAAAACCATAAAAAACAAAACAAAACAAAACAAAAAAAACCTGATCTGCTTCACGTATTTTTTGAGGAAATGGAGCATTTGGGGTTTTTCTTCGGGTTTTTAATCTCTGACATGTGTAAGCAGTCTGGCCAACCTGAAAACCAATGTAGATCTTTAACTCAGCTTATCACCACCTGCAAACCTCACTCTGCAGACATTCTGAACAGCTGGGCAGTCTGCTCCACACACCCCACACCCGTAGCACCTGCTACGTTTCCTTAGAAAAGCAAGCAAAAAAAGGCTCCATACTGGTGTTCCACAACAGTTGAGATTTGCAGATGTAAGAACTCAATTCATCCCAGTGACAGAGGGTAATACTCCAAATTCATATAGGAAATAAGTACGGTACAAATAGTCCCATCCTGCAGATGTTCAAGGCCACGTCGGATGAGGCTTTGAGCAAGTTGGTCCAGTGGGAGATGTCCCTGCCTACAGCAGGAGGGGTTGGAACTAAATGGTCTTAAAGGTCCCTTCCAACCCCAACCGCTCTATGGCTCTATATAGTACATAGCATGCCACATTCTCATGACATTTCACTGAAAATACTCTTCCTATTCTGTATTTGCTCAGCCCTCTAAGATATTGGTGAACGTGATTAATGTATTAAAATGAACAGCTTAAAAGTTAGCAGACAATTCACAAAAGAAAAGGGCAGAAGTAGACCCTGGAGAGCAATGAGTATCAATCAATCAGCTTCTTTGGCCTCTTCATTTAACACAGAACTCAATCAAACTCAAGGTGTGAATAAACACACAGAAGTGCTCGACAGATGACAGGAAGAGCATGGGAAAAAGCAGAGAACAGCATCCGACAAGCTTGCAATCGATCAGGTAGCAAACAGACCGCAGTTTGGTAATTTAGAACCGGCATAGTCAGTAACAGGGTCTAAGCTGCATGAAGCCTGTGGTATATCATTTGTCCTTAGCTAAAGTAGCCAAAGACTTGTTTCTACCAAACCAAACACAAAATGAAGGTATCCGTCCTGCCCATTGTTTTCACACTCCCTTCCCACTCAGAGAGAAAATAATTTCCTCTTTCCGGCAGCAGTTTCATCCAAAATATTAAAGTGGCCCTCTCTGTTTTGGTGTGAGCGTCCGGCACATTTACAGACTTTCACAGTAGGCTTCTGTGGGGTGCAGAGGCCTTGAGGGGCTATTTTATATTTCTTACAAGAAGCTGAAGGGGTAGGCTACTGTCCAACAACTGCCTGGACTCCAATGGCCCCTCATACCAAGATTTTCCTCCAGTCCCACTAACAGAAAAACATATTTGTAAATCTGGCCCTCCTGTAAGGCTAGAGAGCCTTCTGTGCTTCAGTTACTAAGAAAGTATGTTATATTTACAGGATTTGAATATATGCTATGAGGTATTACTCCTTGATCTCACATGTACTGTTCAGCCATGTATCACATTCATGTTAGCATCAGTAACAGAAAGTTATACATGCAGCATTCAATTATTCTTCAAAACAGTTTCTAATTATAGCATATCTACTGCATCACATTGCTGGCTAACCACACCAACGAAAGGGAGAGAAAGTTAGCTTCTGTTTGTGCTATCTGCCTGCAGATAAATGTGATACTTCTTATTAACACTGGTAGTTAACTTCAGCTGTCAGGAAGTGCAACTGATGATTCAGAAGTGGTCTTAACTATTGCCTCTTTGTTCTCAGTTCACAAGCTGACCTAACAAACAGATTTTATGGACCATCTTCACAATACTTCACAGATTTAAGACCCTTCCTTCTGATAGATATACCTCTTTTTTTCATTCCTCAAGTCCATAAATCTATCATGCAGCTGCCAGAATATCCCTACATGCTGAGTGTAGGGTATCCCACCCCAGTAACTAGAGATCACATACAAAAAAAAGCATTTCTTGTAAAAGCTATAATCATACATACTCTGCACATTACACCACTTACCCATTCTCAAGATCTGTGCTTCATGTAAAGTGCACACTCAGAGACTCAATTTATTTCTATGGAACAAAAGTATTGCAATAGAAAAAGCAAAATGATCCATCCAGCTAGAACTGTTGGCAACAACGTCCTCAAACAACTCTACGTTAATGAACTTTTAAGTCGTTTTTCGGGTGTGCTTATGATACTGTAGCTACATGTTTTATTGCCCTGATCTCTCAAAAAAGCACAGCTACATGTGGATGAAATGACTTGTCTGCTTTCACAACCATAATACTGAACCCCGAAAAAGATAATATCTCTATTTACAACCATCATCCTGATAAAGAGCAGAATTACAACCCCAGGCCTAACAAGACTAACAGTATTCTGCACTAACAGGTATTGCAAAAGTCTGTATGCAGCCTCTGAAGATACATGACAGAGTTCATCCAGAACACACTTCTATACATTTCGTACAGCCAAATTGTTGGAACACCTATGTATCCACGTTGCCAGCAAATAGAAGAACCAGAGCGAGTGAAATCAAGCACCAGCAACTGGAACAGGGCTGCAGCCTCAAGCAGCTTGTGTATTCAGGTGTCAGCAACTAGGGAAACTGGGATCCAGCAGCCACTGCTGGGCACTGCACCTGAGCCTAGATCGTATATATGTATATGCTGCCACTACCAGAGCTCCACCCTGAAACACCAAAGGGAGTAGGATGAAGCTGTTGGTAGTGCTTGTGCACACGTGAGTGCTCAGCACAGAAACACAGCTGTGTGTGTGGCACCTCTGTGCCTGTGCCCACCAGGAGCACACAGCCTCATTGCTGCCTGGGCCTGCAGCTGTCTGCAGGATTCAGCCCTCCCTAACCACAACTTTCACATCTGATAAACAAGCCCTCACGTTCCCCTGTTAGAAAAGAACAGACCCCATTGCACAGAGCCCCTGAGCATTCCTTCCCATTCGCCTGAACTCAGACCGCACACAGGCCCGGGCGCCCCGGGCTGGCTGCCCTACACACTGCTGGCCCTGAGCAGCACAGGTGGCCCAGCAGAGCCCACACCTAACGTGCTTGGCTCGGCTTTGAGGCTCCTGGCGGGCCTGCAGCACCCTGCACTCCTCCACTCCCCAGCACTGTCAGGAATACTGCATTCCTGCTGGCACCTTAGCCAGGATGTGTGTGGATTGCTGGCCAAGAACAACCTCATCGATTAACACAAGGTTGTTTTTTCTGTTGAGGTGCTTTTTGCCCCCCCTCAAGTGGTATCTCTTAACAGAATCTTTACACAAACTTAAACTATGCTCAAGTTGTCCACTACCGAATTTCCCTCTCTTGCAGCGCAGCACAATACAGCTTTTATAGCTGTCCTTCTGTTCAATTACATGAAGCTGTTAAGGAGGAACACGTTCGAGCTCCTTTGATGTGCTAAGAGCTCATAATGTAAACTTGAAGACAAAACTCAAAGCAGAATATTTTTAAAGCCTGTTTTATTTTACAGGATTATGTAGCTATTACTTTCCTGCCTAAAAGCCCAAACCATCTGCACAGTCACTCAGAACACAAACTGCTAATCCCAGTATCACTACGTTTCCTAAAAGCAAAAGGGAGACTGTTCCCAGTGCTAACGGTTCCAAAAGAGCATCTAACTGCAGGAAATCACTTGCGGGAAGTCTACGTATGCAACAGTCTGTGCCAAGTTCATCTCTGGTACACCACTATTAACATACACGAAGAATATACGAGGCTCTTTGTACTGGGGAGGTACTAGCGCAATTATCACTGCTGGTTACGCTGAGAAAAACGATTGGCATATCTGGAATGCTTAAACTAAGTATTACAGCATGTCTACTTTTAATTGATAGCGCATTACACCGTCCTTTTTCCCCAGACAAATGCAATATACAACGGCCAGTGTTGCTGGAGCAAAACACAACTGGGTTTCTTTCTATCTTGGCAGTAACTGAAAAATCCTCCTAGTTCAAGTTCCAGGACTTACTTTACAAAGTTCTGGACCAGTTGCCAAAAATTCACACTGGGGAAAAGCGTAGGCGGATATTGTTTCAAGATCCAATATCTCATGACCCATCATAACTCAAAACAAATGCTTCAAATCACTGGAAGTTAATCCCCAAGTCTAATGGTGCAAAACACCCATTACCTTGGAAAGTCTCTTCGTCCACTGAAATCACTCCCATCCATTCTCCTGCATGCTGATGCAGCTATCCACTCCCACTCTTTAAAATCGTGTGCCAAATCACATTATCGCACAGAGAACTAGGCTTCAAGCATGGTGTATGAGATACTTCCCTCTCCGGATGCCTCAGTACAGACATACTTGGACTACTGCTTGGCTAGGTTTTCCAGCACAGGAACCTATTAACACGCTGCAGATGCTCTACTGCCCTGCATATATTTCATCTCTGTGCCCCCTAGCCCCCATTTTATTGGAGGCCTCTTTGCTTCTCGTGCTCCAGCTCTCTTTACTCTGCTGCCTTATTTAGCTCCTACAAGGAAAGCAGATGGCAAGTCAAGAAGGCAGACCAACAGGGAAAAAACATCCAAGTACAGCTGATGAGTACAAAGCATGGTTTGGATTAATTTTAGAGCCATTCAAAAATACGCACCGTGAACCATTACAACATTAATTTGAAGGGGAAAAAAGAAAAGCGGTTACACTATCGCTACCTTTTCAGTACACCAAATTACTAAAAATGCATCTCTGTAACTCTCAGAGTAAATGTAGATCAATTGTAACACGATCCTTGCAGTGGGATTCTTTTAATTCTCGGTATTTTATTAGTAAAACATCTGTTAACAGTTTAGAAATCATTTTACGCTTCAAGTCAACACCTCTGCCACAAACAGCTTAGATAGTTCCCCGCTATTACGACAGTGTCCAAACCTGCAGAAGACAGCTCATAGTCATTCCACATGCTTTGGTCTCTTCACAACATTTCTTACCCTCTTCAGCAGCCATTAAAGAAGAACTATCTATCTAAATCACTGTAGTTCTTTGGTATACAGATAAAACGAGCATACAGGTAATTGTCACTTAGAAAAGACTACAGCATTATTTGTATGTTCTATATGTCAGTTTTTTTTCTCCTATTTTCGAAGCAAAACATTTGGACAAATCTCCTCAGCTTTTGTCCCCTTCCCCTGACTAAAAGGAGAACTGGCTAGTTTTCCAAAGAATCCAAAGACTTCAGTCGTATCTCTATTATGAAGAATGAAATCTCACCCAGACTAAGTAAAACAACAGGCAGAACAATCAAGAAAGCATATCCTCACTGACAGGATCACATGCAATTCTGCTATTATGTACCAGGACCAAGACACTTACAAGTGCAACTGAAGTATGAAACAACAGAAGCAGAAAGATTCACAAGCAGATTTAACATGCAGAATTTAACTCCTTTTGAATGCAACTACACTTGCCAGGCAGTATTCTCAGCACCTTAGGCAGTTCAGAGCACTGAATAAATAAATGAATACACGTTAAGCACGGTGTAAGTAGCTATTAACAAATCAAAGCCTGAATGTAGGCAAGGGGAAATGACATACTGTAGCACAAAATAATTAAAAACATTAGTAAGAAAGTGTCCATAAGAAAAAAAAACTGAAGTGAACAATGACACCTTAAGACACTGTATGTAGAGAGAAAGATGACAAAAAAAATCATGAAAAGAATAGTGAGAAAGATTAAAGCACAAAGAAGCACAAAGAAAGATAGGAATCTAGGTAGTCATAAGAATGCACAAACAAAACTGATGGTAGGAAACAATTACTTGGACTCGATGATCTCTTGAGGTCCCTTCCAACCCCTATGATTCTATGGTACTTATGTAGTTGAAAGAATAATCAAGTTGTGATGATCAAAATTAAGGACAGTAAAAATGTTATTCCCAGAAATTCAAAGACATGAAAAACAGGAGTAACAGGAATTGAGATGAAAGCAACAGGTGCTAAATACACATTTCAAACTTATACATGACAAAGGAGAGAATTTTGAGGCCACAACAAAGACAGAAATGAAAAAAAGAACATAGAGGAGAGCTGGTTCAGGGACAGCAGAGTTGCAAACATTGTTAGCGGAGATGATTTAAGAACAGATCTGAAACAGAGAGGCCAAGGAAGAAAAAAATTACATTCGGAGGTGAACTCGGAAAGATAAGATCCAACACAGACAAAAAAATATACATATACAAGGCTGGATCAAATTCAGTAGGAAAAGATAAAAGACGAGAAACAAGGGTAGCAAGCATGAATGGAAAACTAGAAATATAAAGGCAGAGAAAGATAAGGAAAACAGTGACAAAGTAAATTTGGATTGGCTTTGGTTTTATTTTTTCCTTTTGAATTAGGAAGCATAGCTACAAGATGTTATGAAAATACCAAGGGAGGTTTATTAATCAGTAGGACAGAGTAAGTGCCCCCCTTGACACTAAGTGGGTGCAGTGAAGTGGAAAAAAGAAAAACTAGATTGGAAGATTAGAAACAGATTGTAGAGGTTGGCAGCGTATCAGCACTCAAGTCAAAGAGAAGGCAACGGTATGAAAGAGCGATGACATTTTTGCTCAAGCACCCTACAACAGGAGAGCAAACAGCCTACTTCAGGGCAAAAAGCAGCAAGGGCATTGGGAGAAAGGGGTGTAACAAAGGAGGATGCTGCACAATACTGAAAATGAAAAGTATCAAGTATAGGTTAATCGATGATAAAGGGTAGATAAGAGAAGTTTCAGAGTCACAAAACTAAAGACACTCAAGTGTAAGAAAAACTTGCCTTGCAAATACTCGCGCTATTCAAGTAATAACAACAGCAAAATGTTTTTCATTTACAGCTTTTACTTTAACTAGGAGAAATCAGTAAACTGGAATAAAGCACTTATAACACCATATGCTGTCTTACACAATTCTCAGCTTGCAGACAGTGGTGCATCACCACATGCAAGCTTCTAGTTTTAGACTAGCAAGCAGCATGCTCCACTTCTTCATATCCGGAACAAACAGTGTTTAAACACAAGATTAGGAACTTGTCTCTGTAATGCTTTATCACGATGCAAGGACACATTCTGTCCACCTGAAACTTATGCTACAGATGTCTGTCTGCTTTTAAACACATTCTCTATTCCCATCTGTTCTTGCTTTGGTTCTTCTTTCAGACTCTCTCTGACAACTGTACATCTGGCACCTCAATACACAACAATCTACATAAGGAACGAACAGAAAAGATGGATTAAGACTAGGATCAATAAATCTGAAGCGCCCCTATCATGTTTAAAGTCAGGATTTTCTGAGGACTTCTTTTAAGCACTCCGAAATGCAACACCATTAACATAGCAATCCTCGAATTCAACTTGAAAGTGCAGTTTTGGTCCTCTCCTGATGTTTAGGACACTTTTAACAGAGCTGTGAGACACATCAAATCTTTGCACTGCTCATCTCTCTCTCTCCTGCAAATACGTGCCCGCTATCTCTTTAGTTTCAGTTCTGCTGGTGCTACTTTTAAGCACCCTTCTGTAAATACTGAACAAGCTGCACAGAACGGCAGCATCTGAAACAGGAAGCACAAGTGATCATTGCCAACACAGAAGACAGGCAAGACAGAAAACACTGTGAAAACGCATTGGGTAAATAGTGCTTAGTTCCTAACAAAACTGCTCCCTCAAATAAGTTTTGTTCAAGACAGGAAGAGAAACATGAGTCTGAGGTAAGATTTAAATAAGTAAGGGAACTTCTATTTAATTCTAGTAGAATAAGATACCATTCAAATAAGAAGACAAGCTATGAACAGTTCCCAATATAAAAGATATTTCTCCTTTTTCATTAAAGAAGTGCAGCGGTAAACAGAAGTCCAGCTGCAGAACTATCACAAGAACAAACTACGGTACCTAAAGCTGATAACCGGGAACCGGTCAAGAAAAGTCAGTTTGAGCTAGCTGCAGAACACCAGAGCAAAGGGAAGCCTTAATACCACTGAATTTCAAAGGCACGCCCAATAGCTTCAAATCTGCAACTGGAAAGAACAGCCAGCCATATGCACAGCAGAAGAACACTGTTTACAACTTTTTACACAAATCAGAGACTTATAATATTAGCGCTAACACATTCAATATGCTCGTGACAGCCACCAGATCTATGAATAAATCCCAAGCAGGACATGTTACTGTCAGATAGAGGGTGGAGGGAGGATATTGCCACTCGAGCACCGGGTGCAGAACTCATGAACGATGAATCCACCACACGTTTCCTGATGAGTCTGCTGCTTGCAAGCATGCACTCATTGAGCACTGGTAGCATCAGCTGCAGAGCATGCACTGAAACAGAGCCAGATGGAAGGCGGCAAACTCTGATCCTGAATCTTGACCAGTTTTGCAGCAGATTAGGCTCAGCATATAATAAGCTCCTGAAGCCATTACAAGAAACTGAGCTAGAGAACAGAAAGGAAAAGCGAGCACAAATGTATTTGTTTTCACCTTTCTTCAAGACAGAAGACAGGATATACGCACACACAAAAAGAAGGAGTTACACAGAAAGTAAAAGCAGCCCCTAAAATGGCTGCAAAAATTACACCTAACGCACACAGCACAGGGGGGAAAAAAGGAAGAAAATAAGGTTGACCCACATAACTTGTCTGTCTAGAAAGGCACTAACACACCAAAGTACATTGTGGTAAGCCATAAAATGATTATGAAATCAGCCTGCTTGCCAACTAATTTGTAAACATTTGGAAGATGCAGTAAGTTGTGAGATGGGAAAGAAGATATGCAAGCACATGCAAACAAGAGTTCATGCAATATTTGCATTTAGTTTCCCTCAAACTATTAATGGAAAAACAACCACCTCAAAGGACTAATCAACAAAAGATGCCAGACACTACAATGAAAGACATGGAGAAAGCAATCCCCAACCCAACAATCTACCCTCAGCTTCCTTCAGGGACAAAAGCAATTAATTAATCACATGAAACAATGTTAACAGCTTCTCAGATTGGTCAGTAGTATATAACCTACCTAATGTAAATGAGCATAAAACTTGGATACAAAACGAGATCAATATTATTTCATTCTCAGAGAGACAGAATCTTGCAACAGCCCAATCAACATTTCAAAAGCATGGAAAGATTTCTTGTTTGTTTGTTTTTTGGCAACCATCTCTTAATAGAGACTATGTTAAAAGACTTCTCACAAGAGAGCAGAGCATGTATCTGGTATAAGGGAGAACAATGCCAGGCCTTTTTAATTGCCGTTGTTTTGTTTTTTTAATTATTAACTAGAAACAACAACAAAAGCTAGCATCATGAAAGTCTACAGGCTCACAGTGCACTTCCGTAGCCACAAGGGCTCCTTTGAGAGAGCTGGCTATACTGTACCAAGAATGCCTCATAACAGCAGGAGGAAAGACAAACTTAAGTAAAAACCCAAGACTCCGATGACAACCACTGAAAGCAAAAAACATATTCACCATAGTGTGAAAACTAATCCTTGAAGTTTACTACTATGCTTCTTTTATTGGATTTCAGAAGTAGGAATGTAATGGGAAGGTTTACTGTTTAAACTGAAAAACTCGTATCTTGGGAGTCAGCTAAATCTCTCTGCGTGCAACTGCAAACATCTACCAGGGATCTTTGTATGCTGTGCATCTCACACTGATATTCCTAGCAATTTGATACAAAAGAACCGTTGCCATCAGCAGAACGTGGCACCGTTATATCATACCTTCTGGTAAACTATAGAGCACACGAGGTCTTTAACAGCAGAGAGGGACAAGTCCTGAGCTTCAATGGTGACAGTCTCCCGCGTGAGACCGATCTGCAGAAGGAATGAGACCCCATGCATCGAGCTGCCGGAGTTGGTGAGGCTCTGCGTGCTGAAACTGCCATTGGAGAGGCGGCTGGAGAGCCCCGACAGGGGACTCGAAGACAAACTTGGGGTTTGTGGTGCAGCAGCATGACACGTGGGTGGGGAAAACTTCTGTAAGGATGGGGGAGAAGAGTCGTTTGATGACATCTGACTTGATTTAAACTGCCGAGATCTCCCTAGTAGTCAAATTCTAAGAACAATGTGGTCGGTTCTTGGGTTGAAATTAAAACAAGGATAAGCTAGCTTTCCCTTTCTTCAGTTCAGTAAAATCCCCCTGACCAATAAAATATGTTCATTTCCCTTTCACTATGCACAAGCCAGAAGATGGAAGTTGCTTCAGTTTCAAGGTTCTCTTTCCACAGCCACAATCAGCTGATCAGAAGCAGATTGCTTTCCTTTAGCACCAGGTCCAGACAACAGAGACTTACATAAAGGCCTCAGAGCAATCCACCAGCTCTGTTGTTTTATACTTGTCCTTCATTTTTGTGTTAAAAATTAAAACAAAAAAAAAAACACCTGGAAATGCAGATGGAAACAAACGTTGGTCATTCGTTAACAGCGTCCTCTCTCATCTAACTCCACAGACTGCATGCTAAATGCAAATCCATCTTCATGCAGATAGTCTTTCAGAATGAAAAAAAAAAGGAGAAAGGTATCCTCAGGCAACAACGAAGTCCGCGTGTCCAATGAATCTCCTCCTTCTACAGAAGATGTCTGAGCTCACAGGACATGGTTAACTTGGAGATCAACGAAGGTATCCAACTTCATCTTCATGAAATGTTTTAGCCCATGAAATGCAGGAGAAGAATTTCTGAAGACACAAGCACGTTAAATGTAATCTCTAAATTCACCCAAATAACCTCCAGCATTTTGAAATGTTGTACTCTGCCTGTAGGGAAAAAAAGATACAGTTATTTCACACGAGATGCAAAAAGTTGCATTGCCATTAACTCTGCTTTGAAGCAGAAGAATCACCGACTCCATTTGCTCAAACCCAGGGTATGTTAGCATAATATTTTCTACTTACATTTTGAAATCAGGTCTTCTTACACTGTGTGATACACAAAACAAACCAGACTTCATGCTGCCCAATCCATTATCACATCTTTTAATTAGAAGCAATTTAGAATCATAGAGTGGTGTGGTTTGGTTTGGAAGGGACCCTTAAGATCATCTAGTTCCAACCCCCTGCTATAGGCAGGGACACCTCCCTCCAGACCAGGCTGCTGACAGCTCCATCCAGCCTGGCCTTGAATGCTTCCAGGTAGGGGGCATCCCCAACCTCACTGGGCAATCTGTTCCAATGTCTCACCACCCTTACAGTAAAGAATTTCTTCCTAATATCTAATCTAAAACTACCCTCTTCCAGTTTAAAACTATTTCCCCTCACCTTATCGCTACCTGCGTATAAAAAATTCCCTCCCCAGTTTTCCTGTAGTCCCCCTTCAGGTACTGGAATTTATCAGAGCAGAAAAGAATAAAAGCAGAAAAAAAATAAGTGGGGTAAACCACAGCTCTGCTCTGTAGGCATATGCAGAGCTGTTGGTAAGGAAGCAAATTTGTTAAATGCATGGAAACATCAAAAAACCATAACGCCAAGGCTCAGAAAACCTGTACGTAGAACGTACTCTAAAACTTGTATTCCAAAAAACATCTTGCACAAACACTAACTACAGGAGAATTCGCATAGCGTGCAGTAGAACATCAGTTCATTTGGAAAATAACACTTAATGCTTACTTGTGTGATTACAATGGAAGTCTGCCACAGCCTTTTAAAGTAAATCACTTCACAACTGAATCCTGGATTTCTGTGTGTTTCATGGCCACAGACACCAACTACTCGCTACAAGATGCTGTGCCGATTGAGCCAGCACTTCAAGCACTGGCAAGTCAAATGCTCAAACACATCTGCCGACAACTGTACGTGGACCCGAAGCGAGTCACATTTGCACTTCAATACATTTGGCAGTGCATTGATTTTTAGCTATGGGATCAGCAGTTTAAATGCACCAAAGAACCCCGTCATATTTACCCTGTAGTGCTAGGTCACGTCATATGTTTCCAACTACTCATCTATTTTTGCTTAGTTGAGTCAAAACAGGTTAATTAACCAGGACTGTGAATCACGCTTATTAACTTGCCAAATGTGACAGAGATGCTCAAAAATAAACATCTTCAGATTGCCCATGCAACTTCTTCACACAGGAAAATAATTATCTGTATATGGTCCACATAGAGAGATACTGTGCAGCACTTCGTTTTTCAAGAAGTGTGGAACCATCGGGGACTTCAAAATCACTAAGCCTGAATATTTTTCATTCCCTGAAGTACAAAAAATACTTAACAAAAATAAATAAATAAGAGAAATTATTATTACAATCAAATGAAATGAAATTTTGGAATAGGGGTGTCGGTTTATCACGTGCAATATAACCCGTCACAGGAGGGAAACCGAGTGTTTACAGAGGGTGACAGTGATAGGACAAGGGGGAATGGTAAACTAGAAGAGGGGAGATTTAGGTTATGTGCCAAAGGGAGACT
The DNA here is from genome assembly GCA_023055505.1 of Callipepla californica brunnescens. Classification (NCBI taxonomy): domain Eukaryota; kingdom Metazoa; phylum Chordata; class Aves; order Galliformes; family Odontophoridae; genus Callipepla; species Callipepla californica. The sequence continues at coordinate 36,404,373 of JALIRH010000003.1, read as the reverse complement.
GTTTATTCAGAGGGCAGAGATGTGATGGCAAAGCTGTGGGTACCCAATGCCTGGAGGCACTCAAGGCCGGGTTGGATGGGACACCCAAGCTGGTGGTGGTAGCCCTGTCCACAGCATGGGGTTGGGGCTGGGTGGGCTTTGAGGTCCCTTCCAACTAAAACTGTTCTGTGATTCCACAGTTCTCTTCTCATTAGAGCTACGGCTGATAACTGGTAAAGCACTCCGTATAACAGGTTACGCACTCCTCCTATTCACCAACGTAACAACAGCTCAACAACTCAGTGCCACCGCTTTCAGAAAGGTGCATACAGAAGCAGGGCTACGTGAACTGCAGCACTGGAAGGAAACGGCGACCAACATTCCTAATGAGGCTCCAGAAGAGAGAACAAACTGACACCTTCTGGCCTTTCAGCACAGGCATCTACAAAGCAACATCTGCAAACGCCCAGGAGCTGCTGGGCTGCTGGCAAAGACACCTGAAAAGGACACTCGTGCCCTGAAGAGCACGTTAACCGGGGTACCCATGAAGGACATAAACAGGAAGAGAATAAGGGCAGCAGCTGCAGCACTGAGGTACTTTCCTCAACCAAGCAGCTTCACAGAGCCTTCAGTCTTGCTTGAAGATGACTTACTTTTGCGCTCACAGACACCAAAGCCAGAAAACCCCCAAGCCTCAGGGGCCGAGCCGAAAACGAGCAACACCTAACCAACACCGCACGACACGGGAAAGCAGCACGATGCGAGACAATTAACGGCTGTGCCCTGCTAAAATTAACCGGACGCAAAGCAGCCCAAACACGCAGCGAAAGCACGGGGACGCCTTCCTCGCAGGACCGCTATAAGTGCATTTACCACAAGCGCGGCTCCCGACAGGAACTTTCCGAGTCCGCCTCCGCCCTTCCCCGGCACGGCGGCCCCGCTCCCGGCCCCCGCCGCTCCGTCCCGCCGCTCCCCGCGCCCTCACCTGCCGCGCCGCCGCACGCCGCCCGCCCCAGGGCCGCAGCCGCCCCGCACGCATCTCCCCCGCCGCGCAGCCCCGCGGCTCTCCCCGCACGCACCGGAGCCGCCCGGGCCGGGCTGCGACGCGGGGGCTGCCGGGAGCTGTAGTCCCGCGAGCCCACCGCAGCCCGGAGCGCCGCGAGGAGGAGAACTACAGCCCCCGGCTCTCCCCCCCACCCACCCTCGCCCCGCCAGCGGGGCGCATGCGCGCTCCGCCCGACAGAGTTTCCGTTACTTTCCTCACCCGTGGCGGCGGCGGCGGCAGCCCGGAGCCGCTAACGGGACGGCTCGGCGCCCGCGGTCCCCTCGGCTCCCGCCGTGCCGCACTGCGGCCTCACGCCGTTCCCGCCCTTCCATCCGCGCCCGCTTTCTCTTCACCTTTCCGGGCGGCTGCTGGCGCGGCTCAGCCCCGCGGCCTCGGCGCTTCGGCTCCGCACAGGAAATGCTTGACCTAGTGTGTCACCGGATCGCGCCGCCGCCGCGCTGAGCTGGCGGCTCCGAACGGCTCGGCGCGGGTGAGGCCCCGCGCTGCGCTCCGTGCCCCGGCGGGGAGCTGCCGCCTCCTCTGCTTCGCCCGTTAGCAGCGGCGCTCCTGCACCTCTGGAAGTGCTTTTAACCAGAACTGGAGCAGCGAAGCGCCGATTCTGCTTTTAACCGGTTTCAAATGCTGAAAAACACCCTGGGACTTTTTAATGGAGGCTATTCCACGAATAAAGGATGTTCTGGCCAAAGTTCGGCACCAGATAACCGAGCAGTCTTCGTTTCCCTCTTCCTCCTGGAGTGGGACTCCCACACGCCTCCCCCAGCGTGAGTCCCGATGTGTAGCACAGCAAGGAGTCGTGCTGCAGGGCGTTTAAAACCTCTCAATCTGAGTAACAGCCCCACAGCAGCCATTTGTGGACACTACCAGATGGACATCAGGAATTACCGCAGCCGCTGCGCGGCGATTATACTTCTTTGCGGAGAAGCTCAGCTTTGTATCATCCGCGGTGATTATATGGTCTCCATCCGCAGTTGGAGACATTTAATCTGCTGCTCTAAGCCATAATATCTGCTTTTTCATAGATGAGAACAGAAGATGGATTAGTTAAAATCAATTTATTATAGAACACGGGAAAGCGTCCATCAAAACAAAGCAAGCAGTTTGAAGTTTTCACACAACGGCACTTTCTACTAAACAGACACTCCTGGAGCATCCAAAAACGCTCTGTTTGCAAAGACCTCTGAGCAAAACACATCTGAAAGCAGCTTTGCATGTCAGCAGCTATATATAGAGAAGCACATACAGCTGTGTCTGTGCCCAGAGGAGCCTGCGTGCTCATGTAGCACAGCATTACAGCAGCAGCAGCCCCGGCTGTGCCAACTGACACAACTGTTCTGTTAAATGCTTGCAACTCTCATAATTAGTGATTTCCTGTGCAACTCATTGAAGTCCTTCATCTTTTTCAGAGCCCACATCAGTCTCAGAGCTTGTTTTCACTGCGGAGAGCTTTCCCTGCTGAACGCAGCTGCACTTCGCTAATTGCTATCTCCTATAGATGCAAGATGACAGGAAATACGGGCAACTAAACACTGTATTTACTTTTTCAAACCCCACTTTCTCATTCTACACAGGTCACTGTCTGTAACATAGAAAAGCTGCATTCAGAACAATGGCTTTTTAACTCCACAAACACATCCTTTTTTTTTTTTTCCTGGTTTGAGATTACTTCTATAGCACTGTGTCAGCAAATGGAAACTTAATGTATTCATTTCTATGCACCAATCTGATGCGTGGAACATCATCTATCTTGGTTACAAAGAAGGCAATGTCCTAGGAGAGCTGACTGGTGCATTTGTCTGAGAAATTCCACAAGCCTATACTGCCATGGTTATTTTTCACTACTTTTGACACTGAGCTTGCATAGCAAATGTGCCTGTGCAAGATCTGCAAGACCTACCAGAAGTGACTGCAGAAAGAGGTTTTCTTTCCCCCACCACCCCACACCCTGTATATTTAACTGTTGTTGCAGTCCGCAGTCTCTTTCCCCTCTACCCCACCGCTATAGGAGAACCGAAAAAGAATTAGGAGCTCAGGTTTGGTTTGGATAAAATCCTGCAATGTGGATGAATTACCTCATCGTCTCGGTTAGAGCCCTCAGCTGAACTTAGTCCTAAAATCCACCTCCAAAGAAACAGTGAACAGTTGAGTACAGGCTTCAAAATGGTGGAATCATGCCTTCGATCAGCACAGCAGCTCAGGCCCTGAGGATGCACTCGGGCCTTCAGGCTCCCTGTGGCACCGGCCACACCACCTTTGCTACAGCCGTCAGACACTGGAAATCTCAGCCTGCACAACCCACCTCGAGCACGAAATATTAGCTGGACTGGAAACACAACGAGGCACATGGAACCTCCTCACCCTGCCTGTTAGCTGCAAGAGCCGAGCATCAGACAGCTCCAGTCGTGCTGCTGCTGCCAGCTGTGCTCCCGGGCCTCAGCAGATGGCACTGTCACATCAGCCTGGGTGCAGGAAAGAAGCAGTGCAAAGACTGTGTTTTCACAGGTAATGCTTGTTTTTCTTCCTATATATACATATACATTCTCTGACTGATACCTGGCCACATCTGTTTGAATTGCAAGTTAATAAATAAATGAATAAAATAAAGAGAGCACTGATGCCTTTCCAATTTGGCAGTATGGAGCAGGGCTAAACAATGCATTTCTCTGTTACAAATCGCTGGAAAACAAAATGCTCATTACTTATCTTTTCTTTTTAACTTTTGTACTATTTTCTAAAGAAGTTACATAATTCACTTTGCAGCTGGGATCTGCTCTGATTTATGCTATGCTTTTGTTTATTACTGCTTTTTGTCCCCTCAGTCTTCTATGAACTGTTAGACAGGGGACACTGGGGAATCAAATGGGAGGACAGAGAGGTCTTCAGAATTGCTGTCAGGGCAGATCGCAGTGAATTGGGCAGCAAAATCACTGAGTACTGTCCCTATTCCTTCTCAGCTTCTGTGCTGAGACATCCAGGTCAATGACCTTGAACAATTGCACTCGTATTTTAACAAAAAACAGTTTCCCAGCTGCCGCCATCGCATGCCCCCTGCCTAAATACTTTCATACAAATTCTCCTCATTTCACTCTTTGTAGAGCTGCTCTGAAAGCACAGGAAGGGCTGCTGCTTCCCTCCCTCCCTCCCCCAGCTGCCATAGCAGTGAGCACAGGACTGCTTCAGTGATTGGAGAGGGGGGTGGGGGAGAAGGGGGAAAAAAAAAGCTTAAGAACATCCTGTTTGATCCCTTTATGAAACTACCACCAATGTTTCCCCACTAAGCCACATCCCTTAGTACCACGTATAAATGTTTCTTGAACACCTGCAGGGACGATGACTGCAGCACCTCCCCAGGAGCCCATTCCAATGCCTGACCGCTCTTCTAGCAAAGAAATCTTTCCTGATACCCGACCTGAATCTCTCTCAGATCGCTGTCGCTTGGGTCGGTGGGCTTTTGGCTGAGAGGCTGCTGCCACTCTTTGTAACCCACGCTGCTCTTTCTTGGTGATCAGATGATTGCCCGCTTCTCCCTCCACAGCAGTGATTTGGAACAATTTGCGAACAAAGATGAGGTATGGAATTCTGTGTGGAAAATGGCATTCCTCTACACTAACTTGTTATTTCCCCATCTACGAAACCTCGGTTACAGCCACATTCTTGGTATCCCCTTACAAGGGTGCTGACTCAGCAGTACGGCTGTCAGCTGCAGCGAGTCCATCTGTCCGCCGGGCAGCGGAGCCACCAGCTTTTCTAGGAAAACATGGATCTGGTTCAAAGATCTGCAAACAGACAAATGGCTGTGCTTCTCTGCTGTTAGCCTCACCGGCTCTTTGAATGCTTGCCATGCTGCACTTCAGGACACGGTGTCTCAGGATCAGGCTGAAGAGCGCAGCAAGAGGATGGCTCCCCTTCCCTTCTTAATTTCTGCTTTCATTTTGGCTTTTTTTTTCCTTTCAGTTGTGCAGTTGCAGAATCATAGAATACCCTGAGTAAGGATCATCAAGTCCAACTCCTGCCTCCACACAGAACTGTCCAAAAATGAGCCCATGTAACTGGGAGCATTGTGCACACACTCCTTATTCTCCCGCAGGGTTGGGGGCCGTGCTCACCGCCCTGGGGAGTCTGTGTCAGTGCCCGCCCACTGCCTGGTGAAGACTCTTATCCTGACAGCCAACCTGAACGCCCTCTGAGCACTAATGTTGCCCGAGCGTTAAGAATAATGCAATAATTGGAGACTTGCTGTGATGCATAGGTCAGATGTTTTGTACGAGAGCGCAGACCGAGGACAGCAATACCTCCTGACCCAAAGGACTGCTGTGCAGAGAAGCTCGCCTGCTTGCTTTCACCATCTCAATCGACCTGCTGCAACATTTCACCTCGGCACCTCTTTTCCCAGAATCACGGAACCGTCAGAGCCGGAAGGGACCCTTGAAGGCCACCTGGCCCAGCTCCCCCGCAACGAACTGGGACACCTACAGCTAGGTCACGCCGCTCCGAGCCCCGTTCAGCCCGACCCCTCCGAACCTCGTGGCGGGGCCGCGGCCGGGAGGAGCCCGGTGCCGCCTCCCTCCGTCCCTCCTTCCCTCCCGCCCAGCCTCCGGCGCTGCCTCCCCGGCGCTGCCCGTGTCCTCCGCCCCGCCGCAGAGCTGGGGATGGCGGGGCTGGCCGGGGCGCTCTGCCTCGCGGCCGCCGCCGTCGCTTGCCTGCTCCCGGCGCAGGGCTGGCAGAGCGACGCGGGCTGGACGCAGCAGAAGGTGGGTCGGCTCGGCTCGGCTCGGCTCGCCGCGGTTTTCCTCCTCCTCGCGGGTCTGAACCTCGGCCCGCTGCCGGGGCGGGAGGAGCTCGGGGCCGTGGTGGCGGCTGCATCGCGGAGCTGTGCTCCCGCAGCCCCGTCACACCTCGTAGCGCTGCCGTGGAGAGGGCAGCAGCTCGTCCCGAGGGGATTCACGTTGTTCTGTTAGATCATCGGGATCGCGGTGAGGGCTACTGCATAAGTATTTTGAAAGGATATGGTGTTTAGAAAGGATACGGTATTTCGATGTCTTGATTATTCTCCGTTTGAAACGCTGTAATGAAAAAAAAAAGTCTTGAGATAGATAATGCTTAAGGAAACGACGTGTGGTAAAGCCTCAGTTTCTCTGTGCAGCCCTCAGTGGTTGGTTACGAAACGCCAGCATAGCTTCTTAATGAACCGAATCACATGGAGCACAGCTGATTGCAGAACAGTGACTTTCTTTGAATTAAAGCATTCATGAATTTCAAAAAGGCAAATCATAGAATCACGGAATCGTGTGTCCCACTCCTAGGTGTCTGTAGGAGAGCTGCACTCGGTGCTCACTGACCCCACGTGGTGCTCTCTGTGCCCCACAGCCAGAGCCAGGACTCCATTCACTCCTCGTTTTGTTTCCCCTTAGATACCATTCACTGCCCATTCAACAGAGGTTATGGGTTTTAATTTTGAAAATCGGGAGAAATGTTGTCATTCTGTTCTACTTCTGTTATCTCTCTGTGTATATATTCATATACACACTTATAGCATCTATGTAATATGCCAAATCTACATTCCTAAAATAGGTGCTAGAGTACCTATATATGCCTGCAAGACTATGGAAGTGAGGCAGACCTTCAGCTGTGGCAGTCAGCTGTAGCAGTCCCTTTGCAGCCCCCTCAGCCACAGTGACACACTCTGTACCTCATTCCACTCCAACCCTCTGAGCTGCTTCCTCAATGATGTAACCACACCAACCACAGAACACAGCACCCCAGCTCCTCAGCCCCTGCAGGCACCCACCAGGAACCACTTCCTCTTTGTAATCAGATTCTTGTCTCATCCCCTCTGCTGCTTCTCCCCAGAAGGAAAGGATGAGCCAAAAGCTGGAGGTCTCAGAGTGCACAGCCCACTCCCTCCTGCTCTCACAAGGAAGAGGAACCATGCCCTAAACTTACCAGCTCTCAGAAGAAGAAAGCTTTCACTGGCACCGAGCTGGAAGGTTCTCAGATCAGCAGGATAAGCGCGGGCTAATGGTAGAAGCTGAAGCTTCACCATTTGTGCAGCTTAGTGCAGAAGGCTCAGCGACAGCTCTGCCACAGCCCTGCAGTGAACACAGACCGAGCAATCCCAAGGAATGAGCCACTGACAAACTTGGCTCCATTTACTTTAACTTTGGCTCTTTTACTTCATGAACGCCTTTGTAACTCCTTTCGCTTCCCAGATTTGAATGTATTTCCACTATTATGAATGGGAATGTATTCCTCTGTTCTGAAGCACTTTCACACATTTGTACCATAACAAAAATGTTTCTTTGCAAAGTGATTCTATGAGCACAGCTACCAGGGAAGCCCTGCTGCTATCAGCTGGACGCCATTCAGCACCTTCACCGAGCCCTTCCATTCTTCTGATCTCCTTCCTGCTCCTAAAGTGTGCATTTCTGCATTTCCTCTCTCCTAAGCACAGTGGTTCTGACTACACTTTCTCATCTTTGCCTTTTTCGTGTGAGTGTGTGGAATGGTCCTCACACAAATAACAGCTGGGAGATTGGAACGAGGAGAATTAAATGCTTAATGTACAGTCAAATCCAGAAAACATCTGTGCTGGTGCCTGCTTTGCTCAGCACGAACTAACAAAGAAGGAAAGATGACAAGTTGTGAGACTTCTTTTTTTTTTTTAAAACCATATTTGTCTGTCAGGGTAGTTAAGATAAAAGGTGATAACAAGAAATGTAGAAGGTCCCAAGGTCAGCACTCTTGCTGATCAGGTAAGGAATGAGTTTCTGCATTCGTTTCAGACGGAAATGAAATGATGCATGTGAGGAAGCAGGGAAGAAGGAGGAATGATTTTTGACATTCTTTTGTTAACATGTTCAGTGCTGAAGTGAGAGTAAATGCATCTATGAAAACATCAGCTCAGCGCAACAGCAGCTCCACAGTTAAATGTTTGTAAGACAGGAAAAGAATTAAATAGAAAATACCGTTCTCCTGCACCATGAGCTGCTGTTCTCTCTTGCTCCTGTTTCTCTCCCATTCATCTTCCGAAAATAAATAAATAAATAAATAAATAAATAAAAGGATGAGGTACCCAGAACAGACTGAAGGATGGCAATCTTTTATCAACCCCGTTTAGCAGTTCTGAGCAAAACATGAGAGAACACAGCAGGGTATTCCACTGGGAGAGGGGACCAGAAGGAATTCCCTATGACAGAAATATGGAACGGGTAGGATACAAATATCTTATGACAGTACCTATCGTGTTTATCTATAAAACCAGGAGTAGCTCAGAAAGTTCCTGAGAAGACAACAGCTAGAGTCTGGCTAGGTTCAGATGCACCCAAAGAGCATCTGAGACATCCTTAGGCTTCCTGCATGGCATTCAGCTGCTGCTCCAGGAAATCACAAGGCTCACCCGTGGCACATTTGCCAGCCCCACAAAGATGCATCAGGTATCCTAGGTCACCTCAGACAGCACCAAAGGTTTGTCCCTAGGCAAGAGAAAAGAAGCCAGAGCACTTGGGAAGTAACTAGCACTACTGGCTGTCATCACAGGAGAGAAACTGCCACTTGTGAGGTTAACCCGAGGCTAACAACACTGATATGTGCCTGAGCACGCTCCAAACAAGTTACATTGCACTGTGCACTCACACCAGCACATCCCGTGTGGGCAGAGCCACGATAGCTTCACTCTTATAGGACTGAGCTGGTCGATGCATTACTTTGCAGTGCTGTGCCTCATAATGCATGCAGACCATCAAGCTAAATATTACTGCTACCAAAATAAGGCCCGTGGGGTTTGTCACAAAGAAATCTTTACTTGAAGGAGGCACACTTGAAGGCATGAGCATAGAATTTGCATAATGAAGAGATCAGAAAAGAGAACCCAATAAGAGGTTGAGCTTGGTTAGTAGGTAAACATTTCTTCCATGCTTTTAACATTAGTTTATTTTACATGGAAATCAGAACAAGAAAAGCCACAGAACCTAAAAATGTCATTTAATTTTTGTCAGAAAAGCTTTTCTTAAAATAACTTTGTCAGTAAACCAAAATAGCCCCATACACTGAACTATCATTTACTGTAATTCTGAAGAAAACTATGGTTAAAAAAGCCCAGTAACAGTTGCAGCAATCTTTTCTTTTTCTCTCCAGTATTCTCACCAGCCAAGTATTTTACATTCTGATGCTATCCAAAAAGTTGCAGAAGAAACAGATGTCACCGAAATGTGGGAGAATGATTTGCGCCCCATCCTGATAGAGAGATACCCAGGATCACCAGGAAATTACGCCGTACGCCAGGTAAGGAAACAGTTCTGAAAACCTGTAAGCACTCCTATTCTTTGTATTCTGGTAAAGCCCCTAGGGACCACAAGGGGACAAGTTCCTCTCATGCAGTACATGCTCACTGTGCTGGTGTAGAGCGTGCACTGCCTACAAGATACAGCCCGCACTTCAGGTTTTAAATTAAGAAGCTGGCTCCAGGTCTGGTAACCAAAGTATAGCACCATGCTTGTCCATTTCCTCACACAAGCTGGATTTTGGCAGTTCAAATACCTGCAATCCTACACATCCTCACTCTTTGTCTTGGAGAGGTCCTGTCTGCGTTGATTCATTGATCCAGGTGAGCCTAAGAGGGATCAGGGAGGCCTAGGCTGGTGAGAGCTCCAGCATGGTGTGCTTCAGCCACAAAGATTCAGTGTGAGTGGGCTTCCACGGTGCAGGCACCTCCTCCAGTGCTGTATGTCATACTCACTCCCACTTATATCAGCCAGCCCAGAGGGTGAAGCACTGACATGGCCCAGTTTACTTGGAAGGCATTTGCAACATCTCACAAACTGTCTACCCTTCAGAAACTCAACAGCTCCAAAACACCCCTGACTGCAGTAAGATTATTTGCCACTAGATGAAGAAGTATGAAGAAGTAGATGAAGAAAATGCAGCTTTTTTATGCTGGATGTTTCTATAGATAGAGTTTTGTAGTTTCCTTAGTGATACGCTAGAAGAAAGCCAGCTGCAAGGGGGAAAAGTAAGAAAAACAAACAAACAACGGCACAGCCTGGAGTAAAAAAAAAACCACAAATTATGTTCAAAAAAAAGGATCATCTTGTTACAAGGTAACAGCATATTTTGAATTAGATTCCCACAAAAGGAAAAAAAAATCCTCCCAGGATGTGGAAAAACATCAGACTCCTGGAAGGGAGAGGGCAGCCCCAGTCACAGCGCACACTGGGAACTTCACCCAGGCTTACTTACTCCTCTTAATCCATAACAGAAGTCCTTGTCTCTGCCTACAGATAGTGGGTAGGCCGTATGCTGCCATAAAAGCTTCTGCAAGGTGACCACAAGCAAACTGGAAGTTTGTTGTAGCACAGAATTCATGGCAGCATTCTCACTGACTTCACTGAGAGGAGAAGTCCTCAAAGTCTGTTTTCTTTTTCCCCTTAGAGGCTTTTGCTAATGTTTATTTAGAGAGAGAGGAATCTGCCTTGAAGAAGCACTCCAGGGACCCACAAAAAATCAGTTGCTAACAGAGATGGCCCTCTAGTAAGAGTCAGTCAGAATTCTGTACTAAGTACTGCCTGGGTAGTTAGATTTACTCTCTTTAGCATGAAGCTACCTAAAATGAATCATCCTTTATTTAGGTTCACTGTGCCAATCTTATTAAGGATCTCATTTTTAAGACATTCTGAAATGCTTCTTTCTTTCTGTAATTGACAGGTACCAGACTGTCTTTTATAGCCTTGTAAGCAGCTTGTGCCACTTGAAAGGCAGATTTCTCTTAGAACTTAAAAATAAAAATCATTTTAAAAAAACCAGTAATTTATTTATGGAATCTGTACACAGCAATTGCCAAACTAGCCACAGGTTCTCTGCAGCCAGTTTTGACACTTAAGGATACAACTCAGAGTACATTTGAATAGGCAGATGTTCTGTCTACACTGGTCACCCCTGGGAAAGTCTGGCTTGGGGACTTCAGAGGTCAGCACCTCAGTACATCACATTGATGGGCGATCACTCTAAATGCCCTCAAGACTCCAACTACAAGGGACAAAATGAAGAGGTGAAAAGTGAGTGAGCAAGACGGAGGAGGGAGCTCATTTTATTTTATACAGCGACATCATTATCACCTTTTTATTTATTTATTTTGCTATAAGAGTAATTATTAAAAACATCAGAAATAAGCTTCAGTGACACCATTGCTTATTAGCTACCGATAATTTGTCTGCAATATCTTTTCTTCAGCAATACTCATCTGGTATTTATGTGTACTTAATTGCAGCACATCAAGGAGCGCCTTCAAAGACTACAGGCTGGTTGGGAAATTGAAGAAGATACCTTCCAGAAGTACACACCCTACGGATATCAAACGTTTTCAAATATCATCAGCACTCTCAACCCCTCTGCAAAGCGTCACCTGGTCCTCGCTTGCCACTACGACTCCAAGTTCTTCGGCCCACAGTGGCAGGGGAGAGTGTTTGTAGGCGCAACTGACTCAGCTGTGCCCTGTGCCATGATGTTGGAGCTGGCACGTGCCCTGGACAACAAGCTTCAGTCCATCCAGGTAGTTGGCTCGGTTCGTTCTCATATGGTTTTGCAGTAGCAATAGACCTGAGGGCATTTCCATGCTCTTCCCCTTTGGTCTGAGTCTGATTCTCCAGTCACGGATATATACACTATATAAAAGCAATTTACACGTGGAGAACACATTTAATAGATTTAATGAGTCTTAATGACTCATTAAAAGACTTAATGAGACATAATTCTGCTTTGTGCATAAAAAGCACAGAACAGACGTTCCTACCCTATTAAGCAAAGCACTGTGTTTCTCTCTGAATGTTGCACGTTTAAAAGTGTCCCTGTTGACCTGGGAGACAGCCCAACTGATGGCTCTGCATCAGCCTCTGACCACAGGAAAATTTGCTTCCGAGCACCGCACCACTGCTGGGCACAAAAATGTCCCGGAGCCATTTCACAGACTCACGAGTGCCATCTACCGGCCCGGTATTTACTACGTACACTCCCCAAACACCAATACATTTCCACAGCAAGCTTTCCCAAACGCTTTGTGAACTATTGGAACGCACTCAGTTCAGGTATCGAGATCGGCTGTCTGCGGTTGTCACCAGAACTGATTTGGTGCTTTCTGACATTAGAATATTTAAAAATGGAAAGATTAAGGTTATGCCATGGGTTTTAGCCACGAAAATGAAGCGCTTCTGTAAACACAGGCAGACTCCATTTCAGAGCTTCATTTAGAGTAAGTCTGCCTGTTACTTATGGAACAACCAGTATGCTGATTTAAAGATTGGATTTTTTGGCAGGTAATATGTTATTTCTCGATTAAGTTTTCATTAAGATGACAGCACCCGACAGAAAAGCAATCCAATTACTTTGCACAGACCATCACTCGTACAGCCCATTAACAAAATATACTTTGGGACCCATCTGCTTAATCCATTAGCAGTGACCTTTTTGCTGTGCTCACAGCAGCATAACAGACTTCGGCATGCTTTCAGCCAAATCTATTTATACTTCAAACTGCGATCTTTATCCTGATGTCTCTTCAGTTATACAAGAGTAAGTTTTAAAATTATATGGGCAAAGAGATCTCTTCACAATATCCTGATCTAGGAACACGTTAAACAATGATTACAAATAGTGTTTTCTAGAATTCAGAGGGTATTAACGTCATTTCCTCCAAAATGTAATGAAAAACAACTGCTATCAGAAGAGCTCTGTCCCGTGCAAAGGACAGAGGGCAGCAAGGCAGTGCCATTAGAAAAATCCATACATTGCTGTGAGTGTAATCAATAGTCATCTTGCCTACGTGAGTGACATTTTATAGAGGTTTTCCTCTATTGTTTGTATTGGATCAGCTCCAGCCGGTTGGGAATTGTGGCCCTTACAGGACATGACTGCTGCCAGCGACCCCACCTTTTTAACCACATCGTGCAATTTCACTTGAAGAAAAAATTATTCATAGAGGGGTTCAAATATTCACAGCAACTGCCAAGATCACACAGTTCCCAGCGCTGTTCGTATAGTGGAGCTGAGCTGGGTTTAGCAACGCTGTATCTTATTAGGAAACGCTGCCAGAGCAAACAAGACTTCAGTTAGTAAACAGAGGAAAAAAGAAGGCTCCTTCTGCCTTGAGAAGGAATTTCACACAGATGACTCCTTTATGACCTTAAGTATATTAATCATGTATATTTTCCATTGTTTCCATTGTTGCGATGTTGTTGGCAGCCAAAGAGGAAGGGCGTATCTACTCCTCTCTCTTTAGTTTCAGGGTAAATTTACCTGGATGGCTGCAAGTCTCCTTGAAGGAGAAGAAATGATCATTCTCATGACTGACTGCTCTTTGTCCCTCAATGAACCATAAACCTTTCATAATTCACCTCTGCTGATGCAGAATTGTAGCAGGAATACTATTCCTTTGAGGCGCTGTCACACAGTATTAGCGCTCGCTTCCAGTGCTGTTGCTGACGTGTCTCATCTGCCATTCAAAATGATGCCCTAGCTACCTGGTTTTGTAGACCTGTCTCAAAGTACTCAGCTCACATCCGCTGAAGTCAGAAATAAAGCTTCCAACCAGAACCGAAAATCATGCCAGGCTGGGTATGCGTCATCATGCTAGATTAATAAGTAATAATAATGGAGCACTACCAATATGCCACCGTGACATGTCTGAGATTAATGGCCACAGGAAGGCTTGCATACGATACCCTGAAGATAAACCTTTACCAAAGAGGCTTACCTGACTGCAGTATTCCTCCTTTACACAATGCTCTGTCCAGAATCAGTTCTGTCGCCTTTTACATCTTCCAACAGATGAGCTCGGCATCAAGACCAGACCTTTCACTTCAGCTTATCTTTTTTGATGGAGAAGAAGCTTTTGTCCGATGGTCCCCTTCTGATTCCCTCTATGGATCTCAACACTTGGCTGAAAAAATGGTATCTACTCCACATCCACCGGGTTCAACCACCACAAATCAACTCCAGGGCATGGTAAGTGTCTTCACCTCCATAACAAGAATGCTACAATTCTTTAGTGTTCAATTAAGCCAAATTCCCAAGAAAGCAAGAACCTCGCCTAAATTAACTGAGGCAAGCTTGGGAAAAATTTGGATGTGTTAAAATACAGAGCTGGCAAGAGCTCTTCAGGTGGACCTGAACAGATCTTCATGATGCAAGTATGAAGAGTTACAGGAAAAAAAAAAAAAGCCTATTATATTGTAGTAAATCAGAATATTAACTAGGGTATCTACCTCCTGAGATTGTTCGAAGTGAACAGTAAAGAGCACAGAACTAAAAAGCCATTGAAAAAAATGCCTCCCAGCTCAGCCTTGGTGTCAGACATCTCAAGATTTATAGCAAGCCCTCTGGGTTGCCCTTTGATTTTTACAAACATTCTGTCATCTCCTCCCTTCTGGTTTCCCAACTCATCGCTCAGCCACTTTCCTTCTGTCACTCTACTTTGTGACTCATAAAATGTATTTCCCTTGACAGGCGCTGTTCTCCAGGGAAAAAGTAATTTCCTCTTTTTTTCCTCCCCATGTAACATAGTCTTTCTTTTAAAGAGATATAACACAGAGACTGTAAACAAAGCAACACAGCCTGTTTCAGAACGAGGACCAGACGAGCAGTCTGCCCTTCCTCCTTGGAAAGGCAGCAACATGCATTGGGTGTGAGAAGGGTTCTGCTAATGAGTTCTTCTCAGACACTTTGGTAGAAAAGCCAGATCTTTGGCAGGAGATATCAAAGATCCAGTCATGATCAGTGCAAGAACCAAGAGCTTTCATTGCTGCTGCTGCTGGTGGTGATGGGTAATGTAAAGAATTCTGCATTAAAGATTCTTTCTTCTGTAGGACCTGCTGGTACTACTGGATTTAATTGGTGCACCAAACCCCGTCTTTCCCGATTATTTTCCAAACACGAGCCGATGGTTTCAGAGGCTCCAAGCAATTGGTAAGGAGAGGGGCACGGGCTCTTGATTAATTTGAAAATTCAGGATATAGTTTTCAGAGGAGAAAGCCAAGTAAAATATAATATTTAATAATGCAAATATAAATCTAATATTTAATAATGCAAATGATGAATTTGGTGGGACCTCCAATATTGGTATTTTCATACAGGTTTAATTAATAAAGTAACTATGATTTACAGACACTTGGAAACCATTGTTCTGATGGCCACTTTGTGACTCTTGAGCTCCACTTCATTTCTGTGTTTCAGTTCTAACTTCTGTAAATCAATGGTAACAGCATCAGTCTTGAGGTCTTCTAAGTACTAAATTAATGCAAAAGACAGTCACCAGCTCCTTTTTCTTCTTTGACGGCAAAAAATTCCAAAATAGAGGAAAATTCATGTGCGCTAACATGCCTCATATCATCCAAAAGCTCTAACAGTCACTTCCATTGTGAATTACAGAGCAAAAGCTACACAGCATGAATCTGTTGAAGAACCACCTTGATGAAACACAATATTTCCAGAATAACGTATATCGAGGCTTGGTTGAAGATGACCACGTTCCATTTTTATTAAGAGGTACTGGTAGCTCCAATATTGCTTTTAAAATACAAGTTTGGTAACAAAAGCTCCATTTAGTAAATAAACAGATGCATATAAAACTTGTTTTTTCCAGCCTATTTGTTCCAGGCTGAGGCTTCAAAATCCAACATTACACAGGCTGAGTCATAGCTTTGAAAAACAGAGGAGAGGAACAGCAAAGATAGAACCATCCTTACCACCATTTTGTCATGCACAGCTCCAATGGCACAAAAATAATGGAAATTTCTGCCAGAGGCACAGTGCTCCACAGAGATGAGTGACTGATCCAGTGGGCTATTGCCACACACACCAGCCAGCTGGTTATTACTTCCAGTAGCAGCAAGACACACTCAAGGGCTGCATTTGCAAAGACACAAATCTGTGAAGATCTTCTGGCAAACGTACAGTAATGCTCATAATTACCTGTTTGAATTTGAAGGCACTGACTCCTGCAAAAGCTCACACGTTAAGTCAGACTGTTTCATTTACTAGAGCAGAGATTCCACAACTCGGAATCTTGAAAAACTGAAAACTTGAATGCTTGAGGGATGGGAAAGGTGCATATAGTGATGAGTGAGAACAGCAAAGGACATAATATGCCTAATGTGCATTGGGCACATACCTCAAATCCTTCCTATCCGAGGTCTCTCCTGGCAGACACCTATGTCATTGGTACAGTGTTCTCTTTTCTTTTGGGAAGCAACCAAAGAAAGAGAAAGCAGTTACAGTAATGCTACCCAGCTTTCACTGCTATGGGTTGGTGATTAAAGCTCTTGCCCAGGTGCAAGATGTGGATTTGATGTCCTCCTCAGTTCAATTACTAGGCGCAGAACCTTCTAAACTAAGGTGAGCCACAGAAAGATAGCAAATATAGCACATTCTTCTAGTTGAAGCCATCTACTGTTCAGCAAGGAGTACAATAGTCGTATTGCTAGAGAAGGACAAGGTAAAAAGGAAAGCAACGTGAATTCAGAGGTGAACCTATCTACATAGGAAATGAGGGAAATACTTCCATATCCAGATCCTATGTTTACCTTTGCTTGTGATCTGTAACTACTGAGTAACGTAGAATGAGTACACAGCTCTGGAAGCAGATGAGAGCAGTCACACCTCTCCACTTCTGAGTGCTCCCTTTACTGAGCTGCACTTACAGTCAATGGATTTTCAGCTCCATGAGTCCTTCATTTTTTTCTGCAAGGCAGGGCTTGGGTCCAGTGAAATACATGCAGCTGCCACAGACATGTCCAGGGACATAAGAAGACCCACATGGGAGAAACTGAGAGGACTAGAAACTGCTTCAAAAAACGGCCTGAATCCTAACACTGGCATAAGAACATAGTAATTCAGAGCTGCAGTGGTTTCTCTGCCCTTCTCTAGCTCCTCAGCACAACTTTAAACACTATGATGCATGAGATCCAGGAGAAACAAACAGGGCAGGTATCACAGTACAGCTACTAGCTGCAGATGCTTACAATTTATATATAAGTGCTTGAAGGACGGCATCGATTTTAGGAAGCAAATAGTGAAACAGATGGGTTGTAGCCACAGACATAAAAAAAGAGAGATTGTAGGACTCCTCTAGAAAGTGAACTGAGTAGTTATCTGACTATCATTAAGCAGTGATGTACCAACTTACTTAACAGAGGTTCTCCTACGTTGTCTCCAAATTTCCCTTTGTTCCTTACAGGGGTTCCAGTCCTACATCTGATCCCATCCCCTTTTCCTGAAGTATGGCACACTTTGGAGGACACTGAAGAAAACCTTGACCAAACCACTATTGAGAACCTCAGCAAAATCCTCCAGGTGTTTGTTCTGGAATATCTAAACCTGTGACAGTCATTTTGGCTGCAAATCTTGCTTCATCTTAAATGTTGTCTGCCCACCTTCACTTCTGCTACTTAATTACATCAGAGAGCACCGAAGCAAAGCAAAACACAGCAGTAGCTCTTATTACACGATTACTGATTCTGTTGTTCCTAGCTCAACACTCCACTTAAAGGCACCTTTTAATCCTTTAAATAAGAACTAATTTCATCCCAGAAATAATTTGATTTTTCAATGTCTTACCTCTGAATAAACCAAAATAAAATTCCAGAATTTCCCGACACTGTTATCACTGTGTTTATGGCACACGTTAAGACCCCAGAAGGGAATGCCTCCAGATGTGTTCAGCTCCAATTTTCTACAACATGATACCAACTTAAGCAGTCTTCAGCAATGGAAATTTTTAACATGTTATCAAAACAGGCAGAACAAACTTTGCTCTGGGCTGAACCAAATCACACAATCGTGGCATCAGCTGCTAGAACTCCTGACATGTGATAGAAATTTGTTACTCCCTCTGTTCTCTCCTCGCCTTCCCTTAAAGGGAAGGCTGCAGGCCCACCAGGAAACAAAGACATAGCACAAAACCAATTTTCTCCCAATTGTTTCTGGATACTTTCTGATGGAGAAGCATGGCAGGGAGTGAGCAGCAGGAAGGGCTGTGGGGACTTCCACTGTGCTGCAGCTGCACACAGAACAGGCACTATGTGGGAGCAGTGACCAAACACAGCCTTCGTGCACCTCAGAATCATTCACAATTTGACTCAAAAATAACAGGAAAACTGTAACATGGATTACATCCGAATAGCCATACTATGAACGTGATCATTTTAGAAACCGCAGTTTTATGTAGCTATCATTTTAAAAGCAAAGTGCTATCTCTAAAAACTGAAGTAAGTACAGGAGTGAGAAGACTGCATCAGAATGCCAGGACAAGCCACAACCTCTATCAGAAAAAAAGATACTCATTGTTTTAACAACCCTGCCCTTGCACATTTCTTACTGGAATTGCTCAGTACTTTTAGTGTGCCCATGGCAGCACAAATCTACCTGCAATGACATCAGTTAACAGGAGAAGCCAGAACAGCAGTATTCAAAAGCTACATATGGAAATACGGTTTCCTGTGCAGAGAAAGATGAGGACATCTGAAAAAAAATATAATAATAATTAAAAAAAAAATCAAACAATATAATAACAATAATCAAAATGAATAAATCCTTCAAGTTGATAGAAGATAAAGTCAGTATTTCCCTGTTTAGAACTTCCACTATTAGGAAGTTCTACACTGCACATTGAGATTTAGGAAAGGAAATAAGCTGTGAAGCTGCAGGCACATCAGATGTGGTTTCTGTTTCAGTGTTTTACCATTTTTCTAAAGCAAAGATTTCTGAATCTAAGCAAAATATTTACATACATAATTCAAAGTTTCAGCAGCAACATGTATTTACATCAGTGCAGATTTGCTAACTGTTGCTATTACCCAACAGACTGAAAATGAAAATTGATCTGTCTTTGGTGCCCGAGATAAACATAAAATGCTTTTTTTTTTTGTTTTTGTTTTCCCATCATTTTACTTTTCGTGAGAGATGTTTTTTCTGTGTATGAAAATTCCAAAGTAGAACACAAATAAAGTTCTAAAAATGGGTCAGATATGTTTCTTTTCAGATAAATCTAGCTGCACATTAATAGGACTTCATCAAAGCTACTTGAACTACTTGTAATCATATTCTCCTCAACTTCAGCCCCTGATAGAGTATAAATAGCCCTCTCTGTAACTGGAATACACTGAGCAGTGTAAATTACCAAAACAGAGAGCAACAGAGATTTCTATATACAGAAATCTGAGACAAGAGTTTGTGGTTTTAGGTACTTCATGCTCTAGAAAATTCATGAGGCATGTGCAGTGCATACTGCTACTCTGGTTCTTCAAGAACTTGAAGGTTAACTTAAAAAGGGGCTCATTAAGAAACATGGGACCAGAGGGTTGCTGTAACTGGGGAAAGCCTAGTTTTTTGAAATCTGAATTAAAGTGAAACCGGATTTCAGTTATATAGTTTAAAGCAGTTTTCCAGTATGCCAGTACTGTCGAAGCTTCTAACTACCTGAACATGCCATTCTCTTAAGCTCACTCGGTTCAAAGAAATGACACAGAGGTTGCTGTAATACGATTAAGTGGTTCTCAGCACAAGGAGGAATGATTTTCTTTCCTCTCTAACTGCACGTGCAGCCCAGAGAGGGTTTCCTTCAAGAGGCACACAGCTGTCATTTTTAGAAGAGAGGAGGGTCATCATCCTGGCAACTTAAATGACCTGTCATTCATTGGAGAAGTAACTCCTGGATGGAAAACATACATCAGCCCAGCACCCACGTGACTATGGATCTGAAGCCCCAAAAGCTGTCATAAAGACACAGTACAAGATGTGTTCTCACGGCTCCTATGCTGAGCAGGCAGGAGATGGTCTGTACAAACTCTAGAGTTTGGTAAAATACTGGGGGGAAGAGACAAGGGACAAGACCAGGACTGGCAGTGCAGTATGGGTGATCAGTTCAGAATACAGAGCCTGAATTTGCATTGAAGTTCACTTTGCTGGATGGTTTCTCCTTCCCTGCTGGATGGCGGCAGCAGGGGACAAAAAATACCAGAGGGATTTTAAGTAATCTTAGAATTACAGAAATGAGCAGAGGTCCTCTCCTTGAATAGGGTTTGTCACATCTCTGTCAAGTTAAAAAATGAATCCCTGAGAAGCTGCCACTGGCTTGTCACAGTCCCCCTCAAGGTGTATGAGATTATTAACAAGAGGGAAGGGAACAAACTCAAGAGTCATTGCTCAACAGGTAGTATTTTTTTAGTTTGGGGTTTACACTAGTTACGTGTGCTGTAACACGAGCTTTAGCCCCTTTTGTAACAGGCCAATACAGAAAAGTAATGACGCACACTCCTCATTCTTCAGCACTTGCTGCATTTACCTACAAGTGAAGGGATCCTGCGCACACACAGCTGGAACCGGTTAAGGGAGCAACAGCGCTGGATGTTCTCTAGGCAGAAGTGATGGCAGGAGTGAGTACCAGTCCTCCTCCCCCTCTCACTGAAGTAGCAATCCTATTGCCAGGAATGAAGACAACAGAAATTAGCAACTCACTCACATTTTGTATGATTGTTTTGACTGTGAGCACCTAGCAGCAAAATACAACTAGAAAAAACAAAGTGCAGTAAAAATGCTTTTGGTAGAAATATTACAAAGACCGATCTATATCGGTAGCAGACCCAGTGAAGCACACACCTGTTCACTGACTAGATGGGTAGCACCTGAGAGCACATCCCATAAACCACAACTATTTCTCTAAGTGAAAGACAACTACAACATTTTGCACACACATTACCATTTTTCTTCCTTGTCACTCATCGATGACACCGATTTTATTTTCTTCATATAAAAGTAGACATTTTACTGTCTGCTGATTTAACAAATATTCTGAATATATTCTTTACAATAAAGCAGCTAAAAAGCTGTTCTAATCTCTAAAAGAACCTTCATCATCTGCACATATGATATATAAATGATCACTCAAAAAAATAATTTTGTTGAAGTGATTATATTGCACTCAGAATTCTGGGATTCCGTTCTCCCTTTGCATTTTAAATCAAAGATCAGCTTCATTTTTTTGTTTGTTTGTTTGTTTTTAATAAAATGAAGCTTTAATTTTCTACTAAAAACAAGTAGGCATGCAATCAATATAATACATTATATTTCAAATGTCACCAAAAAAGGAAAAGTTGCTTATGAAACTGGAGTAAGGAACAACTCTGCGATAGGCCACATGAGAGAAGTAAACATTCTGCTGGCACTGTGCTGGTGCAGGTGTTGCAGAGTGCAGCCTGGTTCAGCACCCAGGAGGCACAGGAAATCTGTTGGAGCATTCTGTACTTCTGCGAGTCTCCACGCAGCAATGGCACATCTGAGCAATGAGATGATATCGGTGGTTACGGAGCAAATGCCGAACTCAGAGCGACGTGATTTCAAAATGCATGTTTTCCTGATGGTTATGTATTCAAAGACAGCACTGAAACTATTCCTGTTGCTGCAAATGAAGTACAGAGTTAGATCCCCCTCGTGTAACTTACATCACTGTTTGCCAGTGGCAGCCTGGGCACTACCCTCAGCCTACAAAATCCCAGCAAGGGACCTCTGTGCAGAATGTCACCTCGCTTCGATTGCAGAAGTGCCACCTTTCTCCACACATCGGAGTGAGAAACACAGGCAGCAGAAAAAAAACATGAAAAAAAAGAAAAAAATCCTCAGCCAACGTTAAGAGACCACAGATCTTGACAATTCAAATAAAGGTGGCTGCTTCTCAACTCAGATCTGCAGGAGAACAAGACCTTTATCGAACTCATAATCTTCAGGTAACAAACGTTATTACACTTTGGAGTCCCTGAGATACTACAGTTCTACCTGGGACAAATGGAGAGACTTTGGATGTACAATAATGAGGTGCAAGCCAACACACAGCACCCTGAGTTGCAAGTGAAACAACAGGAACAGACAACCCACTCCTAACAGCCAAGGGATGCAGAAGAAAATGCAAAGCAGGTACTGGCTGGGGAATTAAATGATGTGTATTACAGGAGAGGACAGAAAAAAAACCCAATGTTTTTCCACAAATCCTTTCCCTATTACCACCAGAAAAAGGAAGCGGAGAAAAAGAGCTTTCTGAGAAAGGCCATGAAGAAATAGGGCCTTCTAGATGCACAGTACAACAATAATGCAAAAGCAGAGACAGTTAGGCAGTCTTGTTCCTAATGTGCCCCAAATGTTAAGCACTCCAGCACTGACTGTAAGAACTGACAGCATTCTGGATAGAAACTAGGCAGAGAAGGAGATAATCTTTTTCTCCTGAAACAACAGGAAAAATACAAAGAGGCAAAATACAAAGTCACAATCAAATCCAAGAACACTTTCCATAGTGAAAAATGAAATACTGGCTTCAGAAACAAAACAGACATCTGTTCTGCATCTTAAACAGGGTTTTCTGTAAAAAAGATGTGCTTGTAAAATATTAAGTTTGAAATCCTTTATTTCCCAGTATATTGCTAAGTAATTTTGAAAGTAAATCAAAATGAATTATCAGAAATGGATATGGAAAGCTTACAGCTAGAAAATGGTTGCTGAGCCATCTGAATTTCTATAAAGGCATCAACAAAAGTGTTAAAAACATTGTCTCATAAAATTAATTAATATCTGAAGTGCCAGATCGTCTGTACAACGGCCACAATGTGAGTATTAAATGGACTTTTGCAAGCCTGGAAAAACTAATTGTGACTTTGCCAAAAGGTGGCTTAATATAGCAACCAAAACATCCTCAAAAAACAAGGTCTTGCACATCTGCCATTTCCTTTTCTTCCAACCATTCAGCACTCAGTAAGCTGAATTTTACTCTTTTAACGTTCTTGCGTTGTAATCTTAATACATCCTTGGGGAAAAAAAAAAACGGAGAGCGAGTAGAAAGCTGAATAAAAGTAGATGCTATCAAAACTACCTGTAAAATATCTTAAATCTGGAAAACATTTGTGGCATTACACAGGCTACTGCTGACGTAATGAAGAAAGAAAAAGCAATTGAACCATTTCACAAATATGAACAATGCACTTGTTCCCAGCCATTTAGAATGCTCTGACATTCCAAATGTTCATAGAAATTGGGTAATAAAATAATTAAGTCAATACCCTTAAGTACAATAAATAATGGTGTTTATTATGGTCGGGATTGACCACGAGTGTTTGTTCCATATCTGCTTGGGACATTTGTAAAGCCAGTTCTGAATCCTTGAGTTGCTCCCATTCCCGGTATACCAAATCCTTGATTGAGTACACTGCTGTAAGGTGCGGATCCGTGATTAAGGCCCAATCCAAAAGGCCTTGTCTGAGTGTTTAAAAGGATAACTGGATTCACATTTTTGCCCGGTGTATTGAAAGAAAATTCTGGTGGTGGGCTGCTGGGCTTTGCCGGAGTAGATGTAATAGGGTTCAAGTTGTCAGCAGCCTTCAAAGACGGCATCGCAATAACATGATGATCCGAAAGGTTCAGCATATTGTTTGCAATAGGCACAGATGATAAGGTAGGTCTGATCCAGTCATCTTTGAAAATCTGAACAGTCAAGGTGGAGACCAGTGTGTATAACCTATTAGTGACATGGGCAAGGACCATTTGCTCATTCGCATCTCTTCGAATTCGGACATGCACTGATCCGGCCTAAAAAAAATGATACAAAGAAGTTGCCCGTTAACTGCCACCTCCGTTAAGATGCTCCACATGCATTCAAGAAGAGCTAACTTATCCTGCGGAGAATCACACCAAGACCTGCTCACTGGAGATTACTGGCTAAACTGGGAAGCATATCCAAGAACTCCATTACTAGAACAGATTTTGATCTCGGCTAATGCGTTGATCTTGATGTGTTCATGAGGTCATTATTCAGGAAAAGCTGAGACTTTTCAATCTGAATTATAAAATACAACATGTGATGGCATGAAAGCAAAAGGCAAAAACTGGTTAAAAAAAAAAAAAAAAAAAAAAGGCCCAAGAGAAGAAGAACGTGCAGATGAACTCCACATTTCTAACTCTTGAAAATGTATAATCACTGGGCTGTTGGGGCAGACAGAAGACAAAGAAAACAACATGCATGGCAGATGCTAAAAATGAAACTACTAGCAAGAACAAAGGAAAGGCACTGCCCCTCAGGGAACTCTGAATGACCTTCTCCTCAAAGTGCACAAATCTGTGAGCTATCCCTGCCTACCTCTCAGTAATGTTGTACTGATCACCTTGAACTACTGATTACCCATAAATGCTGAAAATATTATTCTATCACAGACTTTCTGTACATAGAGGTCTACAGTTTCCTTCTCACAGAGAGGTTTTACACTAACACATTTTCAAAAATGTCTTTACTGTTGGGTGGAGTGCCAAAATAGAGGATAAAGTCTGAAATGCTCTAATTCAGAGCTGCTACATACATTAGTATTAAGCAATAGCAAAGCTTTAAAAAACATAAGGTGGAAGAAAATAAGGTTTTTGGTGGTTTTTTTTTTTTATAAATTACAGAAAAAGACTGAGTATTGATTCAATCAATTTCTTTTTTTTATTTAAAAGAAATATCTCACTACTTCAATTTAAATGAAGTAACACTTTTTTTTTTTGATAAAAGACAGTGAAGATATGACTTACCAAAGTGCCAAAACCTAATGTCCAGAAATGCTCATTTCGAACTTCCAAGACACCATCCAAAGTTGAGACCTAATTTTCCACAAAATATCCAGAAGTAGGAAAATAGTTAGAGATGCTGACATCTTATTCTCGTTGCTGAATAACAGCATCCTCACTACTGGAACAACAGCTCCCAAACTACATGCAAACAACATTCCTTACTCCTTTTTCCCTCAACTTATATTGGTAGGCCTCTTACACAGAGGCAGAACAGACAAAATTTAAAAGAATCAACCAAACAACAACACTGCTAGAAAAGGCATGTTCCAGATGCCTCTGCGGCACTACTAGTCCAAGATAATAAACTCCACATTTTCTACATGCAAAAATTAATAAGAAATCCCTGAGGGATCACCTTGGATTACTCACTAGCAAAAGCTTTTCATGCTTAGTTAACTCTGGCTGCGTGTGACATGTCATGTAGTATATACTGACTTACCTCCCTAAGAAGTTTATCCAACTGGCCAAAAACATGTGGTGGGGTCGTCTTTAAAAGAAAAAGAAAAGTTACACTGAAGATTAACTAGCTCTGATTAAGTAACAGTGCCTTTAAATCCCATTTACTTGGGCAAGGCCAATGGTATCACACAACACATTCTCATTACTACATGCTGAACACTTGTACCGTCTTTACAATTCCTCTGGCCCTTTATCAAATATTCCTCTTGGAACATTTCTCATTCACGTCCTGAAAACGCTTAAGGACATTTAACTAAACTGAAACCACAAAAAAATTGTTTTGCAATGCTGCCTTACCTGGAGCAGTACTTTCCCACTGTAGACACTCATGGGGTACATGGTACCAAATGTCATCAAAGCTATTGCTATAGCTGAGGCTGTGTCTACAGCATAGTAATTGCTAGAGAGAAATAAAGAAAATAAGGAAAAAAAGGGAGTGATATTTTTGAAAGGCACAAGGACTTCAAAAGAACTAAAAAAATCAGAAATTATATACATGCTGCTTAGATCTGAACTATGTATCTTTGAGAAGTGATAAATACATTAATGCAACCACAAATTCATTCATACATGAAGTAGCTTTTGATGTGAACAATCTTTTCACGTAAGGAAAAGCAACTTCCCACAGAATGGATATAAAATGAATTTCATTAAACAGCCACAATACATACTTGATCTCAATGAGCATATACGTAATGCAAAGAGCTAGAGCTCCAGCAATATCAATCAAGACAAAAGGGTTCATCCGTGGTAGAAAGATGCTACTCAGTCCTGGGATGATTCCACAGATACTGAAACAAAACCAAAGAAGCAGCTGTCAGCTAGTTGTTCATCACTACTTCCAAACCACAGAATCCACAGGAGTTAGACCCACTGCTTCAGAATGTGACACCTTGCAGTCACAGCAAATGACACCCCCAAGAACCCTAACAGCCCTTCTAACTCTGCTCATAGTTAACATTTTACAATAGTTTGACATTCATATTTTCCATATCAACAGCTCATTCTACAGAGTAAGAAGAAATCACCATGACATATATTGATCAGATAGGTAAAGGTTGTTGAGAAATGCAGTTCAGGTCTGTACCAAGCTAAGCTAGTTTACCTCACTTCTTCTAAGTAGAATTACATACAACGTACTGAATGCATTCAAAAGGAAGGTTATACAAAAGATGTATTTCCACAAGACTGACACATCTTAGAAAGTGAGAGA
Source organism: Callipepla californica brunnescens (assembly GCA_023055505.1). Classification (NCBI taxonomy): domain Eukaryota; kingdom Metazoa; phylum Chordata; class Aves; order Galliformes; family Odontophoridae; genus Callipepla; species Callipepla californica. The sequence goes on along the minus strand of JALIRH010000003.1, from coordinate 36,378,037 downwards.
TGATGCTTGGGCTGGAGTCCGCACATTGGATCAGTAGATAATGCTGTTTTAATAAACCTCTAAAATGCAACAGCTCATATCTCAACATCTTTCAAAATTGCTATTATGCACAAAAAGCAACACCACCTCCCAGAAGTTAACAGAAAAAAAAAAATGAGCTTTACCTTCTACTGAGATCTGCAACATGCTCCTGAAGCCAACTCGTGCTTGCAGCTTCAAAAGAAAGTTAATGAAATGACTACAAGTAAAGCAATCCATTTTAAAATACATTTCAAGTTTTATTTGAAGGGAAGAACGTAGTACACTGAATAAATAAATGCATCTCAGCAGAACCGCTGTCACATTAACCATACAAAGTCTAACTTTTCCAGGCAGTAGAACGATTGCTTCATATACTAACATGTACTGACTAAATACAAATATAACTTCAGGTTATATTCAACACAGTTATCTCCACTTTACATGAAGTATCGTGCATGTATAGAAATTATGACTGAATAATTTAAACAGAATTATATTCACTGAAATAAAGTATTTTATATGGCAAAATACACAGAAAACAGTGGAAAACTAAGATGATTTCTCCCACTTTATCAGTATTCAAAATATTCAGTGTCCCAGCTGTGAGAGTGCCTGCAGGATTACTTCACAGTGGAAAAGTGGGAGGTAAAAGCACTATTAAGAAGGAATTACCACATTTCTTTATTTTCAATCCCTGACCAAACCAACAAATGTTCTGAAGTAAAATCTGAAGAATCATCTTGAATTTAAAAGACAGAAACTAAAAGGTACTTTAGCACTACTATGATACTCAGCCTTCAGTAACAGCTACACAGAAATCTGAGAGCTACATAAGCAAACCAGCAGTGATATCTGGAATACAATTATAAATCACATTAAGTTCAGAAGTAATAGTAACACATACACGCTAAAGAAGTTAACCAAACAAGTTATTCCTTCATAAAAAGGAACATTAAAAGCTTTTCTTAATTCTTCACGTATTTTAATCACGTACCTTCAGAGACATAAGCAAAAGGCTTATTCCTGACTGAAAGCATCGTAAATAAGTTGAAAAAGAGAGCCACAAAAGTACCAACTAGTAGTCTCCCCCTAAGGAGAGAAAAAAAAAAAGATATCTTAATTTCATATTATCAACAAAATGCCTGAAATCAAGCTGTAATTACTACTAACAACATCACACTTCTTCTCTTGGTAGCTTTCGTTGAAATCGAAAGTGAAAGTGAGATAAATGAGCACACTGTGTAATAACTGACAGCACACGAGCATTCTAGGGACAAAACATGAAACCTCCAAATATCATGCATCAACACTTCACACTGTGTTCATAACGCTGAGTAACTAACTGCACATGTGTACACATACATGCACGTTTACACACATCCAGTCCCTTGAAATTTAATAATACTGTCCCCTTAGCAGAAATAACAACACTTGTTTTCCTACAGGCAGGGCACAGAGCCTCTACGAACTACAATTTCACCACACCTTCCGTCGCCTCTCTTCTCCTCCCCGTGCTCTTTGCAATCCTGACCATCTCTGTAACAAATCCAGCTCCCTATGATTACAGCACCCTCCCCTCCAACATACCAGGCCTCCCAACGTATGATTTAGCAAGAGGCAGCAGATACTACAACTCGTACCAAACTTTGACTGTGCTGAGCCAGTCAGCAGGCCTGTATGCTCACAGTCTTCCCCACTGTTTCCCTTTGCTTTCCTAATTCTATCATTTCACATATCAAAATAATTCCTTACGTGTGTATCTCAGGTTGTTCCAGGAATCGCTCTGCACTACAGAAACAACAGAAAATCTGAGTTACATTACACAATAAAGACACCTCAAACATGCTACTTACATTCTGAAAACAGCTGCCACTCATAAACCCAACTAACAGATACAATGTCAGGAAAAAGTACTTAAGTAAGCACATGGCTCTTTATAAGTGATGAAAATGTGTATCACTGAGATGAAGCAGGATATGATCTTAGATTTTCCAACTGCTTCCACACTGCCACATACACAACAGCTACCAGAGGTACTGTCTACACACTAGAAAGATGCTTGTAAAAGGACAGGTCAGAAAATACTGCTACTCTTGCCTCTGTTACTGCTGGTAATCAAAACAGAGTTTGAAATCCCTAACTTACAGCTTCTCGCTAAGCAAGGCCAAATAAAGTATAGCCAAATTACGTTGGACCATGTAGTGAAGATACAAAGTTGCTGGGTTTTTTGTTTTGTTTTTTTTTAACCCACCAGTGAGATAAGAAAAAACGAGGATAAGTTTTGGGGATATCCTAAAACCAATGTCAGAAAATTTGGATGGTACTTGATACAAATTAGCAGTCAGGCTTATCAATATTTTTTTCTACAATTGATCACTACAGCTAGCATTTGTAGAATGCATATGTTTTTACTCAACACGGACTATCTTCTTATATAAAAACAATCATAGGAAAACATACAGATCCCTACCTTTCTTTCAGTATAAAAAGAGCACCAAGCTGTGCCAGAACTGTAGAAGCAAATACAGCTAGAACTTCAAACCTCTCAAACCTGAAATTTAAGAATTAAGTTTAGGAACACCGAACGTTCAACAGTTCACTGAATGCACTGTGGTCTGTGGAGGAGCAAGTGGAACAGACCTATTTCTAATTCATCCAAGTGGAGATAGATGAGGAGAAACTGCAAATTCACAATGTAGCACAATTTTCAATTTAAGCCAAAATTCCAATTACCGCAAACAAACTTCTGTTCTGACTGAAGAAAGACTACATTTTCCAGCTTAAAATTATGCATTTCTTAGTTCTTTTTCCTGTTTCATCCCTTTCCTCTCCTGCTGTATACTGTGCCTGTTCATTATAGAACCAGTCTTTACACGTACAAGCTGTTTGTGATGTTGCTACAGAACATAAGAAAAGACATTCAACAATGAATCTTGTTAATAGTACTTACCCAAATGAATAGACTGGACTGGGTTTCTTCACCATTACCCAGTAGCTTATTAGACATGTTATCAAACTGGAAAGAAAAAAAAAGGGGGAGAATTAAACTCTAATACAACTATGACCTTCACAAACTAAATTCTTCAGATGTACACTTCAGCCATCAGAACTGAATTATCAAATGTAACGTTCTACCACGAACTCAAGCCCTCCATCACTATCCCAATGAGGTTTCCAGCAAATCCAGACAAGACTGTGTTTGGAAATAAAGGGAACGTGGCAAAGACATCTAAGCTGTTCCCAGAAAATGGACAGTAAAGAACATGAGCATACTGGTAGACAGTCTATTCCTTGTTATCAGGAGACAGCCAACTTAGTACTTACAACATGCTGCACTTTAAAGGCTACCATCAACCTTCAGTGCAGAACTTTGCCTAAATCAAGTTTGCCACAACCCCAAATGAAATGCATTTCCCACTGACATCTTCATAAGTACAAGTAGCATTTATTTTGCATGCAAACTGAGTTTCTCCAGAAGGGTATGAGAGGCAACACAAGGTCAGGCCTCAATCTGTCTTACAGGGAAAGGTATATTGAGAAAATCTTTATAATACTGTCTTCACACAAATGAAGAATACAAAGCAAAAGTCTATGAAATTATTAAAGGAATCTAATCATTACCAACACAACTTAGTGTTTCTCATCTCATTTAAACTATATTTAAACCAGCTACTGTTCCATCACTGGTATGTGTTTGTAAATAAATGTCCTATGTATACAAAGAAACAAAACCAGGCACAAACTGTAGGATTAAATGGGAAAAACTCACCTGAAAAGATCAAAGATTGTCAAATACGTGTAAGCAGTTAAAGCTGTAAAAAAAAAAAAAAAAAAAAAAAAAAAAAGATATTTAAAACTCATTATAATTTTTCAGTCACTTGTATTCGCCTGTTAAATCCCTCTACTGGAAAACAGCAAGAAAACCTACTGAAAAGATTTCAGTTTCACAAACTGAAAATATAAGGCATTCCATTTTCAGTACTGCTGATAGAGGGCATTTTTGAGCCCCCATACAATAGGAAAAAATACAAAACACTAAGAAGGGGCACTCCTGGAATTAGAGAGTGTTTTTGCCATGTTACACATGCCTTCAACAAACTGCAGGTGAGGATCTCTGTATGTTGCTGGTAAACTGTTTAGAACAGCTAAGAAGCCTATTTTTTTCTTTCTTTTTATTTTTTTTTCCAATCCTTATGGCAGAGGATGCTACATGGAGAAAAATCAACAAGTCTGGAAATCCTTGCACACCTCTCTGCAAGAAATGCTTCAGCAATGACCACGGCACGTGAAACGGAGGCACTTTCTAAACCTGGCTTTGCTGCCATCTAACCCCATTACACACACAGCTTTGATTTTTAGTACTTTGGAATTACACAAGTGCAGAAACACAGCGTAGCTGCCAGCAGCTTCACTGCAAGAGAACCACCTACCTATGCTGTTCGTAGAGCTGCACCACATTAGCAGGAAGCCAATACATATTAAATTTATAGCACCAAACAGCAAAATCTTCCAGGACTGTTGAGGAGAATAAACACGCATTTTACATCTTTTACAAGACAAAAACATACCTATCTTGTTTTAGAAAACAATATTTTAGCACTTCAACATGCAAGCAGAACTTCTTTGCCTCTCCCAGAAAGGTACTACTCATTCTAGAGCAACAATCCCATACTCTACTTTAATTTTACAGACTGTCCCCAAACTCATTTTTAAACAGCATTGTGTAATATGCTTAAAACATATTTTTTTGTCTGAAAAAACACCCCTCCACAGCATTTGCTGTAAAACATGCTACCTAGCTTTTAAAGAGAGAATCGTAGTAGATCATAGATTCCTATTTCCTGCCCTCAGTTCTGATGGAGAAGTACAGATCTAAGTGGGTTCTATACTTTATGTTAGAACTTTGGACCCAAAAACACCAGCTTACAGTTCTACGTAATGCATTAAACACAAGCACAACTCTGGGGAGAATTAATTATCAAGGACAAGCCAGAGGACTCCAACTTCACAGAAAGTGTAACTCAGTTTAAAAGTAAAAAGTATCCTTACTATTCATAGCACTGGTAATAATGCAAATTCTGTACATTCTGGCATACAAACACATTTATAGAAGACAGCGTTACTGTGATTATCTCAGTATCCGTGCTTAAGCGCAAAGTGAAACTAAATACAAAAAATAATCACAGTTCTGAAACAGTAAAGCTAGAATTTTTTGAAGATACTTCCCACAATTTGCTTAAATTAATAGTGTATCTTAACTTATCACAGCTGATATCTTCATTATTAATTTTCAAGAGAAGTACTCACCCTTCTATCCGCTGCGACCAGTCTAAATTCATGTGTTAACTTTCCAAACAATGACCTCTGTGATTTGCGGAATAGGTGTATCGTCCCCTTAAAAAAGTTGAAGTTTAATTAAATATTTCACTCAAACCCCAGTTTAAATTAAAATAAATAATGAAAAACCCACAAACCTTCGCTTATGAACTACTTCCAGAATAAAAGTTCACTATAATTTTTTAACACAATATCGTTAAATTCAGCAGTACCTCTCAATAACAATTTTAGATGTTCTGTTACTACAAGATGCTGTGACTCAGAACCAAGCTTCACGCTGATACAGACCAGAATTCAGGACAGAAGAGGTGCTGCCAAGCTGCTTACCTAACCAAAATCAATCAGCTTACAGGTGTACCTGTGAAGACAGCTGTATCACACACTGCTCTCTCTATCTGCAGGCACAGCCACGTTTTGTTCACTACCACGACTATCAAGCAGTATCACAGACTGCAAATGTATTTACCTCGGGGCAACAGCTCGTCACTTACCGCGTTCTCTCCAGGCAAATCATTACCGAGCCCTCCCCACGACGTCAAGGAGCACCCCTTCCTACTGCCACCGCGGCCCCGGAGGAGCCACCTGCTGCGGGGACGGCCCGGCCGGCGCCCGTGGAGACGAGACCCGACCCGACCCGACCCGGCGCGGCGCAGCGGGGCGGACCCGTGCGGCCACGTCACCGCGGGCCCGGCGGGGCTGCCCCGGGAGCGGGGCGGGAGCGATGCGCCGCAAGGGATGCCGCGAGACGACGCGCTCGGAGCACGGAGCCGGACCCCCACCACGCCCGGCCGGGGAGCGCCGGCCAAGCCCCTTCAGCACCCCGCTCCCACCCGCGGCGCCCGCCCCGTCTCCCCTCAGAGCGGCCAGCTCACCATAGTACTCCCCGCACCGGAAGAGACGGCGCCATGCGAGGCCGGAAGAGGCGGAGGGGGCTTCCGTCGCTGTGGCAACGAGCGGACCCTTACCAGAGCGCGCGGGACGGGATGTGACGTACAATGGGAGCGCCGCCTGGGCGCGGCAGGAGCTGCTCACGTGACCGCCTCACTGCGCTATGCCGCTCTCGCAGCCCGGACCCCCATTCACTTAATCCTCCGAACAAAAAACATACCTAAAACCGGGATAGGAGACATTTTCATGACAGATCACGCAGCTAAAACTGTAAATTCGTGGCATGGAAACCCTCCCCCAAAACGACAGCGGTAACACTTCACAAAGTTGTTCGGTAACCCATCATATATTTTTCCTTCATTTTTCTCCTTCCCCCAGAGCGGCACGCAGCTCACTGTAAGAAACCGCACTGAACACAATTCGGAGAAGATAAAACACTCGGTTGACACCAGCATTTCACAAGTGACAAAACTTCACAGCCTTCCAGGCTGTCGTACAACTAAGGCAAATTTGAGGGCTCTTAGAAATCACAGAGATCCAAAAACTGTAACGGTACAGCATTAGGAAGAACATACTGTGCCTACAATACGTATCTTCAAAAATAAAAATAAGTCTTAGAAATATTTGGTAGAAACAGCACTTGGCTCATGAGATTGTTCACTTCTGAAACTCCCAGCCCCTTTTGCTCTTACTACACCACAGCACCTGCAAAAAAATCACTTACATGAGCTGTGATGGAATTTAACAACATTTCTGCCTTCACCACCAAGTAATACCTTTTCTATTACCATGACACAATGAAAAACCATTTACAGAAGGTTTCATAATTCTTGCCTGTTCCTGAGCCATATGTGCTCTTTCAAGAAAGATGCTGCATTTCACAGTTTGCAAACTATCTGGAAATTTCCTGAAATACAGCATGACTGGGGAAATATATATATTTGTTCCTTAGATTGTCTGTCAACTCCAAGGCATTACAATACAGAAATAAACAGATTTCCATCTGAAATATGTCTACATCTGCTAACAGGCACAGAGTGTTGCCTCACACCATCTTGGCTAAAATGAGAGAAGATTCAACTTCTCATGAGCCTGGCTCACTTAAATCAGGATATACTGCCAAGTCCACCATCTCCGTAGATCCCAATATAGCAAGTACTAGGATATTGTTTTCAGCCTCTTGGTTCTTCACTAAGTTTAATAAAGCACCTTCTCTAAAAGAATCAATGTCTGTCTGAGTATCTGTAACATTATGAAGCAAAGTAAATAGGCTGCAAATTGCTGTTTGATTAGCGCAACAGCTCCTATTTTTCACTGTGATTTAGCAAGGCTAGGATAAGCACATTTTCAGTTTCAGTATATTTATTTAGGAAGTAGCCCTTGCTTACATTAGTTTCAAGTTCTTGAGTCAAGTCCTTTAGAAACTAAATGAAGTATTCAGGTATTTATTGTTCCATCATCCGGTAGGTATACAACACCTAATTTTATTTATTTATTAAAACAGCGATAATTTAATCAGATTTGAGTTTAATGAGAAGGCTCAGTTTCAGACATTTTATCTGATAAACAGACAAGAACAGTAAGAAAAGGATAAATGCAACAATTTATTGTAAAGCTAAAGCTATGTGACTGCTCATCATGCTTTCTTACATTGCTTATTAATAAAATGGTGTTTAACATTTCAGAAAACATTTTTTAGGGAACACTAAAACATAAATCCCTCAAAACAAGAAAAGACAATCAGTTCCATCCCAAACTGGAGTCATTCAATGTATTTAATGGGATAGGCTATAGCGTTTCATCTCCACCTTTTGTTTTTGTCACTTAAATCCAGATATCTGAAAACACTGACTAGCCCTTCACATGAATAAAAATTTCAATTGTGACAAAATACAGCTTCTATATTTCCAGCCCCTCTGATAGGTATGCAAGCACTAGATCAAGTATTTCTCACTTCAAATGGTTAAAACAAAAAAACCTGCAGAACTGAGACGTGTTTAACATCCTGAAAGGATAAACCTGTGTTAACCAACTATGAAGAAAGTTCATCCTCCTCAAAGCCAGAATCTCTGAAACAGAACTTTTAGAAACGTTTCTTATGAAGCCTTAGACCTAATCATGAGATTCCAGACATCCTGTCAAGAATTTGCAAATCACAGAGATGAAACTGAAGAGTACTGGTAAAACCTGCAGCGTTTAACCAACTCTTTTAATCCACTGCAGGAGTGTCTACCTTGCCAATTATTGCTGAACTCAGGAGGTAGTTATTGACAAAGTAAACAGTTTACACTTGGACAGTTTACAAGAGAAGCAGGAAGAATATAATACGATACATATTTCCCTATGCTTTAGATGATTCTGTCTTCTCAGGAAGCTAGTTTAATTTTGTGTCCTGTTGAATTATAGTTACAGCATTTAAAATATTTTATCTATTGGTCATTTCTTAGGATGAGCACAGAAGCGTAGGTGAGTAAAACAACATTCTCCAACACTAACACAGCAGCTCAAGAGAGCCTAACAGTGAAATCGATAAGTGCCTCCAATGAGCACAGTGACTAAGGGTACTGTTCTCTACTGCCTGCTTGTTGCTTTTCATTCTACTTCTGACACCTGACAGAAGTCCCCAACATTAAAAATACAGAAGCTTAAGACTACCACAGAATGAAGATCTGTAACCTATAATAATGCTTGCCATCTCCCACAGCTGCCACATGAAGAAGCACCACTAAAGCATTAGAATAGCTAAACTTATCTTAGGCACAACTATGCGATTATCCGTGCCTTGGGTAGGAAAAGCAGAAGATCCTAGCACACAAGTTTCGCCATACGTGGCTAAGGAAGTCCTAAGCAGAATGCTGCTTCCCACATTAGTTGCGAAACAGCCACTTCAGTTAAATTTGCCAATGTACCTGCCCTCCCTGTACTTAAATTTCACAAAAAGTACTTGACAGCTGTGCCAGCTAAAACTTGCTTGTTAAGAACGGGGAAAAAACTAATTTATTCTACACCAGAAGGTAAGTTTAATTGTCACAGGAAGTTGTATGTATAAAACCCTTTAATTTTATCACAAAATTAAAATAATCCAACAGTGAAATTAGCATTTACTTCTAATTACTGCAGTGAGAAAGACTTCCTTCCCAGTTCAGAGATTCCATTCCAGTTACGAAGTGTTACTGTCATGTTTGATATCTAAATAAAGCAATTTGCAGGGCCATATTCAACAAAACTATTACTGACTTTCTGAAGTAAAGTTGCTAGGAAGCTTCAGAGAGGAATGCCTGTTCTTAATGCATTAAACTCTATAATTCTGACAAAGAAAGAGAACAGGTGAAACACGCATGTGCATTAATGTACTACTTCAAGCAACCCACTGCCTTAGAAACCAACAGGACTCTTCCGATAGGTAGAAAAACAGGCATTTCCTGCTTAGTAAAATAGGGAAAGATGCATGAAGAAGATTGTTTACAAAGAAAAAACAACAACACAGCAGTCTCATTACACTTTTTTTTTTTTTTTAAACTTTCTTCCCTCCATTAAGTGTTCAACCTTAGGTCAGTAAAAAGCATGTGCAGCGAGCCAGACAAGCTGCTTCCTAATCATCTCTAAGAAGTGGGTCAAGTCACTCATTCATTAGCAGAGGACAGATTCATCCAGGGAGGGGGAAAAAAAAAAGTCAGTTTAGGAAGTTAATGCAAATGTAGCCTTAGCAAAGGTTAAATGCATCCAAGCTGTTGTCCTGCTTATCCTAACCTAATTCCAGATACTGTATTAGAGCATAATCTGATTTTATGACATATATAGTTGCAAAGTTTTATACAAAATATGAGAGTTGTGGGTTCCCCCCTCCACACTTCATTTTTAGATTTGCTTTTATAAGTAGTTAATCTAGCATACAGATGAAAACAACTGAGCTACAGATTACTCAGTATATGTAACACCAGAAAACAGAAGATGTGATTAAATATCCTGAGTGGAACAGAATTATTATTAAAAGATGCTATTCAGGAAATAGCGTAAATGAGATTTAAAGGCAATTTATGAATCAAATGGCACTTGGTTATGGACTAAAATATATATATATATATAGCAGCTGTTGGGGCAAACCAATGTTGAAGAACAAAATCAAGCTCTTTTTACTGTGTTCCAGAAGTCTTCCACAGAGCTTCGATTCAGCCATTACACAGAAAACAATTAAAGCAGGACAGGTACCAGAAAACATTAGCGTGTCACACTCTCTCCAGTCCTGAACCAGTTATCATTTTCCTCTCTGAGGTAGCAGCTCAGGCTTCCAACCCTTTGTGCTGCTCACTTGTGGTGTTTTAGCAGATGCATCTTCTACCTCAGCACTTCAGGTACCTAACACCTGCCAATACACATTTGCAACAAATGCCACTACACTCCTCAAAATTTAATAGAGGAAAATGGAGTTTGATAACAAATATTTGGGAACACTTACAACCACAAGCGTTACCTCAGAGTTTCCATTTGCAAAGGATCTCAAGGAAAAGTTTGCAAGCTTTATCACTGGGAAGAGGCATTTGTTGTCCATTTATCTATTTGGCATATGGTGATAAAACAGTAATACCTGTGTTTAACACTTTGAAGTCTGCGTCAGATACATATTACACTAGCCACAAGCCTCCAACAAAGATACTGTACGGCAGGTAAAGCAAACAAGACATGAAATTTGACAAATTGAAATCTTTCAACATTTCTTCCGTGGGAAGGTTAATCAGGGAACAGAAATCACATTGCATTTGTATCAGACACACATTTGATAGAGTCCTACCCTTCGAAGGCTAGAAGTGGTTTGGTTAGAAGGTTAAAAGTGGTTTCAAAAGGCATACTAGAGTAACAATCTTATATTAAAATTAAAAGCAATTTAAAAAGTTAAAAGCATCCCTGGTTGGAAAAAAAACAACAAAAAACTAATCCCAAACATATTGCATGTATACATCAAGAGCTTTACACAGCTTCAGCTTCCTAGTACCAAATACCATGCAGCAAACACCAAGCTCTCTCTTGGTATTATTGTATTTGCACCGCATCAGCTATGTTCTTTTACATATATAAAATTATAATATATACAGTCAATTTCCAAATGAGTAGTCCCAGAAATATTTAAGACCTACTCCTTCCAATAAAATAAGTTAAAAGGAAAAAGGACAACATTTGCCATTAAGACCAAAAGGAAACGAAACAGATAAATCAATTTAGTTAAAACAACTGTAAACAATATACAACTTTGAGATATCACTAAGTTGGGAGAGTTGTCTTTTTTAATTTAAAAACTGTTCTAACAAGGAACTAGTATTCTGCCTTACAAACATCTCCGTGTTTGATTGATGCAGAATTTGTAAACAAGATGTCAGGCCTTTAGAATTAAAGGCAGAGATGTTTTATTACAGTATTTAAAGGCTTGCTTTTTTTTTTTTTAATAGCTTGTCATTTATATAATAAAAATCCAAGTATTTGTACAAAGATGCAGTTTCTTTCAAAAAAATGAAATCCGTTGGGTGTTTCATACTTTAATATATAAACCAAAACATATGAAAGCTATAAAAACATTAATGTTTGCAATGTATTAAACACGTAGCCTTACGTTTAGAGGTTAAATGTGTAGGTTTAAAAAATTACACAATGGAAATTTCACTTTCAATGACCGTAGCCAGACCAAAATACAAAGTAGAAACACGTTTCTGAAAGCTGACAATTAGCATCACTTACTCTCTCAAACAGCTGGTCTTCAAGTTGCACACCATAAGCGTAAGCTAACATTCTACCAATGGAAGCGATACAAACTGCATTAAGAGAAAATACTGCCAGTAAACAAATGTCTTAGTCTATTTTTTATTTAGTCATTTTCTTTAAAAAAAAAAAAAAAAAGTCTGAACTGGTTTTATAGTTTTCTTTTTGCTGTTCTGCTATCAAAGGTCTTTTTTAGAACTGTTCTGTGAACAATGCAGTCACATACAACTAAACAGAAAGACAAATAATAACAGACCAGCTGCATTCTACATTTTAATAATTGTAATTCCCCAATGCTGCTCTTCATCATTGCATAGGGAATTTATTTGGCACGTTAAGGGTAAAATAAAAAAAAAAAGACAAAAGAGGAACCAAAGGTTACAAAAAAAAAAAAAAATCCAGCTATTAGCAGTTATCAGGAAGAAAGCCAGACATAAACATCATGGCAGAATTAAAAACAAAAATAACACACGCAACATAGGGAAAAGGTCTTCCAATGATCGATATCATCAGAGCCTTCCAACTGAAACAAAATACACATACTGTTCAAACTATGATCAGATTGGTAGGAATCGTATCCAAAGTCCTATTGTGCTCTTACTTACAGTGTAAATTCTCCCTAACGGCAAGGAGGCTTTGATGAACTTATTTCACATTGTATAATTTTTTCATATTCTCAAGTTTTAATGCAGATACTCAAAGTTATCTGTCAAGTCCTGTAAACTTTGGCTGCTTTCCAGTAGTCTGTACCAATTGCTTCCTAGGCAGCACTCCGTTCCATTTTAAAGTAGTGTTTCACACCGTGGTATCTCCAAAGTCCTTGTTCCAACGAATGTATGCTTCCAGGGTCTGAGGGCTCAAACTACGCTTTATCTTCTTCAAAGACTCAGTGAAATCTGATAATTTAATATTTCTCATCTAAAAGAAAAAGCAAAAGACATTAGGATCACAAGCAGTTTATATGCTTCGGTTTATTCAAAAATTACTTGAGTATTTTTACTCCTAACGTGCTTCATATGATCTGATGCAAGTCTCATCTTTTAAGATCGGTACTTTTTTTTATGTTTGATAATTAACATTAGCTCTGTTACTTGATAGCCCATGAAAGTGTGTTACTGCTTCCCATTCCACTAGGTGGTGCAACACAGTGCACGTTAAGGCACAAGACTGAGCAAAGTGTGAGATTTTTAAAGGTTTAAGGCATACATTTGTTCCCATAAGAATAAGGCACTGAAGGTCCTCCACACCAAAAAAAGGATAAACTATGAATGCATTCAGATCACAGTAGGCTGTCAGCCAAGTAAATCTTAGCAAACTGAAAGGCATTTGTTGAATCAAGTGAAAAGACAAGAAACAAATGAAAAAAAAACCATTTTATATAATTTTGCAAAGCTCTGGGGAAAGTAACACTGAAAAAAATAAAATCCAGGCCTCTGATGTCATCTGAGAGGTATCATGAAGTTGCAGTTCGGTATAAGGAAAAAGACAGGACAGTCAGCTAAAACTACCAACAGAGACCTACTACAAAAAAAGGAGGTGCTCTTAAATCTGGCAACCAAACTACACAAAGAACCTCAGATATCTGAGGACAGATGTTTCTGCTCAAGCACAGTGTTAAAGAATCCTCTTCAGTAAGGAAATAATCACAAAGATGTAACAGCCAACAAAAAACAAACTCATGTTTTGAATGATATTAGGCATAAGTAAAGAGGCATCGAAAGTTTCTGCTAAGTACATGTCCCATTCAAAAGGGAAAAGAACTGCTAGAACAGCATACCTCACTGGCAGACATGTTCTTCACCTGCTCTGGTTTTAATTCTGTGAAAATAAGGAAAGATAACTGAATTTTGTAGGAAAACAAATCTCTTATGAGGATTAAAACATGCTAAATGTAGTTTTAATTGGAACAACCCCACAAACAAGATAGATATCTATCTGCCTCAACACAATTTTCCTTAAAGGAAAAGGGTATGGTGGCCTTTTCCTTCTTTTTCTCCCCTTCCCATCCAGGCTGCTGTCAAAGTGACTCATTACAGATGCAGTACAAGATGTTAGCAGAACTACATCCTTCCTCACTAAGTATCTTAGTATAACAGCTGCCCTCCACCATTTCATTCTTAGAACGTACAGCTTTCTCTACCAATAGAACACACAAAATTCTCAGCAAAAAAAAAAAGAAAAAGAAAAAAGAAAAAACTAAAGTACCATCAACCAAGAATACAGAAATAAATCAGGCAGGCACATAAAACTGCATCTCGCTGTATACAGTACTAACATCTTCAGACTTTTCAAGGGTATTGCAATTTTTCAGAAGCCTGAACACAACGGCTGTGCAGCTTACCTCGGATAGGACCCAGTGCCGCATCCTTTGCTAACGCAGTTAAATCACTTCCAGAGTACCCATCTGTCATTCTTTGAAAAGAAAAATGTTGAGAGAGGAGAGGAAGAGGTAAGTATTATTGTATCTCTTTTTGGAAGGGCAATACTGTGGACAGGTTTACAAAAAAAAAAAAAAAATTCTGTAAGCACATCTCACATACAGAACCCATGCAACTTCATCAGTTAGTTTTTTCCTCGGATTATGATCTGAATTAACTTCAGGGAAGATCCTGAAACTACTTCATTTGTTCAGCTGACAGTTTCACACCTTCAGTAAAAGATGTACACTATTTCTTCTAGAGCACCTAAAGAGAAACTCTTAAGTTTTACCTGGGCCAATTATTCATTAATCAATAGATCTTTTGTGGTAATTATTTGTTTTTGTTGGTTTTTTTTTTTTTGGTGTTTGTTTTGTTTTTACTAGCTGTGGTTGTGAAATTTCCTGCCCAAATCACTTTACCTACAGTTGACTCTACCTTCCTTCACATCCTTTACACTATCTGAAAATGGAAAACAGCACTACTGTGTCAATGTTAACAGTAAAAAACAACAACGAAAAACCTTTGTTTCACAGTAAGGACACTTAGCTCATATTTTCCAAACAAGGATGAAAGTGAGAAGAACAGAATTTTTCAATACTTGCTCTGTTATGTCAGTAATATTTTCAATAAGCCCAACAACAGTATTAAAGAAAACTTGTTTATGATTTGAAATGCATAACAAATGCAAAACAGGTACTGACTTTGCATTATGGAGCAGAGCTAAACTGATGGCAGGGATTAGTGGAGATATGCATCTCCCTCACTTCTCCAAAAGAAAAGTACCGACGTTTCAACAACAAAAACTCAGTTAGGTAGTACAGGGGTGATAAATACACATATGTATGTATAAGATCACAAAAGGAAAACTATTTCCTATACTCTGACTGAAGAAAATCTTCCCAGAATGCATTCTCAGTATTGTTGCTTTCTGAAGATCAACATCAGATACATTTAGAGGGAATAAAACAGCCTGATGGAATTTAGTAAATGAGTACATTTATTTAGTATAGTTACAAAATACTTACCTAGCTAGCTGTGCCAACTCTTTTTGGGTCAACGGACTTCCTTGCTTGCTTAGAAGATTTTTTAGCAAAATTAATCTCGTCTGAAAAGATGATACATTTATATGCAAAACTGTTTTTCCTGGTACACCTAAAATTTTATTGCAATAACAAAACTATGCATTCATTGGGCTAGCTCTTGTGCTTCACTGAATTAAATTTGCCTGTAGTGCTTTTGTGATTAGATTGTACAAAATAATCTCTTCAGAAAAAGAGAGAGGGATTTGCTAATAATGAGAACAAGGATCATGCTGGCTCTGAAGAGGCACAGAATAACACGTTAGAATCCTCATCAGAAGTCCTGATCTGTTGTTCAGTTGAAAAAAAAAAAAAAAACAACAAAAACTAACACGTTAAGAAAGTTACTCTCATCTTTTGCAATAAATACTCTCTCCTGCCAACCAAACCTGCTCCTGCAA
Source organism: Callipepla californica brunnescens (assembly GCA_023055505.1). Classification (NCBI taxonomy): domain Eukaryota; kingdom Metazoa; phylum Chordata; class Aves; order Galliformes; family Odontophoridae; genus Callipepla; species Callipepla californica. The sequence continues at coordinate 36,362,143 of JALIRH010000003.1, read as the reverse complement.
GCCCTATTTCAGACTTGTACATGCCTGCCTGTATGTAAGCAACACCTCACTAACTCAAACTGAGCAACTACTACTAGATTTGCTAGTAGCAAGCAAAGAAAAATGCAACAGCTTAAACTTAATTCTGGCAACTATCTTATGTGGCCAGGCTGAGCCAGAAATTAAATCACTGAACTGTAATCATCCAAGGCAAGTTAAAAACATGTAAAATACTTTTTCGAGGCTTCTGTTTTTGATTCAAAGAAAACGTATCACAAATCAAAGAAAACGCATGGAAACCAGTACGTACTTCCTCATTTGGTAAAGATACATATACCCGTTTGGTGAACCGTCTGGAAGAAAAAACACATGGGTATAAATACACATACACTTTTCTGGCTTTGTAGCGCACATGGATCTAACATTTGGTTTGATACATATCAACACTTCACTTCCATCATCTAATTCTAGGAAGTCGAACTCTAGGTTTAAAAAACAAGAACCAAAATCAACATGCATGAGCTGCTGGTGCCATCTTACCCCTGCTGAGGTCATGAAACTCCTCCCAGAGAGGAAACACTTGAAGTGAAAACATCACTGACTCTCAGTAACATAAAGCATCTCTTCACTGTACCCAAGAGGTCTTTAGAGATTTTTAAGATGTAATTCATTTGTTCAGACAGTGCTGACGTGCCTATTTCCCTCAGTCAAGAATGAACAGAGGAGCAAATATGAAAGCTTTTAGCTAAAAAAGGCCTACGGCAAATCTACACAAAGTTCTTCAACTGCAGGCAACACCGCAATCAAATATTCACAGGGAATAAAAACTAGATATCATTCATCAAATTTCTTCTTTCAGCCTGTCATTAAGCTCCAAATCATAAAAAAAAAAAAAAAAAAGGCAGTGTGATAGGCAAAAGAGTTATAAAACACTGACTTGGTTTTAAGAGGCACTGCTGTTTTGCACAATTCCAATTGCGCAGACGGATCCCAAAAGAGAAGAGAGGAACCTCTGAGCAGCTAAATAATTTATTCTTGCTAAACAGCCCTGCCTAACGAGTCAGAAATTTACAATCAAGACACTAAGCAGCAAAACCTGCTGTTCATAACAAGCACTGTATGATCATGCTCATAAAAAGAGATATTCTGATACCTGAGAACAGCATCATCAAGCTCCTGTGGCCTGTTTGTTGCTCCCATCACAAGTATTCTGTCCTCTCCAGAAGACTGCACCTATACAACACAGAAAAGCAAGACAGTTTGCAGTTCACAGCACCTCGTTATGAAGACTTGCCATTCATTCACTGCAATAGTAGGTTTTTACAGTAGGTCTGTTTTGGCTTTAATGCAGTTAGATTTGTATTTATCTGAAGAATGTTTAAAATTCAAGGAAAAAAAAGTAGTAAGAGAAAGGCAGTGCTCAAGTTTATTGCTGCCTGAGTCCAAAAAAAAATCCACAAAAATATTTTGCCATCAAGCTCCATCTTGATCTCAAGTTTCTAACTTGAGAATTACATTTGATTTTCTTCGTATTTTAAGAGAAAACCCTGTTCGAATATGTGTGCAGTAATTTCTGCATATCATTGCCATGTTGCACTATTTATCCTGATTCATCCCACTCTGGACAAGTTTTTCCTAGTCTTGTTATTTCTCTCTATACAATTATCTTCTCCTCCTGTACTTTGTCACTACTGCTGCACAGCTGCAGCAATATTCCACCGTATTAGGGGAAAATGAAGTAAGACAGCTCCATACAAACATCAGTGCTGTGTGACTGAAAAGCATTCTGACATTCATTTATGGCTTTTTTTCACCTACATCAAGCAATACTTGGGCTAGATACTTACACCATCAAATTCTATTAAAAATTCTGTCTTTAGCCGCCTGCTAGCATCGTGTTCACCTTCCCGCCTTTCACACAAAAGGCTATCAACTTCATCTGAAAAAGTAAAATGGAAATATGCCTTAGTTAAACATACATCACAGCCTTCACATTTGCTTAAATTCTTTTGCTAACATAAGACTCCAGCAAGAAAGATCAAATCTTTCTTTTTTCCCCTTAGAAGACAGACAGATCTTTTATCTTTAATATGTAAGCAGACTTTAAAAGCCAGTTTCTTTTCCTGAACAGATTTACCATGCTAGGTGTTGTTATTTACATATTTAATACTAACCACAGGTGAAGAAACAAGTACTGCTGGATAATAACCCATACTTCAAGACAAGAAAAAAAAAAACAAAAAACTTTTCATGCTTGAAGTTTAACACCCAAAAGGACTTGCTCTGTAAAGATAGTACAGCCTGTATGGGTTTTATGGCACTAATTCCCACTACTAGTACTACAGTAACCAGTAATCAAAGTAACTAAACAATCACCTAACATGTGTTTGGAACTACTGGTTAGCCAGTGTGTCATAATCATGATATCTGCTCTACACCATAGAATTACCCAAAGAATTTCACCTCTCAGTTCAAATTTAAAAGGTCAAAGTGTTTAAGAGAGTTCATAAAGGTCAGTAACACTTAAAGTCTTACCAATAAAAATTATAGAAGGCTGCAGTTCTCTGGCTACTGCAAATAGAGCACGCACCAATTTCTCACCTTCGCCCACCTGAAACAACAGTAAGCAGTTATTGGAAGGAATTTAGCACGTATTTATTACATGACCCCTAACAAAAGGGTTTACAGGAAGAAATGCTGAGAAAGTCACAGAATCCACTGGTACGTACTCAAATTATTACTAATTCAGTATTACATACAGCACTGTTCTTCGTGTTTTGGAAAAAAAAAAAAAAAGATTCAATCTTACAATCACATTTAAGACATCGAGAGATTTTGAAGCTTAAGTTGTAAAAGCTTCATTTAATATTTATTTTTACAGGAGAAGAAAACAACTACCACTCAGCTTTGTCACAGCCAGTGTCACCCTAAACTGGAAAAACCCAGTGACAATGAGCTATCACAAGCACAATTTTTTATTTTATTTTTTTAAAACTTCACAGATCATTTCTCTAAAGACTTCATATTCATTATAGGGAACCAGTTCACCTAAGACTTGCTGCAAGTCCTGGCCTTTATAAGCCCCAATTATGGCCCACGTGTTTTCTCAACAATGCAGTTTACAGCTAGTACTTACGTATTTTGAAGTTAGGCTTGCAGCGCTGATATTGAAGAAAGTGGCATTTGATTCTGCAGCAACTGCTTTGGCCTACAACAGAAAAAATACACTTTTTAAAGCATCACATTGAAGATATCTCTAGTTCCACAGCTATCGCAGATGTGTTCAATAGTGATTTGAAAACCATTGCTCCTTCAGAGGGAACACCATGTGAATGCCACAGGCAGCTTATACACAGGCCACTTACAAATCAGAACAGAGAAGCAGCAGAACTACTGCAGAAGTTTCCAGGCTTCCTTATACTTCTCTAACCACAGTATCTCCACAGCCAGCTACAACCAAAGAACACCAGTCTCCAACCCTTTTCAGTGTATCATAAGTAAGCACCGAAAGTAATTTTAACTCATTTATGGTGGCAATTTAGAGTAGTATTTGAGTCAAATCACATTAAACTTACATTTTTACCATGCTCAGAGAACCTCCTTCATTAAGTTTCACCATATTCAAGAAGTCACTATTCCCCGGTTATACAAGCTTTTTTGTGTGTGTGAGCGGGGTAAGGATGGTATTCTTTATTCTGTTTGTTTCTTTTAAATTGATTAGCAATGATGTTCAAATAGGTTAAACATAACAGAAGAACCTAAGAAAAGCCCTCAGCATTTCCACTTAAGAGCTTCAGAGCACAACCAGCTTCACGATCAGCAAAGACAGTGTGCATCTGCAGCATGCCATGTGATGAGGGAGGATGCACCAAGCTCAGTTGCACTGTCACATGATGTCCTCTGGCTGATGCACAGCCATTTCTCCCCAGTTCCCTGAACCTAGCACACCATGAAACAAGAAGGTGCCAGGCAGTTCTCCAGCACTTGTTTTTTCCTCACATAGCGTGGAAGGCAGGAAATCCTCACTACTGTGCTTCCCCTCCACTTCAAAAAACTGCTTGCGTTTCTCATATATTTTGCTGGAGAGCACACAGTGTTTGAACTGCTGCTGCACACAAACAATTAACCATGTTAGTTTTCCTCTCTCAGAAAAGAAAACTTGGACTCGCTAGTTTAAGACATTACTTGTGACACTGAAGAAAATTCTGTTGAGAACAGTTTAGCCTTCCCCACAGAATGTATCATTTTACGTTTTCATATTAACGCAAAACTGTATGGACATATCCAGGGACTCAATATTGTTTGTTAGCACAAGACTCACTTTTATTATCAAAACCCCCTCGTCGCTAAGAACCTGGAAGTGCCCAGTTCAGGGATACTGAACTACCCACAAAGCATAATCATTTCAACCTCATCTACACTCCTCTACAGTTGGGAACTCCCTGGCATAAGTCACAGTGACCTTAATCCAACACCTTCAATGTCAATAAAACTCTCCAGTATTGCAATAAGTTTTAAAACCTTAAGAAAGTAAAATGTACCCAAAAAGTCCAGGAGATTTCTACTACACACACAGTTAGAGAAGTTCAAGTTCCAACTGCATTGATAGCACAACATCAAGACATGACACCAATAAGTTTCCTAGTAAAGCTGAATATAACTAACTTCCATAAAAGGTGCTGTTTTAAGAATAGTTCAAATTTACGCAGCATAAAAGGGCACTTGGAAAAAATGAAGTACAGAAAACCTGAATGCCAGCCACCCCAACGACTACATTTGAAGCCCACCAACTCATGCATGAAGAGTTTTTCCTCACCAACATTGTCTTCCCATTTCCCGGTGGGCCAAAGAGCAGCAGTCCACGTGCAGGAGCTCTAAGTCCTGTAAATAACTTAAAGAACACATCATCGTAAGCTAACTTCAAAAAGGGCGGAAGCATTAGAAACTGTAAACATACACTTGGTTACATCATTACATGGACGCAGCACGGGAATTTCTTTAAACTCTGAATGAGGGTTTTTTTGTTTTAAGTAAGCACCAAAAGAAATCCTACAGTCTGTTTCATGGTCCTGCCAGCATTAACAGACTCCAAATAACCTTATCTCCTAGAGTTACATACTGCTTTTAACTAACTGCAACAACAGAGGAAAAGCAAAACATTCAATCTTGGACAGAGCGGAGGAGACAGACAGGAAAAAAGAAAAGTGTTGTCTTACCTCTATAAGAAAACAGTTAAAGACTAAGGAATGGCTCACTGGCTAGGACTGGCAGCAGCAGTAACAGTGCTATAGCCACACAGATTTTTAGAGAAGTCTTATGTTCCATTACTACCTTGCCCTGATGCACCCCACTAGTTTCTCACACAACAGTCAAACCACAACACAATCATTCCATGACATATCATGAAACGAATATAAAATACAAACATATTCCTCAAAGAAAGAGCAGCCCATGAAGTTTAAAGCATTAAATTTCATTTAAAAAAAATGTGTGGGCTTGTGCACATACACTACAGGAAAGTTCAAGCAGTGTTCCTATTAACTCCATATGGAAGAACGATTTATTTTTTAAATGAAAGACATAGAGGAGATTTTACTTTTAACCTGAAAATTATTTAAATATTATTTATCTGCCATCTACCCTCTCAACATTGCACTGATAATCTCCTCCCACTCACTCAGCACTGGATTTTCTTCCCTACACTACAGAACTACTTGTCATGATCACAGCAACTAAACTCCCACTTTCCCACAGCATACATCTCTTCTAGTTATTTCTGTCAGAATTTTAGTTTTTAGACTCACTCCTCCATTCTAGCTTCTAATAATTCCAATAAAGAAACAAAAGGAATAGTTATGGCATCACTCAAGTGTGCACCATGTTTATAGACCACTGTCAGCAGGCGTTCTTCTCCACAATAGCCATCATTAGAAACGGTTGCACTGCCACTTTCTGTAGCATGACCAGCCAACATGCAATTTCTCTATCTCATTACAAGCAGCATTTTGTTTGCGTTTCACTCTTCCAGTCCTGGGCTTTGTCCTCTTCATCTCCATACATGGCTATAACTATCTGGAACAGTCAGCCTCACTAATTTTCAGGCTGCCACTTCAGACCCTTTATCCTACTTACAATGGCTAACCAGAAGGCAAAAAACTCATCACAATATCCCAACAGATAAGAACATGCACACACTTCTTTTTCCAGGAAGGCTGCCATCAAATAGCTGTTGATAACAATAATACCCAGCAAAGACAGGGTATCAGAATCCCCACTTCATGTATGAAGCACAATCCATTTCTTTGACTCCATCAGAGCGATAACAATACCAAGCTGCTTACCTCAGGTCTAAGAGAAGGAAGGATAACAATTTCTTGCAAAGCTTGTTTAGCCAGTTCCTGCCCTGCGATATCATCAAATTTGACAGCTGGCCCACTAACAAAGAAATAGAATACTAATTAGTCTAACAATGAGAGATTCTTTTTCAGCTGCAGCTGACTAATTTAATGTATTTGACTATAAAGAACTACTCTTAGGAAATCTACAACTTATACGGCTACATATTTCAATAAATAAGCATTTGCTAATTGAATTTTCCTTGCTTTGCTAAGGTAACAAAAGAAAAAAAAACAGAATTAGTTTTCATTCTGAAAGCACAAAGTTTTAGTGGAATGAAAAATTGGTTTTCTGCACCACAAAGCCTACTTTTCTTCAAACTTACCTATCAACAATTTCATTCAGGATAAGATTAGCAAGATTACTGTCCACATTTCTAAATATTTTCATGTCTTTCTTCTTCCGAGCAGCAGGGGTAGGAGTAGAAGGCTTATTTGTTCTGCTGTTTTTAGGAGCAGCCTAGAGAGGAAAAATATGTAACACCTTGATACATTTTAAACACACTGTTTCAGGTATTAAATATATACAAACAAATATCGTACAAACACTAGCACTGTCAGGCATAGGGCCATTTAAAAGCCATCATATATGTTCCTCACTATTACATGAGAGTAGCACAACAAAGCGGGAAAGTAAGGAGGGAAAGATGTAGGGCAAAAGAAATGCAACATTTTTCTGCCTTAATCTTACTTATTTACTGTTGTATTCCAATCACATATTAAAGTTAATTTACTAAAATCTTTAAGGTTCCTTCCAATCCAAGCCATCCTATGATTCAATACAACCCACATACGCATGTTTAGGAAAAGAAAAACGTAGGGAAAAAATCTACTGTTCTGGAGTAGGAGCCTCCCCAGCCTCTTACATACTGTCAGTAATGTTTGCTTTTATGCTGGCTCAGTTTTCCTCAGTATCCTGTGAGATTTTCAAAACAAAGTATTATCATTTGTTACAACTAAAAATCCCCTTGCTCTCCAAGATGTCTGCTTTCAAAAATCCACTCTGCAGTCTAGCTTAAGAGACTTAGACAAAAATTTAATATTTATGATTTAGTTTAGGTGTTTGGTTCTTTATTTTTCAGTTCTTAGTATATTTTTTAATTTTTTTTAATTAGTTTTCCTCAAAACCTTGTTGCTATCATACCACAAGACTGCAATAAAGGCAGCAAATGCAGAGTTTGTTCTGGATCTTACATCAAATTTCCCTATCAAATACCACTGCATCTACTGTCACCATACCTTGTGAGTGGAAGCTGCAGGGTTTGCTGCTGGTCTAGACACAGAAGCAGTTGATATCCCACTGTAGCTAGGTGTTCTGTGGTGACCTGAAAGGCCTGTGGATCCAGTTTTTGCAACTGTTTTTGAACGTGGAAGAGAATTACTTGTGTGTGTTAAGGGATCCTTCTTTTTTGGAACTGCTCCACTTTCTACAAAGAAAACCAAATGTCATGGGAACATTTTTAACAACTGTAGCTTCAGAATCAACCCTAACTCGATGATTGTGCTGTTGATGCAGAATACAGTATTGTATTACATTAATGTGAGTTTTTAAAGAGGTTTAATACTTTTAAGGAGATATTTAAGTTAAGTTTCAAATTTAGGAGCTCTCAATACCAACACCAGTTTGCCATATTATAAAAGCTGGGACATCCAAGTCTTGTAACAAGGGAAACACACCATCAACTTCCTGAGACAGAAGTCAGCAGAATACCAGCCAGAATACTTCTCTTTCCAAAACCTCTGTAAACAATCATCATAAGAAAACACTGGATTTCCAGCTATGAGATTCAGGGCATTCATTCTTGAAGTGATGCTAGCAGGTACTGTCTAGCACCTTCCACACACACAGGCTTTACCAAAGCACTTAAAAACTAGGAAAACTAGAATAGTTATACCTGGAAGAAACAACTAAAACCTCTTTCTTTTAACTTTGTTCCACTTCAGGAATCTCAAGGGGTAAATAAATTCTGAATGGACAGCTCTGAAACAGCTTATCTTCCCACGCTCTTCACTATACCATTGAACCAAAACACCATCACACATTCCATTTACACTTGCTCCAATTCAGCTCCATGATGGAGCAGGGAGGTCTTACATCTGGTGACAGATTTAAATTTAACATCTTGGTCACACTACAAAAAGACATTTCCAGGCCAGAATTAACAAACGGCTCTCTATTTCTATGTTCTCTGTGTGGGATACAAGATCAAATAAGGTTCATTTGCTCAGAACTGAGAGGTGTAGAACATCAAGACACAGACTAAGAAGAAGGCACAAAGGCTGGTAAGGCTAACTGTTAAAAATTTGGGCACAACATCTGTCTTTTTGTGTGGTGGGAATATAGCATTAGAAGATGCACAAGCGACATACAAAGGAATCTGAAAAATACAATTAACTATTATCAGATCTGTAAGATGCCTCCTGATTAAATCACACAAAGATCCAGAGTTGACAAATTCACCGAGTCATTCCTCCACAATAACTTTGAAGTCCTCAAGTTTGGCAACTTCAAGAAATAAATGCTTATCTATCAAAAATCCTACTCGACATTTCAGCTTTTCCAATTCAATCAGAAGATGACAGACAAATTTTATTTTCTCAGTTTCATTTGCACAGCTGGTTTTAAAGTCAGTAAGGAAAGGTTTCAAGAAAATATAGTAATTTTTCTCCAGCTCTTTTACTTTAATCACGTTACTCAATTCTCATGCTTCTCCAAAACTTTCCCTATCTATGAAGAGCTGTACATACACAATTTTTAGCACTGTAAAAATCGCACAGGTAAGGATTATTTCAGCAATCTGGACACACAGGGAGAACAAAACAGGGAAAAGAAATGTTTAAAAACAAATTACAATTTGTTATCTCAAAAAAAGAAAAGAGAAAAAGGTTTAGAATACGAATTTTTATTTACACTACCTGCACCTTTAGGAATCAAACCCACTAAGCTTATAGACATTTTGTGGTCAGTCCTACTGGGTAACACAAAGCGCTGCAGAAATAGTTCTGAATGCAGCTCTCCCGTTTCACCTCCACAGGGAGACTTTGCTTTATAAAGAAATTCCTGATAAAGAGGCAGATAAAAAAAATGTGATCAAACTTTTCAAAAAGGTTTATCTAAGTCTACTCATTTATAAAGTGTGAAGTGTTTAATAATATGTCAGCGCTGAACAACAAACTTGTCATACTGACAGCCTCTATTGCTTCATTATATAAAATACCTACTTTGCTGTCTCCAAATGTATCTTTTTAATTTTCCAGCATCATACTCTCAAGGCTAAAAATACACTGCAAGTGGCCACAGAACTTCTGTTCCATGACTGGTAATAGCTTTATCAGTCTTTTGCCAAATGCTTTGCTGCTTTATATGAAGTGGTAAGTGCCTAGAAGATCATGAAGAGAACAGTATTTCAAGAGTATTTAAGACACTAAACAATTCTATTACTGCTTTACATACTTCAGTGACAGTAATAACTTGATCACTTTGCTTTCTTGATTGGACCAAGTTATTTACTTTAAAGTTCAGGCCACTAGATCAAACAGAAGTAACTATCTGCTCCTGAAGCCAGGCCTGCAATTCTGATCTGCAATCCAAGCATCATGAACAACCAAGAAATAGTGTTTTTTTAACAGGCTTTCTATTAACTAAATATGCCTCTTTTCAGACTTCCTTACAGAAAGGAATGTTAAAATCCACCTACTTGTTTTTAAAGACAAAGAAAATATATATTTGAACAACTTTAACAGAAGTTTGATTATACTACACGCTTGGAAACACAGAAGCAGAGAAACATGCAGTTCTAGTTTATTTAATTAATGAATGTAAGAGCAGGCTTTGTACTTCTGAAAGCAAACTAACACTATGCTTAGCTAAGCTAATGCTAAGTGAATTTTTGTCTTAGTAAAGAAGTTTCTGCTGTTGTATAACTTGAAAAACATTAAAAATGAAGTTAAATTTAAAGTTAGCAGCAGCAATTCCGATATTGCTGAAACAATTTCAAGCCTTCAGTCGTGGTCATGATATCCTGAATATCAATGGAAAATAGTCCTTGGTAAATCCCCTATATATGGCTATTCATTATATAGAGAGAAATTTAAATTGAAAATAATTATAAACACTGAACAAAAAAACCTCACTAGCCTACAAACGTTATGTAGTTTCGCATGAAGGAAAATCTTCAAGATGCACAGATATATTTACTGCAAATCCTGCACAGCAAAATATAAACAGCAATTGCAAGAAAAATGTATTCAGATTTGACAGTCACAGGAGTGCCCCTAATAATAATTTCTTCAAAGATTATACTCAATTGTTTTCAAGTATGTACATTCAAGTAATAAAAGACACTTAACAGAAAACTTCAGTGGCTTATGAGATCCTGTTCCATACCCTGGATGGCAGCACTACTATGCCAATCAGGGATTCATTTGATCTACTTTCCAAGCTGACAGAGCCATGTCAGACAGACATCTGCTACTGCCAAATTTGTGAACCTTCCTAAAAAAACCTTTATACTAAGACTGCAATTTCTGTGACTCAGAAAATGTTGCCAATCCATGCCTACCATTACAGACACATCAGCAAATCTTACCAAATGAAAACAGATGAATACAAGCTGTTTGTGCACTACCAATATTATGTTAAGAACAAAACATAATGCCTGTGTTGACTGCATATCTCACTGACGGTAATAAAAGGTCAAACAAAAAATGGTATATTAGAGTTACTCTAATAGTAACAACAATATTGCACTGTCTCTTGCAAGATAACTAATCTTCTTCCCCATCTAGTTGGATGCCATGATTTTATGATCTCTGTTATTGATATTCCACATCATCACATCATGTAGAGTGCTGGGAATTAAAGAGTTGATGTTGCAGTTCCATGGATTATCCATAGTTCTGTTTACCTGTCCCAGAAGAAGTATACTGCAGCACCCAGAAGACAACACTGTTCCACTTTCTGGTCAGTGGGAAAGATCGTTCTCTGACTTCCAGTCAGTTTTCTCTCTTTTTGCTCCCTGGTGGATCAGGGTAAGGACTTGGGGTTTTCAGAAAACTCTCTCATTTATTTGATTTATTAGCTTCAATCCCAATTAACTTGCATTTTTGCTATTACAATTAGTAAACTAAATTTGTTTTCCTCCTCAGATCATTGCTGCTGGTTTTCCGCCCACCCCTTTCATTCCCTTTTTGGGTTGGTGGGCCTGCTGTCCCCATATCATGAACACAGATCTAGAGATAAGCCCGTGACATTTGTGAAATAAAAAAAACAACCCACTCAGAATACAAAGGAAAATACACATGTGAAGAAAAAGAGACCCAGATAAATCTTTAAAAATCTAATTTAAGACTGCTATGTGAATGAGAGATGGATATTAAAAAAAAATAAAACCATACATGCGTATTCCAAAATGAAGTTTTGTGTGAAGGCTGAGACAACTTACTGCGTAGTCTCCTGAAAGTGAAGGGCTATAAACTGCTATAATGAGGCTTTACTTACAAAACTCTCATCACATACATTTTCAAGAATAATCTCTAGCTGTTCAGGTAAGTCAGAAAATGAATGTGAAAGAGGCAGTCACAGACACCTGTGCTAGAATCAAGTATGTCAGTCTAGAAGGCTGACACACATATCATCTTGTAAGAAGCAAGAATCTCAAACCAATGTAAGTTTGGAAATATAAGAATATAATATCAAGCAGAATTAAGATATAAAATTAACTCCTAATGTCTTTAGAGACTTTAACACAAACAAAATAGAACATGCCTTACATCTCAACTCTTTTACTAAAAGACTTCCTTGACGTTAAAGTTGTGAGTGACTGCACATCACATCTAATGAAATCCTGCACTCAGAAGCCCAGACTAATTAGGGAAGAGCACAAGTAATGCTTTATGCAGGTAAAAAAAACCAAAGCTTTCACCCAAACCCTGTAGGCTCAGCACCTCTGCTTGCTCAATGATAGCAGCCCTCCCAGCTCCAAGTACCTGACTGCTTTATTTTTTTTCCATGTCATTCAATGCTTTCCAGCACTGCTGTCAATGAAAATACCATCTTCATTCCAATATGTGTTAAGAAAGCACAGTGGCAAGATGATTAACAGACTGAAGCAGAATTGATACAGTAGTTTAAGAACAAACTGCAGTAACAACATGATCTTTTGAACAAGACTAACAGAGAGCCAGAGCACAAAGAGAGAGCCAGAGCACATAGAGCACCAGCCCATTAGCTGTCATGACAGCTACTAACATGCTGGATTTTGGGGGCACTGCCAGGGATCTCACAGCTGCAGAAGAGGTTCGGTACTTCAGGTAGATCTCTGACTTGTAAAAGTTCTGAACGTAAAATTTATCTTTTGCAAGATAAATGGAAATGGAACAAGCCTTCAGAAGCCTTGCTCAACATAATCAGTCAGCAGATACTTGGTACCAACTATTTCAGTGGCCCACTCTTTCCTCCTGTTTCATCTCAGCTGATGCAGAATTGAGTAAATACAAGTTTTTCCTGTCAGTGGCATTCTGTCAGGAGGCCTCCCCTGCACCCATCTGACACAGCCTGTGCTGTGCCACTGACACAGCCAACAGCTCTGGAGAGATGGGAAGGGAATCTTTTCAAACAGTGGAAGAGAAACAGAACAAAACCAAAAGAACACAAAAAATGCCTCAGAGGTCATGGCTCTTCACAGCTGTTTCTCTGTTGCTTCCAGAACAGTTCTGAACAAGCAGTTCACCAATCCAACTTCCGTAAATCATCATGAATATGAATCTACACAGGTAAGCTCACTAATACACCACTTTCCCTAAGTTTACCAACAGTGACTGCTACAGAACAACAACTCTGCTACAGAAGTTCCTGTAAAGAAAGACACCGGTCACAGAACAGGAAAAATGTTTCATCTCCAGTAGGTACCAATGCTGTTGTACTAACACTTAAAGTAACCGAAGTAAGTCTTAACAGAAAAAAAAGTTCAGAGTAACCTTCTTCTCCTGCTGCATCCTATTCTGAGATGTTGACAAAAACGTAGAAAAAAAAAAAATCAGAAGGAATGAGTTTTAAGAAAAAGCGGTTCATATTGAATCAGATGGAATGTTCCATCAACTCTCATGCATATATACATGTATGCATTTGTTCATTCAACCTTCTGCCAGTCAGGTAAAAATACAGGATGCGTACTGGATCTAAATGATTAAATTCAATTTAAGTAACCAAAGAACCATTTTTACTAAATCTTTTTGACAAATGACATCTAAAAAATTGCATACCACAATCTAGAAGTGCTGAACAAAACATAGTTTCACTAACTTGACTCCTCATATATCAGAATGAACAAAAACAAGCTGGAAAAACGACTTCAGAACCAGAAATGGAATGCAAAAGTACAACAAAAAGCATGTGGTTTACTATAACTTCCACGTTTAATTACTCTAAAACCTGAATACTGCTCTCTACTCTAGTAGACAAGCCTTGTGAATTCCACTGCTTCTTAGCTCACTATTTTACTTAACCTCATTAAGGTCTACTATACAAATTTTCATTTGAGATCATGATTATGACAGTAGCTTACTGCTGGCTCAAAACATTCCTTGAAGACAATACACAAACCACACAGGAACTCTACTCGTATATACAAATAGCTACTCGCTTCTGAGAGTTTAGTATTCCTAGTGCAGTCTTTCAGCAAAGGATAAAACTATCATTCAATAACAACAAAAAGAAACAAAAAACATTGTCCCCTCCTCTCTCCCCCTCCCCACCTCACCTATAGCTTTTCCAGATTAAAAATCCCTAAAGTTTTAAGGAACTTAACGCAAATGTACAATCATTCTTACTATAGCCCAACAGAAGAACTGCTTACATAAGTACAATACATAAACTACACTTATTTTTGACACTTTCTAAAACAGGAGTAATTCCATTAGGTACATAACATCAAAAAATATTTTCTGAAATGCAGTCTTCATAAGTAGTTTTGGATTCTAATACTTTATTAAATGAAGAGGACGCAAGGACAGTTATTTTAAGACAGAACTGCATACTACAAAACAAAATAATGCTGTCACAGACACTGACGGAACGTATTTATATAGTCTTTAAAGACAGATATATGAAACAGGTTTTTAATAAGGTTTGTGGGGCCAGAACATAGCATTGTAACACACCAGAAACTGAATGAAAAACATCCCCTGAATAGTTAGGTGCTGGTAAAGCCAAACCCACCTGACTGGAGATGTCCATTGCGGCATGCCAGGTTAGTACTGTCATTATAGACCTCCATTTGCGGCTTGGAAATTTGCAAATCTGCCTGCAGCTTCTCTACATAGTAGAAAGAGGGAGAGGGAGGAAAAGGGACAAAACAAACAAACAAAAACAAAAATGAACCAAGAAAACTCATGTATGCTGAGCACATAAATGTCAACTTCGGCTTTGTTATTTTCAATATAGGGTTAAAAATAAAAGGAGTATTTCTATCTACTCTGCACAGTTAGCAAGCTAGTAAGAAAATGCTGTCAGTTGAATACATGACTGAAAACTGCTTAATAACTAGCCATTTCTGGCTGAGTTCATTAAAGCAATCTTCCCAGTTTAGTGATTGCAGTTACTTGCCAAAAGCTGCGGTCAGGATTAATTTAATTTTATCTACTAAGATTTGCGCTGATAACCCATTTCTGTAAGTCCTCCCCAGGGCCTTACTTCTGAGCAACTGCAAGGAGTCTCCAATTTTCTGTATTTTGAATGTTTTGCTGAATCAGTAACATCCACCTACATTTTACAGAAACTTCACATATTCAAGGCAAATGCCACATAGCTATCGTTAAGATGCCTTTCAAGGTTTCTATTTAGAATTATAGTTGCCCTGAAAGTAAGATAACAAAGTTGTCATGCAAGCTCTGTTCTCTAAGAGTACTAACTTCAGAAACATATGAATACAAGATTCATAAGATTAAAGAGAAAGAAGTGAACTCTCAGTCATGACAAACTAGCCAAAGCACAAATCAAAGAGGTTTAAGGCTACAACTTACACAAATCAAGAATTAAGTCTCAGGATCATTCATTCAGTGTGGCTCACTAATGCTGCTTTTAACTACTGCTCTTACTTTGCAGCCCCTTCACAAGCTCTCCCGCTTTTATCTTGCACCCAACTCTACCCCTTCTTGTAAAAGCAACCAACCATCAGTGAGGTCGCAAGGCAGACATCATCACCAAGAAGCTGCAGGAAAACAGACAGCCAAGCAGACGAGAGAGGTCCTCCAGCAACACAGAAGAACTTAACACAAAGGAAGCTGAATTCTACTGAAAACACTCAAGCTGGATAGAGGGAGAATCACCATTCGGAGCTTGCAGATCACAGTCAATAAGCAAAATCACTTCCTTAATTTCACTTCATCTATTACAGTTCTTTTTCTAGTCTTTCCACTTCTTTTCTTCCTTGGTCTGCACACAGTCACTTACACCTTGGCTTACCCAGGAAGTATCTTTACACCCAACAGTTTTAAGGTGTTAATATCGATAGAATAATATCCGAACTGAATGAGATGTAGTTTAGAGTGAAAATTAGGAATCACAGGTGAGCGTGAAAATCTAAGGTTTGATTAGTATATGCACACAGTTTATTCTGTTGCAAGCTGAAAGCACTGAGGAGTTGGATAGAGTAAAACAAAGAATGCTGGTTGCACAAGAACAACTGCAAACCAGCACATGCTTTGAAACTTCATTTCCATGAAAAGTCCTCAGAGTATGACTGACTGTAAACACAGCGGGCACAGCACTACTGAAGGAGAAACCAGAGTAGCCTACTCCCTTCCTCAAGATTCAGCCTAAGAGGAACTACATAGAAGAAGTCTGGGAAACAAAGTTAGTACTCAAAGACTTGGGAAGATACTAGTTAATCAGTTAAGTCTTGGATAACATTTCTCAACTTTACAAAGCCTCTAGTGAGTGAGTATAAAACCAATTGGCTTGGGCAGGAATTTGGGAAGTGCTGTTTGCTTCAGCACTACAGTTTGAAACTGGGGTTTCAGCAAACTTGTCAATGGGTGCAATTTCAGAACAGCTCCACATGTTCAGGAGCTCCAGAACTGCAACAACAACCAAGCAACCCAACTACTCTCTGCCTTCAATTCACACAATTCCCTCAGCATGTTACATACTAAAATCCAATTTGAATAAAACACATAACATAATGCAAATGTATCATTTTTCTTCAAAGTTAGTATAGCTGCAGAGCCCTCCAGAATAAAGAAAGAAATCAAGCTATTAAATAACAACAGTGCACAGAATCTCATTAATTGTTTCTCCTTAATGATACAATGCTGGCATAAACCTAGCAAATAAAACACCACTGCAACTGCCCTCTTGCCTATATAACGTTCAAACTAATGTCTTTTTTTCCTGGAAATCAGTTATCACATAACACAAGCCCAAAGCAAAAGCATCATCACCTCTAAGAAAGTGGAGTTGTCAAAAAGGTGTCCATTAAAGTTTATATCCATACTTGGCCAGAATAATTATCAGATAGGAGACTGACGAAAGGTATTTAAGTTATGTGCCATATACATCTTCCAACCAAAACAGAATCACAGAATCACCAAAGTTGGAAAAGACCTACAGGACCATCCAGTCCAACTGTCACATAACTTAAACACAGAATCATGGAGTTGTTCAGGTTGGATCCACACATAGTACAAGAAACACATTTGTGCAGACAACAATCTGTACCCAAACAGAAAACCTCTCCAAAACTGGAGAATATATATTCTCACAAAACACTTCCAGCATAAGAATTGACTATTGCTGTGCCAGACATTGCAGTTATGCACTTTTAGCGACAGAAAAAAATGGCATGTTTTATATACTGATGCAACCATCTGTTAAAATGATTGAATATAATGATTCTAACACGAGTGATCAACCACTCAAGGGAGAGCAAGTCTATGAAGGTTATCCACTCAGCAACTGCACGACTATCATCCCCTAAACCACAGGGCACCAAATCCCCACCAAAAATGGGGCATCCATCAATGCCAAATGGTCAAACTTGAAAGCCCCCTGACTGGCAGTCCAGTGGCAATAGCAAGTTCTGCTGGCTGAGAGACTGAGCCACCTTGAGATCCTCCAAAGCTTTAAACAGAATTAAATACAGCAGTTTAAACTCCAGATGCAACAGAGATCAAAACAGTTAAGCAGCTACATCCTGTTGGTCAAACACTGAAAGATCAACATGACCACCAGTGGTGTCACACAACTTCAACTCTTACTTATGAACCAACACACTTTGAAAAACAAACACTGAGTACTTCTAAGTGACAGTTATAACTCACAGAATTTAATTTTCACTTTCTATATATTACCAACATATTGAATAAAATTTCAGTTTAGCAATCTGCATTTGCATCTTCGTTTATCAAACATAACAAAATATTCGACATTTTTTGTCTACTCTAAGCCTATTTTATCTTGCTAGTTAATGAAATAAAATATCCTTCAAAAATAGAGAAAACCCCCAAGGGCAAGAGAAAAAAAGTATACTGCTCGATCTCCCAAGCTGGATACACTGACAAATCACCTCACTGAATTCTAACAGCTTCAACAGTCTCAGGTTTAGTGCAGCTGCAAAAATATTTACAAGCCACTAGAAAACTTCCAGATATCTGTTACTAAAAGTAACAAGTTATGTTTAGAATCACACAAGCAATTCAAGTCTACCATCACCTCAAATTTCCACCAAGCCCATGTAAAATGACACAATTATAAAAAAAAAAAAAAAGCTTTAAAATACTTTAAAGTAGGTTAGATGTTATAACAAATATTCCTCAAATAGATTCATAATGATAAACCTTGCAGGGATGCAACTCAACTGGAAAATCTCCCAAAACAACTTTTCTTTCACAGAGGGCAAATGACTTCACTTGCTTCTTCTTAAGCTTTGCTCTCACAAACACTGGTGGAAGCAGCTTTAAGTTCCTGTTCAGCTTGCACTAAGCTCAACTAAGTACTAAGATTGTTAATTTCAAAAACAAACAAACAAACAAAAAAAAAAAAACCATACTTGACACCAACCAATGCAGTAAACACTATTTTACCTATTTACCTTCCAACCTGCACTCTGAATGAATAATAAACACGTGATCACACATTATGGTAGTAAAGATAAAGATACTTAACCTCACCCAAGTACAAGAAAAACCCAACAAAACAACACAGCCATTTTCCTGGACATACTAAGGTTCTACAGATAAAAACCTACAGCAAAGCAAAGCTGGAACCTTGGCTACATGCTCCCTCCGTACTTTGAGAAAAAGGGCTAGAAGACACCAGGAATACAAGGAGAACAAAAAGGATCCACTTTCTTGTGGCTGCCAGTCACCACTTACAACCAGCTCAGAAAGTATAAGCAGAAGAAAGAGCATTAGCTTTTCCTAGCTGCTCTACGCGCTTGTAGGAGAGCAAGTTAATAGAACTGGAAACACCACAGGGCAAGATGAAAGCCATGGACATGCAAGTTAAACTCAAGTACATTTGTTAGTTCTCCCTATAAGAACAAGAAAGATCCTTACTTCCACACTCTACTGCCTGAACACATTTCCAAAATTCTCAGTTTGGAGGATACACTAAAAAAAGCTGAGGATTGAGGGGAGGAATTTTGCCTTTTTATCACACACAGTGAGATGCCATTTCCAACCCCCTCACCCCCATTTACTCTGACCATTAAGTGCTTATATAAGCCACTCAACTTTAACAAAGCCAAAAATATGCAATATTATCCTTCTGAAATGAAGTGATCTCACCTACTAGACTTAAAATATATCGCTACTAGATAAAGATTAAAGAATCAGTATTTCTCATGCTCATGGTCTTCATAATACTGAAGAATTATTATCATGGTACGTACCAATAATCAGATTTTTATGTGAGAGCAAAACTTCAGGAAAAAGAAACTGCATTTACAGGAGGTGCAGTAATCTCTCATGATTAGCAATATATCATGAGTTTTACTACAGTTCTGATACAGAAATCCTAAACCAACTCCAACATTGACAACATTTCCCCATTTTACAAGTTCCAAACGCTAAGCTACAAAGACCTCTCGGAAACTTTTACACCTGTTCTTAAGGCACGAAATTTCAAAACTCAACAGCACTGAAAAATATTACTTACGCTCAGTTAAAAAAAACTAAGTTAGGAGATCCTACAGATAACGACTCCTTCACTATAAATATCACAAAGACATTTTAGAAAAATGGGTTACATTCAGGTGTACAAACGAGAAACTTTTCAAAGTCATGAATTTTAAGTGGTACCTAAAAGCTGCAAGCGATCCTTGGCCATTGCCAAATTTGTTTTCATTTTAGACTGCAGACGTCGAGCCCGTTCACACTGATCACCTTACAAAGAAAAGTCAATGTTAAAACTCGGCAAATTAACTTTTCAAACTGCTAAGACACTGACATCCAGCCATCCCCCTTCTTCCTCCCACTCCTTAGCCACCCCCTCCACTAAGAAATGCCACTGCAAAAGTAATGAAGTTTCCTATTGAATCAAGATTTTAAAGCTTGTTGCTACAATGTTTTATAATACTGCTCATAGAGAGGCGGAAATCTATGCTCTTACATCTCACATTGACCTAAAACACCCTCCTTTCCACTACATTTTTTCTAAAAAGCAGTCAAAAAAAGCAGGTTTTTAAAAAGCTTGAAAAGTGACTGAGGGCAAGTACAATTTAAAATAATCTACTATAATTATGTGAAGAAGTTTAAACTCAGTTGACTGTGTCCCTTTACATTTCAAAACACTCAAAGTTACAGATACGTATATTACTACTACCTTAAAATAACATTTGCTCAAGGTAAACTTTTATTTCTTTAAAAAACTTTGCAATTTAGGCTGGATCAGATGCCAATGATGGTATTGCCAAACATCAGCATATACAGTTCACAAACATTTCTGAACACATCTGAAGAACAAACCTGCAGTCTGCTAAAGCAGCCCCAAAGGTTTTGTTTGTTTGTTTTCAAATTACTTTGAGGACAGAGATCCTTAGTAAATCCTTTGCTACAACTATTTATCTGTGTTACATGTGGGCTTCTATGCTACATCTCAAAGTGTTTCCATACACACAGACAGCTTATTTCCTTCCTTGGAAGTGCTCAGATACTGTGGCATAAGCTAGCCTGAAACACAACTTTAGACTAATACAAATCAGTAGGGCTTTTACTGATTTTCCCTTTGTTTATACTGAAAAGATTATAAAATTCTGAACAAGTGAGAACATGAACTAATTCATGATTGTCAGCTTTGGCAACCCAAATCAAAACTCAAAGGAAACGCCAAAATATTGAGAAATTGAGTATTTTACTCACAACTTTTCCTTTAAAATAAACTGGCTATTTTTTCCATATCTGGAGCAAGGGTTTAATAACAGACAGAACATTAAGGCGGAACAGAGAAATGGACTGCTGCTCACCCACAACTTAAAGAAGAATGAGAAATAGCAAACCATTCCTAGCACCTACCACATTCAGCAATTATATCCCATTTTGAGGAAGCCATAAACCAGTACAGACCAGTAAAACAGATCTTTTTCATCAAATTCAAAACTGGCTTACCTTGACCAACAACTAAGACATCTATTCCTCTTTCCAGTTCTTCAATTCCTTTCTTATACCATTCAACAGCTTGTTCCTTTTGCCCTGCTTAAAAAGGAAGTGAACCCATTATTTTACGTAACGGATTAAAGTTCAGGAATGCTTCCATATAACGCTGCATAAAACAAGTAAAATGAAGGAAGATTTATTTGAACAAAATTCTAGGTAATTTTTAAAGGGACACGGTCAACTTGATATCTACTTGATTCCAAATGAGCTTCTCTAGTAACAACAGGTTACTATTACAGCAGCCTCAAATCACTTTTGCCTGTTTTAGAAAATACCTCATCCACCTCAAAGAGATTGCTTCTCTTGGGCAGCAGGGGTGGGGGGAGAAAGGAAAGAAAGCTAACCTACACACATTTACTACAGAAATGGTGGGACTCTTTTTTTTTTTTTTTCCCTTATGAAACACCAACTCAAGACACACGTGTTAATCTCCCACGGATACCTAACACCAAAGTAACACCAGAAGTATTGAAATTCAAGAACAGCGATGAGTCTGAGGTTCTACCCACATGATATGAGATACTTCTGCTGGTTCAGTTTTGTGTAGAGCAGCTCATTTGCCATGGGTATATTTGTTTTTTCACTCTATCATTAAATTGCTGTATTGCAGGTGTATGCTCTTGAAAAGAACAAGCGTACCAGCAGTGTCCTAGATGGAAATCACAGCAAATGCAGCCATCAGTATGCCCACACCTTGCCTGCATTATCTGGCACGATGAAAACAAATGGTTACTGAAAGATATTCCAATCTATGTAATTCCTCCCTTCCTATAGATATTCTGCTGTCAAAAGCTATCATGCTGAATAGTGACAGATGCTTTTTCCAAGTCAGCATTAAGTTATTGGACTTAATGCACTGATGAGGACTAAGAAGCTCCTAGTGCTAGAAGAACAAACAATACCCAGAATGAAGTCTTCAGATATTACCTTGGTTTCCAGAAGAGATAACAAAAGTATTCGCAAACACCAGTTACCAGTGACTGTGTTGCTCCTTTATTCAAACCCTTCTATAACTTCAGTTCCAAATGTACTTTCTACAAAATTTCAGTGCCAGGAAAATATTTCAGCACATTTCCATAGAAAAACCTTAAGATGATTCTCTCTCCCTGCCCAGATAAAAACTCTTCTATTGACTTTTGGTAGGTTTTCCTGTGCAGCTAATGCCATACTTCGCCCCTCTTACCAACACAAAGTGCAGGACCAGCACCTTCCTAAAGCTGTGTTCATTGAGCACCTTGGGAATCATTTCATTTCTGCTCCTTCTCCACCAGACTTAGACACTCTGGCAGTTAAGGAAGGCTATCAAAGCTAACATCTCCCCTGCAGTCTTTTTTCTTTACATCTTTCCTTCTTGCCTACAGAAATAGTGTCAACTGCAGTGTAAGTTTAAAGCTGCTTAAAGCCACTAGAAAAGAAACATGAAGCGATTCCTGCCACCCTTGCTATTGCACGAGTCACTCTGCTCCTTTAAAGAGCAGTCCTAGGTGTGCCATGCACATTGTTACATCCCACCTGCACCTTCTAATAGAAAGAAATCCTGAAAGCAGAGCACCAACCCAGCTGCTTGCAAGGGCAGCACTGCTCCCGCACAGAACCACTTACACATTCCTAGGGGCTAAGGCATGAGAAAAGCCACACTCCTCAGAAGTCACTGATTTCCTGCACCGGGATGGAGATAGTGTTCTTCACAGCAGCCTGTACACTGCTGTGTTTTGATCTGTGGCTGAAGCGTTGATAAGACACTTCTGTTTTGACTGTTGCTGAGCGGCACTTGCACAGCCTCAAAAATTTCTTCTGCTCTACCCACCCCTCTCTGCTGGCCACCACGTGCCTTCCAGGTGGGGCTGCCCAGAGAAATACAGGGCACTGAGCTGGAGTTTGAAAATACCAAAACATTAACACTAATTTCCCAATAACATGCAAGCCTAAAAGCTACCAGAGGTCTACCATAATTACTGAGCTTCCAGAACAACAAGAACTCCACATAACTGACACAATATTAACTAATCCAGAAATTCCACCCATCCCATGTACTACACCTAACACACTGTTTTTATTACAGTTACAAAAAGCTATTTAAATAACAAATATATGAAGAAGTTTAAACTCAGCTGACTGTGTCCCTTTACATTTCAAAACACCCAGAGTTACAGATACCTATATTACATACAACAGTAGTATGATCAAACCAGATGAGTAGATAATCAATCTGTGTATTAAAGCAAAACCAGCTCCTTCTCAGTGACATAATGCTCTTGTGACTGATTGCTGTAATAGCTGCAAAGACTGCTTTTTTTACTAAATGTACATCTTGAGCAACTCAGTCAAATAAACTCTGAGAATGTCTATATAGTCAGCCCAAGACAAATCAAGATCTGCAGGACACCCCTCCCAACCACCAAGCCACCTGTTTCACAGCTGCGCCTTATATCTGCAATTCAGCCTTGGCCACTGCACAGAGCTGCCATCAGGACTGCAGCACTGAGCTCCCATCAGGACTGCAGCACTGAGCTCCCTACATTTGTTCTGAGCTGACCTCAACACGCACACAGTGCTTTCCTCTCCCTAGAGCTTACTGCTGCCACTCCCAAACCTTCCAGCAGCAGCTCAGCGGGCTGCTTCCAACAGAGGCTGACCGAAAGGGTTTCAGTGCTACTGTTTCTCTAGGATGCTGCACTGATAGCCCACCCCAAAGGGCAGAGCAAGGTCTGCCAGCACTCCCTGAGGATTTTAGAACAGGGCTGCCTCTGGGTGCTGACAGCTTTGCCTTTCTATTTAGGCCAAACATACAGCCTGGAGAAGCAAAGACTTGCTGGAGACCTGACAGAAGGTGACTTTCTAGTACTTAAAGGAGCTTATTAAGCAGGAGAGAAATCAACTTTTTACAGGGGGAAATAAGGGTAGGACAAGGAAAAATAGCTATAAATCAAAAAAAGAGATTTAGGTTAATGTCAGAGGGAAAACCTTTACTCAGAGGGCAGTGAGACGCAGGCACAGCTGCTCAGGGAAGCTGTGGGTGCCCCATCCCTGGAGGTGTTCAAGGCCGGGTTGGATGTAGCCCTGGAAAGCCTGAGCTGGTGGGTGGCAGCCCTGCCCACAGCATGGGGTTGGGGCTGGGTGGGCTTTGAGGTCCCTTTCAACCCAAACCATCCTGTGATTCTGTTATTCACATAGCTAAATCAAAAACACGAATAGAACTGTAGTTTGGTTGGGTAGCTTTATCCTTCCGGACAAAACCAAGCACAAAAGACAGGTGCAGCACCCTCACTCCTGCATTCACCTCCCTGTAGCCTGTCTACCAGTCCCCGTGCGAGAAGTGCTTTTTACCAGAGCAAGAAATAACAGCAGAACAGCAGCTGCCCAAGCGCGAGCCTCTTCCAAGCCACTCCGAGCGGGCCACTTATGCTCCCTGAAGCCTCACTCTGAACGTGCCCACCGCTCGAGGGCTGGGTGTGCGGGTAAAAGCCAGCTCCACCCGCACACGCAGGCGTTAGCTGCCTCACCCACAGGCCGTAATTAAAGGCACGGGGCCGCCCCGAGCCGCAGCCCCCGCTACCTCTCTCGTCCTCGTCGATGCGCAGCGCCATGGAGATGCACTCGAAGGCCCGCTTGTGGCACGCCCGCACCCGCTCGGCCGCCCCGCCGGGCTCGGGCGCGTCGCCGGCCCTGCTGCTCTTGGAGGCCATGAGCGCGCCGCGGGAGAGGCGCTCGCAGAGCCAGGCGACCAGCAGCCCGAGCTGGAAGGCGACGAAGCGGAGCAGGGCGAAGGCGGCGAACAGCGGGTACGAGAAGTAGTACAGGTTCCGCTTGTGCGGGGACGCCGCTGCCGCCGCTGCCGCCCCCGCCGGCGGCGCGGGGGGAGCCGGCCCGGGCGGCGCGGAGGGAGAGGCCCCGGCGGCGGGGGCCGCGGAGCTGGAGCCGGCTGAGCCCTTCTTCTTCCCTCTGCCTCCCGGAGAATTCATTCACCGCCGTCGCCATAACCCGCTGCCAACGACTGACAACAACCGGCCATGGCGGCGGCGGCGGCGACGCCCCTTTCGCTCGGCCCCGGGGGAGGAGCGCCGACGGCGGCCCGGCGCGGCGCTCCCGGCGCCGCTATTGTGAGGGCGCCGCGGCCGCAGCGACAATAGAAGGCGGGGACGGCGCCGCGGGGCGCCTACAGCTCCCGGCGGGCGGAGTGCGGGGTGGGGCGGGGCGAGCACGACGCTCTCGGCGCAGCACGACGGGAGACGTGGGCCGGCCGCGATGCACGCTGGGAAATGTAGTCCCGGGGGAGACTGGACGTGGACGTAAAGCGCGGGCACGTCACGCTGGGAATCGACCTCAACGCCTTCCGCTCTCATCGTGCGCCGCTGGCCCGGTCACTGATATCAATTATTTAGCAAGCAATCATTCACAAGCTGAATTACCCCCCCAAAATTATCAGATTTTGGAATACCAGCAAGCTTTGAGAAACTTCAAGCAGCATTAGTATTACGTAGCACACAAAGATGCCACATGACAGACTACCCATGTCCTGTCTCTGTTATCCATTTATTATGTACAGCGTCAAACCATTGCTGTGCGAAATAATGGGAGGGCCAGTGACTGACTAAATTATTAATAAACTGAAGGACAGCTTGGACGGCGGGAGGAAGAGCTTGTGGACAGCGAGCCTCCAACAGTGCTGATGACTCAGCCTCTTCAGCTGCTATTAAAAACACTGAGAATGTAAACTCCGTAAGGCACGACTTCCTCGTGGCAATATAGCATTACACGCCACTAAATAATGCACCTGTTTGGGGGATCAGTTTTTAAACCAAGGCACAGTTTGAGAAGCAGACGTGCCAGAAATTGAAGGGAAGAGACAGTATTCCTCGTGAGGACCTGAAAACCTCAGTTCGTTGTTCTGACTGTTAAATATTTCACTTATCTGTGAGCCGCTTGAATTGCCTCCCTTCCTGTTTAAAGCTGGCTTTAATATTCAGCAGACCTACCCAGGAACTACTTTAATCGATAAAATTGCTGTACAATTGATTTTTGGTTTTGTTTTTTTTTCAATAAAAGCCTTAGACCAACAAATGTAGCCAACCCAAATGAGAGCAACGAGCGTCCTGCCTGGCCAAGGTGATCCATCTGTGTCGGCACAGACACTGGTAACACCAAGCTCAGCCCCAAGGCCCTGGAGCGTGTTCAGAGAAGGGCAACAAAACTGGTGAGGGGTCTGGAGCACAGGTCTTACGAGGAGCGGCTGAGGGAGCTGGGATTGTTTAGTCTGGAGAAAAGGAGGCTCAGAGGAGACCTCATTGCACTCTACCACTTCCTGAAGGGAGGCTGTGGTGAGGAGGGGGTCGGCCTCTTCTCCCAGGTAACTAATGACAGGACGAGAGGGAATGGCCACAAGTTGCGCCGGGGAAGATTTAGATTAGATCTGAGGAAAAACTTTTTCTCTGAGAGAGTGGTCCGGCACTGGAATGGCCTGCCTAGGGAGGTGGTTGAGGCACCGTCCCTAGCGCTGTTCAAGAAGCGTTTAGATGAGGTGCTGAGGGATTTGATTTAGTAGCTTGGTGGGTAGGGATGGTGGTGTGAGGATGGTTGGACTAGATGATCTTGTAGGTCCTTTCCAACCTAATGAATCTATGAATCTATGATGTCACCGCCATGGGCGCTGGAACTGCGGCCGCGCTCCCCTTCACAGACGGCCGGGGTGGGCGGGGCTTCGCTCTGCGCAGGCGCGGATTGTCGGGGCACGACTGTTTCATTTACGCCCGGTTTACGACACGTCTCCCGGCGGCTGCGGTTGCGGCTGCGGTTGCTACGGGCGGGCTGTGCGTGCCCGGAGCTCTCGTGCCCCGCTGCGAGCAGCGCGTAGCGGAGCCTGAGCGGGTGAGAGCGCTGCGGGGCGGCAGGATGGGGAGGAGGGCCCCGGGCGTGCGAGCGGGACAGGGAAGGGGAAGGGGAAGGGGAAGGAAACGCTCGGTGTCAGCCTGCTGACCGGTTTGTCTTGGCGCTTTCCAGGGCTCCTGTGCATCCAGCGAATCCCGCCTCGGAAGCCATGGAGGCAGAGCAGATCATGGAGGGACAGCCACAGGTACGGCGAGGAACGTTATCTGTGCGTTGTGGTGCGGGTGGAAATAAGCGTTTGTGCGTTGCTGACCGTGTGTTCGTGTTACAGGTTCCAGAAAATCCTCATTCCGAGTATGGGCTCACTGAAAACGTGGAGGTAACGCAGACCTCACTGCTTTAAATCGTGGCAGGGCTCGCAGCCCTTATCGTGGGGGGAGAAGGTTAAATGTTGGGTCTGGGCTTAATAACTGATGTTCCCACAAAAGTGAGTTGGGAAGTGCACCAACAGATTGACTTGTTACTCGTTGTGTTGTCTCGTGTTGCTTCTGTGGTAGAACACCACTGAAATAAGTAATGAATGTTCTGATGAGATTCTTTGAGATGTATCCTGTGATGGTTACTGTGCCCATAGCAGGCCACGCTGCTAATAGGCAGGCAGGTTTTCATTACAGGGAGGAGAATAGGTGGAGTCGATGGTATTTCTTTAAAAGTATCAAAGGGAGGGATCTTTTAATATCCTTGTAAATGGGAACATGGGATCACAGTAATCCTAGCTCACTGTAATTACTTATGCTGATAGAGTAGATGCAGTCCAGACTGCTTCTGGCCCATGTTAGGATAATAACTCTGTGATGTTTGTTTACTGCTGTTTCATATGCTGCTTTCATATCCCTCCACCATAAGCTGATACTGTATGTTAAGGCTTTGCAGAAACTTGTCAAGCATCCTTAGTGACCAAATGCCCTGGAAACTGCCTCTAGTAGTTTCAAGATGTTTCAGGCACCTGGAACCATTTTGTGCATCTTTTCTTAAAGAATCCTATACTTTACTGTGGTCTTAAAATGTTTGGCTTTGGATCCCTTTTATGTTGGAAGTGCAGACATGCAGGAACCATTAAGCTGGGACTGCTCATGTTAAATTGAGAGCTTCCTAAGATTGTTTCCTCAGAACAGAGACTCCTCTGGTTTAAGCTTGTCCAAGATAAAATGCACATTAAGTTTTCTTAAAAGATGTAAAGAAGTAATTTTCAGTGAGCTTGCAGAGAAGCAGGTACTTTATTTGCACACATACTTCAAAGTAAATCTGACTGCTATTACCAATATTCGTTCACTTTTCCTTCAGAGGATAGTGGAAAATGAGAAGTTAAATGCAGAGAAAACATCAAAGCAGAAGGTGGATCTTCAGTCATTACCCACACGTGCCTACTTGGATCAGACTGTTGTACCTATTTTGCTACAGGGACTTGCAGTTCTTGCAAAAGAGAGGTAAGATACTGAAATGTTCCTTTTGTCCTTAGGAAGAAGATAGGTCTCAAACTTGGGTGCTGTGTCACCTTTTTGATCTCACAGACCAGATATGGTGTTAGCTTGAGAGATGTAAGAAAGTCATTACAGCGTGTTTGTAAAATACTGTGACTAAACACAGCAGGATGTGTTCCTCACAGCTGTGTGTGGCAAGGTTAAAGTTATTTAATGAATTTATTGGCTCACAGTGAGGTTTGCTACTATAAAGTGTTTGGAGCAAAAAGAGTATTTTTCATTCTGTCGTGTAATTTGCCTTTAAAAACAAGGGAAGTTGTTCTAATTTTGAACCAAATTCTATAGTACAGGGTTATAAAGAGTTCTGCTTGCCATTCAAAAGGAAGAAACAAATGCAAATCAGGCTTGACATATCTCTTCCTAAGAGATTTAAAATACTTTCTAATGGATGAGGCTGACCCTG
This sequence comes from Callipepla californica brunnescens, assembly GCA_023055505.1. Taxonomy (NCBI): domain Eukaryota; kingdom Metazoa; phylum Chordata; class Aves; order Galliformes; family Odontophoridae; genus Callipepla; species Callipepla californica. The sequence goes on along the minus strand of JALIRH010000003.1, from coordinate 36,333,350 downwards.
CAGTATTAACACAGTAATACAATAAAGGGTAATTCATCCTTTGAGTAAAGACTGTTCTGTCAAGGTGCCTCAGATCTCTTATCAGGCAACACAGAAGCATGTTCTCAAACCATAACAGAGTAGTTCACCTTATCCAAATGAATTTCTATCTCAGCTACTGGTGAGTCACACTGCATATAAACCACTTCTCAGTTTTGCTGAAATAACATTATCAGAAGCTGATATGGGTGAATGACCTCACTGTACCTATAGCCAGAACAACCATCAGCAGTGCCTTAACCTCAGAAGGAATCGTGAATTTGAACTGAATTGTACAGGATGCTAGTGAAGCAAAAAAGCATGTAGGAAGGCACGCCCTGCTCCTGAGGCAGCACCCTGATCTTCAGCTCCCATCAGTGGAAGTTCTGCGGCAGACTGAATGTCATTTAGGGAGGAATCTGCACAATTTAGGTCTCTTGGTGTTAATTGAAGGAGTCAACAAACACATGTAAATGTGAATCCAGGAGACAGAGTCTGTTTAAAACTCCTTAAAGCTTCTGGCATTCTCTCACTAAGGGCTGTTAAAAAGAATTAAGTTGCTGTGGGGCAAAAAGAAAAGTTTCTATATGGAAGGAAGTGGTTGGATGCAGAGTGGAAGTAAACAGTGAGTTTCTGTGCTGAACAAACACAACACTATAATCATGGAAAGAATTGTTAGTAACAGTTTAAAAAAGTGAGTGGCAGGCTGTTAAGGATACTGTGTTTTCCAGAATAGCTTGTTTTTTTTTGTTTTGTTTGTTTGTTTTGAGTTGATCAATTTGTAAATAATAGCACAGGAATTTTATAAGCTTACCATTACCCTTACAAAAAGTATCTTTGGAATAAAGTAAGATTTGTAATGCTAGGACTTAGAAATTGAAGGGGTGCAAAAACGATGTCACTATTTAAACCTTTAATGTTTTTGTGTTTTGACTGTTCTGTGTAATTCCAATTCCCCTGTATTCTGGTACAATGTGAAAAAGTAGAGAAAGGAGTGGCAAGATGGTTGTAAGTATGGAATGCCATCTGTGCAGGGTGTGACTGAATAGATGCAGCCTGTCTTAGCAACAATATATTAGGAATCTGTTAAATCATGAATAGCAAGGAGATGATGGAGTGGAACGGATTGCATTTTCTCTCTTCTGATATAGTAATGAAATTAAGCTAGCAGGTTGCAAATTCATAATTGGAAAAAGAGGAGATTCTTCATAGCCAGAAACCACACAAACACATCTAATACTCAAATGACACAATAATCTTTTAAGAAAAAGAAGCAAGAACTGAGAAACTGTTTGATGCAGTATGAATTTAGAAAAAAAAATCAATAAATGCCTCCAACTTACAGTGAGCTATGTATGGTATTTATGCTTAAAGTGTATACCCTCATTCTAGATAGGTAACTGTCTCAGCAATTTAATAACGTGGAACTAATGTTGACTAGGTTTCCTTATTTAAAACATACTGACTAGATGTAAACTGGGAACTTACTGAGTTGGTCTAGGTAGGTAGTTGTCCCTAAGGCAGTGCTTCCAGGTGTTTGACAGGAGTTACGTTGCTTTGCAGAGAATCACAGAATTGTAGGGGTTGGAAGGGGCCTCTGGAGATCATCGAGTCGAATCTCCAAGTCTGGGGCCATCAGTTCTTCACGTACCTGGTTTCATATAGCAAAGAGTAATTGCTTTTGATTTACTTTTTCTTTACAGACCGCCAAATCCCATTGAATTTCTAGCAGCGTATCTTTTAAAAAACAAGTCACAATTTGAGGACCGAAATTAACTCCATTCTAATGAGGACAGTTTGGCTGCTAGACTGAAATGCTCATTTGTCGCAATCTGTTTTCTGCTGTAAAAATCCTTTGGAACCGTAGTATTGTCTCTCTTTATCACACGATATGCTTTACCTTTTGAGTTATTTAATAAAGAACACTTTACATTTTATTTGTTCACTTGTTTTAAACTAGCTAGACAGAGACTTTCCAAATAAAATACTGAAACTGCACTACTGGGTGAGAGGCTGAATAATTCATCTGTAAGCACAAAACAAAGGGGTATAACTTATTATGGCAGTCACACTGGTCATAATGTCTGTAACTTGATTTTTCAGCCTTCCTGTGCAAGGCATCTAAACACAATGCAAATTAAGAGTAGTTAGAATTTATTTTGAGGATGGATTGATTAAGTAGCGAAGAGAGAACTTAACTGAGAACACTGGTTTGTTTTCAGTTTAAAACACTTAGGTTCACCTGCACACAGTGCCCAACACTTCAGATGCTTTCATTAATGGTGTGCTGTTAAGAATTTGACATTGGCCTCTTGTGGCTGGTGTGCTAGATTTAGCTGATAGAAAGTTTGAAGGGGCTTAACAGCTTTGTAATTCTCTGTACTGCTGATCCTAGTTGGTGCACTCTGTCAAGCGTAATTTTGCTCTAACTCAGTAAGACTGAACCTGGTTATATTTTTCTCCCCTTAGGTTTACTAACATCTCTTTTTGTTTCCTGTTTTTAACATCTTTTTCTGACCCTTTCTTGTTTATTTTTCCTGTAGTCCTTTCAGAAGAGGTGAAGGCCACAGGCCTCAGTGCATAATATTAGAAAGGTGTGGCAGAAGACAGACTCTGAAGAAAAATACAGGACTGAGAGTAAAAAAGTATTTTAAAATGCCATCAAAAATGTGAAAATCTGAGTATTGTAGCTGGAGAACAGCCACATTAGGTTATTGACAATTTGTGCAGGGACTAGACAGCCAGACTAGACTGGACTCCTTCTGGAAGCTGCACAAAAGCTTGAAAACAGCTCTTGGATCACCCTGAAATCTTAAAGCATTAGTACAAGCCTTCAGGTGAGCTGTTCCTCCAGCAGTATGCCAGCTACTCGCCTGTCACCACCACTGTTTGGTACACAGTGAACCTGCTGTTGTTTTCCTAATGAGGCTAGGTCACAAGATAATAGTATTAATATATTTACTATAGCAGTTTCATGGGGTAGCTTTCTCCAAGAAAATAAGGCGAAATATTACTAGCAGCAGTGAACTTAGGAGCTCTTAAAGTATTTTACTGACTGAAGGGTGCCAACAAGAAAGTCAGCAACAAAGTGTGGCCATATACCTTTACTTGTGAACTGATCTTCAGCAATTAGGACTACCCACATGGAAAACATCCTGTAACAGGAAGAAGATAGTGAGTTGCTATTATCAGATCATGTCTGGTGATTCCAGTTCTCAAAGTTAAGGAAGTAACGATAATTTTTTTTTTAAACCATTCACCTGTTTAAACTCTTCCCAGCTCCAAAAAAAAAAAAAGAAAGAAAGAAAAAGAAAATCTATGAAGAGTGTGACATATGCATCCCATTTTAATTCGGAAAGCAGTATGATTTTTTTTTTCCACTGGTTCTGGAGGCTTCAATATGAAATGCATTTAATTTGTAGTTCAAAATTAAATACTAATGATCCTATTTTTACAGAAATAGGAATTAATTGATAAAATGGAGACTAGATGTAAGGTGCTACAAATGATTAAAATAGAAGCTTGAAGAAATAAATGAAAGCAGTAACTTTAGTAATGCTGCTAATTAGATGAAAGCCATATCTCTTGAACAGATATTTTTTCATTTTCAGTTACCCGGGGGCTGTAAAGAATTAGTATACCCTTGAAAGGGCAGTAAAATTAGGCAGAAAATAAAATAGTTATTGGTTGATAGTACAGCACAGTTTCCACTTAAGTGAGGCATAGGATGTACTCCAGAATAACCCTGCTGCTGAGTACACACCAAGCAGTAAGTCATTCTTGCCAGCCTGCCTTCATGCTTCCAGGTAGGGAAAAAACTGCCAGCAGAAACATATGTACAGTGAGTGTCTGTGCTTAAGGGACTGCTAACTCAAGGATCTGTCTATGCATTATGTCAGCCCTGCCCCGTGCATCAGAGAAAACATGACTAAAATCGGTCCGAACAGGTAAGTGTTCCTGTTATTTCTCCCTGCACAAACTATGCTCAGAATAATTGCAGACAAAGCAGGAGGAGCTCTGAGCTTCACTCATGTTCCAGCAGTACTCATTCAGTTCAGTTCCTCAGCCTGTGGCTAGAGCACTTCCGTACCTCCATGTGTTGAGCACAAGGAACCCCAGCACCACCTTCTCCTGTTTAGCTGGAGAGCTGCCTGCTTTTATTTCTGCCTCTTTACCACCAGCCTTTACACAAAGAAACGATTCATGATCAGGAGGTGATGATTAAAAGTTCAAAAAGAAGAACCCCCAAATCACTGACTATGGCTTTTGTCTACCTGTGGTAAGAAAACATGAAAAGAAAACAAAACAACCTATTGTTGCCCTTGCCAGTGGAAATTTCTCCTACAGTACTATAGATGACAAGCTTTGTCAGAGGAGAAGGTAGAAATTGAGGAGAATGTCCAGTTTTCCTGGCCTTTGGATCTGTAGTGCTACTTGGTAACAGAGGACAGAAGATTCTCCAGGGAACAGGTTCTGCAGGTGGCATATGCCACAATCTAAGTATTAGTAGAAAAAGTCTTTGTCTTCTATGACCTTTTAACACCAAGCTTCACTTGTTCTTTGCACCTGCACTGATAATGTTTGTGCTACATAGGACTTCATTCTAATCTACACCTAACATACATTCAAAGAAATAACAGTTAATGTAAAAAGCAAATGAGGTTTAAAAAAGGAAAAAGCATTCATCCCAAGGGGAACTCAACAACAAAGCTTGGGAAAATTGAAGAAATTTAAAAAGGCAAGCTGAAGAGAAAAAAGGAAAACAATCAAAAATGATACCTGAAGGCGAAACAAACAAACAAAAAACTTGTAAAACCTAGCATGCTTATAAAACAAACTCAGAACGGTGTGAGAAGTTAGTTTGCTTACCAAGATTCCAGAATTCTAATGTGACTTTAAGAATAGGGCAGAGAAAAAGCTAGAGCTATGATAAATGGCCTATTGTATTGGAAAAGCAAATAACTTGGTTGCTGTGGTCATATGAACCGTGTCACTCAAGTCTGCGTGTGGGTGTGCTTGCCTGTCTAGAAATACTCAAGGCACTGGATAATGTGGCATTGACGCCTCTTATAAATGGTAATCTTACAGCAATGGTTTTACTCATTAAATAGTCTAGACTGCCATTTGGAAGTTCTTAAATTTTACTTGCTTTGTGTTTAGGGAGATGAAAGCTCTTCCTCTAAATGGTAGAAATTAATACTAGATAATTAAAAAAAAAAAGTACAATTAACCTGTAATTCCTCTGCTGGACTGTGGGACAACAATGCATCGAATGCTTTATATATATACACACCAGCATAACCTCTTCTGTAAGCATATAATCCCAACTCTGATTTTTCCTCAGATGGATTTCCCCCCTTATTTTATCTTCTGTGATGCATTTGGTTTACTTCATTGATAATCAGTTCAGGAAGCATTCCCAGCACTGAAGTTTGTGTAAAAGATTTGACATATAATTCCCGTTTATAACAACAAAAATGTCAACTGCCAAGATAGTCTTATATTAAAGTAGTTTGGTGGAATGATGTTCCTTGTCTAGGTAGCAGTTACAGTCCATGTCAATTTATCTCTGTTTTTAAGACAAGAACTGAATGCTGAAGGGATAGAGCAGTGATGGCTCCTGAAAATAATGTTTGCTGGGATGGTCAGCACCCATCTCCACATGACAGCCCCTTACAAACACTGATTTCACTGCAGGCCTCAAGTATTACAGCCCCTCAGCTGCAGGGCAAGGCCGGTGTCAGGGGGGCAGAGCAGGATCCCCGCTCATGGATTTGGCGTGAAGCACTTGGTCACAGTGCCGGCCTTTCCCATCCTCAGTTTGCACGTGGAGCCGTGCCTTTATCCCCGTGTTTCCTTTGTTCCGCTGTTCAAAAAAGCAACAGAAGTCCTGCGTTTGGCATGCATTTATAGCTTTGGCTGCAAGATCTTTTGAAGAATAAAATGGCACGGGGGGGAGAGGGAGGATCCATCCCCTGGACTGACCCATACGTAGCACGTCAGTGTACCTCTGTATCTGAACGGTTGTGGCCCTTCCCTCTCCTGGTTTTATCTCATATGGCAGTGGCAAAAAGGGCCTAGTCCCTTCCCCCTTTCGTAGTGGCCACGCTTCTCTTTCCAATTCGCTTTCTTAGCCATGATGCATCTCCATGGCAGCAGTCCGTTCAGCACGCTAATGAAAAATTAAAGGGGTGGGGAAGGACTAAGCTGAGAATTAGAGACCTGTACACAGGAGCACTCCCCGCACCTGCGCTGCGTGCCACAGCGGCAAAGCGGTGCGTGCGCGGACGGCAGCGGGTAGGAGAAGCCCGGAGAACTCCGCTTCCGCAGCCGCTGGGAACTGACGTCCCTGAAAGGCCGTCTGCAGAACAATACTGACTGAGAACCCGGGGCACCGTGGGCAGGAGCAGCGCGGGGCCCGGCACATCCTCGCTAAGAGCAGAACAAAGCGGCGGCGCAACGAACCGACCGCCAGGGAGAGCGGAAGCCACAGACGGCCGGCGGACCGCTCCCGGCACCGGGCACCTCGAGGAACGGGAGCGCGCCGCCGCCGGGCGCACGTCGGGGCCGCGACACAGAGCGCGCAGTGACGCGCGCCCCCGACGGCAGCGGCCGCCACGCGTGGCCCGGACGGGGCGTGGGGGCCGTATCTCCCCGCGGGCACCGCTCGCCCCCCCCTCCCAACACCGCCCCGGCGCGGCCTCCCCTCATCTGACCCGCGCTCGTAATCTTCCCTTCCACCACGGAGACACGGCCCCGCCAATCAGCGCCGGCAGAAGCGGCAACCACGGCAACGCGGCCGGCCAATGCGCACGGGGCTCTCGCTCCGTGCTCCGCCTCCTTCCGCCCTCCCCCCGACGGCGCCGCGGCCGCCGCCGCTCCATTCCGGGCTTGTCAAAGCAGGGGGCGGGCGCGCCCGGGCCGGGCGCCCAATGGCGGCGAGGCTTTTGCTTTCGTGCCCAATGGGGGAGCGGCGCCCGCGCGGCCCTTAGACCACGGCAGCCGAGCCGGGCCAAACCCAGTCGCGGCCGCGTCCCCCTTCTCTCCGCGTCCCCCACCCGCCGGCGCGGAGTTGGCGGCGGCTGCCTCGAGCTTCGTCCCCGCCTCCCCCCCCGGCGCCCCCCGCGGGGCGAGCGCCTGCGGCCGAGCGCGGTACCGCGGCCCCGGCCCGCGCCGCCGCCCCCGGCCGCCCCCCTCCCGTTCGCCGCCCGCCCGCCCTCCCGGAGGCGCCGCCGGCAGCGCCGCCTCCGCCCGCCGGGCCCGGGCCGCGCCGGGGGAGGAGGGGGAGCAGCGCCGCCGCCGCGGCCGGGCCCGTCCCCCACCGGCGCCCCCGAACACCATAGGCGGCTCCGGCACCAAGATGTCCAACCGGGTGCTCTGCCGGGAGGCCAGCCACGCCGGCAGCTGGTACACTGCCTCAGGTAGCGGCGCCGCGGCCCGGGGCTGGGGGCGGGGGCTGAATCAGCACTTTGCGCCGGGGCTGGGGCCGGGGAGAGCGGCGAGCCCCGCCCCGACGGCGCGGCCGGCACGTGGCGGGTGGGGGGCCGCGGCCTTGCGGAGCCTGGGGCCGGCGGCGTGTCCGCGGCCCCCCCGGCCGTGGCACCGCGTCGCCGCGTGACCCTCCCGGCGCTGTGTCCGGGGCCGGCGCGGGAGCCGGGTGCCCCAGGGGTTCGCTCTTGGGGCTTAGGGAGCGCGGAGCCTGTGCTGCGGGGGGTCGGTGCTGGGCCGGGTGTTGGAAGGCTTCGTTGTCTTCCTGCGGCCCGACTCGTGGCTGCCCCTCCGAGGCTCCTTCTGTGCCGGCGCTTGTACAGAGTGGGCTCCGTCGCTTTTTAAAAAGTGAGATTTGTACGATAAGAACAGAAGGGAGGTGGTGTGTTGGCACGGGGGAGCTCTCCACCCTCCCAGCAGGAGGCAGGACCCTTCAGGAATGGCTCCGTTTATACGCACGTGTGCGTGGCGATACCCTCTGCTGGGTTTTGGAGCTGTGTGGGAACTCCTGCTTGTGTTTCCACAGCTGTTACTGAAGTGACACGCAGGGGACAGTCTGCTGCTGGCCTTGGGGGTAAAGACCGTTGCAGAAATGTGGGTGAGGCAGAGGTTCTTGTCGAGAACACCTGGGGTGCAGAGAGAGGGGAGGGGTGCAGTCAAAGCCCTCTATCTGGTCAGAATCCAAGCTGACATCTATAAAGGATACTCCTTTATAAAAAATACTCCTCCTGGCTGTAACGAGGCAGTTCCTCTCTCCTTCAGAAAGCAATGAATAAGGTATGAGGCAAAAAACTGGAAAGGAAGTAAAGAAATACACGGGGGAGGTGATACCGGAAGATGCAGGCTGCGAGATAAGGAGCGGGGCTGTCGGCTGTGGCTGTGTGCTTCCAGACAACAATAGAGAATGACTGTCTTCCTTCTGAGCCTCAGATTCGAGGCACGAGGGCCGTGTCCGTTGCAAAACGGGCCTCAAACGTGCGTCTGGAGCAGACGGCTTGCAGTTAGTTTTCCAGTTGTTTGGAGAGGAAGGTAGTTGTTCTGTAGCAAGCCAGCAAGACTGTGACAGAGGTATTTTACCGTGCGTGAAGACGCCAGAATGTTAAGACTGGGTGACGGTGCTATCACATAGCTTTGTGCTACTTGTCGTTTCATTTATTAACAAATATGGCAGAAAACTGCTTTGCCAGGTAGAACTGCTGAAGGATTTAGCGTACATTTTGTAGTTTGTTTGATCGGACTTCGTACCGGGTTGCAAATGAAACCAGATCTAACTGTTGCCTCATAAGTAATTTGCAAGGCATAAGTGCTGTTTGGCTTTTATTTTATTTTTTTTTTTCCTCTCCTATGCTAATTCAGCAGGTAGTTCTGTGAGACTGCATCTCCGTAGGTGTGTGTGACCAGTTTGGCCAGTAGGACTTGTCTGCAGTGGGACAACCAGAAGCCCTTGGACTGCCTGTGGCTATTTATGGCTGGGGAGGGGTGGGGTGGGGTGGCTGCCCAGGCACCTCCCTGCAGGAAAACAACAAAACAAGGATATTAAAGGGAATCCTGTTGTAACTAGTTGTGCTGATGGTACTTCTGACAAGTTAAATTGCAGCTGCTCGTGTGTGCCTTTGGGGTTGGTGGTTAATGTTGCATAGACTGGAAATTTTGGGTGTTTTTTTTTTTCTTTTTTCTTTTTAACCTGTGAGGTGATTTAATGTCCCTTTCTGTAGAGCTGTCATGCCCTGTTTACACAGGGTGTGTGATGAAGCAGAATGGGAGCTACCTGTGGTTTGCTGTCTGGGGATGCATTTTTGAATTCCACTTAGGAGGGTCTATAAAAAGCGAACAGGAAACAGGTGAGGACTGAGAGGATATGTGCATAATTAGACATCGAATTGCGATAGTTCTTTGCATTCCTGTGATTCTGCAGGGATTGTCTTGTCAAGTCCTCCTACCTACACTCTTTGTGCTTACCATCCTGGCCCAGAAGCAATTTGTTGGGTTATATTCAACTGGTTAGCATTTTAGCTTCCCATTTCCTGAGAACTGTTTTATTTCTCTGGAGCTGAGCTCCCTTGTGCAGAGCAAGCATGCTTATCTGGAAATTCCCATCCTTCTCTGTAGTTAATATTACTATTACTATCCTTTTTCTGTCCAAAAGGGCAATCAGAAACATGGTTCTCGAAGGACATGTTCAAAAAACTGTAGGTGTCTGATCTGGGAAGGTAAGGATTAAGTAAACTGAAGAGAGGACCCTGGAAGCTGAGGGAGAAGAGGATGAAGAACAGATCTGAAATGGAAAGCAGCATTGTGGCCGAAGGATATCCTTGAAAGGATGCCCTTAAAAGGGTTTACGAGAAATACTGTTCATTCTCTTTAGAGACCAGTCATTTTCTAGGGCAGCAATTGCTTCAGCTGAGAATAAACCATGATTCCTCTTTGTTTTCTCCAGCTATGGAATATGTATTGCTTGGCTGTTTTGCCTTGGAAAATATAAACATACACGGCATTCTAGTGAGAACACATCACCTAATTGTGTGATGCTAATAAACTTTTCAGAGCTGTTGAGACTGGCTTCATGATTATGCACATCTGGGCGTGCCTACACATTAGTATGTCATATCTAGTAAACACCTTTGTTGTTGGGGGGGGGGGAGGGTGATGTTGCAGGCAGGAAGCACTGCAACTTCTCACTGATGAAGCTGGAGGGTGCTTCATGGTGGTGGTAGCATTTGACTTCCGAAGTGTTCTTTGTTCTTACTGTGCTATTGTGGAAGAGAACTTAAAAAGCAAGCTCCTTAATAAATTTCTCCAGCTGAGTACTGGATGATGATAGAACTTTACATGTCTTCTAGAGCTTTTGATGTGGGGGAAGTTCATGCTCATTCCACCTCAGTCCTGTGTAGCGTGTTAATGGACTTCAGATGTGGGCTTGTGGAGCATTTGTCTAATGAGATCTGCTTGACGAGACAGTTAGAATCAGTGTTCCTCCTACTTAGCAGCAGCACTGAAATAGGGAAGCTCTGCAGGCAAGCTGCAGAAATGTACTGTTAGGACCATTGCTGTTAGACTACTGGTCTAAGTAACCTATTTGTTTGTTTTTGTTTGTTCTTTGTTTTTGTTTGATCTGATGTCTGTTTTTGTTTTTTCCATTAGAAGTCTAAAATAGTATGTGACGTGCCATCACTTCTCTGGCCTGGCAACCTGATGTATGGTGGCTGCTAAAACTGCTTGCAAAAACGAAATAAAAGCATACTAATGTAGACAAAACGATGAACCTGTGGCACCGTTCTCACAGAGAGAGAGAGATATATAATTTCTGAAGTATTATCATTCTGTGGTGAAAAATAGTAGAATGATTTATTTTTGGAAGAAAATCCCGCTGGGTTAATTCAATCGCCTTGCATTCAGATCTCTTGAGAAATTGATTTTGACCAGCAGGGGAAAGGAGAAGATTAGGGACAACATGAAACAAAAATGACATAATTTTTCCGTGACACAAAATGCAGGATGGATGCATTCCTAGATAGAGTTGTAGAATGGCTTGGGTTGGAAAGGACCTGAAGGATTAGCAGGTTCCAACCCCCCTGCCAGAGGCAGGGTTGTCAGCCACTAGATCAGGTACTAAATCAGGTTGCACAGGGCCCCACCCAACCTGGCCAGTTCTGTGGGGCATTGATCCATGCATGCCTTAAATGAGAATAAATATTCTTTGTATATCCACTTATCTTTTCTCCTTACTTTGTGTAGCATGCCATTACAGGTGAGATGTCACACAAGGTACTTAATGCACTTCATTTGCTGGCAGCTAGCCTGCCTTGCCTGGCTCCTGAAGTGCTGATCGAATACTGTAGCACTCCTTAATAGAGTGTGTGATAAGTCTTCTTGTCTCAAACTTTCTCCAGTCAGTGGCATGCTGATATAAACAGAACACAAAGGACTTGAGTAAGTTGTTCCGAATCACATGAGCAAAATCAAATCGACTGTGTGAATGACAATACTGCATGAGTTGAAATTTGTTCTGTAAAACAGGTTTGTCGTTGTGTTAGATATGGTTAATTTCTGTTCTCTTTGACTAAGCCTTGTGATCAGAGTGTGGCTACTGGTAGCCTGTACCAAATCCTTTGACCATTGCTTTGATGCAATGCAAATACTGCATTGACTTTTAAGACCATTGCACTTCCGAGCTATTTTGTGTGACGAGCCAAGTAAATGGTCTGTCTCCATATAGATGTTTGAGTGGGGGGTTGAACCTTATGGTTGTCTGGTGTTCTCTTCTCACCAATATCAGAAAAGGTGCATTCATCAGTTACAGCCATTTCTGCTCAGCCATTGTCTTCCTGAATGCATGTATCTTTGCCAGGCCTGCTGCCTGCATTTTGGGGACAAAAATGTAAAAAATGTAAGTGAGGGACAGTAAATTGAGAGGAAGTAGTGACCTGATGCTGCTGTACTCAGCTCTTTTCACTAATGTCTGCAGTATAATTAATTACTGGTCATGAAATCCTTCTTTTGTGACATTAGCTGGAGTATTCCAGGTACAGCCAAGCACAACCGTTTTTATCTTGAAATCTGTAAACAACTAATTGTTCCATCTTGAAAATTCACTATTAGCTTTGCAGCGTTAATTAGTATTAAATAATGTCATCTTTTTCTCCGTTTCATCTTCTTTCTGTCTTAGAAATTTCATGGGGAAAGTGGATGCATTGTAGCTGGATCTCTTACAACTTAAGCATGTAATATGGCATTAACATACAGACTGTACTATTCAACACTGTGCGGTGAAAAGCATACTGAAGTAATTTTAAATACACTTTCCTGGCTGTTGTTTCTAGCTGGGTCACTGAGACTTGAAATCAAGATACTCCAAGTAAAGAAAGTAAAGCTTCAGCTTTCACGGTACGAATAAAATTGAAAAAGAGCTTTATGTTTGGTGTGCTTCTAAAACAGTCCTGCAAGTATCACCTCGTGAATGCTTCCACAAATTCTGATTACATTTAGCACCTAAGTGTTCCGCATTAGAGGCTAAATCACTTTGTTGGAGCTGCAAAACAGAAGGTCATTTGTTTGGTCTCTGAAGGGCCTAGTTGGGAAGGATTTCATAAAGTTAAGTAGGTGTGTGTTGGCTGATGTTCATAATGGACGGAGACGGTGTTTGATTATTTATTTCCCAATAGCTTTCCATGAAGCAAATTGGAACAGGTAGAGTACAGAAAAGCTGGAATGTGCTAGTGGGAAACGCCACCAAAGGAGATTTCAGTGTTAGGGCTTCAGTTTTATTTTCCCTCATTCAAGCATTACCTGCTGTTTTATGTTTATCGTGCAGTGTGTAAATTAGGTATTTATATATTGTAAGCATAATCTTCATTTGTATCTTAATGTTTTCTTTTGCAGTCCTGTAATTTGCGTAAGTAAATTTGTCTTGCTCTTAGGCTGATCTCAGTATTTCATCAGTATTCAGTATTGGAAATGTCTATTTCATAGCAGCAGAGAATGTGCTCATCAACACAAGCCTCTGAAAACCATTTCCTATTCCTGTCAAATTCCAGTCTTTGTCTGTACAAAGCTTGTTCTTTATTCAAGAATTTGGCCTTTGCTGTTTGAAACAAAGATTTTTTTTTTTTTTTCAAGTGAGACCTGTATTCTTTAAAACAACTGCTCTATTTCTGCAGTTGGAACTAAGGGGAGAAACCAGTTAGTCCTCTGTTGCACTTCAAACTGAAATTTGCCTGACAGTTGGATCGGTTTTGACTCTCTTCCAAAGCTGTGGGGATAGTAGTTCCCCCAGCGTGTCATGAAACTGATTTGTGGTAGCCCTCAAGGTTTCACTGTTACTGACCTTGGTTTTTCTAACTGGGCACAAAACTAGAGACTTAACTCTGCTATAGAATTTATTAGAAGTGCTTCTAAGCTCTGTGTGCTTGAAAGCGTAAAGGTAATGAAAAGATCTAAGGAATAAGGTGCAGTGAAGAAGAGGTTTGGTTCCTGTAGAACAGCACATGGCATGGTAGACAAAGGCTGAAAGTAGTGTAAAAACTGGGAACAGGGTGTGTTTTCACGTAGTAAATATCCAGTAATTGGCCATGTTCTGAAAAGAAAGCACGGACAGTGTTACTGTGCTCCACTGCTACTTGTACTGCTGCAGGTGCTGTGTATGTGCAACTGAGAGATCAGGCAGCTGTCCCACGCGCTGCTCAGAATTTTGATTGAGCATTATGCTCTGCCAATAGAAGTGACACTCACTGTGAATGAGACTTCAGGCCACCAGCCTGAAAATAGGCTTTGCACTGGTAATGTTGGCTCCTGTGTCCAGAGCAAGTTTCCAATGTATTGTGCGGACGTGCAGTGTATGAGCACTTCAGTCTCATCCAACAGCGTGAGCTTGGCTGTGTGGAACATGTGTTGCCTTGGTGAGATGTACAAAGCCTGCTCTGTGACAAGTGTAAATGGGGGTGATGAACCAAAGGCTGTGAGTGCCGGGTGTCTGATTCATGGGGTAACGCGCACTGCATTGGATGATGTTGATTGTAAAAATAAGTTCAGCTTCTAGGCAGGAAACTTGAACCAACTGTGCCTGTAGCTGTCTCTGTACACCTGTCTGCTGGAGTCTTGGTCTGTACTCACAATTATTCTTAATTTGGCAAAATTTCTGCCAGTTTGCTAAGCAGAACAGGATGTGAAATATCCATAGACACGTAACTAAAGAATGTTGACATTACTTATACCTTATTTCATAGGATTGAAATCCTGTCTTACTATTACGTGTTTCAGTGAAGCTTGCAGTTTTTTGCCTAATCTTTCTTCAGTCAAGGAGAGGTCTCATCTTACAGTATCAATGCTAAAGCATGCTGACTGTTCATAGAAGTAGCATCCAGCAGGCTTTCTGAGCCCTTAAAAAGCAGTTGCTCTGTCTGCCAGCTTTCCCAGGCTGGGCTTTCTACCTGCTGCCAAAGAGGCAGGAACCTCTCTTCCTTCCCACCGCTACAGCACAAGGTTAGACAGGCAGCACTTTCAGCTGAGGAGCTGATTGTTTCACTTATCTGGGGACTGTTAGCAAGAGCTTTTTTCTATTTTAACTTACACTCACATACGAACAAAACTTACAGCACTATTCATCTCCTATGGTATCATCCCATATGGCAAAGCATACCTACTGTGATAATGTGGGTTTATTTATATTGTATATATTCAATTCAAATATTTTGACTTTAGCCTTAAGTGCTGTCATGTTTGATAAACTGGAAGAAAAACCTCTCTGAACAGTTTAAGTTGATGCTACCAGTTGCTTTCCGTCCCTGGGTAACTTTGTAACAAGGAAATTACTGTGCTAGAATATCCCCTTAAATATTTGTAAGAACAGGGAGCTGCAGGTAGGCTGTAATCCCATCAGTAACCTGAGTTCTCTTGGGGTACTGGGGTTTATTTAGGTTTGATTTTAGTTAAATGGTTGGATGGATATGCTGGGTGTTTTGGTTTTTTTTGTTTTGTTTTTTTCATATTTTCATTTGTGTACTTCCTTTGGAGAAGGATTTGATTACTTACACGTATTCTCAAAATTAGTTTGAATTAGAACATGTATTAGTTGATGTGGAAGCTTGCATTAGGTCAAAGTTAATGATCTCAAAAGTCACCATGTAATTGCATTAAAGGGGGAAAAATAAGTCCAAAAAGCAAATTTGTTACTTGGTGCTTGGGTAAACACTGACAGAAGTTGCACAGACTTGTTAGTGCTTTTATTGCCTGTAAGAAAAAGGTCTGTACCAGCAGACTAAGCAAACTGGATACCTTACTTCTACTGCACTGTAAGAGTAGAAGTTTTGGTACTCTTTGAACAATCATATGGAATTCTAGAAAATCACCTGAAATCCTGCACCTTGTCTTTAAACTGTTCAGTGAGTTACCTGATTTGTCTTAATGAAAGATAAATCGCCTTAACCGCCTTCTTAATCAAAAATAGCTGCTGGAGAAGTAACAGAGGAAGGCCAAACACATGTCGTAGGTGGGGATGAGTTCGGGTCTGTCTCAGGCTGCCTGAAAGCTCCTGGCATTTCTGCTGTTGCACTGCCACTGGGCTCTTCTGGGGGAGAAGGGCTAAGATGGGACTGATTCATGGGTTGTTTAAGTCTCTGGTTTGCAGATGTTTGAAGGAGTTCTTTCCTAAAGAGCTTGCTTTTTTATTTTTTAGGAAGTTCTTGCACGTGTTTTGAGAGATTAAAAAGTCTTTTTTTTAATTTTAAAAGTGTACAGTAGAATCAGTAGAACAAAATTATGTAGGTACTTTGGACAGATACTGTTTTATAACGTTACTGTATTAGAGCATGGCACATTATAAGGTGCTAAGGGATTTGATTTAGTAGCTTGGTGGGTAGGGATGGTGGTAGGAGGATGGTTGGACTAGATGATCTTGTAGGTCCTTTCCAACCTAATGTATCTATGAATCTGTTAAATTTGGCACATTAAAGATGTAGGCTGCATCTGAGGCCCTGGAGAGGAAAGGTGTTGCAGTAAGTGTTCAGCTTCTACCTGTAAGAAGTTGGAAGTCTTTACAGCCACAAAGGAAGTCCTTCACCCCCATCATCCCCTTCTACAAAAGCTGACACCTTGGCAACATTTTGTTTAGCTGTAGGCAGCTCTGGAGAGAGCTGTCAGCTTGAGATCTGGTCAGTGGAACATGGTTGTGAAATATGTAGTTAGGTTATTGTCAAGAAGTATATGTACTCGTAGTACGTGTCTATTGATAGGAAGCTGTTGTGGAATTAATACTGGCGTTGTTTTTTAGTTATCTTCTGTCTATTTACAGTTTTTCCAGCTTACAGCATTCTTGGTCATGCTTTGTATTCCGTATTGCTTGATAACATTATTGCCATTGGCCATCAGCATCTCAGTTTTGTAGGGTGTACCGTATTTCCCTATCAGTCTCTCTTGGCATACGTTGTCTTCTGGGAATGTGATTCCCACAGTAATAAATAATCTACTGGGCTCCCTTTTGAGATCAGTAGCCATGCTTTCTAATGATGTGCATCAATCCAGACAGCACATGGATGTAGAATAAACGAACTTCAGAGTCTGGGAGTTTGAAACTCCTGTAGTGTGGACTTCAAAACCGATGTACCTGAAATGTTTACACTTTCTCTAGACTGAGACCTTGAAGTTTAAGATTACTTTAAATGTTTTACTTTATTTGTTTATTATGGAAGTGTTCTAGATTTTTTTTTCTATGGCTTCAGTATTTCTTTGTCATTATAGGACCCCAGCTGAATGCACAACTAGAAGGCTGGCTTTCTCAAGTACAGTCCACAAAGAGACCTGCTAGAGCCATTATTGCACCGTAAGTTTGAAGTCTGTTTTTGTTGTATGTAATGTTTAATTTGCTAAACACATACTTATTCTGAGTGATTTTTGGGAACTGGATAGGGCTTGACTAGCTGAGAGGACTGCAATGTTGTTTATAAATAATATTTAAAAAATGATGTGGAAGCAGCATAAATCTATGATAATGTTGGTATATGATCAGTTTCCTTTTGCAGATGGATCGAAGAAATAATCTTTCTCTTGTGATCCAATAAGATAAGAGGTAGAGTGGTAGCCTAAGATGACTGCTCGTTCAGTGCAGTTATGTCATTGAAAGCTATCTGTATATATTTTTTAAAGTCAGCAATAGAAAACAATTTTGCAGAGCTAAAAACTGTATTGAAACATTTTCCAGCAATCCAAAATGGTTTGCTTTTGTTGTTGTTTTGACTTGCTTTGGTCTACAGGAAAAACAAGTGTCATCGAAGTTATTTAGGTGGAACTAAGCTTAATGACAGTGGTGGAGATGTGTATATATATATGAAGAAAGGTGTTAATTGTTCCAATTTGTTGTGAGCAGGAAGGAAATACTAGAAAATACACCTTAATTAACTTCATGTATTTCCTGTTGTAGCATAATGTTAGAAGTATTCCATAATAGTATTGAATCCATGGGAGAAGTTGTCCCAAGTGTAGCGTGGTCTTTCCTTGCAGGAATATCTGGAGAAGGGCCTTCCAGCTGCAGCTAAGATAACCTGGATTCTTTTTCCAGTACTGCAGGAGATACTTCTGTGGTCTAGCTGAATTGCTTCATTCATCGATGCCTTTGTTTTGACCCCTGTAAAATAGGACATGGCTAATAAAATTTTTGTGAAGGACAAAAGAACTTGCATCAGAGGAAACCTTTTGAAGGCTCTGTTGACCTTGCTGATTCACTAAGTTTCAGTCTCTAGCGTGCAGTAGCGTCCCCTTTTGAAGTAAAATCTGGGGATAATTTTGAGGATAAGTTGCTCCAGGATATCATCTGTGTACATGCATCGTGCCGGATTCCACTCCCTTCCTTGTGCCCATTTACACTGTTGCTGAAGTGATGTTCATCATTGATGGAATATTCTTTTTGCTGTTGTAACACATAGTTTGCTTTTGCCAACTCTACTACTCTCCTCCATGTTCAGTTACACATATGTGGTTAGGAAAGCTTCCTCTAACACAGTGCAACCATTAGATGTGGAAATAACATGCTCAGCATTACTAATAGCTTCTGATAGTACACAGTTGTATAGTGGACTTACTTTATCTTTTATGAATAATGAAAGGTGCTTTGATTAAGGAGGCCTGCTTAATGTTTACAGCTAGCTCTTTTACGAATATGTGATGCGTGCATTCAGTATTAGAACAGTGTTCTCCAGCTGGTCCATGAAATGGTTGGGGATTATTCTTGCTGTTTTTAGGGGATAAAGACGGTAATATTTAATAGCAGTGTAAATATTATATGCATTGTACAAAATGTTAAACATAGTTAATGCTGTTTAACTTGATTTACAGCCATGCAGGATATACCTATTGTGGATCTTGTGCAGCCCATGCTTACAAACAAGTAGATCCTAATATCACGTAAGTATTAAACATTTTCTTTAGAAATCTTAAGATGAAGACTAAGCAGTTCTTTTTGTTTTGCCCTTTATATATCTTTTTTCTACATTTTATATCTCATAGTGCTCAAATTGTTTGAATCTTAGAAGCTAAAGTGTGGTATTGTTGAGGAAGAACATGTAAACCAATATTTTAAGATTTTGAGATCTCTTGGTAGTTACATTTCTACTTGGGAGGGGTTAAAGTTGTTCTTTTAACAAATAATAATGAGAAATCTGCTTTACTGCTCAATGTTTCCTTGATTTTCTAAGAGCCTGAGCTATTTTGTATCTTTCTGGTTACAAGGTATCTTTGTTTTTATTTTACTTTTGTGGGAGGTTTTGTTTACTTTTAAGTACACTGAAGTATTTGATCACAATTCTGCATTGGTTTTTCAGTGCAGGATTATGGGCTGAATGCTACCAGGATTCTCTTCTGCTGTGGAGAAAAAGTAACCATTGCGCGCATATCATATTTAAAGTCAGTTAAAGGTGCTTGTTGCAGTAGTTTTAAATGAGCTTGTGTTGGCACAGGCTTAAAAATAACACACACAAAAAAAAAATACTACAGTAGTCTGTGCCTGCATCTAAAAATGTAAAGAGATTTTAATCTAATACTTATTTCTAGAAAGAAATACAATTCTTACCTGTTTTGACTGCAACATTTCTTCAATAAGAACTCTAAAACGTCTCCACTATTTACTCACTGTATGCATCTTGCAGTGCCAGTCTAAAAACTGTCTCTGTCTATCAGTTGCTTATGAGATAAATAGAATACTCCCAAAGATGATGATAGCGTACACTCTAAACTATTGTAAACAAAGTGAAGATAACTTATAGTGTGCCAGAGAACAGGTTTCTCTAAAACTTCTGAATCAAGTTGCATTCCCCAGGTTCAGTGACACAGTTAATTGAACTTTCTGGATCACTTGCTGTTTTATTACATGGGATGTCTAGGATTCACTAGAGTGTAATTAGTCTTTCAACTGAAGTATTGCTCATTTGGATTTTTTGTTTTTATGAGCTCTGTAAAGAGCCGTAGTATTTTAGTTTTGCTTTTATTCTGTGTGCAAGAAAAAATAAATGAAAATCTTTTCATGTCTCCACCGTTTTAGTTCAGTGCAGAAACATCATATGATCCTGATTCTGAAAAGCTGAATTTCCTGTAGATTTTTCTGAAGTTCTTTGGCAGAAGAGCTCCTAACAGCTAAGCAAGAGCCAGGAACTGATGGCTTCATGAAATAATATCGTGATGATAGGTGGAATATGACAATATCAGCTGAAGCCATGAGTGCATAGATCCAGATCCCTGTTTTTGATGCACCAGCTGGACAAATACACCATTTGAGTGTAGCTTAAAGTGGAATTTGGTAAAACTTGAAGAAAGGCTAGTCAAGTAAACTGTCTAACAGCACTGAATGGGTGATAAATCTATAACCCTAATTTAAGGATGCGTACCCATAATTGCTGACAGTGTATAACTGAAGGTTGAGTTAGATTTTTGGTTCTCTCCTTGGACCAAAGGGCTGTACTGTATAATTCTGCCTTCAGATGAGTCCAGTCAATTGCTAGGTGATTAGAGCTGGTATATAATCTGTTTAAGAGGTTTAAAGCTACATGAAGTGTTATTGCACTGATCTTATGATTGCTTCTGAGTTACTGAATAAGACTGGATCAGGGATTGATCCGTGGTTTGATGCGTAATAGAACAAAATGCTGCTATTAACCACCAGGTAACTGCTGAAAGTATCACTTCTATGTCAGTGTTTTTATTGAACTTGTCACTCTAAACCAAGTCTCTGTACAGTTGCTGTTGTCTAAATTCTGGACTTTTTTGTTGATTTTTGTTTATTTTTGTAGCCGAAAAATTTTCATTCTTGGGCCTTCTCATCATGTGCCCCTTTCCCGATGTGCACTTTCCAGTGTGGACATTTATAGAACACCTCTGTATGATCTCCGAATTGACCAAAAGAGTAAGTGTACAATAAAGATTACTTGCTGTCAGCTGCTGGGGTTTTAGAATTAACTGCAGCAGTGCAGAGCTGAGGACCCTTGTGGTCTTGGGGACGTCATTGCTTTTCTGTGGCATACAAATGGAAAACTTCTTACTCCAATGAAAGCTAACTTACTGAAGATCCTGGTGGTTGCGGGCACTAATATATTAAGATCTTTGTCTTTTGCTTCTACATGTGAAGAATTCTCAGTCTTTATTTAAGTAATAGTTTTATACCAGTGAGAGTTTTCACCTCTTGACAAATCTTAAAAAGCAATCAGAAAATTAACAGGTGTTACATTAAAGTAGTAGCCCCTCCATATGCTTGTTTCAGCATTTTCTGAAGTATCCTATCTGCAAAAAGCCACCATACTTTAGATGGTTTGAGTGTGTTTCTTATAAAGGAACAAAAGCTACCTTTATTTGGATGTTCTATTGCATGTCTCTTTTCCTAAATTGGTGCACTACCTACAAAACTTAGCGTTAGTCCATGAAAGACTAGTCTTTGGGACTACGTTTAAAGATGAAATGAAGATGGCTGTAATATTCTGAGTTGTATGTGTTTCAGAGTAAATCTAAATTATACAGTTATTCTTATCCGAAGAGAGCTAATTAGCCAAATTTATGTTGCTATCTCATCATCACTGATTAACAAAGCGAGTTCAGGCATCCTGCACGGTGCCTACAAAAATTTCCTTAGTGCCAAGTATTTCAGGTTTTGTAGAATACATTCATGTAATGGACAACGAGGCAGAGCTGTACAACAGATTACCCACCTCATGGTGTTTTCAGATGCAGAGGTCACTCTGTTTGTGTACCACCCAGTTCTCTTTAGAGAATGAAAGATAACTTACGGGTGTGGATTACTTAATCAGATTTTTCTGTCTCTAGACCTCATAGTTCAGTTAATAGTGAACTATATTAAATAGTAATACATCCAACAATGACTCAGCTGGTTAACTTTAGAAAAACAAATAGGATGGTGTAGTTTGGGAAAATAAGAGTTGAAAGATGAGGCAAATGCATGCATATTTTCTCATGTTCTAATCTCTATACTAACAAGGTGACTGATTTAACATGCCTTTATTCTGTAAATTAAATAGTGTGACTTGAACGTAATTTTAATCTTACATTTATGTAGAAATCAAGTGGTTTGTGTTGGCAGCTCTTGGAGACAAGTAATTTTGATTTACTGGGCTTATTTCTGATAATGGTGCACTGTATTTTGCTTGATTGTTTGTGTGGGGGGAAGAATGATATAAATAATTTTTGATTCCTTTCAGTTTATGGAGAACTGTGGAAGACCGGAATGTTTGAGCGTATGTCTTTACAGACCGATGAAGATGAACACAGTATTGAAATGCATTTGCCTTATACTGCTAAAGCCATGGAAAGGTACTAAGGCTAATTACTTCTGGTACAAGGATGTGCATGATGTGCATTAAAATGCAGTTGAGAAATGTAAGGCACAGAAGGAAAACATAATATCCTTTGTAGGGATTTTTTTACTGTAGTCCCCCGTTCCTCAATTAAAACCTTGGAGAGGAGGGGTCAGTGAGAAGAATTAGTTGCTGCAATAGTAATTGAGTGGAACGAATATGTAAATATTAAAATTGGAATACCTGTTCTAAAAGAGTTAGGAGATTTATGATGATTTTATTAATAGAGTTTATTAGATGTTCTTACAGGACCCTTTCTGAATAGCAGACTTTTTTTCTTTACTTTTTGAAAGGTACCTATAAAAGAAACTCAAATACTAAAGGGTGTTTTCCATGGAACTTTTAAATTTAATTGGAAAAGTAAAATTTGAAATTGGCTGCCACTATTTCTAATGAGTGCTTTGGAAGAAAAAAAAAATACATTTTTTCTTGATTTATTTTAATTCCACAGCATTTTAAAATTTCTCCTAGAGTACATCTGGGTAGTGTCGTGAGTGTTTTTGTATACCTTGGAAAAATAGTCTACATTTTGGCAGTACTTGTACACAGATTTTTCTCTTTATTGGTTGGTTTCACTTTGTCTTTTTGCTTGCCTTGTGTTTTCATTTTGCGGCAAAAATGCTTTTTGGGGGGGGGGGGTTTGTTCTCTGAAACTGAAATGGTTTCAGGCTTTAACAACTTTGTAGTATGGTCTTATATGAACTATAGTTTGATAGCATCCTTTCAAAACGTTCTGCAAAGTGTTAGCAAGTCCTAAAACATCTTAAGATGTCAGTTAAATTACAGCCTTTTTTCTTTTACTTATAAGCCATAAGGATGAGTTTACTATTATTCCTGTGTTGGTCGGAGCACTGAGTGAGGCAAAAGAGCAGGAATTTGGAAAACTCTTCAGTAAATACCTAGCTGATCCTAGTAACCTCTTTGTGGTTTCTTCTGACTTTTGCCATTGGGGTAAGTTTCACATCTCTTCATGACAGCAGTAAGATTCATATTTTGTATTTACTTAAAAAAAAAAAAAAAAATCTTTAATTGAGCACATTTTGACATTTGAACTTTTGGTAAATGTATATCTGAAACGTAAATATGTTTGTTAAGCAAAAGTTTAATTTGGAGCAATAGATAAAAACAATTAAAATGATAATGTGTTTTTCAGTGTAGCAAAGAAGTGGTAAAGGAATATTGATTTATAAACATCTTTTCACTTGTGATGAAATGTCTGAAGTTTCTTGCCCTTTTTCTTTTTACTCTTAAACATCTCAAAGGATATTACAAAGCTAACTAGTTAACAGTTCACTGGACGTGACAACATCCCTTTGGAAATGAGTTTTGTATCTTTTACTGCTGGGTAAGATAGCAAATGGAGTGTTTATGCCAACTCAGCAGAGTTATCCCAGTTCATGGTGTCAAAACTAGATAGATTCCAGAAGCCTTGACATCTGACATTCTGCTTTAATGCTTTACTTTCCTTTTACTGTGACAATAGCTGGAAAAGGGGACTGCTTCACAAAGATGTTTTCTGTTACACAACAGACCTTCTTCCTTTTTATTCGTGGACATCTTTGCTTTGGTCACCTTATGTAACAGAGTTCTTGTTTTACTCATCTTTGAACTGTGGAATAGGTGGAGCTGTTTAAGAATGACCTGTGTTCAGCTGTGGCCAGTGAGCTATCTAGAACTGAATTGAATTGTCATGAACTATTTTTTTTTTTTTTAACTTCATTTACAGTGGGTATTATCGTGCAAGCAGTAGCTTGAGCCCAGGGTTGACCTTTTGTCTAAAGAGGAATAGCAAAAAGAAATGTTACTTTACATGTAAACTTAATAGAAATGCAGTCCAAGGCATTAACAGTCAATAAATAAGTGATTCTGCAGTCTCAGTTCTACAGAACAGGTGTTTGGTTTTGTTTTTTTTAAAGGGAAGGGCAGCTATACTTGAATTTTTTATCTTTTTTTCTACTTGGCTTCTGGGCTGCTTCTGTGATAGCCCTAAAATTTTCTCAGTAGAGCTGAAAGGTGTAAAGCAAATGAAGAGTACTACTTACAGATGTTACAGTTTCAATTAATTTTCAAGTACTAGGGAGTGTTTTAGCTACAAATTTTCCCTTTTTTATTTTATACATGATTTTTGTTTCAAGGTCAGAGGTTCCGTTACAGTTACTATGATGAATCCCAAGGAGAAATTTATAGATCCATTGAGCACCTAGATAAAATGGTAAGTTTTCAGATTTGGTGGAACTAACTAACAAGTTTCTCCTGTACTTTACATTACTTTGAACACGTTGGAAACTTCTCTAACAAAGTGTTACAGATTGGCTGTTTTATTGAATGTATACTTCTCCTTTGTTTACCAGAGAAAGAACTTAGTCATGGTTTTTTACTACTATCTTCTGTTTTACTGAGTGTGCACGGTACGTTGTGGATGTAATCTAATAAGCATAATTTATGAGAATAAATGCATGTTTACCTACCTAGAATTCCCCCAGTGAATTCTTGTCCATGTGCTTTCTTATGCATATGAGAAACAGTAAAAACTTAAATATTGTGGTCCTTCAGAGTTGTTAGCTATGATAACTGCATATTTAAACAGCTTTGTGATTGTGTTGGTGGTTTCAGCATCATCCATTTTAAAGAGGGAAGGCTGAAGGGGATTGTGCTCTTTAGGAAAACTGAAGTCCCTGCTTATTGGGGAAGCAGTCTTACCTCTCTCCTACTCTGTAGCAGTTGATGGGGAAAAATGCTAGACCATGCTTTGTTCTAGGTTTGGCAAATGAGTGGAAGATACCTGAAATACATGAGATCATGATGCCAATTTTGTTGCGTTTTCTTTGCAATCACAGGAGCCAAGAATTTCCTTTTAAGTAGGATAAAAAAGTGTGCTAACCTTCAGAACAATATTTAATTCACAAAATAGAAGTAATTCTGGAAACACAGCTACAAAATTCAGCTGAAAATATTGAATCATTTCTGTGACTTTGTAAATCTGTTGGAAAAGTCAGCTGTTGTTATTTAGGGAGCATTTATTTTTTCCACTTGTCTGAAATGAGTAAAAGAACAAATATGTTGGAGAGAGCTCTGGAGTTTTTTTCTTTGTGTATCCATATTGATGTCTTTTGGTTTTCTCCAGCTGTTGCCTTTGTTTTTCACCAGTTGTTGCTGGAGTAGAAGCAGTAAATTTGCCTTCGCTCGATGCCATTTTTCCTAATTCCTACTGTCAGTTGAGAGGTGTCTCTGTGTAGAGTCCCAGAACTTGCAGCTCTGCATATTTTTGTAGGAGGGTAGTTTAAAGTGTATTAGCACTTAAACGTTAAACATTAGTTCCCTCTTGCTTATTTCTGTGAAGAAGGTTGGACTTCAGCATTTAATTACTTTTGGTGAATGTGCTGCTTTGGGCTGTTTATTTTTGTAGTTATTCAGCCAAAAAGAAATGTTTTTGTAGCAGTAGTGAAATTGATGTCTACTGTACACAGTGTATTGACTGTAAAAGTACTGTCCCTGTCTTAATTTTAACTGGAAAACTAACCGTGCTTTGTGGCAGTGTACTTTTTTGCCTGTTGGTACGTATCATGTGTATGTGAACACAGTTCCATAATCATACTCAATGTTCGAGTTCAATACAGAGCAATGTTTTTAGCAATTTTAGGAAATTTCTTTCTAGCAATAGGATGTTAAGCACAATGCTACAAAGATTTGCCTGTCATATTCTTCCAGCTTTTTTTTTTTTTTTGTATGAGTTTATTCAGTTTTATATACCTCACTCAGTTACTTTTTTTTCTTTTTTCTTAAGTGTTGAATTTCTTAATGTCATTTAGGATGCTGAAGAGACTCTTGTTATAACTGCCGGGTCTCTCCACAGGGAAAATAACAAAGGTGGAGACAAAACTGTACTAAAACCAGCAGAGGTGTCACCTTCTATGGTTGCTGATCCAATAAAATTATTGCTAGCTAATAGCAACAATTTTACAATTGTTTAGTAACCAACAAAGCAGCAGACTGAGTGCTTTGTAAGCAGGAAAGTATTCTGAGTTGCAATAAAATGACTTTACTAAAGAAATACCCTTATGGAAGGACTGTGGTCTCTTAGACTTGACCTTAGGTATATGTGTGTTTTTTCTTAACTAGCATATAAACAACCCTAAACATTCTGGGCATTAGAGATTTCCCAACCTGTTAATCTCTGTTAGAAATTTCATTTATTGTGTTTCTGTTAAAGACTTGAGACTGAAGCACAAGAGAGAGAATTATAATATTTCTGGGCAAATATCTGTTTTTCCACAGCAACTCTTAATATGATCATTCTGTTGCCTTGCAGAGTGGTCACAGAAAGGGGCAGTACCATACCCTCCTTGTTAACAGGGGGACCTTAGGGAAGAAGCCTCAAATGGAGAGTTGTAATTAAGCATCTGCTGTACAATACTGTCTTTGTATATTGTAACCTGATACCTGCCAGCTTCTTAAATAAGAGCAGAAGAGTATTCTGCAATGCATCATTGAAGAGTAATTATTTTTTGATTATGGCTGGACAGAAAATTCGGACCATAAACTCCAACCTTCTCTGCCAGATTGCTCATTTTGTATCTATTTGTGAAACCTTACACCTCACTTGAGTCAGTAGGAGGATTGTCTGAGTTCTGAATAATGAAAAGGCATGGTATAGCAAGGAGAGCTGTGCAGAAACAGCCAGCTGGCTTTGTGGAAAAGCAGTGCACCGCATGGCTGGCTTTTGAGGTGGTTTTTGCCATACCACTCCAATGTGTTTGTGCCTTCCAGAAAGCTCCGACCTGAGAAGACTTTTTAGCTTGGTTATAATGCGAGGCCATACCTTTCTGCTTGGCTGCTCACCTCTTCAGTCTCTGCTGTTCCCAGACATTCATTTTCCTGTGGCTTGTTTATCTCCTAGTCTGAGTGACTTCAACATACAAGGAGAGTTAGACTGACTAGTGCTGAAACCAAATTTGGTTTTACTTCTCTAAGTGTGATAGCGGTGTGTGTGTGTGTATATTTAAATATGAAGAAGCCACTGAGGTTACTGATTGGAAACTTGAACTAGTCAAAAAGTCTTAGAACCCTTAGAATTGAAAGGGACCTTTAAAAGCCATCTAGTCCAACTCCCTTGCAATGGATAGGAACACCCACAGCTAGATCAGATAGATCAAGTCCTGGTCCAGCCTTGCCTTGAAAGTCTCCAGACAGGGCATCCACCACACCTCTGGGCAACCTGTTCCAGTGCCTCACCACCCCCATTGTAAAATACTTTTCTTGTATCTAACTGAAATCTACCCTCCTGAGTTTGAAACCATTTCCCCTTGTTCTGTCACCACAGACCCTGCTAAACAATCTGTCCCCTTCTATTTTGTAGCTCCCCTTTTAGATATTGATGGATATCAGTTCACTTCAGAGCTTTCTCTTGTCTGGGCTGAAGAACCCCAGTTCTCTCAGCCTGTCCCTGTAGAAGAGGTGTTCCGTCCTTTAGATCATTTTTCTGGGCTTTCTCTGGTTGCACTCCAACAGATCTATGTCTCTCCTGTACTGAGGACTCCATATCTGGATCAGTACTTCAGGAGGCGTCACCAGCACAGATTACATGTGCAGGATCACCTCCCTCAGTCTGCTTGCCATATTTCTTTTGATGCAGTCCAGGAAATGGTCGGCTTAAGGGCTGCAAGGGCACATTGCTGGCTCATGTCCAGTTTCTCATCCACAGACCCTCATGTCTTTTTTTGGCAGCACTCAGTTCTTTGACTTCTCCCATTTTGTGTTGCTATTGGCTGCTGCTTCAACCCAGGTATAAGACCTTACACTTGGATTTGTTGAACCTCACGGGGTTCACCTGGTCCCACTGCTCAGCCTGTCTAGGTCCCTGTGGATGGCATCCTGTTCCTCTGGTGTGTCAACTGCACCCCACAGCTTGGTGTCGTCAGCAAACTTGCTGAGGGTGCACTCAGCCCCACTACTGATGTCATTGATGGAGATATGAAAGAGTGCTGGTCCCAGCACTGACCCCCTAGGGGACACCACTCATCTCTGATCTCCATCCAGACGCAGCCACTGACCGTCATTGTCTGACCACACTCAGTCCTGCAGCCAGTTCTTCATCCACTTAGCAGTCCACCTATCAAATCCAATCTTTCCAATTTGGAGAGAAGGATGTTGTGGAGCACCATTCCTTTGTTTATAGTATAAAATAAGCCTGCAGATTGGGTGTGTTTTTTGGGTTTGTTTCTTTGTTTTGTAAGATGGTAGGTATTTGGTCCTATAGGGATCACTTTACAAAGTTAAGTGCATTTAACCACGCTATATACACTGTGCAAGGTTATTGTAGGTGCCATTTATTCTGTCTGGTTAACTGATATATGCTGTAATAGCTATGAAATGAACTGTAAAACTGTGGTAATTTACATTTTGTCATGTATTTTAATTCAGCTGAGCAAGATTTAGAACAGAGTTATTCTGAATGCTGAAAGTTTCTGACTAGCCTCATACTTCTTTCTAGAACAAACAAAATACCACGTGATAGAAGTATTTCTTTTGTTTCTCAAAGCCATTACAGATAGAGAACCAAGCTTGGTTCTGCCAGTTTTTAAGTTTGAAAGTTTGGAATGTTCAGTGCAGCTGAATGCTGATAGGAGAGTTGTTACTGCCAATCTCCAATGGATTGTATCAACTCCATAACTTACAGAGCTCTGATAATATTTGCTCGGATGAACTGTTTAGCTCTTAGTGCTTGCAGAGCTGATTTGTGTGTGGAAGTAAGCTTATGAAGCAGTCTTATAAGTCCTCATTCATTCACTTGAGACAAATGCTCAAATGCCCCTGCACAGTATGTTCTAGGATTTATTGTTATAGAGTGAGCCTCTCAAGTGAGCAGCCGTTCTTATTTTTTATTTTTATTTTTTTACAAAGTCATGAAATAGTTCGTTAATGGATGAAAAATGTTCTTTTGAGCTGTTTAGTATCTGGTTCTGCTATCTGTACTAACAGTTTACCAGTAAATACACAATTTGAGTACATGCTTCTTACTTAGAAATGCAATGGTATCTGTAATTGCTGCTACTTAAGAGAGGAGCTGCCTTTGTTTTTGGCATTCATTTTGGTTCTGTACATCTACAGTGTGAGTAACAGCTGCAATTACCATCCAGGAGTCTGAACACCCTCTCTGTGACACTAGAACTGAGCTCTTGACAGCTGTTAGTCAGTATAGTTTGGTTTTATTTTTCTGTGAAGTTTATCTTTTTATGAAATCATCTTATGTCTGTTTTTAATTAAAAATTACACAGAGGTGGTGGCTATGGTTGCTGTTTTCTAATTCTCCCCTGATGCTTCTGGGAACCTCCAGCTCCTCTGTTCTAGGCTGTGATCCAGTCTGAATAATTAGGGTATCTGCCAGATCAGCCTGCGTTCTTGCAGAGTATTCAAGAGGTTTCACTCCTGAGGTGGAGACTTCAGACAGACTGCTTCTTGCATCCCGATTTCTGCTTTTATCACTTATGCTTCCCAAAATCAGGGGAATTGGTTGGGGCAACCGCAGAAACAGAAGGAATCTTTAGAGAAATTGTCTCTGATCTCCCTTTCTAATGTAGCTTTCTAATATAAAATTTGCATTATTCCCATGCAAAGTGTATGTTTTTCTTCTTGTCTCTGAGGAAAACCTTCCTGCTTCATCAGCTGCAATTAAGAGGCATGGCTATGCTTCTTACTGATTAGTAAGTGTATGGGACTCATTTGCCTGGTGAACAGAATTAATCATCTTCAGAGGGAGGAAAAACAGCAGAGGATGGACTCAGATATAGCTGAAATAACAAAACCATGATGAAATACAGACATCAGTGGTGTTAGACCTGCTTTGAACTGCTTTCATCATAAAGAGTAGGCTGTATACATAGTTGTAAGAATCCTTTTGCCTTTAAGAATGTAAATGTTTGCATACGTAGGAGGTTTTGCTTTCTTTGCAAGTGTTAGCTTTCATAGTAGACTCCATGTTATCATGGATCTTGTTGGTGGAGAGAAATATACTGATGATGTGATGGCCTCATGGAATATGGGAGCGTGGTCTTCTGCCTCTTAAGGTTCTGCGGTGTGCCAGTTTGCCAGTGCTTTGGAGATATTCTGGGTCTGATTTTTATGTTCTGAGTGGATGGCCCTCCTGTGCTCAGATCAGCTGCCTTGTTTGTGTGCTTGATGTACCTAGGAAATATTAGTCTTGCTGTGTGCTTGATTTGCATAAGTATAATTTGTCTGGAGCTTTTTGATATCCAGAAGTTCCAGGAAAGTGCTCTTTCTGGAAGGCTATTATCAGAGAGAAGAGGAGAAACTTCTTCCTGTTTCACTTTTTTAGTAACCATGTCTGCTTATTGCAGTACAAAATCCTATGAAAGCAGGGATCCTTGGAGGTGGGAGTCAGCTCACCTAGTCTGTGGGAGGAGCACTTTTAACACGAGCTTCATTGCTGTCCATAGGGATAGTATCAGAGATCTTTGGGTCATTGACAGATTCAGAAGAGTTCCTGCTTTTATGATTTAAGGGATGACAACAAGAAGACTGCAGGCTAGACCCTCACATGCTGAGCTTCCCTTGATAGAAAGTAGAAGATTTTTACTCCTCATGTGCTTTATGTTCATAAGTAGGTGATTACATGGACACCTGCTTATGAATGTGAGAAGTAATCATTGCTATCAATTCTTTTTCAGGGTATGAACATTATAGAGCAGCTAGATCCTGTATCTTTTAGCAATTACTTGAAGAAATACCATAATACAATATGTGGGAGACATCCTATTGGCGTATTATTAAATGTAAGTAATTCCTGATCTGCTGAAAAACATACCATTTAGCAATATGCTTGCATTTGCTTTAAGTGTAATATTGCTGGAGAATTCCTTAGCTCTAAAATGGCAAGTCTTGAATTAATTCGTTTTTCCAAGTGTTCTCAATTTGGTTTCTAATTTCATTGTCTTGCTCGTAAACAAACATTCTTACAAAGGCTGAGGTTTTCAATTGCCTGAGGGAGATGAGGTACCGTGATCCTTTTGAATTTCAGTGAAATAGTCATTTGCTTTCTCTTGTCACTTTATTATTAAGTCCCTTAATAAAGTCCCTTTCTGTGGCGAAGTATGTACTTATTCTTCTGAATCAGTACTTACAAATGCACTTTATGTGTAGATTTCTTTCAGTATTGCTGAGCTGGTAACTGTGAATGCCTTGTGGTGTGTGACATTGTTTTTGCAAATACAACACAAGAGTACTTATGTAAGAATGACTGCTGTGCACTCTTAACTCATACATTTATGGCAATTAGAGTTCAGCTTAACCGGTATTTCATACTTAAGAGTTTTTTTGCTTTGATGCAATGCAGGCATAAACCTGCCTTAACTTAGTTGTTCAAATTAGGTCACAGCTGCTTTACTGATGGACTGCTGCAGATTTATCATAATGCTTGGGTGAATTTCACTGTATTTTCAATGCAGTTTAAATCTAAATGTATTTCTATTAATGTACACACCTACTGTATTTCTGGTACATCCTTTTTCTTTAACAGGAAAAATACTGTCTAAAAAGTGGTAATTTTTTTTTGTCTGTTTCTGTATAAATTCCTCATAGAACTCAAAGTAGTTTCCGAAGGATCTATTCTGAAAGGCTGTTTGGTATTGCTTTATAGAGCTGCATGAATGTATGTATGTAGTGCACTGAGGGGCAAGATTCTGCAAGAGCCCTCAAGGGGCAGGGGAAAGAACTGAAATCTCATCTTTTTGTTTTGTTTTGTTTTTTTTTTTCTCCAGGCTATCAATGAGCTCCAGAAGAATGGAATGAATATGAGCTTTTCATTTTTGAATTATGCTCAGTCAAGCCAGTGTCGAAACTGGCAAGACAGCTCAGTGAGTTACGCAGCTGGAGCACTTATGGTTCACTGAACTGCTGAATGCTCAGGGATGGCACCTGCACACACTCTGTATACGGGGTCCCAGCCTAGCCCTTACAAAGATACAGTCCCTGGTCTTTGGGTATACTGAAACCTCAAACTAATAGAACTTTCTTCTTTTCTAGTAGGTGTAGTCCTTCCTTAGTTTCAACTCATTTAAAAATGCTTTCTTGTTTAGGACAATGGAAGGAAAAGTGGTATAAAAACATTTTGTGATTCTTAGGAAAGATAATAGCTGTGAAGGTATGGGTGGCAGACAGTCCTTACAAATACGACATGTAAAGCATTTACCATATCCTAAATTTGCACTCTTTGCAGACCTGTGCACATGTACTCAGCTTTCAGAATAGTTTTGCAAGTTGTAAATGGAAACAAAAAGGAGTGGAAGCTTTTTAATAAAAGAAAAAAAGGAAAACAACGCATTTATAAATGATCCTGTATTAGAACATAATAAAACTCCAGTATAGTCAGTTACTACCCGTGATGTACAACAGATATCTTCTATTTTAGTTGCTAATAAAGGGCTACACAAACCAAAATAGTCTGATTTAAACTTATTGCTTTGTGTTCTGTATGTGGCTGCTTGTCATTAACATCCTTTGTTCTCGGTTCTTTGCTTGAAATTCAGCCATTCTGTAAAATACTTTAGAATGTATTTTATATTCAACATTTGTTATGACTATTTCATTTACAGATTTTTTTTATCTTAAACCTGCACTGAGTTCAGCTGTGCAAAAGAATTTTTAAAAACGTGTGTGTTTTAATTGTTTTACAGAATTATAAAATCTTTTAATATGTGATACAAATTTGTATCAGAAATGCTTTTAATTTTTTTTCTTGGTTTGATTATTGTAGGGGAATGGATGCAGTAATTTTATTTTAAGTGACTTAAAACTGAAAACAAGCAGCTTAAAATGATAATTTTTAGTGTATCTGTGAAGCATTCATAGGCCACAGAAGCCATACAGCTCAAGCAGTTATTCCTCAAGGATTTAATTGGGAGGAGAAGGTAAGGTTTCTCTCCTCTGTCCTTTATCCTGCTATCCTGCACCCTCCCCTCCTCCCTTTTTTTTTTTTTATTTAATTCTTTAACTGAGTGTTGAGTTCCTTCATGTTCTTCAAACAACAACGTATCTTACGAGTTCTTGAACTTTCTTTCTGCCAAAATAATGGTATAATTGTTCGAATTGTTATTATTCCTGCAGGATTCCTTTCACTCTAATAAGAAATGCAAAATAGAATGGCAGTTCTGGCTCATTATCTAAATGGAGATTTCATTCACTGATATTTGACCTGTTGTCAAGCAACCTCCTGTTACACTCAGCTTTTCTGGGTAACAGAGGGGAAATTAAGAATTCAATTTAGATTATCTTTGAAAGCAGTGGGAATTGCTGCATGCAGTCTTCACCTGAAAGCATACCAGACGTCCTGAGTTTTTGGGAGTGGGGGAGGGGAAAAAATACCTCACACCCAACAACAAAAGATAACCTTTGCAATACTCCTTTTGCAAACATGGACTGCTTGCACCACTTCTATTTTCCTTGTCACAGATGACCACAATTTTAATAAGTGAGCGCTCCATTTACAGAATGAACTACTTTGCAGACGTTCAGAATTCATCACGAATGCTGAACTTCTTTGCTTCGTTCTTTTAGTTGCCTTATTGCTCTGCCTTGTTCTTGAAAATTCTCAGCAGCAGACAGGTCAAACAACTTTCAGACTGCTTTTGACACAGCAGGAAGGAGGCTGTTCAAGTAAAACTGAGTTGGTAGTCAGTCTTTATAAACACGTCTGACTGTGCCTTATTAAAAAAAGTAATTTCAGAAGGGTTTTTTTTGTTGTTGTTGTTTTTAATCTTTGTTGAATACAGATTTTAATTAGGACTCAGGTTTCTTTCAGTCTTAATGCCAAATCCTTAACATCATTACTGAAGCACATAGTTAACTGGAATGGTTAAGCGTGTACTTTCTCCCTAAGGTAAACCTAGTAATAGCTTCTGAATACAAATACCTAAGTTGCATCTTAGTTCTGTAAGATATTGTTAATGAAAACAACACATAACTGGAAGAGCTTCAAGGAAATTGGTCAGCCATTTTGCTCAGTGCAATGTTTTTGAAGTATCTTACAGTGAAAGCACTTCACATGTAAACTGTGTAATGTATTTCAAAATAAAGTTTCTAATTAAAATGGGACTTTCTTTGCCTACTAATAATACTAACACTGACAGTTTAGAAGCCCACTCAGAGCATTTAAAGCTTTGTGAAATATGCTCCAACTTAAGGATTTATATCTTTTCCAGTATTAAGTATCTGAGAATCGAATGTATCAATCTGATTTCAAAGGACTCAATTTTTCGGGTCCTGACTTTTGGTGGGGTTGGCGGGAGCTGACTTTGAGCACTCAGGTTTCCTGATGTGTCGGTTTAAAATGTCAGAAGGAAAAGCAACTAAAAATAGCAAACTGCTGAAAAGATCTTCCCTGAAGTCTGCAATTTCTACTGTTTTACTACACATGTTGTTTTCACTCAAATGCACCTTTAAACGTAGCATTTTGGGACAAAGATTACACGCTTTATGCAGTAGTGAATGTCCACAGACCACCTATTCATTTGTGGAGGCCTTTCTTTGCATGGGATTACTGGGATTTGACCACTCTTCTGGCACAATGAATCCATCAAGGAGAGAGATTCATGTTTTCCAATTTTGATGTGCTAGGGAAGTATTTGATACGTGAAAGCGCTGATGAAAATACTCCTTGTTTTTCTGTTTCCCTGCTGTTTATAATAGAGCGTTTATGGACCTGTTTTTAAAATATTGTCTTTAAAAGGTGTTTTAAAACACTGTCTGCTTAATCCCTGATTCTTCAGCTTCATGTCGTTGGCATTGAAATGGTGCAGTACTTCTTCCCCAGCCTATGTTTTAGTTCAGTGGAAGCATGAGGAAGCGTTGGCATGATGGGCAGTGAGGGCAGCAGGAGCCTGCTGCTGTCTCACATTGGCACGTTGCAGGCTCCTGGTCCTTAGGCCCAGGCTTCAGTGATTAGTGCAAGGTTCTGTTCTTTGCATAGATTTGTTCTTTCCAGTTATTGACAGAACTAAAAATGCTCTTTCCTGCATTAAGAGAAGCTGTGCCTCAGTATCTGATCTGCCTTCAGAAATGGCCCAAAGTACCTGTAGAACACTGGTGGAGAATTGTCTGAAGTTCCTTGCTTTGTGGCCTTCCCTACTTCTGTGAGAAGCTTTCTGAAGCTGAGCCCTCAGCTGGCCTGTGAAAGGATCTCATCATGATGGAGCATGAATGTTAGGATACAGTTTACTGCTGCTCAGAGATGTTTTTTTGCTCGGATGTGCAGTGTACCCAGGTGGTCTTTTCAATAGGTGGTTGCGAAGCTTTGCAGCTTGGTAGTGGTGTGTAGCTATGAGCTGGCTACAGTCTTGTCAGTAATGAAAAAATCTATTGCCTCTACTCTAACTATCTCTAGAGCTTTTCTTTCCTCTATCAGGGTTATTTTTTTATTTGATTTTATTCAGATCTGAAGGCAATTTGTCCATGTGCCCAACTGGCATTTCCAGATTCCTGGTGTTGTGTGAGGTTATCTTACTCCAGCATGAGCTGCAAACTCAGAATTTGCCTTTTCCTTTTGTTTCTGGGTGCCCGCTCAGTCCAAGCACTCCCTAGTGCAAGTTCACGATACCTCTCCTGTTACACTCTGGCAATGAAAATGCCACAGTAATGATATAGCTAAATTTAGAGAGATGACTATCAGTTTGCTGGCATGCACTTCGCTTTTTTTTTTTTTTTTTTTTGTGAGACTTCTATCTTTCTGAGGGTGACAGAGAAAGATGAGAATAGGCATCAATGGGAAGAAAATGGGTACTGCTTCCTTTGTCGTGCCAGCAGCTCATTTACAGTGAGGTTTGGGAGCTGATGTGCTGCAAGTTCTGCCCGCCCCACTGCAGCTATGGACAGTCTATTAATGCTGCTTCAAAGGGGAGGAGTGCTGTGGGGACATTTTGTCAAGTTGCACTCAATTTGGTGGAGCTCAGGGGTGGCAATCCTACGCTGATACCTTCAGATTACAGGTAAGTAAAGGTGTCTCTGCCTTTGTGCAAAGATGGCAAATGAAAACCCCTCACTGCCCCCTGAGGTGAAGTTTGTTTGATTTGGTGCATTGAAGTGGTAAAAAATTGTTTCATCCATGTGATCCCTGTTGCCACTGGTAGTAAGTACGTGTTCCCAGAGAACAGTTCTGCCTACGTTTTTCAGTGCTTGTGAAAGAAAAATGTCATTCCTGTTTTCAAACTAGTACCAATATGTAGTTACCTGGAGCTTCAAATCTGCTGTGAGCAAAGCCTGCAGCAGCCCTACAGATGTCACTGGTACAGTTTCTGCGCTGTTTATAACAAAGACCTATGAGAAAAGAGAATAAAACACTGTTAAAATAGAAACTCTCCCAACCTCAATTCAGGTCTGTTCTGTGGTGAATTTTAAATCAATGAAAAATGACTGCTGAGCTCCACAAGACTGAGAACAACAGTACTCTTGCGTAAAGTTCCTTGGGTTAAAAGTGCTCATCATATTTTTCTGCTGAGCTCTTGCAGCACAGAGGGGAGTGCTGGGGCCAGGCAGGCCCTGGGATGTGTTGGCTGATGCTCAACTGCTGACCTGATCACTTTCTGTTTGTCTCCATAAATCGTTACAAAGGCTTGGACAATGAGCCCCTAAGCTTCGCTGGTGTGAGCTGCTTGTTAAGGTCCCGTGATTTTAGTGATAAAAATGTACTTTCCTTCATGATCACAACTCAGTGAGACAGTCCCATCAGAGACAGCAACTGTAAAGGGACAGCTGGGAGATGTTTACCAGCGTTGTGATACTTTCAGGGAGAAGTGATGCACTGGGAGAAATGTTCTTGGTGGGGCTGAGAGCTGAGTGCTGCTTTCAAGTAGTTCTGAATTAAACAAATGTGGCTGTTACGTGTTAGTGGCCAGTTCTGGTACGTGCTCAGTGTTTTCTCTGTCAGGAGAGTTATTTGGGAGGCAGAGCAGGATAATGTACTACATGTGGCTCGTGCACTTCTGGGCTCGGGCCTGCTCTGCTTATAGGTGTGTCTGCTAATCTGCAAGTCTTGAAAGCCTGCTGTCACTCCCAGAAGAGATGTGTGACCTTCAGCAGGAGTTGTAGTTTATACAAAGCCTGTTCTCCTGCAGGCAGACTTTTGTATCAGGCTTATTGAAGCTAGTGGGGCCAGGGGCTCCCTTCCCTCTCTGCATGATCCTTGTGAGAAGGAACATGGGTGGCTGCTGCTGCTGTGACCTCTCCCCAGCCATTTCCACTCCTGTGGCCCACAGGCCACCTTCCTCTGTACAAATGAGAGCCCGCAGGGCCATTTGCCTCACATCAGCTGGAGCAGGTTGTGCACGGGGCTGTGCCCTGTGGCTCAGACAGCAGCTCACTCTTTCATAGTTTCACAGTGGGAATGAGAGAGAGGCTGCAGTGGGTTGAGACCATGACAGGGCTCTGTGGTGCTGCTCCTGTACTGTCAATAACTAGCAGCCACTGAAGCCATTTCCTGGTTTTACAACTCTTCCACGCTGTTGTGAAAACATAAAACTATTAAGCAAGTGTACGGCTTGTGCTTTCACATCCCTACAGTTTTTACAGTTGTAACGTGCAGTGAGGAAGTATAAATCTATTTTTGTGGGCTTGCACAAAAAGGATAAGAAACTTGAAGCCATCTGGAGCAGCTTAAGCTGTTCTCTAAACATGCAAATCTCAAGGCTGCAAACCTTCAACAATAACTGCTGGCCTAAGCCTGAGCACTGCAGTGATCTGATTGATGATGTCCACAAAGGGAGGCTTGGGTCCTCGGTTCATTTCTTAAAAAGTAGCCAATAAATATTAAATTATATTAAATTTCATTATCGAGGGGAGAGATAGGCGGCCTGGCTGACACTAGATGTCAGTGTCGGGCTTCTCTGGGCTTCTGCGTGTCTCGAGAGAGAACAGGCTGTCAGTGGAGAGATGGGGACGTCCTGGCTGACGTTTGTGACGTTTTGGCCCTTCCTAGTCCATAGAAGTTTATTATTTGTAAAACATCAGAATGTTTCGTCTAATGGTTTTCCCTGAATTTTGTGGCTAAGTCCAAAAGCTCGTTTTTAAGTGTCAATTGACAATATTGTATTTGAGAAAAAGAAATTAAATATATATATATATTGGGGAACGATATTACGTTTGGAGATCTTCACCTACTGAATTAATTAATTAATGCAGGAACTGAAATCTTGTGAGCACACCTATCTCTGCATGGGTGCCAACTTCTGCAAAACTTGGGGAAGAACCTCTGAATCTGACTGAGCTCCCACTGACATCAAGAGGAGGTAGATCAAACCCCATGATGCAGACACTGTGTGCTGAAGTGAAGGCATGGGCCAGAGTGCTACTGATGGCTCCTGCAGCTGAATGGAGCCAGGAACAAGGAGAGGCGCTCCCATTGTGTCCAGAGACAATAGTGCCAACTGACCCCAGGCATGAGTTTCATTTATCTGATCTGCCTGTTGATTTTACAAGATTATCTCGTTCATTAAAAAGGGAACAGGAGACAGGAAAAACAACAACAACAACAATGCACTGCTAGGTTTAATTTTCTGAGCAGCTTTGACCTTTCCCATGACTAGGGTTTCTTTTAGCAGCTAGACTCATCTTATCTGAGAGAGCAATCTCAGGCTGGACCTGGCTCATATTTAAAACTAACAGAACTTCAAAATGAAGTCAGAAGGTGAGGGACTAATAATTTGAGCTGGAACTGACATTAAAAAAAAAGACTGTGTTGACATTTTTTTTTTCAACTGACTCCAGCTGGAACACCATTGGGCCAGTGATGGCATTCTGAAATCCAGGTCCTTCCCTGTCTATGGGCAAGTTGCCCTTTCTGCTGGTGAGAACCCACCTCCCTGGCACCTCATGCCACACCAAGCCTTTTCCAGACACATGCTGCTGAAGGCCAAGTATGCCTGGGGTGGCAGGGAGACTTGTGCCCATGTGATGCTATCCCTGTGTCTCTGTAGGAACAGGGGTTTCTGAGAGAAAACTGGGGCAAAACTCAGCTTGGCTGGGATGAGAGAGAACAGCTGCATCAGTGTGTGTTGAAAGCATGGTGGCTGGGCCACCCCAGGCTTTATTATGCCAAGCACTGTGGACTTCTATCATAGGAAATTTGCGTCATCTCTGGACACCATATCCCAGCCTTTAGCTCATCTCATGGAGGAGAGCTCTTTCTTGTACACAGAGATGTAATTTGGTCTGAAACAACCTGACCATCCCATTCTGATGTAGCCTTGTGCAGATAGTGCCTTCATCATCTCTACCCAGTCATTTCAAGTACTGAAGGACTAGATGGAACAGCTTGAGCCCGCACTTCTCTAGGCTGAAGGGATGCAGTTACTTAATTCTTTCTTCACGCATCAAGGTCTTTAGCCCCATTTACCACCTTGATATGCCCTGTTTTTTTAGTATCCCTCTTGAACGTGGGGGACTCAAATATGGACGCTGTGCCCAGGTGTGATGTGGGATAACCGCATCCTTCCATCTACTGGCTGCACTCCTGCTGGTGCAGTGCAGCTGTGTGGTTGTACTGTCACTGCCATGGGGGATTTTTCGCCAAGGGATTTCACAATGCTTTGTGCGGGTGGGTTAGGAATAGCTCTTGGGCTCTGCCCCCTGGGACTTTTCAAAGGAGGTTGAAGCTTCTTCAGCTCTCCCATCTACAGATCAGAATAATTGTCTATTGTTCTAACTGCCCTCTTCCCCTTGGCATAGCAGGCAAATACATCACCTCCTGCAGCGTGACTCTAAAAAGAAAATTACAGGGGAGAAAAGACTCCCTTGGAGAGGGGGGCTGTGGATCAATTTAATAGATAAATGAGGTGTAATGAAATCTTCAGGTCTCTCTTATACATACGCTTCATGAAAGGGATTAAGATGTTTCAAAACTGTTATATAAATGAAGCAGAATGTTTTTCTAAATGATTTCCCTGAGCAACGTAACAGAGACACAAAGTGGAGCATGATCTTGATTTTGACAGAGTGGATTCTACCTGGGTGTCTGCTCCCCTGCTTCCTGATGGTGGGTACACACTGTGGAGAGGAGTGCACTGAACTTCCTCAACACCCAGCATTCACCAGGCAGTGCCTCAGTTTCCTTATCCTTAAAAGCAGAGGCAGAGGTACTTAGCTCCCTGAAGCACTGCACCTGAGACAGGTGGTGCTTCCGTGGAGGTCAGACTGGTGCCAAGGCAGGGAGCATCACCTCGTGTTCTCTTACATTTTGCTGCCGTGTGGTACAACCTGGTGTGATGCTCGCCCTCCCCACAACAGTAAGGTGCTGTGACTTGCACTAACACCTACATTCCAGCAGATAAGCTGTGTAGCCTTGTCAAGTGTTTTTTCATCCAGAAGGCCATGCCAGGCTTGCACTCTTTGTTGTCCTTTTCCCACTACCTTCTGTTTTAGACAGTTTATCTACTTTGGCAAGACCATTCTGAATGCCTTAGCTCTATCCTGCTTGCTGGCAGTCCTCCTGCTCTAGTCATCTGCAAACTTGACAATCATACTCCATGCTCTCAGCCATGGAGCCTCAATGATTGCATGACTAGCTCTGGACATATCCAACAGGGATGGTATCCTGACTCAACCACCTCCCCTGGAAAGCACACCATGGAGGGAACCAAGCTCTTCTGCAAAGCACATCTATTGCTCACATAGAATGACAGTTTCCACTTTTATCCTCTCACAGGACAAACCTGAAGTGATTTCATGTTTTTTCCTCATTAATCTGTGTTTTTTGTCACTCATCTGCTTGGCATCTTTCATATAATATGCTTTGTTTTTACAGTGTTTTTCTGGACATTGAAGCCAAGTGATCTGTGGATATCTTGCCTGTTTGAGCTCCCTTTATGCAGCGAGGCATGATGTCTGCTCCTGGTCAGTGCTGCTTGACCTTGGTCACACCTTCCCAAATTCTCAGCCTGAGATAGCCTCTTTCAGTGTTGGAAATGCATACGGTGAATTGCATTCAAAACAAGTTTGAAAACATTTAATTTATCTAGATGGTCCTTTAAGACAAATTCAGGTAATATTTTTTTAGCAGCCTAAAAAAATGGCGGCAGTTCTGTCACCTGTTTGACAACACCTGACCTTTCCAGTGGAAACAGAAAAAAAAATCCCATTAATCATCATCCTAGGTGACGCTGACAGCAACAGAAACAGGAAAAGCAAAAGAACAACGAGCTCTGCATTGTTGACCTTATCCAGGGCTGTCTTCTGAAGTTAAAGGGAAAGACTTTCCCTCTCTGCTCTGCTTTTGTAAGGCTCCATCTGGAGTACCGCATCCAGGTCTTGAACCCCAGCATGTTAAAGTTATGCAGCTGCTGGAGCAGGTTCAGAGGAGGATCACAAAGATCAGAGGGTTGGAGCATCTATGAAGACAAGCTGAGAGAGCTGGGCTTGTTCAGCCTGGAGAAGAGGCCAAGGAAACTTCATTGTGACCTTCCGGCATTTGAAGGGAGATATTAAGTAGGAGAGGAACAGGCTTTTTACACAATCTAAATGTGACGGGATAAGGGGGAATGGCTTTAAACTAAAAGAGGGGAGGTTCAAGTTAGATGTTAAGAAGGAATTTTTTCCTCGGAGAATGGTGAGGTCCTGGCACGGCTGCCCAGAGAAGCACCTCTATCCCTGGAGGTGTTCAAGGTCGGGTTGGATGGGGCCCTGGGCAGCCTGAGCTGGTGGGTGGCAGCCCTGCCCACAGCAGTGGGTTGGGGCTGGGTGGGCTTTGAGGTCCCTTCAAATCCACGCTTTTCTATGATTTTGGGCTTATCCTTTACCACAGTGATCCCTGATTTGCTTACCACTTAACCCACATGTGCGAGAGCTACACTGTCTCTTGCTTTCCAAATTTTTTGCAGTGTTTACAGAGTCATCCCAGACCAGTGGCCCTCAGAAACGTCTCTGTGCTGTAAAAATGGGTTAATCATGAAACCATCTCTTTTTTTTCAAGTTCAGCTAAGTATTATACAAGCAATCATAAATACTGATCTTTGAAAACAAGAGCAGTTTCACATGCAATTGTTTAGTTCAACCCATGTACAAAGCAAAAATTTTATTGGAACTCTACGGAATTGTTATTTTTTTTTCTAATACTAAGTGGTCTTTTAATGAGTGTTAATCTCTGACAGATGGCTCCATCCATCTGGCAGTACTGAAGTGTGTAAGAGTCTAATTTATGTGGAAAACTTACTTAAAATTCGGTATTAATTAAAAACAACTAAAACAACTAATCTTCTCAGCCAGAGAGTGCACGATGGTGCCAAAACACCACCAATAAGCTCCAATACCAAGAGGCAGAAGAGAGTTTGCAGTCAGAGCTGATGGCGTGAGCCATTTTTCTCCTTTCATGCTCAGGAGATGTTTCTTATGGAAACAAACAGAAAGGAAAAAAACCATGCACAAAGCACAGCATCCCTGGTGGGCAGTTTCACAGAGAACCATAGAATAGAGTTATAAGGGACTCTTAAAGGTCATCCAGTCCAACCCTGCAATGAGCAGGGACACCTACAGCTGGATCAGGTTGTTCAGAGCCCCATCCAGCTTGACCTTGAATGTCTCCAGGGTCAGGGCATCTGGCTCATGCTGATGTTGGACACCCCCTCAGCCTTGGTGCCTGGCACCCTTGGCAGGAGGTACTCAGCACAGCTCCTGAAGGGGTGGTGGCACCCACTATCACTGAAACCCACATCAGGTGAGCAGTTCTGTGTTCATCCAACCTGATACAAGGGCCTGAAGCATTTGCAACTTGGTGTATCAGGGCATCGGCTGCAGGGGGAGGTCAAGCAGGGTGCCCACGTGGGATCCCACCCCCGTTGCGACCTGTGTGATGATAAGATGGATCCTCTTGGTTTTAGGGGTACGTGGCTGGGATTCTGTGCCACTCAGGTAAACTGAAATGTTATTTGGATGTGATGTCATGCTTGAAGAGTTAAGGACAACACTAAGCAACTCCTTGGCAATGACAAAATAAACATTTATCTGTTAACTTTTCCTCTTT
This sequence comes from Callipepla californica brunnescens, assembly GCA_023055505.1. NCBI lineage: Eukaryota > Metazoa > Chordata > Aves > Galliformes > Odontophoridae > Callipepla > Callipepla californica. Next base: position 36,290,492 of record JALIRH010000003.1, on the reverse strand, counting down.
TGGAACGATGAAGTACTCAACCTGAAAAGAAATATGGTTTTTAAATTTATGCTGGAATAAGAAAACATTGTTCCGTGTTGGTTCAGAAAAGGCTTTTTCTGTCTGCTGTGGGCCAGATTGCCTTATCTGAAACCACAAAGGGATGAAGATTGAGCACTGTTTCATGCTGAAGTAAAAATATTATTTTGTCCTGAAGATCAGAACAGACTATTCAGTATTCCTGCAGCATGCAGTTCTAAATTTAGAGTGACAATGCACAAGGTTTTCTCAGCAATGGTAAATCTTCTACAAAAAACACTGTACTAAAATTAAATCCTCAGACGAGAGAACTTTGCATTAAAAAACTGTTTTCTTTTAGGAGACTTCCAAGTTAGGTTAGCCTCTTAGAGCTGTATGAAAATGTCTTAGATAATAGAATCCGATGCAATATGATTCTATTAAAATGTATAATTTCATTAACAATATTTTCTGGTGGTATTTTAATCACAAAACAGAAGAAGCAATATTTCTATTGGAACTCACTGAGATGTTTTATTTCTTCTTAAGTGTTGTATGGCAGTTTCTTACTGATGTGAGGTATCAGCTGGGGTCACTGAGTTCAGTGTAGTCTCCCTGGGCAGTGGATGTTGGGAAAAGATCTGGCACACTTCTCTAGACCTCCAGCACTCAAACACAGTGTCCTACCTTGAGGACCAATGGTAACACTTTGTATTTTCAGGACAAAACAACACCCATTTTATCCTCTAAAAGCATTAATATAAAGCAGGCACTGTGGGTAATGCCTGAATTTTGAATTAGTGGTTTGAACACGTGCTCAGGAAATGAGACACAAGGGTTTTGAGCCTTTTTGGCTGGAGGATATTCAAACCACATCAGACACAGGCAAGAAAAGGCCTGGCTGTGCAGCTGAGGGATGAGCGAGCACACTCAGGGCATGGAGCACAGGTCTATTTGAACAAGCCTTTGGATGCAAAGGGAAAATAATTCTAGGAACACAGACAGCTTTCTGAGTCACACATCATTCCACCTGTCCTCTCTGTGCTTTGGAGAACTGTGCATGGAGCTGCCTCCTAGCCCTGCAGCAGATGCAGCAAGCTGCTGCTGTGGAATAAAGCTGCCGCAGTACAAACCTGGCAGAGACAAGGCCCCGCTGCTTCATAAGTGAGCATGTGCTACAGGTGTTGGCTGCATGCTCACAGCCTTTGTTGTGCCTTCATCCACAACCCTTATATAAAAACTATGGGCAATTCATCTCCACTGAGGTAGCTGTGCTGAGCCCATCCATAGTGTGGCATGAGGATTCCCAGGCTGGTGCTGGAGAAGGGAAGCTCATCCTGCAGCTAACGAGAACAAAATCCACAAGCAGAATTGCCCTTCCCCTGCGGGTGTGCTCTGTGGAGCGAAGAGTTTTGCTGCAATTATCACAACACTGGGGGGACTCTGAGGGCCCTGGCATCCACAACACAGGAGACGGGAGGCAACTTCAGGCTTGAATAAAAGCAATAATTCAGTTTCTAGATGTCAGACACTAGAGAGAAGCTGGAAGTTGTTGTTGGTTTTGATTACAGGGTTCAAGCAAGGCAACGGGTCACTGGTATTTTCTTAATCTCATTGCTGTAAGCCCAGTTCATTCATACAAAGAGAGATTTGGGATTTTTGGTTGTGTACTTGGCAGTGCTGTGAGTATGACTGGTCTGGCTCAAGATCTGTATTGCCTTGCTCAGTGAGTATTTACTTCACCATGGTCACGTTTTAGAAATTAGAACCCTGAGGTCTGTTTGTCCCAGATGTGTCTACATCTGACAAGCTCTGGAGATGCTGCCAAGCATTTATCAGGATCTGTGCTGCAGTACCTGGTGCTACCCATGGTGTCCCCAGCTATGGAAAGAGATGCATGGCCAGGGCAGAGTGCACTTCTGGCAGTACAGGGTCAATACCAGCCTATTTTCAAGCTCAGTTCATTCCTGCACTTGAAGCCTTCCAAAGCCTTTAGAGTCATTGTACTGAACTAGGTACAGGTACAACTATAGCTAGAGGTACAGGAGATGCTTCCCAAAGAGAAGCTGAGCTCTGCCATGAGTTTTGGGCAGGAGCTGTCTCAGGTAGAATGTAGGTTGCACTTCACAGAAATAGTGGCTTTCCCATGACAGCAGGACTTTTGTACTACCTTTGTAAGACTTGACACGCTGGGGCTTTGCATACAGACGTGAGAGAGCAACAGGAGCATGCTGCCAGAGCCCTGCATATATAGTCCACTAATTTCTACTACTCCTCATCATAAAAGAAGTGGGAAGGATGGTTTTCTCTTCTCCCTCCCTTCTTCCTTCATGTGACATGATGGAGCCAATCTGATCGTCGACCAGTTGAATTAAAAAAGGAAAGTTTTCAAAAAACTGAGCACATTTTTCCTTTCCTAAAGAAAGAAATGAATTTGGAGTTACACATTTATGACTCAAAAACTGAGAAAATGATAATTTTTCTGGCATGTGCAGCTCATTTCTCCACAAGAAATACCTAAGACAGGTAAGTGGGTCTCATACCCTGCTGTATGCTGTGCCTGTGCTGTTTAATTGGAAGTACCATGTCATCTACCACTTCCTGAAGGGGGCTGTGGTGAGGAGGGGGTCAGCCTCTTCTCCCAGGTAACTAACGACAGGACAAGAGGGAATGGCCACAAGTTGCGCCGGGGAAGATTTAGATTAGATTTGAGGAAAAATTTTTTTCTCTGAAAGAGTGGTCCGGCACTGGAATGGCCTGCCTAGGGAGGTGGTTGAGGCACTGTCCCTAGCGCTGTTCAAGAAGCGTTTAGATGAGGTGCTAAGGGATTTGATTTAGTAGCTTGGTGGGTAGGGATGATGGTGTGAGGATGGTTGGACTAGATGATTCCAACGTAATGAATCTATGAATCTATATGATGTGATAACTCAAGCTTTCAGCTGCCAAACCCAATTCTGAGGCTTGGACACAAGCTCAGCCTCGGTCAGCCCCAAGTAACATTGAATTAGTCTCAAAACTGTTACTGAGGAGTTCTGAGCAACAGAAGGTCAGAGAAGATTTCTCTTCCCCTTGCCATTGGTCTGGTTTAACTCCCTTACAAGGGGATGTTTTACACTCTAAGCAAGGCGTTGATGAGGTCATGACCTTCTCTGAAGCTTTTTTTAAGTGCTTTTGGCAAAGCCAGTAAGAAGTGCGATGTTTCCTATCTCCTTGCCATTGCAATAAAATTGCCAGCTACAGAGACTAAACCTTTCCCTGAGAACAGCAAAAGGCTGCTCCCAGCCAGGTGCTGGGCCCTTCCTGATTGCTGCTGACCAGTCATGGCTCAGAGTGGCAGGCTAAAGGCTGTGGCCCCATGGCACCAGGGACCCAAACTCCAGCCCCAGCCAGACCCAAAATGGAGCTGAGACAGGGCTCTGTGTGGCTAGGACTCTGCTTTGACACTGCTCCCAGGGCTTATGGCTCCCAGGGCTGCGTGCAGCACAGTGAGACCTGGGCTGGTCTCTGTGACCTGTCACAGGAGTGGGACATCTTGGGGACAGCCCACAGCCGTCACCTCAGGGGACCCACAGCAAAGCAGCACTCCCCATTCACTCTTGAGCAGCGTGCACCTCTCATGAGGGGGATATTTATCTGAGTAGTGCTCACACAAGGCATCATAAAGCATTCAATTCAGTCCCAGGTATTCACACAGGAGCTCTGAATACAGCTGGAACCCAAATATAAAGTCTTTAAACCCATACCCGTATGTAATATCTCAGCTGTGGTGACACAGAAATGAAAGATGACAGATGCAACACTAATTTTTAAACCAGGAAACAGGTCAGCAGTCCTGACTTCCACTCAGGGTCATGGCACAGAATAGATGCAGTCACACAGATAAACACTGTGCAGAGTAAAGCCATGCTGTTGCTTTGAAGTTTCTGAAAAAGAATTCAATTGCATGGGGCTAAAAGGAAGATCATTTTATGTATTAATAACTGGTTGAATAATAAAAAAAAAGTTTTGTCAACAGAGAGCAGACATCTAGGGAGATATTATAGTGATTTTCCAGTATCTAAAGGAGAAAAAAACAGGGAGATGCTCTTTATGAGTGTGTGGTGGTAGAGCAAGGGTAAATGGTTTACATCTTCAAGAAAGATAACAGATTTTAGTTCAGATATTATGAAGGAATTCTCTACTTAGCAGAAGGTGAGGCTTTGGCACTGCTGTCCAGAGAAGCTAGGCTGGATGGGTCTTTGAACAACCTGGTCTGATGGGAGGTGTCCCTGTCTGTAGCAGGGGGTTGAAACTAGGTAACCTTAAAGGTCCCTTCCAAACCAAACCATTCTATGATTCCATGATTCTATGCTGAAGAGCCAGCACTGATTTCTGAGGGATTCTACTGATCTTATAGCCACAGAAATGTAGGATGGTTTAGGTTGGAAGACATACTAAAGCTCACCCAGTTTCAAGCACCTGCTGTGGGCAGGGCTGCTACAACCAGCTCAGGCTGCCCAGGGCCCCATCCTACCCGGCCTTGAACACCCCCAGGGAGGGGCATCCACAACCTTGCTGAGCAACCTGTTCCAGTGTCTTATCACCCCCACAGTAAAGAATTTCTTCTTAATATCTAGTCTAAATCTACCCTCTTCCAGTTTATAGCCATTTCCCCTCATCCTGTATAAGGTTTCCTTGGAGCCTTCTCTTCTCCAGGCTGAAGAGCCCCAGCTCTCTCAGCCTGTCCTAACAATGGAGGTGCTCCAGCCCTCTCATCATCTTGGAGGCTCTCCTCTGGGCCTGCTCCAACAGCTCCATGTCCTTCTTGTGTTGGGGGTTCCAGAACTGGATGCAGTACTCCAGGTGGGTTCTCACGAGAGTAGAGGAGCAGAATCACCTCCCTCTACCTGCTGGTCACACTTCTCTTGATGCAACCCAGGATACAGTTGGCCTTTTGGGCTGCAAAAGCATATTGCCAGCTCATGTTGAATCTTCCATCAACTGATACTCCCAAATCCTTCTACTCAGAGCTGCTCTCAAGCCGTTCTTCATCCAACCTGTATTTGTGCTTGAGATTACCCTGACCCAGGTGCAGGACCTAGCTCTTGGCCTCATTGAGCTTAATGAGGTTGGCATGGCCCCATGTATGTGTAGGTTCAGAAGTGCATGAACAGTGGGGCAACATCTGTTAAATATAAAAGTTGTTCAGATGGACTATGCCCATCTGATTTCAGACAAGGATTTCAAGACACATGAAATAAAAGTAGATTGCTAGAAGCGAAAATGCTCAAAGTCATAAAAAGTTCAAAATAAAACTGAGACATAACCCAGGTGCAAAACAAATAGCAAATACAACCCAGAATTATAAATAGTTCCATCTACGTCATTTTCAAGTAAAAAAGAATACAAACCCGCTTGTAATACTATGAAGCAGTACTGTGAAGAGCTGCCTATTGTAAATTATCCTGCCTCTTAAGCTGCAGACAGCTGGCTACATTGGCTGGCTGAAATCCACTGCCAGAAGTTATCTTAGCATTCGCTTTGGACAACTTCACAGGCTTCTAGAAATAAAGTCTGGAAAGGAGCATCTGAGACCAGTTAATCCCTCGCCCTAAGGCTGCATCAAGTGCTCTTGCACCTTTCCTCCTTTGCTTCAAAGGCCTGCAGCACTGCGTAGCCCACAGACTCCACTTTATAACTCCCAGTATGGCAGTATGTTTCTTAATGTTTTTCTCAAATATTCTTTGCTGTAATTCAATCCTATTGTTTATTATCCTTCTCATTGTGAAACAGCTTATTCCTTTCCTTCATACAGTCATCTTATGTATATTTAAGGACACAAAGGAACTTCCTGAATTCTTCAGTCTTCTTTTCCTCTGGCCAGAGAACCCTGTTCATTCATCCTTCTTCAGATGTTGCATTTTCTAGATCACCAATCATTCGTGTTGCTCTTCTCTGGACTTTTGCTAGCTATAGAGACATAAGCCAGAGCAGTGCAGGCAATATTCCAGCTGAACTATTACCAGTGTAGAGTGGGATGGTCATTTGTTATGTCTTACAATCTATGGTCTTGCTATTTACAAGAACAGCATTTCCTCTACTGCCAGCAGAACAGAATTATTGATAGAGTTCAGCTTGTTAAGTTAGTGTCTTAGTGCTCTCAGATTGTTTTATGGAGAAAGCTTCATACCTTTATATTGTCAGCTGTGACCTGTGGCTCTGGAAATTCACGTACTTTACATTTGCTAATAACATAGCAAATCTAGAAGAAATTCCAACATGACTGCCTCTATCTACACCTTTAACAGTGTATCACTAGTGGCTACCTTGAGGGCAGTTGTGCAGGTCCTGTACTGGTCCTTGGTAGACTGTGTAAACCAGTGATCTGAAATTATTGCCTTTAGGCTTCAGCAGGGGCTACCCCTAAGAGGTTTCTGAAGTGTAGCAAAGTAGTTAATAGTTACTAGGGAGAACTCTGAGCTTTCTCATGAATCTACATTTGAAAAGACTGAAAATGATTCATCTAACTCATGCTTTTTTAACTTTTAATGAACATATCAAATGAGACAGAACGAAGTAAGGTCTGGATAGAAACATCGTGTGAGGAAACTTCTGATTTTTCCACTTCATAGGATCTATTATCCCTTTTGCAGAAGGACAGCAAACTGGTTTAACATTATGGATGGCAAATCTGTCTTAGCTGACACTCTGCCTTGAAGATACTTGCAGTTTGTTCAACTATTTCCATCAGGACACGTGGGACAATTTTCTTCAATCATTTGATATTTTCCCATCTTCATCCTATGCTTTTTAAAGTTACCCATTATCCATTTTCTCATCTTCAGATCACCTTTTTTGCCCACTGCATTCTTGCAGTGATTGCATCATCCTGAAGTTACTTCTACCAGGTCTTCAGGATCTCATGCTGAATTTTATCAGTTTCAGTCCATTCCAAAACTTATAAGTATTTGAATAATTTCTAATTAATTATTTGCTTGGAATGAAAAGAAGCTGCTCAGGAAGATGGTGTGACCAGGAGAGATGGAGACAGCACACTTGTGAGAAATGATCCTGTTATCACTCTCTACAAAATGAACGTTTTTCTTACATGCAGCCTAAAATGAGCAAAATGGAAAGGCCAGTAAGGCAATTTCACAATATTTTTAGCCAAGACTCAGTTAAAATAGGCTTTAATAATGAGTTATTGGGATTGACAAGCCCAAACCCTGTCTCATTTCCTAAGAATTATACAGTAACCAAACGCAGGAGACAAATGCAGCCTTTAGTCCAAAAGCACCTAGAACAGAGACCAAAGGTCACTCAATTCACAACCACAGTACACCTCTCATCAACAGAAATAAACCTAGTGGAAGAACAGCATGTGTTTTAGGCCAAAACCACATATTTCAGAGAGAAAACCCAACTGAGATCAAAGGAGGAATGTGAGGACTTATAGCCAAACCACATGTACTTTGCAGTCTATTCACCAAACTCTTTGCCTAACTATGACAGCCAGAGAAGGGATAAAACCCTTCACGGCTTCATCCCCCAGAGATTCCTCTTTCTCTTCAGGATAGAATCCTGGTAATAACTGAGTAGCAAAACTTTCCCCCAAGTCTCTCTCAGATGGCCTGAGAAAGGGGCCAGCAGATCTTGTGAAACTCAAGTGACAAACCATTAGTGATGAGTGACATCCTGGGAATATGACTGCTTGGGTCAGTGGGCAATGTCAAGAGAATCAAATCCTGTCCAGTCCTTGCAGATCCAAAGATGAGATGCTGCAAGAGTCTTGGTGAGAACTTACGAACCACAAGTGGATACGCATTCTTCAAAATGGAGGTCCATGAAAATGCAGTCCCACAAGGGTCTTGACACTGCCATTTGCCTGCTGTGCCCCACAGTTAAGCGAGGCAGAAAGAACCTGGTGCAGACATTTGTGGGTGTCAGGAGCCAAGCAAACTTACCCCAAACTTACCCCAAACTTAGTCATCCCACAGCTCCTATCAGATTGCTTTTTGCTATTCTGAACTCTTGGTAGTGCTTAAAGTTACATCCCATCAGCCCTCTGGATTCCAGAACTTGCTGTGGCAGAGATTTAGGGCTGTTTGTTCTCTGTCACTTACAGAACATGAATATTCACACTGATACTTCCCAGTGCTGCGTACACAGAGGAAAAGCCACCCCACAAAGCAAATCCATCTCTTTAGAAGAAATCCCAACAGTACAAAAAGTACGTGTATTATGTACATTGGATCTTAGAAATTTAAGGGAGGAAAACGTTTGAAAGAAATGCAAGCTATCAAGTACTAGTTCCAGCTCTTATCTACAGCTCTATTTTAGAGACAATAAACACAGACAATAAAATATCTATCCCTGCATTAAAACTTGTTCATTGGACTACAAAGAGAGTTATACTAAAACTCGGTGAATTATACCTTCCTCAGAGTGGAAATGTCACTAGCCATGATCCAAGACTAAATCACTTAGCAGAAAGGATGAAGTTCCAAATGCCTCCTCTAACTTCTAGTTCAGAGTGCTTCAAATCACTCCTCCAGAATAAAGAATCATCCAGTAAACAATTTGCCAAGTGAACAAATTATCCATATAAAAGAAACACAAACATTAATTAAATATTGTTCAAAAGAGGAACTCAAATCACCAATAAACAACCTGGAACAACTTCCTGAACAGTAATCAGATCAAGCCAGAGCTGCAAGTTCTACACCACATTTAAGTAAAACATCTCTACTCGGTAAACCATTAGTTCAATTGCTTTTACTCAAGTGCATCTATGACACAAAACATAAACCTATCACCACTTGGAACATGCACTATAAATATATGAGTTTCCGTTAGGAGGCATACGTGCAGAGACCCAAACTCTGGATTGCTCTCATGAGTGATACTTTTTACAGAAACTAAAAAGGTGCCAACAGAAAGGCTCAGACTAACTACCAAAAACAAAACCTTCAATAGCCACTACCCCAGCATCACCACTGGCTCAGCATGCACAGCAGCTGTCATTCACTTCAGTCTGTACCACTTTCGGTTGTCAGGACCTAAGTTCAGAGACATGTCGCAAGACACATTGATCAGACAACTAAAACAAGTTAAAATCCAGAAATAAATGTCACCTCAGTCCTATTTTCAGATCCATCCAAACAACCATCTGAGCACATCCTCCTCAGGGTATGTTGTGACTAATGGATCCCTGACTCCCTGCTCCCAGGGTCAGCCCTGTAGCCCCATGTCAAAGCAGACATCACTCAGAACACCTAGAAGATCCCTGTCTTTTTTTGAACCGAGGAGCAGAGAACTGGACACAGATCCTCTAGGTAAAATGGCAGTAGACACTTATGCATAGGGGCCTGCCTTCCATCCTCCTTGTACTTCCTGGCTTCTCTAACCCCATAAGACATTCTGAGTTGGTGTGGGCAAAGAGCTAAGAAACATCAGTCCTGATGTTGCTCCCTCTGGACCCAGGTGGCTCTCTCAGACCTCCTGTGCTGTACACACCTCTGTTTACCTTTATGGCAGCTGGATCAAATCTCTTCCTAAGGCTACATTTGTCAGAAAAAAACAACGAGATGCATCTGACAGTATTACTTTCACAAGACTTCACAAGGTGTTGTTATGGTTGCTTCCTGCCACAAAAGCACATTTGGGCAGGATGTGAACTCTTCTGAGGAAACTCATGACAAACTACTGAGACACTGTGATGCCAACAGAAAAGTGATGCAGGACACAGCTTTTGCCACCACGCAGAGCATCTGAGAGGACAACTGTGCCAGCTGCAGCAGTGCCAGGGCAATGCATGCTGCAGGTGGGCAAGGGCTTGTCCAAGACATGGTTGATAGCAGGGTGGAAACCAAGAGACCTGGCTCTGTTCAGCCTTGAAAAAAAGAAGATTCGGAGGGGATTCTGTGAACCCACACCTGATTGTGCTGAAGTTACATTCACTTTGTTGCCTCCTCACTCCAAAGTGAGACCAGGAGATCAGTAACTCATAAGATCCTGAGCTCTAATCTGATAAAGTTTCATCTTTGAGGTATTTTAAAGTTTGAAGCCATGAAAACACTGAGAAAGATCCATGCACAGCACCTTGCAATGTTAAGGCTTCTGCAAAGGATAAGATTTTCTCTTTCATACAGGTTCCAAAACCTCATTTTGGAAAGAAAATAAAAGAAAAAATAAAAAGAAATTAAAAAGCATGCAGATAACATAGACTATCAAGGAACAAATATGAGGCAATTTTTACAAAGAGATGAAAGCTCTCCTAAGAGAAATAGATAAATCTGTGCAGTACTTGTATGATACATACTTCTTAATTCTATATTTCACGAAAGGATTTGCATTCGAAAAGTCATACACTGGAAGCATAATTTTTAATATAATTATTTTGTTTTGCTTATTTCTGAAGCAGTCAAGCCATTTTTTCTCTTCATTAAATACTTATATATATTTTTTAAAGTTGGATCTGCCTCCAAAAAGAGAAGTTCATCTGATAATCACTGTAGCATTAAAAAGATAAGGTGATTGGAACATGAGGGCCAGACAAAGTGTAGTAAAAGCAGGATAAGAGTTAAGCAAAATTCTATCTGCTTCCCCAGTAGTAATAGTGATTCAAAGCAAACATCAAATCTTATCAGACCCATCTTCTTCAGTAAAATGAATTCAAGTGACCAATACCCAAAGCTTTCCAGAAGACATAAAAGCAACAAAACAAACTTCAGTTACTAAGGGAAGATCAGCAGATGTTTGGAATTAAGGAGGGAGGCAACACAAAATCTTACAGGGGAAGGGTGATGGTTTCCAGGCTATCTTCGAGGTCAGATGGGTGAAGATTTGAGATTAGGTCATCATGTAAAAATTTGGTTTTTAGATCACTTCTGTCTGTCTTGTGCCCATGGATATTGTCATGGAAAAGGTTAGAAAGATTATTTAGTAATACAAAAGCTAGTTTGCTAAAGGGTAAATTTCTCAGAGAATTAGTCTGGCTTCTCACAGCAAGGACATCTAGAAAACAAGGAATTATCCTATCAGAGGCTGGGCTACAAGCTGGGAGAGCAGTATGCATTGTCTGCATCTGGTCAGCCCCCGAGCCAAGCCTCCATCTGAGCAGCATCCCTGCATCACATCCAAGTATGAAATCCATGTTGTATTGCCTCTGTTTCTGGGACCCATCCATTTTGAACAAAGTTTTCAACTTATTCTGACAAAGGCCATTGAAAGGAATTTCAGAAAGAGCCTTGATCAGAAAAAAATGTCTAAATATATGCTGAAGGACCATCATGAGGTGCCTAGTCTGGAGATATAAGCTTCAGCTGACTTTAAAGACCAGCCTGAAGTGGGAAAGGGAAATGCCACAGAATCTCTCTGAAATTGGACGTTTCCGTCTGACCGGGTAAACAATGGGTATACAAGGGTCAGGAAAATACGTTTTTCTAAGCAGCTACCTCAGAGGGGCTGTGGTAAAGAATAGGACAAGGGAAGCTCTAGCCAGCCTGAAAAATAAGGCTTACAGACATGTATGGGATCTGCTGAGGGTGCATCACAGCTCAGGATATTTGTTTATAATTTGTTAGAATATTTAAGTGGTGAGGGTGCCCTTTGTTGTACACGCCTCGCATACATTTTTACTCTGTTATCCTGGAGGAAATAAGTGATGAGCTGTGAGTGTCCATACAAAGGTGAATCTCCAAGAAACACAACTGGGCAAGGACACTGCATGACCTCCACTACCAGTTTCACTGCATGGGAGAGCCTGCATGTGGAATTTAGCATCCTAAGGAAAGACTGCCAGAAGGCACACCAGAGATGAGCTGTAACAGCACTCCATCTGCCTTGAGCCACATGGAGTCCTTTTGAAAGTTCTTTGGTATGGCAGATGTGTCCTAGTCCAGATTCACACAGCCTGAGATGGAAATGAATTGCAGCCAATCCTTTGGAATCCAACGTGCGATACAAGATCATCTAGTGAGATCATACAGACAGATTTGTGATCAAATGCAGAACTGGAGAAATTCCTGACCTAAGATGAACTTTTTCATTTTGAATCTTGCTTTCATTCTAACTTAGAATGTAAAGTCAAAATTTAAACAAACAAAATACAAATTCAGAGGAAAAGACAAAAAGATAACAAAAGATATGCCCAGTGACAGGACAAGGGGCAACAGGTACAAACTGAATCACAGGAAGTTCAAACCGAACATGAGAAAAAACTTTACTGTGAGAGCGATGGAGTACTGGAACAAGCTGCCCGGAGAGGTTGTGGAGTATCCTTCTCTGGAGAGAAGTCAAAACCCGCCTGGACACTTTCCTGTGCAACCTGCTGTACGGAACTGCTATAGCAGGGGTTGGCCCAGGTGATCTCCAGAGGTCCATCCAACCCCTACAGTTCTGTGATTCTGTGTTATGGAATTAACCTTTTAATGGCGCTTCTGACATGATAAAATTTTCAATGTAGCAATAGAAGGGAAAGGAGATAGCTAAAAAGAAATTGAGGTTTGTTCTGCAACATCCCATTTTCATGTTAAGCAATTCCACTTTTTATTAATTTTGCAGTGAGATTGATACATTCTCATTAAATAATTTTTAGGGAAATTAATTTCCCATTTCTTTTGAAAACAGTGGAGAAAATCATAGTCTTTAGTTGGAAGGAAATGATAACAAGAGTTCTTACCAATCTGATCTTTAAACTTGCATTGAAAAGTATTGCAAAGATGAAAGAAACGGTTTGGAGCAATTGATTTGCATTGAGCAAATCTCTGTTGCTGCCAGCTGAAGCCATAATTTGGATCAGATGTCTGGGCAATTCGCAGCAAGGGGATAGATGGAGAATTGTTGAGATTTGCTTTGAAACACATGATGGGGTGCATTTCAATTGTCAAAACTCTCGTAAAGTTGAAGCAGGGTAGGTTCCTGCTGGCTTGATGTTCATGAAAAATAACTTGCTGCAGAGGAAAGGAAAAAAAGGAGCGATGAAATGCAAAACAAGTAACATAGCAAAAGTCTGTACAGGAAGCCCAGTCCTTGAGAGGTATTTTGACACCCAAACTATGAAACTATCTTCAGTGAGATCTGTTATCCTCATGCTGCCAGCTGGGGCATCTTCACACCAGCAAGGGTCTTACTTTATAATGGCCCAGAAATGTGCCGTTATTCCCTGAAGCAGAACTGTTCCTGTGCTAAAAAGAGAGGCACAAATGGTTAGAGACAGTCTGGAGCCTGCAAATGAGAGACATACAGCCTTTGCTGGAATGTGTGCTGACAGCTGAGCACCGCTTGATTTCATAATTGTCTGGGATTTTCCAGAGCACCTCGAGGGTTAGGTACCCACACCCCACTGGTACCCAGTAGGACAGTAGTGCATTGCTTCCAGGATCTCCAGTAGCAGTGAGTGAAAAGGGGCAAATCTTTCTTTTTTTTTTTCCATTTTTTTCCCCTTCTGACATGGGCAGCAGTGTCAACATTATCCTCATCAGAGTGGGGTAAAAACACATTGAGCAGAGTTTAGGGAAGTTCAGGTGCCCCAGATCCAGGGGCTCCTGGTGTCCATTGGCTGGTGTGAAGAGCTGTGGTCACCATGCTGCCTCATGGCTGTCTGAAGCCCCAAGCCTGGGCAGCTCTGGCACTGTGGCAAGCCCACCCACCCAGGGCCTTGTGAGGAGGGTGTCAGCAGGATTTCCACAGCAGCCAGCACAAGGCACCTGAATTTTTTGAGTCATGGCTTCATGCAACAGCCAGGGAGCTGGAAGGTTCCAGTGCTTCCACACAGGTAGCCAGAAGAAAATTCTCTTCAGAGCACTGTAATTTCAGAACCAATCCAAAGACATTGATGCATTCTGTATTTACAACCTGCTAGGCAGAATCCTTCCCCAAAGCTCACTTCAGCATCCTACCTCACACATCACAGAAATCACTGCAATTAGGAAAAGGAAATTTCTGTGTGGAGAAGGAAGTCCTATAGCATTTGATTTGTGACTCTAATGAGAGTCTAAACCTCTCTGCTGCAGCATCCTTTTACTGCAGAACCTTCCTCCTGTGATGAAAAACGCAAGAATTGTTTGTGTCACAGACAGAAATAGAAACAAAGTGACACCAAGTCTGGATGTGAGCACTACTTGGCCCTTACAAAACAAAGACAAAACCTGAAACCTTAATCTTGCTAACAAAAACAAGCAAAACACAGCATCTGCCTAGATTTTCAATGATATATTCTGATTGATTTTGTGCCAAGAAAGAGAAAATTATCACTGGCCAGTGAGTCCACATTTTGCAATTAGTGAACCAATGATAACAGAAAAATGTTCCATGTATTCTTTGACTTCTCAAAAGCTCACAACATAAAATCAACAGTTGGTTGAAGGTGTTCAGTACAGTATCGTATTATAAAATAACTTGTTGTGTTTTTTAGTCTTTTTGGCAATATGGAATTTATCTTTAGTGATTACTTTTCTGTGCCTTTTAAATAGAGGAGTCTGGCTCAAAAATTGTTGAAGAACAAAGCTGAGAAGGTTCCTTCCCCCTGCCCACCTAAATAAAGAAAAGAAAGGAGCATACCTATGTATCTTCTGATTATCTTTCACTGCTAGATTCAAAGTAAGTAAAAAAAAACTTTTTTTTATCTAAATGGACAGGTACAGAAGAAAGAAGATAAGATGGTGTAGAGATTTTGTTTGAAAGAACAAGAAAGATGCTAAAATTGAAGGGGAATCAGAAAATGCTATACAGCATCAGAGCTCAGATGTAGCTATGCAAATAATTGATAAGTGGCTTTTTCTTTTTCAACAAAATGAAAGCTAGGCAAAATAAGAGTTGCTTTTTTTTCTCTTTTGAGCAATATGTAAGCTTATGCTTTGTAGTTTTCAAGCAGCTTTACTATAATACGATTTTTTTTCCAGCTTTAAAATGAAATAATTCTTTTGAAATGCCTAATTGACTTACATTAACTACTTTTTTAAAAATCTTCATTTGCTTCTATTTTGTCGACATGCTGAAGAGTTTCCATATTGCTCTGAACTGCTTTAAGAGACATGATCTGGCATATTTTCTGATGCCAAGACGCTTCAAAACTCAAGTTTGGTTACATAAATATTGCACCCCTCCACTTTCCACAGCCCCACACTGTTGACATCAAACGCGGTTATCAGTGCTGTTATTATGAGAAATCTGATTTCATCTTCTCTCAGCGTTATAGGCTTTTCTGGACATGGGACTCTGAGAAAACTGTCTTCTGAGCCACAGCATCAGTGTTTAAAGAGTGACCACAAGTTCTGGAAGAGGGAAAGAAAAAATTTCCATTTTTCTTTCCCTCTTTTTTGAGAAATTTCTGTTTTGTGTTACCAATGCATATTGTGTTTTAGAAGTTTCTAAAGGCAAATGCCTACTCACTGGGTGGCAGAATCACAGAGAGCTCTTCCTAGCAGAGTATAGAAGAAGGGAAGGAGAGGTGTCTGCTTGGTGTCTGCGTCAGTTGGGCAAGTGCATGGAGATGCACTTTCATCTTCAAAAGCAGAGAGCAGGAGCAATTAATGTGCTCCAGTACGTGTTCATGCTTCAGTTCACAGAAAGCCTCTAAACCCTTTTATTAAGTCAAGTAGGTTGTTATGGCACATTATCAATTCCAAAGCTGCTGTACATGTGTTGTTAATATGCTATGGTATTTCTAATTGAATATGACCTCCTACGACATTAAAAATTCGACCGTCCGTCCCAAAAGACATCCACATGTTTTGTGAAGGACGTCTGTGCTTCAGTAAACCTTTTAACCAAGAACATATGCCCAACAAACAAAAAGATTTTATTGATTTCGTAAATAGCAAGACAGTGTCAACTCTGAGCCAAACAAACAGTTGCACAGCTAATGTTTGTGATAGAGAATGGTAAGTGTGTGTCAGGGAACACCGCTATCCCCTTGTCATGGAGCCAGGACCAGTGATACAGATGTCTCTCCCTACAAGATTCCCCTCATAGGAGCAGCACCTATGGAGGAACAGGCAAAAGGCTGCTGTGATCACATTTCCATCTTCATTTCATATTCCTTTCCCTGTACAGTCACTGCATAGATATTCCCTTGACAGCTTTTCAATCATTTTTCAGGTCTGGTTCTTGTCCTATTGCATGTTTCTTGCCTTTCAGTCTTTTAGTCATGTTTGGCATCTCCTGGGAATGACACATGAGATCAACAAGCATTTCTGCAGAGGCTATGCCCAGGCAGGGGTTACCAGAACAGAGAAACCACACAGTTACATGGTCTAACAATGTTAGCCAATTGCCAGCATAGATAAAATGTTATTTTCCCTTAATTTTTTTCAGTTTGAGAATTTAATTTCTTTTTGCCGTTGCCATTGTGGTGAGACCCTGAAAATGGAAAGGCTTTTTTCCAGCTAAATCTCCTGGCAAAGCTTCTTGCACCATTGTGTTATGAAATTTAATGTTTCTATGTCAGATGAGTTTTACTGGAGATGTTTGATGAAGATGGTTAAATGGCATTACCCTCACATTGCTGTATGGACCTACTGCGGTTCACTGGCTTTGTCACAACACCTGATACATTTTAGGGGTGGTTTTATTTCCTACCTATGGTTTCCTTTGAAGAAGCCAATGGTAAAATCTAATCCTCTGTAAGTTCCAGCACAAGCTCTTCAGTGTGTACCAATAGCATACTCAGTGCGGTCATGCCAGAACAGCATGACCAGGCAGGCCAGTCTGAGTACAGGGTGAGGCCTTCTGGGGTGGCTGAGGCTGAACCAAGTGCAGCAGCAGTTGCTCAAGCTTTGAAATACATCAATATGACATCTGAACATATTTTGCTTTTGATTCTCAGTAAAACGCCACAGTTCCTTACACTTACTTTGGGACAAAACATGGGCAAAAGGACAATCACTAGAAGTCTTTCTACAGGGAAAAAAAAAATCCATAGTTACTAGTGTCCTCCTTTCGGTTGCCTATAAAGTTTTTAATCCCCATTTAAATTCTCCTGTTATGACATAGGTGAAGAAAATGGATTTGCCTAAATAAAATAAGCATGGTGGAAAAATGTCCAGCTTATTTCTGCTGTTCCAAAAGCTGGCATAAGCTGTATGGACAATAGTTACTCTTCTTAATGTTGCTGATGCTTCCCTATTTACTTCCTTCTCTATTTTTCCAGTTACCTGCTTAAGACTGATTAAAAGATCTGGTGAAACATTCGGCACATTAGAAGACATCACTCCTATAGGAAACAAAATAAGTTTCATTCTGGTTTTAGGAACACCACAATATTTTAGTAAATTAAAGTAAAATAATTTAAAAAATCATGCAAAGAAAGACACAAGCCTTTTCAAAAATGAGGTGTAGGGAAAATGAATGCATTTTCCCTGTCAGAAAATCTCTGAGCCATCTTGTTAAAGTGAGAAAGAGCCTCCAAGTTTAAGATCTGGGAGTTTGTATTTGGCGGTAATTTATCCTGGTGACAATCCCTGCCAAAATACACAGGAATTTGTCCGAATTTCAACTGTTAGATGACTTGTATGTTCTTTAGAAACTTGAAATCTGCCAACTAATTCTCCAAACACCTGGCTGTAATGAACACGGCATAGTTCCTGCCAGCAGGATGAATACACTTGATCTCCACTAACTGGGAGAACAGCTTTCATCCCTTGACTGAATACAAAGCAGCATCTTTCTCACTGTTCTTATGGGTTTCCCAAAAATCAGTGGTGTGTGAGAGCAGACTGCCTCCTCAGCAGCTGCAGACTGACATGGAGAACAGCCTGCTACTCAGGCTCAGCAACCAAGACTCCACTTCTTGTGTCTGTGTAGGTCCTAATTGCACCAACTGCCATTGCTGCACCTCCATTAGATCAGTTCTTGTTTGCTTCTCAGTGCAACCAGAAGTTATCTGCTGCCTACATCTATTAGCTAAACTACAGCTGCCATATGCAATCAGTTATCTAGATGGTGACTGAACAGCCATCCTGTGTCTATGCCCAAGAGAAGCTCAAGTTTCTGTCCAGATCTGTCTTACAGCAAGGGAAAGGCATGGCTCATGCTGAGTCAGTGCAGCAAGCCCGCAGGCCAGTAAGCCACTCACTGGGTGACTAAACAGTTGGAAAATTTCAATAGGACTGATTGTATTAAAGGCATAATGAAGAAACATATTCATAATTTCATCTGCCAAATCGCTTCTGTATTTGTAAAAATGCATGCTACTTCAATATTTAATGCAGGAATTCAGAATGCATGTCTATCAGAAATTACTTTTTTCTTCCAAATCATTCTTCATTATGAACTTGTTTCAGTGTAAATTTAAGGAAATTGAATTCTGGTCAATTGGACTACATCTTCCAGCTCTTATTACAATAAGACAATAAAGAGCTTCCATTAAGCTGTAAGTATACGTTTGCTAAGTTTCCAAAGCGCATGAGTCCTGTTTGCTTTCCAATAAGTAGAGCTTCAAAGTTACTGGACTTGGCATATGGCCTCATGCAAGCAAAACTGCTTCTCTCCTGTCACCAGCACTAAGCAAAATGGCTCTTAGTTGTTCTTTATGTAGGTCAGCAGTGCGGCTATAGCTGTCCTCTAATTCTGCCCAAACCATGTTGATCTTATTCTGATCCCTTAATAAAAGCAATGAATTTTGATTTTAGCTCTAGTTAATGATAACAATACTTCTACCTTGAACAAATGCATGTGGCTCCTCAAAAGAACGTCAAATGCCACAATTCTGAAAGAGACCCTAGATTCAGGTACTCCCAAAACAGCAAGTCTCTGTCTCCAAATACAACTTTAAAAAAATGTTGCTATAGTACTTCCAAAGATGTCATGCCTCCTTCAATTCTACAAGTTCTTGACAAGTCTCAGAGTACTGTTGAGCTGTGTTGGTTTTTGACCAGGCTTGCAAGATCAGTGAGGGAGAGTACAGCTGACAGGGAGACAATGGAGGAATTCTGCAGATCCCATCACCATGGCCCAGCAGAAGACTTGGGAAGAAGGGCTCTGCTCTGTTCTCAAGTCTTCAAGTAAGCTAAACCTCTAGGAATGAGTGTTGGTAAACTCTTCTTCACTGGAAGAAATCTGCTTACAGGGGACAATATGGTTGTAAAGCCACTATTCCAGAGATGCAGTTTATGGCTCACAAGCTTCCTCACTCCTATTCCTTTCCACTCACATAGTGTTGCCACAAGCCTTTGAGGATTAGTGAAAAAAATCAGACAGTGAAACTTACTCAGGCTCTTTGATAAGTTTGCAGGTGGTAAAGGATATAGCTGAGTAGGTAGACTGAGGTAGAAAAGGCTTGTGCAAAGGCAAGGACAAGTAAGAACAATGACAAACTATTCCTAAAAAATATCACCGTAAGTAAAATAAAAGCATAATGTTTCAATTGTGGTCATGAAATCAATGTAGCCCATACTATCTAAAGGCATGCCAGAAATTTATCAGCATCACAAACTGTGCAGTCAGAAATGTTTCATCACTGATAGAGCCAACTTTGCTTCCTTGCTTTGTGCACCGAGGGCAGGGCCGTGAAGCACTGCTGACACTGACAAGATATTGCAAGGTTGGTGATGTACATTTCTTTCATTTTAGCCCTTATTTTTCTCTTTAAGCCAGTCACACTTAGTATTGTAGTGTTAGAGAAGATCATAATTCTGAATACACTTATCTGCTTACAAACCAGGGAACTGTGAATCTACAGAATGCTACAGCTGCCATTTCTCAAGGTGTGGACTAGAGGAAAAAGTGACTGAGTAACTAGTTCAAAACTACCTGTGGAATTTCTGGCAGACTGAGATCTGTGAATCCAGATCTACCAAGCGTGGGGTGAAATGTTGAACCATTCCTTCTCTTGCTAAATTTCTATTGTCTACTCAAGTATATACTTAGGACCAGAGCATAAGGAAACAATGTAAAAAAACGCATGTCCTCAGGGTCTCCTCTCAAATGGTACACATTAAATCCAGTACAAAAGGGTAACCAATGACTAGAAGAACAATAACTTGAAACCTAAGGAAATGCCATATCCAACCTTGCTGATGTCAATAGGAGTCTTTCCAAGTGATCGCAATGATTTTTCAATGAATTCATGAAGGAAAGGAGGAGGCAAGTACCAAATAATGATTAAGAGTATGCAAAGTGTGTGATAGGCTGACCAAAATATGAAAACCACTAACATACATGGCAAAAAGGACATAGTATTTGGTTGTGGCTTACAGTTCAGAAGACAGCATTTTTGGCTACATGTATGTCACCCGATATCTCTGTAGTGAGCACTTCATACTGGGTGCTTTCTGGTCTACTCTGCAAAGGTATTTAATTCAGTACACCAATGCTCTGTGTCCATGTCGCACATCTTTCCTTCCTCACTTCTACCCCTCGCAGAAATAGCAGACACCGCTTCTTTGGCAGTCCATGAACAAACATTCTTGCACCTGTCCTCCACTTCCAGATGGTGGAACTTTAGGCTTAGCGACAGCAATCTGTATTACTTTTTTCAGATTTTAGAGCAAAGGTAACACATGGGTATATGTGCCTTTTGTTGCTCAGATTCTGACTGTAACTGCCAGGCAGAGTTCATTGCCATTTTACATGACACTTCTGCAAGGGTTTATCTACTGCTTAATAGATTGCCAGAAGTGAAAGTCAGTAGAAACTGTAAAGCAGTGATTCTCCAGCCAGGCTTTTAGAAGTCACAGGACAGAAACATGCACCATCCTGTTTCTAGATCAGTTCCAATACTGTAAGTTAGCCAAAATCTAAACGAACTGTGAGGACAACCAAATATACCAATAATAAATTAGAAATACAATCAAGGAAATCATGTTCCAATGCATGAAGTAAAACAAGACTGCTTTCCTGGCTTCTACATTTCACAATTTTTACTGTCATCACTGCCCTATATAAATTAGTTCTTTACATGTGGGTATGTTGCTACAAGCTGCCATTTGTGTGCAACAATCCACTTGATTATTTGATCACGTAACATCTCCCAAATAATCTAATACCATATTATCCTTATTGTTGCTGTAGTGACCAAATCTAACTGAACCATGAAGTGAATTATGTGAAAAGTTGGACTCTACAGGCTGAGATGCTAACCAAAGCCATTTTATTTTATCCAACTACTCATATATTAAATTCGATGATTATACTGATCTGAAGAATACCTTCCAGAAATGTAGCCATTCTTAATTTTAGGGCTCCGTTTTAGGGCCAGTTCCCTTTAATGTTCTTATTGATGACTTGGATACAGGACATGAAGGTATACTAAGTTTGTGGATGACCCTAAATTGGGAGGAGCCATTGTCTTTTTCAAGGGTAGAGAGGTCTTGCAGATAGATCCTGATAAATTGGAGGCAGGGCAACCACCAACTGCATGAACAAGAGCAGGTGCTGAATTCCACACCAGAAATGGGGCAAGCCTGAATATATGTACAGAATGGGAAAGTCAGCAGTGTGCCTTGACAGCCAAAAGAGGCAACTGTGCATCAGGCACAGTCAAGGGAAGAGACTGTATCACTCTGCACTGCAGTGGTGAGGTCTTACTTCAAGCACCATGTGCAAGTTTGGGTGACACAATACAAGGACATAAAACTATTAGAGAGAGTCCAAAGATGGACTACAAAGAGACTGAAGGTTCCTCTGCTGGACCCTCTTTAGTATGTCCATGTCTCTCTTGCTCTGGGCTACCCAGATCTGGGCACCACTGAAATAAGCCTGGTTCTGTCCTTTTTGCACCCTCCATTTATGAAATTCTATACACTGATGAGAAACATTCCAAGTCTTCTATTCTCCCTGCTGAACAGTTTCAGACAGGAGAGAAGCTTCAGTCCTCTCATCATTTTCATGACTATTCTCTGGACTTCCTCATGTATGACCATGTCTCTCTTGTACTGGACAGCTCAGATCTAGCAGTAGTTCCAGTTTAGCCTCAGCAATACTGAGTGAAAGGAAAGATTCCCTCCCATGACCAACTAGCAAGACTTCTGAAGCAGCCCAGGATGTCATTAGTCATCTCTGTCACACAGACACAATTTGGAGCTGGCTTACCATAAAGTATTGATTCTCAAAACACTAAGAGTACTGTGTTATAACAGTTCTGAGGATTCAAGATACTACAGAACACAGATGATCAAGGAGTTACATCTATGACAACAGTCTTGAACATCACACTGAATTGCCCCAAGAAGTTATCTACCTTTCTGTGAATAAGGGTTTGAGCTACCTTGGCTTGTTCCAGACTACTTCCAGCTTTCTAGCATCTGAGGGCTGCTGTGGCTCAGACTCGACCTAAGTCTAAGATTCTCCTTAGATATGGAGAGTCATCAGGAGACAGTTTGGGTAATGGAGTGGCTCAGAGAAGCTGAAAGGGGACTGCAGTCTCCTTGCAGAGTCAACAGTCAGAATGAAGAAACATTGCCAGCTAGGAAGATGGGTTCTTGGTGAGAAAACTTTCCATGCCTCCCAGTTATACAAAACAATTGCTAGATGTTTAGCAAGCCACAAACCTAAAATATTCATCAAACCTCCTTTTTCTGAACTCATTGACCACTGTAAGAGCTCAGAAATCAAAACCTCTCCAGTTTATATAGTTGAAAACAGACCCTACACAGACAACTGAGGCTTAAACATGTAACTTCAGAACCTTAGTATTCTGGGTAGACAATACAACCAACTCTGTATAAGGACAATGCCCTGCTCTGTTCAAGGCCTATTCTTCCCTGGACTCTCCACTTCCATGGATAGGAAACTCAGAAACATCAGCTGGAAGCAGTGGTACACTCTATGCAGGTCCCTGATTTTGACAGGACAGGGCCTAGAACTTGCAAGGAAGGCATCTGACCTGAAAGCCAGCATGTCCTGATTCTCACAGGGAGCTCTGTTGGCTTGGGCCACCCGCAAGTCATGTGCTGGGATGGCACCAACAGCAATCTGGAGACAACCCCTGCTGTGAAGCTGCAGGCAGGAAAACACAGCAGCATAGGGACTGCTCTACCTCACTTATTGCATGACCAGTACGTGCGTGACCAGTAGGGGAAAAAATAACAAGAATTTTTAACAATGCCTGGCATTTGAGATTGTTAATACCCATCTTAAGATGTACGCCAACTTTAACCATACAGTCTGATGTTTTCCAAGTTTGGTGTCTGCTCAAGCTTCTTGGAAAATGTCAGCCAACGATTCAACTGTTTCTGAAAGGAAATAGCTAACCATATTAGAAAAAAAGAAAAAAAGAAGTGAATTTTTTTTGAGCTGCTTTAGCACCCCCAAGCTCTGAAGCACTCACATGACATTTGACAGAAGGTGGCCTTCACATTGTGGGACATGCCAAGTGAGAAGTCTTCAAAAATACTTGGTTGATGAAGATCAAGAGACGCATGTTTGAGCTTATAGCTGATTTCTTAGGGGAGCCTGTCTGCCTTGATAATGACCCAGCCTCCGGTGATCAGAAAGGCTGTAGTTCTCTGCTGACTCCATGCTCACACCAGATACTAGATGAGGAAGATTCTCTTGTGCTCCTCAAGCTCCCCCTGCTTTTCATTCTGTGATTTTCAGACTTGACTTCAATGAGCAAGACAGTTAACCTGAGAGTGTTTCCTCATCCCATAAAACTCATTAGCTAGAACATTTTAAGGCTAACAAACTGGAATAGGTTGAGCAGTGAGAGCACAAATGTACCTTCCCCTTCTGCTGAAAGAACTGTGTTTTCAGAGATTATAGTATGAAAACCAGCCAACACAGTAAGAATGTCACCCAATAAAGTAAGAGCAATTAAAGATGAGAACTGGTAGTCTGGCTCCGGTTGTGTGGCATCTTAATATAGATGCTGCTTGCGAGAAATGGAAATGAAAAGAAAACCTGACTTAAAATACTGTGTCTCTCCTTTTTGTTTGCAGCCTTTTCAATTTATCCCATTAGTGATGCAAACATCATATTAAAAACAATTTGCTGCAAAACTGTGTGTGCACTAGATTAAAGTTCATCCTGCAAGAGATTCATTCCTCCTTGCTCACACATGTTGGGGCAATCTGTCTTCCTGAAAACCTACCTTTACTATATTTTCACCCAAACTCCTTCAATGAGTATACTATGCATTTGTTTAATGCTAAGTAAGCATACGCAGTGAAGAGTACTAATAGCAGACCATAGATTCTACACAGTGAAGATTTGCTAATGGGGCTCCTGTTGCAAGCACTGACTCTTTCACATGTGAGAACATAAAATTGAATACTGATTTTCTTCTACCAGGATTTGGTGATAATTTTATATTTTTATGAGATTCTCAGAGTTTCTTCAGCATCAGCAATACAAACAACAGCAGTGGTTAATTTATTAAAATTCACAAGCCAAGTTAATTCATACTTCTGCAGTTCTAATTGCTTTTATATTCGGGCTTGCACAACTCACAGTGCTTTAGAAATGTTCTTCTATTAACCATAGGTAGTTTAGTTCCTACTCTTTCACTGCACCATGACTAAAGGAAAACAAAGATTTTTTTTTCTCTTTTTTTTTTCAAGTTTCTAATTTCTCCCACCAGTTCAAGCATGAAATGCAAAGTGTCAGCAGTCCTACTTCTTGTGTCAAAAGATGATAATTCCTGTCACACATTAGAAAACTACTTGTGACTGAGAGGGAAACGTCTGTATCAGCTTATGAACTCTGCTCTTACAGCATTAAAAACTACGTGAGGATAGCACAGTAGAAAGGACCAGGAGTAAGTAAAGTTTCTTATTCAGTGCAGGATACAGAGGATATAAAGCAAATGTCAGCAGCAGCTGATGAGTCTCAATATTTCTCAACTCCAGTCCAGCTGAAATTCAGTCTGCACTGGAAAGAGATTTCTTCAAAATCACACTGATGCACACATAAATTCCAGAGATGTAAGGAGCCACCTTAGGCAGCTGTTTACATTATTGCATACTTTTCTGTTCTCTTTCACAGCTTAATCCATCAGCCCTTGCTAAAGGTTATGTATGTACAACTGCAAGGACTGTGTACCTAGTGTTACTCTGCATCCAAGCACCAGATTCTCTTGGGGAAAGTGATGGTTCATCTTTTACTTCCATTATGCTCTGCTTCTGGTTTACAAGAGTTTTCAGGTAGGAAGCTTCTCTGGGTGCAGAAAGATAATCAAACAGAATTAGGAAGTTCCTACCCAGAGCTACCAGAGCAGGGATACATTATTCTCTCAGGAGGCACAGCCATGTCAGAAAGAGGGCTTGTGTTTTGGGAACGTTATACTCCAGCCATTCTGGATTTTGCAGTGAGCTACAATGGTTCTTGAAGACCTCCTGAACTCAGGTAGGAGACTGGTGGTAATACAAAACCACCCTGATTTCCACTTGCAATTTTCTTTCTAAAAGCCTCTTAAATCAACAGACCTCTAAGTCTATAAATGGCACTTTTTTTTTTCCTCATATGATCCCTACTCATAAATTTCTACCTCTGACATACCTCATTTTGTACATCCTACAATTTAGTTCTTCATAACATCTGGGTTTTCCTTTCAATTGAAAAAGAAACTAAACAACAAACCAAGAGTTCTGATGTCTTATCAGGTACGCAACAGGGTTAAGAATGTACATTTTCCCGTGTTCTAGTGTTTTGTTTAAAAAACCAAAAACATTTCCAGTGAAGTTTTTACTGCCAAGGCATAGAAAGCATTCTGAATATCTGTTTACTGGAAGAGAAGTCTGATCGCAATAAACTACCTTTTGTAACTTGATTGTGCTGGCTTAAGATCATTTCAGGGCAGATTCTTCACCGCCTGGTACTCCTTTGGACCTTTGCATCTGTATAAGCATCTATAGGAAAAATAAACTTAATTTTAGAATTCAGTGCTGTACCTTGCCTTCTCAAAATCCAATGATCTATACATAGAATGCTTCTGCAGTACTGCTTTACTACCCAACTTGAATCCAGCCAAGCAGGATCAGGGGACTAACTGAAGCTACCAGCACTGCAGCCTCTATACACTGTCTCCCCATAATTTTTAGCTTGAATCCAGAGCATACTTTTGAAGATAATTCCACAAACTTACCAGCTATTACTGAGCTTCGATTTGCTTCATGAGCAGCTTCAAAGTGCATCACTGTTTTGTTTTGTTCTGATTTTTTTTTAAATCAAACTAAGCCAGAATATACATTCCATGAGTACACATAATGTGTTTCTCCGTTGCTAACACGTCACCAATCTGTGACGGTGAATAGATTGGTAGAATAATTAAGGTTGGAAAATACCTCTTAGATCACCTAGCCCAAACATCAGCCTAACCCCACCATGTTCCTCAGTGTTACATCCACAGAGTTTCTGAACACCCCCAGGGATGGTGACTCCACGCTTCCCTAGGCAGCCTGTGCCAGTGCCTTGCTGCTCTTTCTTAGAAGTTTATTGCTAATATCCAACCTGAACCGCCCCTGGTGCAACTTAAGGTCACTACCTCTCATCGTATTGCTGTCTTCTGGGAGAAGAGGCTGGTTCCCTTTCAGGTAACTGTAGAGAGTGATAAGGTCATAAGGTCTCCCCTGAACCTCCTCTTCTCCAGACTGAACAATGCCAGTTCCCTCAGTCAGTCCTCATAAGACTTGTGCTCCAGACCTCTTACTGCTTTGTTCCCTGAAGTAATTACTTGAAGTTGTTCACCCTGTTGCTCGTGCATTATGAATGCTACATCCTCATCTCCAACTATTTTACTATGGATTTGTTTCTGTTTTACAACTAGCAGGTCTTCACAGCTCTGCTCCAGACCAGCTTTCATCTTATACACAGCTGGGAGACGGCAAGTGCCACATTCTCCAGCACCTCCCGAAGCAGAGGCTGAACCTGAGCCTCCTGCATCCCACGTTAGTACATCCATTGCTCAGGCACGGAATAAAACCCCAGTGTGGAGTAAAACCCATGAGTATGTCTTTTCCAACAAGTTCGCGTGGCATCCAACCTTTAGCTGAGCTGCGCCCGAGCACTTTCTCCACAACGACACGGATGCAGCTGGAACTCGCGGTCTTGAGCTGCCGTGCTTGTAACAGCGCGATCTGATGCTCCGGTAGCCCTTCCGCAGGACCTCGACTGAACAAAGCTCGCTGTCGCTCTGGCGGCGTGACATGGCGGGAGCCGGTACCCCCCGCTCCGTAGCTGTCCGCTAGCACCCCGCTCCCCCGGGGCGCCTGGAAGCGAGGGGCTGCGCCCTCTGACGGGCCCGGGCGACGGGCGGCATTGCGGCGGGGCGGGGTGACCGCCGCCGCTCTAATAAGACCGGGGCCGGCACCGGCCGACGGCTGTTGGCCTCGGTGCCCCGCGCCCAGCAATGCAGTGCTTCCCCAGCCTGGTGCTGGCGCTCAGCTCGCTGCTGGGCGCCCTGGCGCTGCTGCAGCTCTCGCTCTACCTGCGGGTGCCGTCCCGCTACGGCAAGCACGAGGAGCGGCTGTGCCGGCCGCGGGGCCGGCTGCCGGCGCGCTGCGCCTGGTTCGTGCAGGAGCTGCCCTCCTTCCTGGTGCCCGCGCTGCTGCTGGCGCTTCGCAGCCCGCCCCGCCTCGAGCCGCTGGGCTGCCGCCTGCTCTGCTGCCTCTTCTGCTGGCACTACTTCTACAGGTACCGCCGGGCAACCCGCGGGAGGCCGCGGGCACCTGCCCGTGGGCACGGGGCAGCCGCCGCCCGTGAGGGCGGAGGGCAGGCGGTGCTGAGGGGAGGGCGGGAAGGAGCCGGTGCTCGGCGGGGCGGAGATGCTCTCCGCGAGTTCCGGCGAAGGGAGAGCGGTTTGGCTAAGCCGGAGCCAAGTTCGGGACGAAACGAAAGCGAACGTTGCGCAAAGGAGCGCGCGGAGCGCTCGGTGCGGGCGGGACGCGCGTGGGGACGGCCCCGCGGGCACGCGGTGCCCGGGAGAGCCCGCGCGTGGAGATCGGCGCTGCCACAGCCCGCACCGCCACCGCAGCGGGTCTGAGAGATCCGCTGTACGCGTACATGAGGTCGTGCGGTGTGGCGGTGGATGGCGCAAAGCTTTGCTCGTGTAATTAAAGACGTTCCCGCCGCTGGCAGGTAGCGTTCGGGCCGGGCGGAGCGGAGCAGCCCCACGCTGCCGTCGGGTTCTGCCGGACCCGGCTCCTTCGCAGCGCTGCGAAGGGCCCTTCTTCTGCTGCACGGAGCTCCGCTTGCTTTACCTGCTCTCCCTCTTTCGTTGGCTGTGGAGCTCATGAGGCACCGCAGTCCTTTACCGCTCAGGAATAAAGCCGACCTCTCACAAGCGGCCCCGGGTCCCTCTCTGCTACATCGCTATAGGGCCATGCAACTTCCGCAGCAAAACCTTTTCTCTGCGGATGGTTGTTTTTTATTTTAGTTTTTTTTTTTTTTTTTTAATCCAAATTCCTATTTATGTTTTATTTATTTTTTTTTTCCCCCTTCGCTTTCCTAGAATTAAAACATACGCAAATCGTTTGAGGCTCATCAATGGTTCTTCGCACCCCGCCCGCAATCGCAGCGCTGAAAGTCCGGCTGTGGTGTGTCTACGGGTAGGCAGGGAGCAGGAATAAGTAAATACTGGCTGTAGGAAATGCGTTTAAACCAGGGGGAGAAAAATGCTTTCAAGTGCTAAGATATTCGGCAGGCAGATTAACCGTCACCGCCGCTGTCTTTTTGTTGCTGTACTAAACCCGTGCTCCCAGAAACAGATGTGTTGTACGTTTAATGCACTCCGCTGTTCTGTGGGTTTCTGGTTGCTTCAGAAACAGAGGTGAATGAGCACCGCCAGACACGTGAAAGACCCTACCAGCATGCGCCTGACTCTGAGCCAGGGTCTTCTTGCCATTGTTCTTACCAAGCAGGAGCCCCTGTGCTTTCTTTCGCAGATAATTTAGGTGCTCTTCTCACCTGCGGCCAGAGGATGCTTATTCCCTTGTAAAAGTAAAAGCTCATTTAACCAAGCCCATACAAACGACCTATTCTGTTTCTAATATTGCATGTCACTCTGGTGTTGTTCTTACAGCGTGCAGCTTCTTCTCACCCAAACCATTCCGAGATTCTTTCGAATCAATTAATATTTAAGTATTGTGTTATGTGTTAGTGCCGCATTGTTATGTAGAAGAGCAAGAAAAAGAGAAATCGGGGAGCTTTTGTGGCTTAGGGCACTTCACTGGGAAGAGGTTCAGCACTTTGATACAGCAGCCACCATTTATATTCATATTTTTTTCAAGTAATCATCTTTACGAGGAATAAGTGAACAACAGTTTTAAATACTTTTGTGATTGTAGTATAATATACAGTTGGTCAATAATAGGGTTACAGTAGCTCAGTGGAAATACCCTACTGTAGTTCTTTTGATTTTAAAATCATTATGTGAATAATGATGTTCTGCTTTTAGTTATAAACGTGTCCTGTTAAGCTAGACCTAATTTTCCTACTGACGTCTGTTTCAGTGTTACCTGTATGAAAATATCCTCTTTTGTACAGAGAAAAGTTTCTTCAAGTATTGTTACATATTTTAGCGACATCTTATTGCTCCTAATTTTGTCAGATCTCTCACACCTAACGTGCTTGTGGAAGGGGAGTTTCAGAGCTTTGCTCAGAAGGAATATTACAGGCTATTACAGAAGCAGAGATTTTGAAGGGCCGCTGCAGTGTCTGTTCTGCCCTCCTGCCCATCAGCCCAGCTGTGCTGCCTCAGGAGCTCGGGTTTGCCTGAAGCAGATACTTCAGAGCACCTCCCAGCCTTGTTCTGGAAGCTCCAGAAGACAGAAAATCCCTCATTTATTCTACAGAGAATCCTCTGGTGAAGTCTTGTGAATTCTAATGCTGTCACTTGACGCGCTTTTAAAATGTTGTGCTTGAATTGGACTGCCCTTCCTTTCCTCCCAATGATGTTCACTGTTTGTTGCTCTAAAGCGCCCTGTAGCATCCTATAGTATTTTCTGACCGTGTTATCATTTACTCAGCCATCGGATCTTCTTTCAGTCCGCTTCTTAGTGATCAGTCAGCTCCTCCATCCGCACTTGTGCGACCCAGAAGGCGCAGGAGCGCGTATCGCGTTTCCGATGAATGAGCTGCCGCACACGATGCGGTGTTTGTGAAGGATTTGTTTTCCTGGCGGCCTCGTACCAGCTGCAGCCGAGCGGACCTTACCCCGTCTGACCCGGAGCGGTGCTTCGCCAAGCCCTCGGTTTGTCGGGATAGAATTACCCTTTCACAAATCTAGGAGCAGGCTGAAGCCGGCATAAGGAGGGTGCTCTGCTGTTGCACGTGGTGTCGCGCAGCCCCAACGCTTTTGATTTGATCGGAGGTATCGTACCTAACCCGGA
Source organism: Callipepla californica brunnescens (assembly GCA_023055505.1). Lineage (NCBI taxonomy): Eukaryota > Metazoa > Chordata > Aves > Galliformes > Odontophoridae > Callipepla > Callipepla californica. The sequence goes on along the minus strand of JALIRH010000003.1, from coordinate 36,260,250 downwards.
CTGAGCTCCGCCAGCTCTCCCTGTTCCCTCGGCCGCCGCTAGGCAGCAGCCTCCCTCTTCGTGGCAGGCGAGAGAAGGTGCGCTCCGTGTGGCTTCGGGAAGAGCCGGAGGCGGCTGCCGGGGGAATCCCACATCCCTCCCCTTCTCTTTGCCTGCTGGCCTTGGTTAGCCAGCTCCTCGGCTCTCCCGAGTTTGATTAACCGCAGCGTGGTGGGGATTTAATCAAATCCAAATGGCCCCACGGCGCTAAAGCAAACATCCCGTAAAAATCGGAACGTTATCACATCTGGTTTAGGTAAGCGCACAGCTTCACTTTCGTATGGGAAGGCTGAGAAAAGGAGGAAGAAAGTGAGAAGAGCAATAAATGCCAAGTCCACCATCTCTAGCGGTCTCCGGGGAAAGCAGCCGCAAGCACGAAACGATGAGTGTACAGGAATTGTTCCTGCCATAAACGACTTGTAAAGAATTTTGGTTTGGAACATAGTTTGTAGAGGGGCTGTGTGGGAAGACAGGCTGAAGCCTTCAGGTGGCAGGAGGAAACCTGTTTGCTGCATTTCCATTTTGCAGCCCCGCTTGAAGAACCGAGTGGGGGAAACAGAAAATAAGGGGATGAGAGAATGGCATCACAATCAAGTTCCATATAGACCTTAATGCTGCATTTCTCTTAGAACCAGAATTGGATGAAAAGTGAGAAAGACGGAAGGGGACGAGTAGAGATGTCACATTCCACAGTGGCAAGGGGAAAGTCTCATCTCTCTGAGCTACAAACAGAATCTTTCTCTCTGTGAGTATAGAGAGAAAAAAAAAAAATAAAAAGTGCATTTTCAAGTGCACTAAAAGGCAGTAAGAGGTCTGCTCTTTCAGAGGCAGCTGGATCCCTACCTGCTTTGGTTGCATGTGACCCATTTGGTGTGCCTGTATTAGGTTTTCTGCAAATCAAGACCTTCTTTTAAAAAAATAAGGGAAAGTATTTTGTACTGGTTCATGAGGATTTTTTATTATGTTTTCTTTGAAACACCAAGTGAATAAATTATATGTTTCTAAACAAGGATGTCCCAGCTAACAAGTAAAATCAGACCATAGAACAGCCACCACCTTCAACCCAGGCATTAATTTTTTTCCCTATGGAATTTAGTTATTTTATTCCTTGTTCTTAGAAAGTTACCATCATTAATTATCAAAGATATTTCAATAATGACCTTGCAAGACTTCTATCATTCCTCTCAAATAATAAATCCGATCCTCTAGTTTTCTTCAAATTCATGCATTGTAATGCACCAATAAAGTATAACCACATACCTTTCGGCCTTTGCCAGCCTCACAGGAATACATTTGTATCCCCTCTCCTGTTGTTTGAACTTACCTTTAACTCTAGGTCTGATAGTGCTGTCCCTTGAAGAGTGTGACCG